>JANRMT010062818.1:55105657-55127448 GCA_026402145.1 Polypterus bichir lapradei | reverse complement strand
GCAGCTGAAGCGCTGCATTATGGGATCTGTAGTTTATTGTGTTACCAACGCTTCATATACCCGGGCCATTAATAACAATAATACAGTATATAAAATGAACTCGCGGGCCGGATATAATTACACGCCGGGCCGGATGTGGCCCGTGGGCCTTGAGTTTGACTCATATGGACTAAATAGAACTTGAAAAGAAATATTTTTTGGAATGTGATCGCGCAAGTCAGTACATCGAGCCCGCGTGCTATTGTGGTTTTGCTTGTGTGCTTCAGTAAGTTACCGTCCCCTCGCTCTTACTTTTTTACCGTTCAACTAATGAATACACTGAGTATGGCTTTACCAAAACAATCATTGATCGCGAATAAAGTATCCATTATTCATGAAGCTTCAATAGGTGAATAGGTGATCTGTCTTTCTGCGTTAACCGCATGCGTTTTCATACGTCTCAAACTAAGGGGATGCGAGGTTAAAATAAATCGAGAAGCGCGCGTACATACTTAGTGCATCCCCTCTCGGGAATCGAACCTCGGACGTGGGCGCTACAGGCGAATGCTTTACTATCGCGCCACTGCGTGTGGTTTATCTATTTGAGCGTAGCAGTGTAATTCGGTTTTTGTTCAGCACTCTTTGGAACTGTTACTTTTTGTCTGCGCACTGCGTCAGTTCATGTGAGCCGCTGAATATGGTTTTATATGTCAGTCGCTCGCTTCTAATTGTTTCGCTGCCTTCTTAATTATATAATGCATGTTTTCTAAAGCGCGTTTTGTAGCTCTTCCTGGCTTTCTACGTAATGCGTGATTACATGAGAGGCGTGATAATGTCATACGAAACTCCGCCCCTCCAGCTGAACTCCATTACAGTAAATGGAGAAAAACAACTTCCAGTTATGACCATTACGCGTAGAATTTCGAAATGAAACCTGCCCAACTTTTGTAAGGAAGCTGTAAGGAATGAGCCTGCCAAATTTCAGCCTTCTACCTACACGGGAAGTTGGAGAATTAGTGATGAGTCAGTGAGTGAGTGAGTGAGTGAGTGAGTGAGTGAGTGAGGGCTTTGCCTTTTATTAGTATAGATTAGTAAATCTTCAAAATAATGTGCAGTTAAAAGTCTCAATAGCATTCTCAGCATTTCTGGAGCTTAGTAGAGCCAGATAACTATACAAATCTTCACCAAGCAGCTCAGAAAATGTCTGCTTTCTTTGGGTCTATATACCTCTGTGAGTCTGCCTTTTCTGGAATGAAAGTCATGAAATCAAAGTTCAGAACAAGACTGACAGATGAACATTTAAATGACTCCGTAAGAGTAAACCTAAAAGGCTACACTCCACCATAAACCTCACTTGTTGACTCCACGCTGTACCAGTCATCTCACTAACTAAAAAACACATGCAACTGGACATGTGAATATTCTTGTGAAGTGAAACAATGACATGTAACAAAATGACAAATATCTGTATTTTTGTAATTGCATTGTTTTGTTTTGACAGCATTCATGTTTTAATTCAACTGTGTGAGATACACTACAAAATGTATACAGACATACAAAATGCACTTGCACATGAACTAAATATTTTTTTGTGATGTTTTAATGCAAAATGTGAGTTGTGGACACCAACATTTTGTAAATGTTCAGGCAAAACAAGCTTATTCAGTTTGTTTGGGTTGAAATAAGCTATGAGAATAAACGTTAGAAAACACGAGTAGCTCTCGGCCATTTTCATTTTGTAAAAGTAGCTCTCAGGGGGTAAAAAAGGTTAGAGAACCCTGATCTACAGACTACCATCTAGCCATACTTTCAACTCTGTCTCACTGCATTATGTGGTGCTACAAGTAAGAATATGAATGCAAGACTCCTATACTCTTGCACTCCCTTTGGCATACAGTAGCATGAGAAAAGGCCAGATGCATTTCTCTCATAATCTTGCTCCATTTTAGTCACCAAGTAAAATCCACAGCAAGAGGCAGCACAGGAAGCATAAATATTTCTTTTTTCTACTACACTATGTCCTACGGAGTTCAAGACCAAGAGATCAGGAGGCATGCATCTCCCATTTTCCTATGCCACATCATCAGGCAGTGAATGAGGTCCCTTTACTGTACCACAAAGAAAAAACAATCACTGTTTGGCAATTTTGTTTTTCTTTTCCTATTCTTTTTTAATGACACACCCCTAGTTTGAGAATTTGCGTGATTTTCATAAGCTCCGGTTCTATTGTGCAGACTAAAAACTTACCTACTGTGCATACTTTTAGGCCACACTGCAAGGCTAAAAGCTTGAATTTAGGAGCAGGTCTGCCATCTACATGCACGGTGTATTTCATATTTATTCCACGTGGGTGGGTTTTTTTGCCTGCACCCTGGAATTCTGCTACAATGGAAAGAAGGGGTCTGATAAGCGGTCATGCAAAAACTACAAAATTGGTGTACAGAATAGTTTACATTCACAATGGAAGAAACTCATGCACACTGCAGTTGGGACAGGCTTTAGGCTCCCATAATTCTGCCATTCTAAACCTTAATATCAAAATAAAAACACACACATGCTCACAGATTCTCCAAAGGCAATAATAAATTCAACTTTTAATGGATTAATTGATCTCTGAAAGTTAGATTAATAGAAGGGACAACTACTTCAAATATTTCATTTCCTGATATTTAACCGAGAAATATGAAATGCCCTGAAGGCTAAAAGAAAACTACTTCAGTGTTGGAATCAGGTAACTTTGCTTTAAAATGACTTCGGAACAGCCAAAAATGTAATGAACGCAAAATTAGAGTTTAACAATGTCACCACTTCAGTCTTGATTAACATTTGTGCTTAGGTAACTCAAACCAATTTCAAAAATAAAGTGTAAAAGCTTAGGGAAGACAAAAAGAATCATTGTTGAAGAAGGCATCTCAGGTGAGCGGTACGTTCAAGACGTACTCTTGGCAGAACTCATGTAATACAAGAAAGAGCGAAGATTAAAAAGGTGGCAGGGCTTTCTGCCAGCAGGTGATACACAGGATCATTAAATTTGGGTTTTTTTTGTATGATTACAGTTAGAAGTATAAATTTTAAGATTGCAATTTAGGGACTGTATTTCATTTGTGGTGGGGATGGGTTTCTTCCCAATGTAACAACAAACAAAGGATATTTACAAGCTAGGGATGGGATTTCAGCATAAGGTATATAAAGAATGATATTATAATTATAATATCAGGCCACAAAAAATTTAACAACAAGATTAACTCTTTATGGTGCCACTTGCACCAACACACTTTCAAATCAGAACTGTCAGAAAATCACAAGTCAATAATATTTACTGATGGGCAGTATTTAATTAATCGAGTATTTTATCAATTGATCCATCAATCTAATGACTAATTTTGTCCCAATAATTCAAGTAGGGATATGAATGGACCTTTGCTAGTAACTTAACTACTAAGAGGGTCAGCTTCTCTTAGACTAGCAGTGTGAAAACAGTTTTCTGTGTCTTTAAGGTGCTGAAGTCCCATCACTTGCAGTGAGGAGGGGAGTTTTGAGAAGCATACAGTGGGAAAGCAGGAAATGCAGGAGACGCCAAAGAAAATTTAATTTTGTGTGTTTTGTTAACAAAATGCTCGCACACCTACAGATACATTTGTCCTGCCTGATGCGTAATTCCTGCATATCATCATTAAAGGAAATATTTCTTCAATCGTTGGATTAGTTCTGGTGTTCTAAACGACACATCACAGTGATCATTACTAACTTCACGTTTGCCTTATTTTTTAAGCCAACTTCACAGAAAACAGAAAACTAGATCTCAGTAGCCAAGCTTTGTAACGCAAGTCATCAATTCAGTTTTCCAAATAAATAAATAACAGATAGAAACGGTTGTATTCCCTAACTTGTCAAAAACATGGCAGTTAAAATCAGATATAGCAGTACTTTATTTATAAAGAAAACAAAAAAGTTGAACCTGAAGGTATTACGGCATCTTTTTGCAAATGGTGTTATAAGGCTTGAATTTTCTAAACGTTTATCCTTTTTCTCATCCCGATATCATCCAGGGGCTCAGAAATCAACAGGTGTAAAGTGGTATTTATAATAAAAATAAAAAAGTTACAATTAATGTATTTCGATGGGTTAACAAGTGCAGCATTTCACATAGTATGTGTTCACAAAGAATGTTTTTCCAAGTTTGTTTGATCAGCAGATACAAATACAAATTGTTTCAAACCTAAACATTTTGATTCTTTTAACATGCAAATGCAAACATCAAACAATACAGCATTAATATGCAGTGTAGCCTATGCATTGCACAGACTGTTTTAATTAATGTGCATTTCACTTATAATATTCATGAGCCCCAAGGATATTTTGGATTATGTTTTGTTCCAGATTTAAGCTTAAGGTGTCAGGAGATGCTTTCAAACTGTACTTTTCTTATTTCTTATTTTCTTTTACACATACTGCACTTGCAATTCTGTGGGAATGAGCAGTGGGTTATGCAGATGAAGCATCGCAGTGTACTCTGGGAGAGAGAGAGAGGAAGCAGGGGCTGGTGCAAAAAAAAAAGTGGAAGTAGCGAATGAATCTGTGGCCAGTTAATCGAACTGGAACACAAAGAGTGAGCACCTTTCTCAGAAGAGTTAAGAAAGCTATTGACCAAAAGAAGAAGAGTTTGCTGAACTGCAATACCAGCAGAGCAGCAGAGGAACATCATGGTGTACGGCAGCAGCACGAATGAGTACAAGAGAAGAAAGTGGAAAGGAGCGGCATGTTTCAGAGCCATGACAATGAAGTGGGAGACATGAAGTCAGTCAAGTCGGGAAGTAACTAAAAACAAAAAAAGATGTCCCTCATGGCTATAACAGGGGTCAGTGGGGAGCTTGAGCCAGTCACCAGGCTATAGTATCTGGGTTGGTAGGTTAGGAGCACACCAGCACGTGTACCTGTGTTTATGGCTGTAGTTGTTACAATATGTAAAATAAACCAAATTTACCACTAGTCTGTTACTACAGTCGATGTACAGTTTTATCAATAATGTTTTTCCCCCCAAAAACATTTTATATTTTATTGTGAAAAATACAAAGTTATACAGTAAGTTATATGCTTTGGTATCATTGTGATATGGGAACTGAAAAGCTGGTATAGGTAGATTCAGTACCAAAGTCAAAATTTCTGTATCAATCCAACACTACTGTTAACTAATCAGAATTTGCCATTCAGTTGAACCGTTCTTAATCAAAGTAATTAATTGTAACTGAAGACTACATTCACTGTTGTACCATTCAAACATGTTGAATGTACTTTCACCAAGTTTTTCATTTTATTTGTTACACAGTACAACATAACCTTGGATGAAATGCATTACAAAGCACTCCATATAGTTGAAATTCACAAATAGTGAAATATTCCTACATTGACCTTAAAGTTACAGCAAACACGGTTTACCTTATACTCATTAGCCTACCTATGTACAGTGATGTTATTTTGCAGGAATCTCTGGCTCTGTTTTACATTTCAGGCAGATATAGCACCTTGATTCAGTTCACTACAGCCAGAGTTGTGACAGGGTATTTCTCCACAAAAATGACACTTAGCAAATTGATATCAACCTTTTAGAAGACATATTGCAGCAAGTAAGACAGAGAAATTATGTTGCAGGACTAGAGACAACATGAGAGGATTACATATTGATCTTCTTCAAATGACTGCACGGTCGTGTGAAAGAGAGTGAGAGTAAAATGGGTGACTCCCTTATTCTTACACAACCACATTCCAGGGTGAGCAAGACAGCTTGAGAGGAAGGAGATGAGCATATTGTGCTTCTCCTTGTCGTGCAGTGGATGAGACTAAGCAGGCATTAAGCAAGCACACCTTTTGCTTCTTCTCCAGTGTGCAGTGGTGAGTGAGAGGGACTTGCACCACTGTTTGATCGAAAGAATTAAACATACCGCAGCAAGAGTAGGTGGGATTCTTTCTCAACTGGTGTGGATTAGATGGAGTGAAAGCACCCTGAAAATGCAGGAAGATAAAGACACACTCTTTATGCTACAGTGGCTGATAAAGACTGACAGTACAAGAGTCCTACCTTGCACAATATGGGAAAGAAGGTCACCTGGATCAATCCCTATTTAAGTTTCTGTATTCTTTTTTTATCTTTTTATGATCCATTTCCAGAATATAGTTAAATTTGTGTAAGTTGAAGTTCTACCATACTGGTGTATGTTACTTTGCTTCTAAAATCTCAGTGAACAATACAACTTTAGTTTTTGCCAATTTGTTTTCAGTAACAAATCACTTTGCTTTGACAGCCTTTCTAATTGAATGTCTCGGAGACTAAATATCAATGCAATATGTACTGTATCATTATCACTTTATCATTAGGGAGAAGTCTTCCTCCTGCTTCAAGAGCTCAGAGGTCAGCCACACAAATTCTGCACAAAGCAAAAGTTCTGAAACACTGACCATATAAATTTTATTTTATAAAAAATAGACATATAAAGCAGTCAGTTCCTTCACCATTATAGACTAGCCACAGGTACATTGATACCACTTGGGTCCTGAATCTTGCCTTAGTTTTTACATGCTACAACTGTAGCTAGAACTGTCTCTGTGTGGAGATTCATCTCAATACTATTGAGTGGTTTTACTTCCACTTCCCAGACACATGAGGTTACTAAGCTGATGTAACCTACATATGAGCGAGATGCCCCATCCAAGGTTGGTTACTAGCCTCAAGTCCAGTACAGCTGGGACAGGCACCTGCTCCCTACAATAATGGAGTGGGTAAGCCCATTACAAAACAGGTGGGATGTTGAACAGATAAACACAGTTATGACCATTACATTCAGAGGATGTATACAAAGCCCCCATTCCTTTATCAGGGTTATATATGGTGTGATTAATCTTGCTATCATTTCCAGCTCCCTCATTCAAAACTGTTGTACTGGTGACACCAGATTTGTTGGGTCCCACAAACATACCCAGCCTAGACCCAGCGCACACACACATACCCAATCACATATAGAGACACTGATAAATAATACCAAATATATTAATCAAATAACAGAAAAAAGCATACAATACAACCAAAACCATGTATGCAAAGGTCCTCCCCCAGATTTCCAACAAATAATAAATGCTAAGAACAATGTCCAAAACAGTCCAGTATACCAGGGGCAGCTAACGAAAGGTGAGTGCCAAGAAATACCTTGTGGATACCCCTTGCAGGAATTGAATTGTTTTGAAGTATCACCTTTTTTGTTGGTCTTAAATTGTTAAGTATTGAACTCTTAATTGGCACAAATAAAGGAGATATGTCCTTAATCCCTCCTGAACTCTCCACTTCTCAAAGTTGCATTTGGGGATTTTTACAAGAAATCAGAGGAAATTTATTTGTGTGGACCTGTGGCTATTAATTGTTTTAACTCAAAGACAATATGAAACCTGCGTCTACTTCAAAGCTGCACAGTTAATGCTTCTGTGTTCAACCTGTTCCAGTGTTTATGTTTCAATTAAGGGAAGAAGAAAAGTTAGTGAATACTGTGGATTAATATTAATGAACACCAAAAGGAAATGTTAGATGTGGTGATTTTAGTGATTTTATCAGTAATAATTCTTAACATTTGCCAAAATGTATGGTATATTCTTCTGCATTAGTCTGCAATTTCTAAAAGTTTTCTAAACATTACTTTAAACCAAAAGCAAGTTTACCAAAACTAAAAATACTGTCCCATTGACAATGGCAGGATTAGAAAGACAGCACTGTCCTATTAAGACATTCTCTTTCCCAAAAATCCAATGATCTTGGTGCATGTTTTCCCTGCTGGTCTCGATCAAGCCCTGGATCCGCTCAAAGAGGTGGGAAGTGAAAGGGAACTATTACCTCAGACACCATGTGACCAAAGGGTGACTTGGTATGAAAGAGAGTGAAGGCTTATTGAAGGAGCACTGCAACACTGAGCAGTGGAAGTGACAATCAGAAAAGGAGTGACGGCTAGGATCAGGCTGCTGTGTAACTAATCACTCAGTAAAGGGCCACTTTTTCCCTAGTTATGTATTTACTTATCCATTCAGTTCCCTTCTTGTAGAAAATGACAGCTGTTCACATACTGCACAGGTTGACAACCGCAGCTCTAGTCAATAAATGTAGCAATATAGGACTACTTTTTTGCAAAATCTGAATATTTTGAGTTTATTTAAAAATTGAGGCAATTTAAAAGACAATATTTAAAACTGGAATTGAATTTCATTTTTATTTTTTAAGAACGTCAACCACACCAGGATTACTGCGGCCCCCAGTTTGAAAATCATTTTTCTAGTGTGAGATGCCTACATAGTGCTGCAATTATACGTATCCAGTGATAAGCAGTGCGTATTTCCACTATGTACCTGCTGCTTCTGCTCTAAGTGTCCTTGATATCTAACATGGATAAGTAGCAAACAGTGAATGCCTTTTGCTCCCCCCAGATCTAATTAATTGCTGAGTTTGTGCAATGATCCATTCATTAGTAGCAGAACTAATGGTAGCAACATTGCCACGTGTACAGGGTACAATGAAACTCTTACAGCGAGTATGACTACATGCATCCAGTTATACTATTTCACTGCCTATGGAATGTTTCAGCATTTTTATCATTTGACCTTGTGGCAACAACTCAATCAATTGACAACTAAAATTTCTAATTAGCAATATTCTTGACAGATGGAGTAGATATTCATCAAGACTGATTGTATTGCCATTTTCTCTCAACGTATCAATCCTTGTTTCATCTGCTTCTGATATTCAGTATTACCCTTTTTAACATGGGTTATATATTTACTATTATTATTATTATTATATTAATAATAATAATAATAATAATAATAATAAAGTAAATAACTTCAGATGAAGGCACAAATTGATTAAGTTAAGTTCCTGTATGGAGGACTAGTATCATGGACAACTTGGTTTAAGATACATAAAAACTGCTATCAAGCTGCTGTTGCCTGCTCTAGAAATACTCGTAGAGAACGTCTAACATCTCTGATAGGTACACTTAGATGCCAGTGAGTTTCAAAGAGGCAGTATTTAACCAATGAACTGAAGCAGACTTTGAGCCAGTAAGTAGAAAACACATACTTCCTTTGATCATGGATAGTCTTTAATAGGTGACAGAGAATAGTGATGTGTTGCAATTTTGATTAGCACATTAAGTAAGAATTTCATTAAACTTTGTACACATGACAATAATGACCCTTAAACTTATAAGGCAGCACACAGTGTAGTGCTTCTTGTGTACGAGGTGTGTACACATACCTATATGTCCATCAAACCTCTCACTGCTCCTGCTTGAAAGGACAGTGAAGCTTAAGCTTTAAATCTGTACAGTGTGGAAGTATATTACATATTAGCAGAGTGCCACAAAATTAGCACCCAGCAATCTTCCCACTAAACAAGCCAAGCTGAGGAAGACTACCAATAACCTTAGAGTGTGTTTGTTTCTAAAGTGTCACAGGTCAAGATAAGCTGGTCCCTAAACATAAGCAAGAATTCGATCACATGATAGACAGAACGATTTTAGCTCACAGAATGTCACACATTATAATGAAACCTACCATATCCTCAACTACTCTGTCTGGAAAAAGATAAATAAGAACTTTAGGTATCCAGGAAACACTATATTTGATAACTTTCAAGCTTTTGCAAGCTTTCAAAATTCATTATCCATAAGCAGAAACAACTTTATTCTCTTTCAGAGTTGACCTTATCACTCAAAGCCTTGCAATACAGTAGCAGAGTATACAATGTGTCTGTGTCATTGGGCAAAAGACAAAGACCAAGAGAATAAGCAAGATATCTTGATTAAGGCCATAGAAAAAGCTTAAAAAATAAACTAGAAAAGAATATAGAAAAGCCAATTCTGTGTTATGTCTATTTTGTTTAGTCTTTAGTTTACATATTTATATTTACATATAAAGAAATTATATTTTTTAAGAGGGTTTTAGCCAACTTATTTTACCTTGAACACTGGAACCCTGACCCATAGAGAGGGGAAAGGCAAAATATTTTAGGAGCTTTACAAAACGCCATCCTGACGATTAAATAGTAACACTCTATATATTCTAAAAACAGTGGTCAGTGGGGCTTTCAATGCAGCCAATCAACTGAGGGGTTCTGTCATAAAGCGGTGTTGCCATGTGGCCTACAGTAGGTTTAGATAAACAGACTAAGCTGAAAAAAATATATAGACAACACAAACCAATCAAAATAAATTGCTTCTATTTCTGTAACATTTTGGATATAATTTAGTGACTGTTTGGTGGGCAGAATGGATTCATTCAGAATGTATGATGGCCAAGATCAACGTTGAGACTGTAGTTTTGTTGCATATGAGAAGAAATCAAACAAACAGCTTGAAGAATTGGCTATAAAGTTGAAGGACAGGGTGATGCCATTTTTAATTAAAAGAACACAGATTAACAGATGATTGTGATCTTTGTGAATGGCTAAAATGTCAAAATAGCCAGTTATTGTTGTTGGACAGAATAAACAAAATAGACTCCAGGCAACCATAAGAAAGCAAAGCTGCAACCATGGGCTAACTAACTGTCTGCATTAGGGATAGAAAAGGAGCAGCTTTCACATTTATTGTGAAGAGTACTACATGAGATATTTTTTTCTAGGCTTATTCTTTTTACATGCCAGTGAAGCCTTCCAATTATTCACTTATACATTCCTAATTAATTAATTAAGCTAAACTCATTTAATAAGCTAAGTGTACAAAACATTTAATGCCTTCAGAAAACATATGAAGTGATACCAACAGTCCTTTTGCATAGTAATGTACTAAACATGACAAACCACTCCTCACTTGCAGGCTTACACAATGAAGATTATTCTTGAAAGCTGGACAAAAAGCCAAGATTCTAATTACCTTTGATAAAAAGTCCTCTAGTTCTTTGTTTGCCTGCTTTATTGAGCTTTTCGGTGAATCTGGCCACATTACCTGTTAAAAAATAAATAAATAAAAATATTTGAAATATAATATCAGTAAAATAAGCTAATGTTTAATACCAAATTCTTCATAAGAGCAAACTTAACGCAAGATATGTAATTTGAAACAATTGTCAGAATTGATTTTAAGGCATTCTTAGCTGCCACCTGGTTGGGCAATACTACATCAACATTTTACACAAACAAAGCCCAACGGAAGCCTACTACATTTAATCATGAGGATCTTACATCGGGCAACATTAAATTAATTCTACTGTGGATTAAGGAATATAGAAAGAAACCATAAAAACAGTGCTCTAAGAACTACTGATCTGCTTCCTGAGTACAATAATAAATGGATTAAAAGAAAAGAAAGACAGTTTTAAGTAGAAAATCCATAATCAATTATAAAAGAGTGTTTAAACCATGTTTGGCTGCTTGTGAAACAAGTGGATGTTTTTGATATTGTTTGCTGTGGTCCAACATTGGTCACCATAGAGTGCCATTCCATCAAACTTGTGTACTTCTGTCCCCCAGGAAAAACATGTGATTAAATATTTTCTCTATCATCACTACAAAACATGTGGGATAAGTAACAGAAAAAAATATATTTTTGGGCAAAGTATTCCTTTAAAATAAAATACAGTATATAAAAATTAAAATATTAAAGTATCCTAGTCTCACTCATCTCCCAAATACTAAAGTAAGGATGGTAATTTGTTGAGTGTTCAAATTTGGTTCCTGCTGTTGTGGCTGATGTGGCCATTATATAGTCCGGCTTCTTAAGACCATATACTGGGCAAAGTAGGTTAAAAAAATGGATGAACTAAGCAACAAGCAAATGGAGAAAAACCAAAAAAAAAAAATAAATAAATAAAAATCAACTTTTTAAATTTATGTTCATTTTTAAACTAACACTGTACACTGAAAATACACTCTTAGTTAGACACTGCTACTTTAATAAACTTCCTAGAAATTTAGATTTTGTTATCAATGTGTACATTTTAATTATTTATTTTTTTATTATTATTTTTTCCTCCAAACGCTGATACACTATCAGCTTCATTATGGCATAGCTTTTGGCAGTGGTGTTTGACAGACACAGGACAATAGGTTTACATCTCGGGCATGGTCATTGTCCATGCAAGTCTATAGGCGCTCTACATAACCTGCAAAAGACAAAAATGCTGGGAACCGACTGGCAATTCCAAAACTCTCCTCTTTCCGAGTGTGGATATGAGTTTTAGTGTGCCTTATGATGTAGTTGTGCCCTGTCCGAGTTATCAGGATATTGACCCCATGGCCCTGAACTGGACTAAACGGGTTTGAGAATGTTAATAGGTTACAAGTTACCTCTTTTTTGACATAATTGCTCATTGATAATCTTTCACTAAAAGTCGTGTATTATGACTGATGCTGGCTTTAGAATTTACGTAATCTAATTTCTCAACTGCCTACCTTTTTATATCCAGCTATTAGCCCTACTCGTCATTTACCAAAGGTTGCCCCCTCCACCTCATACCATCTAAGTGTGCCTATCTGCACATTCAAAATTTTATGATACCACACTCACATTTTAAAACATCGACAACCAGGTTTAGTTATATTAAACCTTAATTAAACCCTGGTAACAGGCGTTATAGGAGGGGGAGGGAAAAAAATAAATAAATAAATAAATAAATAAACCCTCATGTCAAAAATCCCTTAGTTATTTCACTAAGAAAGTTGCTTTCCACAAGGAGTACAAGATCAGGTTTTTAGTCGTGGATAGTTCTTGTGGGTGAGTGAGCGAGTGAGTGAGAGAGAGATAGATGCCATAGAGAAAAGTAAGTAAGAGTAGATAATAAACCAAGTAAACATTCAACTATAAGAAGCATAGTTACTATTAACAGTTCCACATATACACAGAATAAAAATACATGTAAATATGTAGTAAAAGTAAAGGTAAACATGCAAGCATAAACAGAGAAATAATGAAGTCACAAGTAAATTATGTCACAATGAAGACTACCATCAATGCAGTGGTCACGAGTTCCACGTGGGTCATGTGTAAGTGTGTGACTATGTGTGGTTAATGCAGAAGTTCAGTTCAATCAGTCGTGGTTCTGTATAGGAAGGGGCATTGATCACGGTGCATTTAATAGGTTAGGTAAAAGTTGTTCTTCAGCCTGGCAGTGCATGCATGCAAAAAAAAAATGCTATGGATAGGGGGGCTTGGATCTCCACAAATGTTCTTTGCTTTTCTTCTGCAGCAGGTAGTGAAGATATCTTCCAGTGATGGTAGCTGAGCACCAGTAATTCTCTGAGCCATTTTGATGATGCACTGGAGGGTGTCCTGTTCTCAGAGGTACAGCCTGAGTACCACGCTGTAATGCAGTATGTGATGGCAAACACTTTGGTGCACCTGTAGAAGTTAACCAGCAGCTGTTGTGGGACTTGTGCTTTCTTCAGGCTCCTCAGAAAGTGAAATCTCTTAAGAGCTTTCTTGGCCATTGCTGTCGTGTTTGTTGTCCATGACAGGTCCTGGCGGATGTGGACTCCCAATAATTAAACTCTGGACAGTCTCGCCATTTATGCTGATGGGATGGTGACCCCTGTAGTTCAGTCTCCTGAAGTCCAGAATCAGTTCCTTTGATTTCTTGGAATTTAGTGTAAGGTTGTTGTTCTGGCTCCCAACTCTCCAGATTCTCAACCTCTTTTCTATAGGCTTTTTCATCATTACTGGAGATCAGGCCTATTATGGTGGTGTTGTCTGCAAACTTTATTACGATGTTAGTATCATGAGTAGATTTGCAGTCATTTATGAAGAGGGAGTAAAGGAGAGGGCTCAGAACAAACTCCTGTGGTACCCCAGTGTTCAATATTATGGATGAAGAGAAGTGCTTACCCATGCACACAGTTTATTATCTGTTAGTGAGAAAATCTAAAATCTAGTTTAATAGGTATGAGGTGAGACCCAAGTTGTTTAGTTTGATAGCCAGCTTCTTGGAGAAGATGGTGTTGAAGGCAGAGCTGTTGTTGATGAACAGCATCTGTACATAGCTCCATGTGTGGCAGGGCAGTCTAAAGGGCAAGTTGAGACATTCACATTCATCAGAGCAGCAGAAAGATGAGCACATCACCACAGAGAGTAATGTTCTATGAGGGGAGAATGTTGCATAGCTTAAGTGGAGTGAACCCAGGCAGTCAAATGCATAATTAGCCACTTTAGCCAATGTAGTCCTTCGCTAGTCTGAATAAAGCTGATGTCACATTATGCAACTTTTAGTTTTAACTCTCGTCAGACTTGCTCCATGTAGTTGCAAAACTCGTTGTTGGACCTTGTCAATTTAAGCAACTGAAAAAAAAATAAATAAATCACTGGGCATGTCTAATTTACCAACGGTGTGACAACATTCCAGCACAGTCATGCTTGCCCCTTTTTGTGATAGTCAATAATGTATGGCCTGATAGAGCCAGAAATGCACACAGGGTTAATAGCTGCAGTGAGTTCAGCCTCAATCTTGGCACGTGAAAAATATGACAAATGTGTGTCTTCTGTTTCTGAGGTCCAAAACATGTGTTCTTTATTCCTTGTTGCCGCATTACATGCAATGCACCTCTAGATGAGCACTCACTGGTTGTCAGCTCTCATGCACACAAGCCCCACCAAGACTACAGTAAAGACAAAGTCAAAAATGTTTGACTTTGTCAAGATGAGTCATGTACTAGTTAAAATGAGATGCTGGTCATGACACATTATGCCATCAACTGCCTCTGACTTGCTAAGATGATTCCATAGGCTTAAAAGCATCAAATTCTAGTAAAAAAAAAAAAAAATTAGAAAAGAAACAAATGCTCTAGTTCAGTCAATACAGTTTATCCAACATTATATAGGCAGTAAAACAAATTAGAAATGCTAGTTAAAAAACAGACACCAAAAAAAATCAAATTAGCCAACAAAAAATGATTCGCACTAAATGTTGCTTCTTTGATGGAGTGCAGGGAGACAAGCCTAATACAGCTTAGTCATAAGGCCACCAACATAATGTCAACAGAGCTTGAAACAGGAGTTTATCCTGTCAGCACTTTCACTGTCAGACCCAGTGCAATGAGAATGTTTTAAGCACTAACTTCATCAGCGATTTTCAGCTCAATATTTTTTCTGCACCCACACATTTAGATGAAAACAGGCAAAACAAATTTCTCTTAAAAGTAATAAAACACATATTATGCAATAATATTAACTTCTGCATGGTGTTTTAATTAAAGGAAGAAAGAAAGAAAAATAATCAGTCAATTTGTTGCTACAAACATAAAAAAAATAGCACAAGAAAACCAGAAAAAAATGGTAATGTGCAAAAATAAAAATGAAAGCAACTAACTAATGATATAAAATGTGGCATATTAAAATTCACCTTATTAAATAGCTCTAAATATTAGAAAAAAAACTGTCTTAGTTGTCTCTCCTTTTGAAACACTGGATGATCCTATTAGATGTAATATATTGGCTTGATCACAGAACTTGCCACTATGCCACTATTTAACTTTAGGTTATGTGTGCATATAAATAATTTCAGGATAACTGATAGCAATACTATTTTTGCATCCTTTACTGTATATCACTTTAAAATTTTACGTTATTTTATTGTAAATTCAAAAATGAAGAACATATGTTTTGTTCAGAACCTAATTCAAACATTGCCAATATAGCAGCAAAACCAAAACAATATTTTACCATCAATAACACAGCAAAGGCTAATTTTCCTATATAGTATTTTAAAATTTAAAAAGAAATAGCAAAATCTCAGACAAAATTCCAAAATGAAATCATGACAATTTAATCTCATCTTCTCAAACTGCTTTTCCCAGTGAGGGCTACAAAGGTAGCAGACCAAGAAGGTCAGCCCAAACCTCCCTGTTCCCCAGCTACTGATTCCAGCTCTTCTATAACCCCTCCAATGTGTCCTGGGTATGTTGCGTGGCCTATGGCCAGAATGACATGCCCTGAGCACTTGTGAAAGGGGTGGACAAATCAGCAGTCCAGACACCCGTGACAATCTACCACTTTTTTTTTCCCCAATACATTTACGAGCAACCAAACTACAGACTTGTAAAGCCAAGAGGACTAACAGATGTTTCAGATCTTTCGTCTATGCAAAATTTTTCTAATCAAAAACAATTGGATAAAAACCAAAAGAACCAATTCTTCTTGAACGATCTTCACCTTGGTGTCACTTTTAAAGACAACTACTTATAGCATCTCAGACTGCTGTAACTTTGATGGAAAGCTTGGTTTATAGTGATGTGCAAAGAACGAATTAACTAGTTCTATTTGTACTTGTCTTGGTCTCTGAATGAATGTACTGGCACAATGGCAGTAAAGAACAAAAGTTTTCGAGGCATGTGCAGTCCATGCTAAATTGTATATTAAATTCCGCAACAGTCCAGAGCTTTCATCTTAACTTCACTTAAATGGCTGCTGTCGGTAAACTGTTTCAGCAAAAAAAAAAAAAAAAAAAAGGGTCATGATGAGAACTAGCCAATGACAAACTTGGTAGATGACACCAAATACCTCCCATTGATTGGTTCACTCTGAATGAGTGACTATGACCATCTCCGTCCGTACACAGCCAATTGAATTCACTAGTATGTACCTCTGCTGATCTGGAGAACCACTGCAAGTTTGTTCACAAACTCCAGATAAGAGACTTTCAGTAAAATACATTCTTTTGCTTTTTATATTCTTTATATTTGGAGTTTAAAGTTGTGACACTGTTATGACACTATTGTACAGTAGATTTTAAACTAAAATATAGCTTGTTTTTGAAGTGAACGAATTAGTGATTCAAAGATTCAAATCATTTTGGTGAACTGATTGAAATGAATCGAAAAGAATGATTTTGCACATCACTATTGGTTTATACTTAACACGTCTGTGCAGGTTGCAAGAGCAAGTGCAGCAAAAATGAACGTCAGATGCGGCAACACAGCATGCTGAGCACATAATTTTTTCTAACAATGAGGCGATGCGGGTTTTCTGCCATGTACCCTAAATAGCAAATTTCACGGAGAGGCTGCTTAAGTGGGAATCAGAATGATGAACAAAGGTCAGAATAGGAAGCAAAAGGTAATCAAAATTCTAGGAAAACATGCAAAAATATTTGATGTGTGTCTCTAACATTTAGGTCACCCACTCACGAGAACAAGGTACTCTTCTTCCCTTCTACGCTTTTGGTTAATGGGTCTGCACGCGCACACACACACTGATATGCAATATACAGACTTGCTGAACAATTTCGATATAGCTAGCAACAGCAACAATCTGCTTTGGCTGTAAAGCAACTGAAGCAGAGAGGGCGAGAATACCAAAAAGTTAATCATAGGCTATCAACATTTACAATGATATAAATAAAGCAATAATTAAAAAGAGTAGAGGTCAGTGCAAACTGTTCCATTACTGCTTTAATACCAGTTACAAGTAAGATGAATCAATTACAATGAATACTACAGCAAAAATAAAAAGTAAATAACTTTATAAACACTGGAAGAACATTTTTTAGTGAATAAAGCAACAATGACTACAGGAAAGAAGACAGCATCACAGCTAACTCAGAGAATTCATTAAGCTGTATGAGGAGCGCATTCAGAACCCATGAATAAAAGCGGTCTTTTGTTTTCAGGCAAAAGTATTTTCAGGTTTGAAAAGGTGAAAAGCACATCAACCTTAGATTGTTTTTACTGTACTAGCCAGCCTGCAACACAGATGGATAAACTGAACTTTTTTGTCCCCAGGGGCAAATTTGGCTTTTTATATGAGAGAGAGAGAGAGAGAGAGAGCGAGAGAGAGCGAGAGAGGAGAGAAGTACATATATTTATTTATACAGTACAATCCCTCTAAATTGATTCCGCATTAACCAGCCTGTTAAAATATTATTATTATTTTTTTTTTTAATCCTGAGTTCTTCTTTATACTATATGTAAGCACTTCCTTCTTTCCTGGAAGTTGAGAGGGCTCAACATTTTCGTTTACATATTCCGTTGTGAATTTTCCATGAATCAATTTGGATAGCTTGTGACGAGTTTAGCAGAGTTCTTTTATTCATTCTAGGAGTAGGGTGGAGTGCCAAATCGTTGTTGAACGCACCCAAGCTGCATTTAAGTTATAAGGCAAGTACAAGTGGAGGGGGAAATAAAAGAAAGATCTGGAGTTAAAAAGAGTACGTCAGAGTACGTGGAACGAATAAAAGAACGCGACTTTTGTATGAATGAAGCAAACATTCTCGGAATTTAAAGTGGAGAAGGGGGGTGGAGTATTTTCTGATTTTTTTTTACTGAACTGTTTCCCTTTACAATGAGTACAAAACGTAAACGAATTGTAGTTTCAATGGATACGCGTCTTAAGGCGCTAAAGCGGTTGGATAACGGTGAATCGGTGACAAAAATTTGTGCCGAACTTGGTGTTGGGAAAAGCACGGTAAACGACTGGCAAAGAGACAGGTGTTCCATCGAGGATTTCTGTTCGAAAATGAAGTCTGATAAAAAAAATCTGCCCAGTCATTGTATGAGAAAAAAACCTGTATTTGAAATCGTGGATGAAGCCTTGTGGATACGGTTTCTTCAGGAATGTCGAAAAGGTATAGTACATACCTTAGAAATATTTTCCTACATGAAAATAGGTATGCGTCGGATTAACCAGCCAAAATGGCAACTGGCCATGGGTCCAATCCCGAGGTGGCCGGTTAAGAGGGATTGTACTGTGTATATTATATGTAAATATATAAACATACATACACACACAGGTCTGAACACGTACCAGAATGACTAAAAAGGATGACAATTTTTTAAATATTGATTTCATTTGAAGAAAACATTCTATACAATCATATCAATCCTACAAACCATAATTCAACCCTTGCCCAAGGGAACAAGAGGAGAGAGTACACCATGAGCACATCTTTAAAAACAACAAAGAAAGGAGAATGTCCTTTCCCCCAATATAAATTTTATAATGCTTATTCTAAGATTTGACTAATTACATCTTGCCATATTTTAAAAAGATCACATAAGTGAGAATTTTTTTTTTTTTCCAATTTCAAATAGTACAGAACATCAGTTACCCGTTGACTTAACAGATGGGCTGGGATTATTCCAAATAAGCAAAATAAGTCTACATAGTATTAATACGATTGTCCTTCTCCACTTTAAGCCCATCCAGGAGTCCACCAAACACAGCTGTTAATAGGTTAGGAGTGATTGTGACTCAAAGGATATCTAAAAGGCATTCAAAGATTTTTGTCCAGAATGGTGCTAATTTGGTGCACACCCAAAATATGTGACCCAGTGTGGCTGAAGCTATGGTGCAACATTCAAACGTTGAATCTTGCCGTGGATACATTTTAGATATTTTTAAATTAATGTACTTGATAAAAGATTTTAAGTTGAATGATTGAATGTTTTGTGTATATTGAGCTGCAAAATATTCTATGCATGGCTGCCTTCCACTCCTTTTCAGAAATGTTAAGTGAAGGATCCTTTCCCCAATGTACCCTTAGGATCTTTGAAAGGAAAAGACTTAAAAGTGTTTTTATATACAGGTACTGTTGCAATGCTATCTCAGTCTTCCAGATTAATCAGTAATGCCTCTAGAATACAAATGGGTGGGAAGTGAGGAATACTGGACAGGTTCCTTTTAGCTAAGTTTCTCATTTGAAAGTAGTGGGTAAACTGTGTTAATGGGAAGTTAAATTTGAAGTGTAATCTATACTAATAAAAGGCAAAGCCCTCATTGACCGACTGACTGACTCACTCACTCATCACTAATTCTCCAACTTCCCGTGTAGGTAGAAGGCTGAAATTTGGCAGGCTCATTCCTTACAGCTTACTTACAAAAGTTAGGCAGGTTTCATTTCGAAATTCTACGCATAACGGTCATAACGGTCAACAACGTCCGCCATGTTGAACTTTCTTATTTATGGCCTCATCTTCTCGAAATTTGGTAGGCGGCTTCCCTGCACTAACCGAAACCAATGTACGTACTTATTTCGGTGGTATGATGCCACTGTCGGCCACCATATTGAACTTTTCAACAGTCTTTGTTACTTATGAGAATTAGTTACGTTGGAAAGTTCAATATGGCGGCTGACAGTGGCGTCATACCACTGCACTGCACTGCACATTGGTTTCGGTTAGCGCAGGGAAGCTGCCTACCAAATTTCGTGAAGATGGGGCCATGAATAAGAAAGTTCAATATGGCGGACGTTATTGATCATTATGACCGTTACGCGTAGAATTTCAAAATGAAACCTGCTTAACTTTTGTAAGTAAGCTGTAAGGAATGGGCCTACCAAATTTCAGCCGTCTACCTACATGGGAAGTTGGAGAATTAGTGACGTTTGGAAAATTCAATATGGCGGCCGACAATGGCGTCATACCATCGAAATAAGTACGTACATCGGTTTCGGTTAGCGCAGGGAAGTCACCTACCAAATTTCGTGAAGATGGGGTCAGCCTTCTACCTACACGGGAAGTTGGAAAATTGGTGACGTTGGAAAGTTCAATATGGCGGCCGACAGTGACGTCATACCATCGAAATAAGTACATACATCGGTTTCAGTTAGCGCAGGGAAGCCGCCTACCAAATTTCGTGAAGATGGGGCCATAAATAAGAAAGTTCAACATGGCGGACGTTGTCGACCGTTATCAACCGTTATGACCGTTATGTGTAGAATTTCGAAATGAAACCTGCTTAACTTTTATAAGTAAGCTGTAAGGAATGAGCCTGCCAAATTTCAGCTTTCTACCTACATGGGAAGTTGGAGAATTAGTGATGAGTCAGTCAGTCAGTCAGTGAGGGCTTTGCCTTTTATTATTATAGACTAGCAAAATACCCGCGCTTCGCAGCGGCGAAGTACTGCCTCAAAATTTTTATTAAGAAGACAATTAAACGTTTTTAAAACTGAGGGAAAATATACCAATAATTATTTGTTAAGGATCTCTTTGTATGCCACGTTGTCAGTTCGGCCCTTCAGTTGTAATATGACCAAGCTGTAGCTGTGCGCTGAGCTTACTCTTGAGCATACAACGTACAGTTGGCCATGTGAACAGTAATCTTGTCTCAAATCTCACAGCTTGGATTGCTGCTGTCATAATCGGTTTGAGTTTCATGGTTTGTTTCAATTACGACAGTATTTGTAGGACTTGTGTTGAAGAGACATTCGGCATCTGTCAAGCGTTGTAAGCATACAACCAGTTTGATTGATAACTTCACATCCAGCTTTTGAGAGTTTAAACATTTCTAAACATCAAAGTGTCCACTACTGAAATCGTCACCTGTGAATCTAAGATGTTTAAGAGGCATTGGCGGTTGTCCAAAGGTTTAAAATATTTGGCCATTTCGGTACACTTAAGCATTTCACTCTTATAGTGCTCCTGTGTAGTATAATTATCTCCTGTACCGTCATCAGTCCACACACTTGAACCTGTCCCAGTCATTCAATACATAAGACACAATGTTCCTCCGGATATCAAGAGTGAGCCTGATATGGCCGTGCAATATGTAACAAGGAGAATGGAAAAGGCAGGTGCCATTTCCAGGCATGGAAACCACTTGGTAAGTGACAGTTCTTTGATCGATGGTGATCACCTCGATAGACATGTTAATGGGGGTACGGTTGGAATGATAAAGGAAATGGGTACCTGAACAATGTAAAGTAAGTCTAAAATACCTATACAATAACTATAATCGTAATAAATGAACAATAAAACAGCGGAGAAGCCGTGGATTAAATAAAAAGGCTGTAGTTATCAGCAGGGAGACGTGAATACCGTGGCGAAGCAAGGAAGGGAATGTAGAGACTGGAGCGACAGA
>JANRMT010062818.1:55071770-55105557 GCA_026402145.1 Polypterus bichir lapradei | reverse complement strand
TTATTTCGGTGGTATGATGCCACTGTCGGCCACCATATTGAACTTTTCAACAGTCTTTGTTACTTATGAGAATTAGTTACGTTGGAAAGTTCAATATGGCGGCTGACAGTGGCGTCATACCACTGCACTGCACTGCACTGCACATTGGTTTCGGTTAGCGCAGGGAAGCTGCCTACCAAATTTCGTGAAGATGGGGCCATGAATAAGAAAGTTCAATATGGCGGACGTTATTGATCATTATGACCGTTACGCGTAGAATTTCAAAATGAAACCTGCTTAACTTTTGTAAGTAAGCTGTAAGGAATGGGCCTACCAAATTTCAGCCGTCTACCTACATGGGAAGTTGGAGAATTAGTGACGTTTGGAAAATTCAATATGGCGGCCGACAATGGCGTCATACCATCGAAATAAGTACGTACATCGGTTTCGGTTAGCGCAGGGAAGTCACCTACCAAATTTCGTGAAGATGGGGTCAGCCTTCTACCTACACGGGAAGTTGGAAAATTGGTGACGTTGGAAAGTTCAATATGGCGGCCGACAGTGACGTCATACCATCGAAATAAGTACATACATCGGTTTCAGTTAGCGCAGGGAAGCCGCCTACCAAATTTCGTGAAGATGGGGCCATAAATAAGAAAGTTCAACATGGCGGACGTTGTCGACCGTTATCAACCGTTATGACCGTTATGTGTAGAATTTCGAAATGAAACCTGCTTAACTTTTATAAGTAAGCTGTAAGGAATGAGCCTGCCAAATTTCAGCTTTCTACCTACATGGGAAGTTGGAGAATTAGTGATGAGTCAGTCAGTCAGTCAGTGAGGGCTTTGCCTTTTATTATTATAGACTAGCAAAATACCCGCGCTTCGCAGCGGCGAAGTACTGCCTCAAAATTTTTATTAAGAAGACAATTAAACGTTTTTAAAACTGAGGGAAAATATACCAATAATTATTTGTTAAGGATCTCTTTGTATGCCACGTTGTCAGTTCGGCCCTTCAGTTGTAATATGACCAAGCTGTAGCTGTGCGCTGAGCTTACTCTTGAGCATACAACGTACAGTTGGCCATGTGAACAGTAATCTTGTCTCAAATCTCACAGCTTGGATTGCTGCTGTCATAATCGGTTTGAGTTTCATGGTTTGTTTCAATTACGACAGTATTTGTAGGACTTGTGTTGAAGAGACATTCGGCATCTGTCAAGCGTTGTAAGCATACAACCAGTTTGATTGATAACTTCACATCCAGCTTTTGAGAGTTTAAACATTTCTAAACATCAAAGTGTCCACTACTGAAATCGTCACCTGTGAATCTAAGATGTTTAAGAGGCATTGGCGGTTGTCCAAAGGTTTAAAATATTTGGCCATTTCGGTACACTTAAGCATTTCACTCTTATAGTGCTCCTGTGTAGTATAATTATCTCCTGTACCGTCATCAGTCCACACACTTGAACCTGTCCCAGTCATTCAATACATAAGACACAATGTTCCTCCGGATATCAAGAGTGAGCCTGATATGGCCGTGCAATATGTAACAAGGAGAATGGAAAAGGCAGGTGCCATTTCCAGGCATGGAAACCACTTGGTAAGTGACAGTTCTTTGATCGATGGTGATCACCTCGATAGACATGTTAATGGGGGTACGGTTGGAATGATAAAGGAAATGGGTACCTGAACAATGTAAAGTAAGTCTAAAATACCTACACAATAACTATAATCGTAATAAATGAACAATAAAACAGCGGAGAAGCCGTGGATTAAATAAAAAGGCTGTAGTTATCAGCAGGGAGACGTGAATACCGTGGCGAAGCAAGGAAGGGAATGTAGAGACTGGAGCGACAGATGGCCTTATATAGGCAGGCAGCCAACAACGTGGGAGGCGTTGGGATGGGAGACCCAACGCCGCCTCACACGGTGACCGAGCTGCAGGCTATGGACATATATATGTACTTAAGTAGGATTCAGTTAGCGTTGGGAACCCGTGTACCAAATTTCTTGAAGATGGGCCCATAAGTAACAAAGACCGTTGAAAAGTTCAATATGACGGCAGACAGTGGCATCATATCACTGAAATAAGTACCAAATTTCAGCCTTCTACCTACACGGGAAGTTGGAGAATTAGTGACGTTGGAAAGTTCAATATGGCAGCTGACAATGGCGTCACACCACCGAAATAAGTACGTACATTGGTTTCGGTTAACGCAGGGAAGCCACCTACCAAATTTCGTTAAGATGGGGCCATGAATAAGAAAGTTCAAGATGGCGGACGCTGTTGATTGTTATGACCGTTACGCGTAGAATTTCGAAATGAAACCTGCTTAACTTTTGTAAGTAAGCTGGAAGGAATGAGCCTGCCAAATTTCAGCGTTCTACCTACACGGGAAGTTGGAGAATTAGTGATGTTTGGAAAATTCAATATGGCGGCCGACAGTGGTGTCATACCACCGAAATAAGTACGTACATCGGTTTTGGTTAGCGCAGGGAAGCCGCCTACCAAATTTCGTGAAGATGGGGCCATAAATATGAAAGTTCAACATGGCAGACGTTGTTGACCGTTATCGACCGTTATGACCGTTATGTGTAGAATTTCGAAATGAAACCTACTTAACTTTTGTAAGTAAGCTGTAAGGAATGAGCCTGCCAAATTTCAGCGTTCTACCTACACGGGAAGTTGGAGAATTAGTGATGTTTGGAAAATTCAATATGGCGGCCGACAGTGGCGTCATACCACCGAAATAAGTACGTACATCGCTTTTGGTTAGCGCAGGGAAGCCACCTACCAAATTTCGTGAAGATGGGGTCAGCCTTCTACCTACACGGGAAGTTGGAAAATTAGTGACGTTGGAAAGTTCAATATGGCGGCCGACAGTGGCGTCATACCATCGAAATAAGTACATACATCGGTTTCGGTTAGCGCAGGGAAGCCGCCTACCAAATTTCGTGAAGATGGTGCCATAAATAAGAAAGTTCAACATGGCGGACTTTGTCGAACGTTATCGACCGTTATGACCGTTACGTGTAGAATTTCGAAATGAAACCTGCTTAACTTTTGTAAGTGAGCTGTAAGGAATAAGCCTGCCAAATTTCAGCCTTCTATCTACACGGGAAGTTGGAGAATTAGTGATGAGTGAGTGAGTGAGTGAGTGAGTGAGTGAGTGAGGGCTTTGCCTTTTATTAGTATAGATATATATATATATATATATATATATATATATATATAGATATAGATATAGATATAGATATAGATATATATGACAGCAACACTCATGACAGTGACAAAACAATTACATTGTCAATCATGTTATGTTATTTTTAAAATGTTTCCTTTTCTTTTTCATTACTTCTTTAACACACTACTTCTCCGCTGCGAAGCGCGGGTATTTTGCCTGTTGTTCATAAATTGCAAAGGCATTATCTATACAGTGGAACCTCGGGTCACGAACATCTCTGAACACATACAAATCAGATTACGACCAAAAAGTTCGCCAAACTTTTGCATCATGTTCACGACCACACACACACTCAGGTGACAAACAAACCAGTTTCCCTTCCGGTTCATAAGCGCTGATGATTTACGCACATGTTTAGTCTCTCCCTGTGCATTCGCTGTGAACTCTTTGTGCTCTATTTTGTTTCCCTTCCGGTTCGTACGCGCCGATGATTTACGCACGTATTCAGTCTCACCCTGTACAGTACATTGTTCTCAGTTAGATGTGCATTGCACAGAGGGACTTTGTGGTATAGCGGGTCCACAGCTCACATCAAGAGGCCAATGTTAAATAAATAATTGCCGCGCTACAGCTGCCACGTCCTCTTCATAAACAGAAGCACGAGGCGGCTAAAGGGAGGAAAAAGAAAAGAAAGACGGAGGTTGTGGAGTGAGGAAGTAAGCAAGAAGCAGTGTGGAAAGAACTGGTGTGAGCGAGCGAGTGCTCGCAGGCAGGTAGCTGGACAGTGAGCCCAAGCAGGGGTGGGGCAGAAGGAAGTAGTCGCTACAGCTAAGCGATCAAGGAGCTGGAGTGAAGACGGCTGGCCGCGAATGCACCGGGCTTGTTTTTAAAAATACTGCTTCCAGCATTGTTTTAACCTCGTTGTATGTAATGAAGACTTTTTTCTACTGGATTTTAACCTCCACTTCACTTCTGTATTTATGGGATTATTTATTTACTGAAGGATTCTGAAAGCACTGCACTTTATTTAATTTGGACTTTGTTTTTGATTGTTGTTTTGTTGATTTTAATAAAAGCACTTGGCACTTTTTGCACCATCTCCCTGCTCAATTGTACAGTAGTGCCTCACTGTCGTGCTTATCGGTAACATTACTGACGGCGACGGGTTTAAGGGCTCCCGGAAGCGAGATGGGAGCATGTAGCAATCCCGCATCGTCACAGACTTTACCTCAAAACTGTAATCTCCTCTCCTCACTTCCTTCATGCCAGAACTCGACTCATGCAAGGTTAGTTTATGGTTAATTTTTGTATTACGGATTTTTCAAATATTCATTTTTAGGTACGTAGCGTGAATTGTTGCAGTGTTACTTTTCTTGGTTGTTTATTAAATTATGGATTTTTCAAATGTTCATTTTTTTCCCCTGTGCTTAAAACTCATTAAAAAAAGTGTTTACACCGAGCAGTTCATAGCATGAATTGTTGCAATGTTACTTTTCTTGGTTGTTTATTAAATTACGTATTTTTCAATTTTTTTTAATGAGTTTCAAGCACAGGGAAAAAAATTAACATTTGAAAAATCCGTAATTTAATAACCAACCAAGAAAAGTAATATTGCAAGAATTCACGCTATAGTCTTACGAACTGCTCACTGTAAACACTTTTTTTTTTTTTAAATGAGCTTCAAGCACAGGGAAAAAAATGAAGTGTTTACAGTGAGCAGTTCGTAATGCTATAGCGTGAATTCTTGCAATGTTACTTTTCTCTGTTCAAGGATTTCTCAGTGTTATTCAATGTTTTTACATTTAGTTTACTATTACGCTGTGTATTCTATGGTATACTTAACTATTTTTGTGCTTAAAAATCTTTAAAAAAATATATTTACATACAGTTTGTATGGTCTGGAATGGATTAATTGTATTTACATACAATCCTATGGGGGAAATTACTTCGGAACACGACCAAATCGGGTTACAACCAGAGTTTTGGAATGAATTATGGTCGTGACCCGAGGTTCCATTGTATACAAACCTCTAAGAGTTTTAATCCCAGACATTTTCCACACATTAAATATTTTGTTGAGATGCAACAGATAAGAGATTCTCTTTCTATTGGATTATCAGTATATCGTCGATTATTTTTATTCACTGGGACACAAAGTAGGGCATGTAAAGAAGTACAATTTTATTAATATTGCAGCCCAGGCTTGTGTACAGTATATTCATCAATTTGTGTCGATATCCAGGTCTTTATAGTATGTATATTTGCCATCCAGTAATAAAATTGAAAGGTAGTGCTATTGTAGAGTCTCCCTTTGGATGCAAGGATGTTTTGAATTCCAAATAAAGGAGGTTATCATTTAAATACTTAAAAAATTATTTGTTAATGTATATGGGGATGCTCCAAAATAGAAGCTTGTGAAGGATGTTTATCTTGACAGTACTGATTTTCTCTGCTAATGTGAGATGGAGGATAGACCATCGGTTCATGTCTTGTTTAATTTTTCAATGTAGATAGCAAAATTTTGTTGTAAAAGATCTTAATATTTACTTGTGATGTTTACCAGAGGTGTATGAATTGATCTGCTAAAATACAGTAAATGAGAGTTGTACTGTTTAATATTGTGTGCTAGAGCGTTCACAGGAAAAAAAGCACACTTTTATTCAAAATAATTTTGAGTCTTGAAATTCTGGTAGTGCATTAAGGACAGCTGGTACGGAAGTTTGTGGGTCTGATATATACAGTACCTGATCATCTGGATACAGTGATATTTTCCCGTTCAAGTCCTTCTCTGGTAATCAAGTTTATCTTTGATATATAGTACACCCCCAAAATTTGCTTACATTTCTAGAGCACCCGCAAATTGTGAAAAATCGCAAATTTTGGATGTGGTTAAAAAAATGCCTATTTTCATAGTTTAAATCCTAAATATGCCCCCAAAACACTTCAATTTCAAACTCAGCTTAATACATTACCTAAAAATAAAGAATGTAAAGGTAAACCTGTATACTGTACTGCCATGTCTCCCGCAGTGCTAGAATGTAAAATACCGATGTTACCGCTATATGTACTGTAATTCATGCAAGCACGTTTTCATTGCCAGAAGCCTTAGACAGTGCAGCTCGTTTCGGCGGCATCTTGGAGCTTTTACCCTTAAACTGTCACCTACTTGGGGGTTAATGCATCCCTGGACGCCAAATACGTTTTTGCTGCACTTAAGTAAACGTCACAATTCACAAAGAGAAAATGAAATTTTAATGGAACAGATTTTTTTTCCATGCAAAGAGCATCACAATTACTGCAACACTGATCATTTTGCAAACTGCTAATGAACTGTAAAAACTATTTAAAAAACTACTGGAATAATATGTACAAAGTGCAACTGACGCCATGGATGAAACTCAGTAAATCACTGAGCCAACTGCACTTGAACTGGCTGCACGCAAGCACACAGAGGTAAGCGCTGACAATGGCAGGCTAGTCGAGTGCAGCGGCTCAATCCCAGAGACAGTCAGGCTGAAATGCTGCAGGGTGTCATGCTCTGGTCACAGAATTGCACAGAAACACAGGAGATTGTGGAGACAGGAACTTTACAGTATTCAAACACTTCAAACAAAAGGAGCTCAGTATGCACTTAGTTATCAATTAAAGAATAGACAAACATCATAGGGGAGCACAACCCCCAACAGGAGCAGAGAATGTCTTGGGGAGGAGAGAAAAATAAAATCAGCCAAAAAGGACAGGTGCTGTTCAGGCTTTTAAGTAAGTGTAGCTTTGCGCAAGAAGCATATCACACGACAGAGCAGCCGCAAGTAAGCCCAGCAAGTAAGGGAACAATGTGAAGGTAATCTATCAGCGTTTTTTAAGAGGGGGTTTTTGAGGAGCGTCTGTGTCTTCTAGGGGTGCGTTCAGCCCCCCTGCTCACAAGGGTCTGCCTCTAAGATTCACACCGTTGAGAAGACGGTGATTTATTTAATTTTTATGGTTGAGATTCCAGGGACGCACCCAGCCTTGACCCGACTTGCACGCACTAACAAACAGAGACAAAAACAAAGCAAACCAGTAATCAAACAGCAAATAAAGAATGTAATGAAAACAAATGAAATAAGAAAACAACGATACCACCCCTGTTCCCCTTACGGCGAATACATATTAAATACAACAAAGCACAAACAAAACACATAGTAAATCATGAAAAAGTTCATGAAAAACGTCAACGGATGAAATGTAATGATGAAAATAGATAGTCCAGAGATCCACACGTTGAATGGGAATGTACAGATAGTCCTACAGGTAGTTCCTGAAATGGTGAAGACGAGTGGACGGGTTCAGGAGCGCTCCTTTCTTTGCAGGATGGCCATGAATCCACTTACAGTTCTCATATACACAAGCAGATGGCAGACAATCCAGACACACGAAATGATCCAGTACAAAATGAATAAGTACAGGTAACCCAACAGAAGGCAGGCAGACAATAACTTGAAACACAAATTACAAAAACTTTTTTTTTTTTTTTTGCTTTTAGTCACCAGCCCCCTTTTTAAAAGCCGCGCTGACATCCTTTGACCTCAACAGCCCCAGCACCCTCAGCAGAAGACCAATCAGAGCCACTGCAGGGACTGCTGAGAGTTGCAGTTTCAAATTCTTTCGGCTACTTTCACCATCCCAAGCCACAGGTTTCTCTACAGTTGCTTCCTGTTCTCTATACAGTACAGTATTGCCATGAAAAAAGCCATAAAAACTGCGGAGGATATTTGCAGTTTCCCCTAACAATTATTAGTTAGGTTCTAAGGAAAAATCCACGAATGACTGAGACCGCAATCTCTGAAGCGCAACTTCGCGGGGGTCTACTGTATTTCAAAAGTGAATGGCCAGTGGCTCAATGGCAATTTCAAAAAGCAACGGTGATAGCGGGTACCTTTGTTGAGTACCACATTCTAGTTTAAAGCAGTTTGAAATAATGTAGTAAATACAAACAGAGGCTTCTGGACTAGTATAAAGTAGATTAATACTTGCATAGATGTTTGGGCCAAATTTGTGCAGTGTGGTTAATAGGTAAGCCCCATTCAACCATGTCAAATTATTTTACTGCATCCAAAGATGACAAGATCTCTGATGTGTCAGATTATATAGGTGAGTATACTACAGTAAACAAATGTTGAAGTGTCTGCCTTTATTAAATCCAGTTTGGTCTTGTGATATTACAGAGGGAAGCACTTTCTCAGTCCTTCTAGCTAGAACTTTGGAAAGAATTATTCAGGGGTGAAATTGGTCTGTGTGATGAACAATGTAAGAAGTCCTTATTTTTCTTTGGGAAGAAGATAATTAATACTTGGTGAAAAGTTTGGGGTTGAATTTTGTTGTTTCTGGGTTCTATAAAATGTTGTTAACAGTAGTGGAGCTAGCTTATTTGAAATTTTTTATATGTGTTTTCCCACATTTGAGTGAGTTAATAATGTCAAGTAATTCTGAGAGTGTCAGAGAATTATCCAGTTCCTCTGCACTAAAAGTATCTAGCTGTGGTATTTGTCAGGCATCAAAAAAACTCATTAGATTGTGTCCTATCTTTAAATTGGGCAGAATATAAGGACTTACAGTACTCTCTAAATGTGTGGGTTATGTTTTTCTGTCAATGATTTTGTCTCCATCAGTGTTGGTAATTTATGTTATTTTGTTGCAAACTTCCTGCTTTTGTATTTCTCGAGGATTAGTCTTCTCCCTGTGTTCATTGTAAACAAGAGGCTGTATCCGATTTCGGCTTTATGCAAGCATAGATTAATGCTGTAGAATTTGGCTCGTTTAGCAGCTGTAGAAGGGGAGAAATCTGGGAAAACAGGAATGTGGTTACTTTCAGAAATAATCTCCTCTTTCTGTCACAGAATCAACATCAAATTTTCTTTAACCCATAGATTATTGCAATGGACGATCATGCTTCTTAGTTTTGAGTCATTCAACCTATATATGCAGTAAGCTGCCAAGTTTTGGGTGTCCGATTTGAAGTCCTCTCCAATAGTTTAACTATAAATTTCACTGGGTTGCAACTTTCACAGTTTTCAGGGTTTTCTATATCTATCTTCCAGCACAGCTAGTTCATCACCAAGCACTTTGCATTCGGATTCTACAGCAGTTGCTTTTCTGTCAATGGCAGATATTAACTGTTGAACTTCTTTAATGAAAGTCGTAAACATCTGCTTAACTTCTTCAAGCTGAGCACCAAATACTCTAATTTTATTTTCAAACTTGCTCATATTTCCTGTATTTTTTCATCGGTTTTTGCTAGAATGTCTTTAAAGCCTGCAGCAACGTTATTACTCTAACGTACCTCCTGGTCTTTTACATCCTGAAACAGCTTGTCTATTCTGTTGTCAATTTTGTCATTTTTCTTATGTATATCGTTCTTTATATCACTATTTACATTAATTATATCACCCCCCCCCCCCCCCAAAACCCCAAGTGTAGTAATCATTACGGTTAGCTCAGACAGATCATTTACATCTTCTCCACACTCCAAAGGTGGAGCCGCTAGTCTGGTTGGAGTTGATGCTGTTGACTCACTGGGGGTACTGGTAGTAGCTGACAGCAGGGATATAGAGGCCAAGGCTCAATTTCAGTAATCTCCGTGAGACTGGAGAATTCTCAGTGCCTGCCTCACTTGCAGTTTTGCTCGCACTTTCCCTCTTATTAAAAAAAAAAAAAAAAAAAAAAGAAAATAAGATGCTCGCCATTAACCGACTTTGGCATACTAGTAGTTGTGAAAATGTTCCTTAGTAGTATGAATATGCTTTTTCAGTCCTAAACACCATCTTTAATAACATTAGGACCCTCTTATTGCTCCAAGTGTTACAAATTTTAATACAGTTGTACACAAAGATCAGTGGCTAAAAGGACACATATTGTAGCTCAGAAAAACCCTGATGATGTTTTTGAAAGAAAAAAGTAATCTGTGACTTCTAAATGAGAACTGAAAACTAAACTTGAGAATACAATATTAATGGAGTATCTCAGATCATTTTTGATAACAAATTTTATTAACATGGCAGAATCCTTTAAAAAAATTCATCCATTTGCTAACATATTCTCTTTCAAGATTTCAATTGTGTTTCTATTGTGGTAGAAGAGTGCAATGCATTCATGTACAGCTAAACTTTACAAATAAATGTGGTGGTAAAAAGCTGCAGGTAACCCTCCACTCTGCACATAATACTGGGCTTCCAGAAAGCATACCTGGACTACCTGGTTTGCAAATTTGGCAGCCCAGCAGAGTACCATATGCATTTACAATTTGTCCATCCCTGTGCGGAAATTCCTTTGACAGGCCAAAATCATCTTAACTGGCCCCTCTCAATCACTTCAAAACAGGCAAATATTACCACATGAAATTATCAAAGTTTAAAATTATTTCGTAAAATTTCATGATGAAAATAAAAGTCACTCAATTCTTTGTGCTCATCCACTCCAACATATGGCGGTTCATCTTGTAATTGTATATTGTTGATCATTCCTATGTCTCTATAAAAACATTGCTTTGCAGCAAAATAGTAGCAGATGTGTGAAGTACAATATTTGGTAAAAAAAATTCTTCTTGATAAAAAAAATACAAAAAGGTATAAAAAAAAGTGTACAAAATTATATGACCAAAAACATTAAATAAGACTTGTTTAGCCTACTGACTAAAATGTCAGTGCTACCAAGATCCAATGGTAAGAAACCTGATTACAATTTAGCAGCTTACCACTAGCTGTAACCAGCGATATTCAGAGAGCATGCAGCAACAATTTAGAACAATAGCAACTTTGATAAATAGAAAGATGGTGCTATCTAGCAAAACTTTATTTAATACTAGAAGCAGAGATCATGCATCGGATTAATCGGTCAGTTTGCAGATCAAGCACAACTGGACCACATCATACTACCCTTTCTAAAGACTCAGTTACAGAGAAAACTATTATAATAAATACAAAGACTGATTTCAAAGCATAACCTATTACTTTTTTTCTAATGTCAGCACTAAACAAACTAAACTCATGTTACCACTGTAATATTTTCTGCATTATATGATATTTTTTTAGCAAAACCTTTGATACTACAAACTGACTACTCGGACATGAGAATTTAAATCGTTAGGCTTTGCTCTTAGCTGGTTTATTTCATACTTTTATTATTTAAAGTGCATGCAGTAGTCTGATGACCTTACTCTTATTTTTGTCTGCAGATAAATTTGGTTTTACCCGACGGTCTAGAGCAGGGCTATTCAATTACAATTTCAATTGTGCCAGATTTTCACACCAAGAAATTTATCTGGGCCAGACATTTTCAGCAAGCGGTAAGCCAGCGGGTAATGACAAATTTTACATTTTTACAGAAATGAATGTATTTAAAAACAAGTAATGTTTATTCATTGCTTCCCTTTTAAAAATCTGACATAGGCACATCAAAAATGTATTAAAAAAACAACAAAAAGCTATAACTGAACGGAATCTGAAGTAGTAGCAATACTTTTTTCCCCACTTTTGAAATAAAAAAAAACAAACATTTTGCTCACATCTCAAAGTGCATAAAATGAAAATAAAAAAAATGCACAGTATTAGCAATTACATTTGTTTCTCTTTTGAAATATGAGGCCCTCCCACAATTTAAAGGGGTGGTCATGACAGGCAAGGGGATTTTTTTTTTTTTATCCCATGGAACTTAACTATTTTATTCACACGTTTCTAATCACTGATATGACAGAGGTTAAATTTAAGTTCCACAACACCGTTCCTGTTGAATTTTTTTTTTCCCCCAGAGGCTGCACGTATGGAGTGAAAGTGGATTAGTACATTTATTTTAAAATGTCTTTGTACAGAGTTGTTGGATGTCAAGTAATTAATCATTAATTATAATTATTACTATTATTATTTTTACTAAATCATTTTCCAGGTTTCTTTGTTGACGAGTTCCCGTTGAAGAATTTATTAGTAACAGAACATATTGTGCGCACGCCAAAACGACTTAAGTAATAACTAACGAAGTGCAATTTTTCGATACCATTTTAACAACGTTTACTGTCTGCTGTCAATCACTGAGCGGCCTGGTAAAATGACAATAATACACTTTCAACCTTAAAACGCAGACTTCATCACATCGCTGTGCATGACGAAACAGTGGGGCAGGCGACTGCTCGTACATGTTTACTGACGGAAAGGCCGGTATTCTGCATGGAGTATGCGTTAAATCAAAAGACAAACAGCATGCAAAGATGCACAAACACAAGGAGATCAGTGACAATCACACCTTAGTGTGCCTGCACGAAGTCAGAAGGGACAACTGAATTTCACGGGGCAAAGATATCTTCGTAACAGAGGACCTATATGATGAACAGAGGAATTTCAAATGTTTTACAAGCTTACCTTTTGTTTTGATGACCGGTTGCATCATATCCAGCCTCTCGTTGAAATTCAGCTGTCCCCTCAGCAGCGCCGTGTACTTAGAAATATTTTCCCGCACACATCTCCAAATCTGATGTCATTTTCACCGTGGCTCCCTCACACCCAGCGCAGGATATAAAACAAACTTCATGCAGCTCAGGGATATGCTAGGGGAGCCCGTACCGACACATATGTTAACGGCACATTCGCTCAACAATATATATTATATATATATATACTAATAAACGGCAAAGCCCTCACTGACTGACTGACTGACTCATCACTAATTCTCCAACTTCCCGTGTAGGTAGAAGGCTGAAATTTGGCAGGCTTATTCCTTACAGCTTCCTTACAAAAGTTGGGCAGGTTTCATTTCGAAATTCTACGCGTAATGGTCATAACTGGAAGCTGTTTTTCTCCATTTACTGTAATGGAGATGAGCTTGAAACCCGTGGGGGCGGAGTTTCGTGTGACATCATCACACCTCCCACGTAATCACGCAGTAGGTAGAAAACCAGGAAGAGGCCCAAAAAGCGCTGAAGAAAACATGCATTATATAATTGAGAAAGCAGCGAAACAATAAGAAGCGAGCGAGTGACATATACAACCATATTCATGAGTTCTGCTACTTCGGAAACAAAGCACGATGTAAACCTAAACTTTAAATTAAGTTCATAGACAGGCTGCCGCTAGCGTTTGTAATTTAGTGCCTGCCCATATAAGGCCGTCCGTCAGCGGCAATCCAATAGAAACACTGCCACGGGTAAATATTCACGGGTGAAGGACTGTGCTTATGCAGAGGAAGATGAGATGGTCAGGGTGGTGTTTGGCACAAACTCAGCGAAACTGTGAGAGAAAGTTAAGTGCCTGGTCTAAGGTAACATTAAATACAGCCATGGACATAGCACGACATGGCACCAGCACAGCTGGGAAACTTCGATGCATGTACACCGAGCGGCTCACGTGAACTGACGCAGTGCACAGACAAAAAGCAACAGTTCCAAAGAGCGCTGAACAAAAACCGAATTACACAATTGAAAAGGCAGCAAAAAAATATGAAGCGTCTCATACATACAAGCATATTATTCATAACTGCAGCTACTGCAGAAACAAAGCACACGGTGGAAAAAGTGAATGTCCCGCTAAAGGAAGACAGTGTTAAAAAAAAAACCCGTGCATGCAGTGTGTCAGGTCTCAGATAAAGAAGAAGAAGACGAGCTGTTTATTGATGCAGTAAGAAACGAATCTTTTTCATAGCTTCTTTAACACACTACGTCTCCGCTGCGATACGCGAGTATATATATATGTATATACTGTATATACCCCGATCTACATACTCGAATAATGAATACTTTATTCACAATCAATGACTGTTTTGGTAAAGCCATACTCAGTGTATTCATTAGATGAACGGTAAAAAAGTAAGAGCGAGGGGAGGATGACTTATTGAGGCATGTAGGCTGTAGTGCGCGTCAACTCTATCTGAATTGCGCGATCACATTTGAAAAAAATATATCTTTTCAAGTTCTATTTAGTCCATATGTGTCAAACTCAAGGGCCGCGGGCCATATCCGGCCCGGCGTGTAATTATATCCGGCCCGCGAGATCATTTTATATACTGTATTATTGTTATTAATGGCCCGGGTATAAGAAGCGCTGGTAACACAATAAACTACAGATCCCATAATGCAGCGCTTCAGCTGCCTTGCCGAACACTTACCACGTTAATCAAGTCTAGCTTATGATTTTGCAAGTTATTGCGAAGCTAGCCCACACGATGCTGAAGAGAAAAGTTGATTCTGAAAATAGAGCCTTTAAAAACCGATGGGAGGCCGAGTATATGTTTACTGACATTGCCGGTAAACCCGTGTGTCTCATTGGTGGAGCTAATGTGGCTGTAATTACAGAATTTAATCTAAGACGGCACTATGAGACAAAACATCAGGGTAACCTGAAAGACCTGAATGCAATGCAGAAGATACAGAAAGCAGAAGAATTAAATAAAAATCTGACACTTCAGCGGACGTTTTTACCCGTGCACAATCACAAAGTGATTTCAAGTGAAGCTGCTTTTATGGGAGACACAAATGCACCAGTGCAACTTGCCCCACTTTCCCTGTTGCCAAGTAATGTTGAACCAAGTCGTCACTACGGTGTTCCCAAATACGCACTTTGCTGATAAACTGAGTGCTCTGAGTTTGCGCGGCGCTTTGGTGACTTTGAAGAACAAAAAAAGTCCGTCTACATGCGGCTCGAACCTTGTGCATGTTTGGTAGCACATATCTGTGTGAGAAGCTCTTCTCAGTGATAAAGACTAACAAAACAGCACACAGGAGTCGCCTCACTGATGAGCACCTGCAGTCCATCCTGAGAATCTCCACAACACAGAACCTCACACCAAACATAAACGAACTTGTGGCCGAAAAAAAAGATGCCAGGCGTCCAGCTCTAAAATGACATAAGAGCAAAGACAACTGAATGATTTCATTTGTTATTGCTGAAAGGAACACATTTTATTTATATTTCCAGGTTTTGTTATGCAGCATGTTCATATTTGAATTTGTATAATTTTGACAGGATATATTTTTATGGAGAGCAAAATCTTTTGGGATATTTAAAATCTAAGTTTATTTTTTATATAAAATTACATAAGAGTAAAGAAATTTGAATGTTTGTTCTTTTAACGTTTACTTTATTTCTAACTTGTATAATTTAGACAGGATATATTTTTATGGAGAGCAAAATATTATAAGTTGTTTAAGGTTTGAGTTGATTTATTCAGGAATAATATTCCTGTCTGTTTTTACCATTCCTACCAAAGATATTTCTGTCGACTAAATAAAAATTCCTTCTATTTAAAATTTAAATAGAACTTGAACAAATATGATCATAATATCCACGCAGACTTGCACGTAAGAGCGGGAGTTATCCGTTTTAACAAGCAGCGTATTGCACTGATAGGAAATAGCTGTGTGTGTATATATGTAGATATGTATGTATATGTGTATATATATGTTTATATATGTGTGTGTGTATGTGTGTATATATATGTATTTGTGTATATATATGTGTGTGTATGTATGTGTGTATGTATATGTATGTGTATATATGTAGATATATATATGTATGTATATGTGTGTGTGTATATATATATGTGTATATGTATAGATATGTATATATATATGTTTATGTGTGTGTGTGTAAATATATATATATATATATATATATATATATATATATATATATATATATATATATATATGACAGCAACACTCATCACTCACAACAGTGACAAAACAATTACATTGACAATCATGTTACGTTATTTTCAAAATGTTTCCTTTTCTTTTTCATTGCTTCTTTAACACATTACTTCTCCGCTGCGAAGCGCGGGTATTCTGCTAGTCTATACTAATAAAAGGCAAAGCCCTCACTGACTGACTGACTCACTCACTCACTCATCACTAATTCTCCAACTTCCCATGTAGGTAGAAGGCTGAAATTTGGCAGGCTTATTCCTTACAGCTTACTTACAAAAGTTAAGCAGGTTTCAGTTCGAAATTCTACACGTAACGGTCATAACAGTCGATAACGGTCGACGGCGTCCGCCATTTTGAACTTTCTTATTTATGGCCCCATCTTCACGAAATTTGGTAGGCAGCTTCCCTGCGCTAACTGAAACCGTTGTACTTACTTATTTCGATGGTATGACGCCACTGTCGGCCGCCATATTGAACTTTCCAACGTCACCAATTTTCCAACTTCCCGTGTAGGTAGAAGATTGACCCCGTCTTCACTAAATTTGGTAGGTGGCTTCCCTGCGCTAACCAAAACCGATGTACATACTTATTTCGGTGGTATGATGCCACTGTCAGCCGCCATATTGAACTTTCCAACGTCGCTAATTCTCCAACTTCCCGTGTAGGTAGAAGGCTGAAATTTGGTACTTATTTCGGTGGTATGATGCCACTGTCGGCTGCCATATTAAACTTTTAACGGAAACCGATGTACATACTTATTTCGTTGCTATGACACCACTGTCGGCCGCCATATTGAACTTTCCAACGTCACTAATTCTCAAACTTCCCGTGCAGGTAGAAGGCTGAAATTTGGCAGGCTCATTCCTTACAGCTTACTTACAAAAGTTTAGCAGGTTTCATTTCGAAATTCTACGCGTAACGGTCATAACGGTCAACAACGTCCGCCATGTTGAACTTTCTTATTTATGGCCCGATCTTCTCGAAATTTTATAGGTGGCTTCCCTGCACTAACCGAAACCAATGTACGTACTTATTTCGGTGGTATGATGCCACTGTCGGCCGCCATATTGAACTTTTCAACAGTCTTTGTTACTTATGGGCTCATCTTCAAGAAATTTGGTACACGGGTTCCCACGTATATACGTCCATAGCCTGCAGCTCGGTCACTGTGTGAGGTGGCTTTGGGTCCCCCATCCCAACGCCTCCCACGTTGTTGGCTGCCTGCCTATATAAGACCGTCCGTCGCTCCGGTCTCTACATTCCCTTCCTTGCTTCGTCATGGGATTCAAGTCTCCCTACTGATAACTACAGCCTTTTTGTTTAATCCACGGCTTCTCCGCTGTTTTATTGTTTGTTTATTACAATTATAGTTATAGTATAGTTATAGGTATTTTAGACTTACTTTACATTGCTCAGGTACCCATTTCCTTTATCATTCCAACCCCCATTACCATGTCTATCGAGGCGATCACTATCGATCAAAGAACTGTCACTTACTGAGTGGTTTCCATGCCCGGAGATGGCACCTACCTTTTCCATTCTCTTTGTTACATATTGCACGGCCATATCCGGCTCACTCTTGATATCCGGAGGAACATTGTGTCTTATGTATTGAATGACTGGGACAGGTTCAAGGTGTGGACTGATGATGGTACAGGAGATAATTATACTACACAGGAGCACTATAAGGGTGAAATGCTTAAGCCCTTCACCTATGGTTCTGCATGTGAGTTGATGGCTGCCGCTGAATTGTTTGGTTGTCGCTTTCAAGTGTACCGAAATGGCCAAATATTTTACACCTTTCGACAACCGCCAATGCCTCTTAAACATCTTAGATTCACAGGTGACGATTTCAGTAGTGGACATTTTGATGTTTATGAATGTTTAAACTCTCAAAAGTTGGATGTGATTTTATCGATGAAACCGGTTGTGTGCTTACAACGCTTGACAGATGCCGAATGTCACTTCAACACAACAAATCCTGCAAATACTGTCGTAATTGAAACAAACCATGAAACTCAAACCGATTATGACAGCAGCAATCCAAGCTGTGAGATTTGAGACAAGATTACTGTTCACATGGCCAACTGTAAGTTACATGCTAAGTTACTGTAAGCTCAGCGCACAGCTTGGTCATGTTACAACCGGAGGGCCGAACTGACAACATGGTATACAAAGAGATCCTTAACAAATAATTATTGGCATATTTTCCCTCAGTTTAAAAAAATTAAATTGTCTTCTTAATAAAAATTTTAAGGCAGTACTTCGCCACTGCGAAGCGCGGGTATTTTGCTAGTTTGTTTATAAAGCACATTTAAAACTGCTGTACAAAGTGAAACAAAAATAAAACTGGCATAAAATAACTGAATATGCTTTACAAAGATAATACAATTTGGCGTACAAACCCCAAACCAAGGGTATTGCACTTTACCAGTTTGCATAATTTTACTTTGGCTGCAAATAAAATTAGTTGTTTGGTAAAATAGATGTAGATATTCTTCTACTACTATTTATTTTGTGAAAAATCCTGAATTGAACAGCTTCAGTTAATACTGGCGATAATATATGCTGGAAAGATTATAAAAAACACCTATAAGACTTACTGACATTTTTGCTGTTTGCAGTCATATATGAGGGAACAGTACTGTAAAAATCAACAAACAGCTCTGTAAAATAATTTCAGTTTCACAAAATACTATTGCTGTCCTACACTGCTGCAAATTTCCTTGCGTAAGGTTATAAGCCTGTGGATCACTTGACCCAAGTTGGTGCATGGATCTTAAAGCTGGTTAAAATAGTTAGATGTAATTTTAAAACCTTGTAAATTTCTCTTGACGTCTTGTAGAAAAGAAAGACTTCCTGGTCTTTCTATAATACAGTGGAGGAAAGATATTGAACATGTCAACATTTAAAAGTAAGTACATTTCCAATGATCTGTGGTGGGCTGGCACCCTGCCCGGGGTTTGTTTCCTGCCTTGCGCCCTGTGTTGGCTGGGATTGACTCCAGCTGACCCCCGTGACCCTGTAGTTCGGATATAGTGGGTTGGATACTGGATGGATGGATGGATGGATGGATGGACTAACCAGTACAGTAGAACTGTTGAGTTTACATTAACTTAATCTTACATTACTGGATGGATGGATTTCTAATAATCTGTTTGTTGCATCTTGTCTTGTATTGCCTGAAGGTGACTTCCGTGTTGCGTTTAACATTTTTTTGTTAAATTCTACCTTGTTTTTATTAATGAACACGTTGACACATAGACAACGTAAGCAGTAGGTTGATGAATTGCACAGGGCTTAAACTAATGGGAGAGGGTATTTTTCCTTCAGTGTAATAACAAACAGGAAAGTTTTATTGGTTGGTTTGGTTGGGGGGCTGAGGCATTATGTGTAGGTTGTATAAAGAGTCATATAATCGCCATGGACTACCTTATTTTCCTCAACATGTGCACGTGATACATTTATTCATTGAGATGTGCTCTTCAGTAAGTGGAAAAATAAATACTGCTTTAAACCAATGTTAAAATTAAACTTAAAACATTATTATGTCATTGTCCTGTGAATTACTAAATGCACATTATTTAGCCAGATGTAAGCAAATTAGTGAATGCACATTATTTAGCCAGATGTAAGCAAATGAGTAGAACATGGAACTCTGCACACTACTCTGTGGAGTTCCTGTGTTGAGCAATAAGGAGGAAGTGATGCTGCCAGTCTACATGTGCAGGCGTTTGACATTTAGACCAGGTAAATAGGATGTCTGTAAGTCCTAAGTGTAGGATCATGGCAATAATCTTTGAAGGTACAACAATGTTAAATGCTGAGCTGTAGACTATAACCATTGCTCTCGCAGAGTGTTTTATGTTAACAGTATGTCTTTGTCCCTGTGATTCTAAGGCAAGTGGTTCTGCTGTCTCATAAACCTGTGCCCTGATTTTTAATCTTGGACTGCTTTGTGGAACAGGCACAACTTCACAGAAGAGCACCTTGTAATCTGTGTCTCTATGCTTTGCACCCAGAATGTTAAATGTATTTTACAGAATTTACATGTTTAATATGATTCAGAGTGAACTTTGACAGCTGAGTCCACCACATTTCTGCTTAGGAGGTTTTCCTTGTCCCCAGGAAGAAGCTGACTTTTTACACCAGGAAGCTGATGATCTGTACAAGACTTCTGTCACTAGAGAAAGACGGTGTGTGTTCTCATGTAGCATGTTGTTTAGCGCAAGCAAGTAAGATTTTCACTTTACTCTGGACACTTGAAATAAATTATCCTATAGCCCTATAACAGGGGTGCCTACACTTTTTTGGCTTGCAAGCTACTTTTAAAATGACCAGGTCAAAATGATCTACCTACATTAAAAATGCTATCTATCTATCGATCTACAGTATCTATCTATCCATCTATAGATAGATATATATTGTGACAGATAGGGGGCGCTATTGTCCTCTTGAACCCTCGGACAATACGTCAGACACCAGGTAAAAGTCCAAATATTTGTTTTATTAACAAAATAATGTGCACAAAGCACCCTATACTCCACAATACTCATATAAATCACAATTATTAAACAATACACAATCCTCCTACACCCAGACGCGTTGTCACCCATCCACCCAGCTCAGCTCGCCGTCTGAGGATTTCCCATAATCCTTTTTAGTCCTTGACCTGGAAGTATTTCGCCCTCTCTGTCCATGTGACTAGGAATACTTCCGGGTCAGATAAAAGCTCCTTTTTCTTCAACCCGGAAGCATGTCATTCCTCTTGTCCACGTGACTCAGACGGATTTCCAGGACGTAGGGCAAATTTCCTTTGTTCCTCCCTGCAGCATCCTCTAGCGGCCCCCATGGTATCCAGCAGGGCTGTGGATAAAAACTCCATTGTCTCTCTGTGCTGCAGGGAGGTCTCCATTTGACAGCCTGAGGGTATTGGCCATAAAATATATATATATATATATATATATATATATAATTATTAGATAGATATAGTATCAGAGGTGGGTAGTAACGAGTTACATTTACTTGAGTGACTTTTTAAAAAAAAAAAAAAAAAAAATTTTAGTTCTAAGAGTAGTTTTACTGAACCATACTTTTTACTTTTACTTGAGTACATTTGTGAAGAAGAAACGCTACTCTTACTCCACTACATTGGGCAACACTCGAATCATTACTTTTTTTCCATTAGGTAAAGTCTGATAGACAATTTTCAATCTGCTCTGTAGCGTATGCTGTCAAGTTGCGCACATGCCTTGCATTGCGTCTCCAGCTCTGATGCGAGGTTTTGGATGTTCCCCAAATCAAGGCACTGCAGCTTTGAGGACAGATGTTGCATTTTTCGTTTGAAAGCATTAACTGAGTTAATCATATTGACGAAGTTCTCTTTTCCTTGCAGCTGTAAATTAAGCTCATTCAACATGTTGGTCGGATCGGAAAAAAATGCCAAGTCTAGCGGCCATTTATCGTTATTAAGTTGCTTGTATTCTGCATGCTTAATGACAAGGAGAAACTCCTTTTTCTCCTGCCAGGGGTCTTGGAATCTCAGCAGGAATTTCTCCCTAGCCATCTGCCGCAACGAAGGCATCTTTTATCATCTCTCCATCTTGGAAGGACTTCTTATGCTTAATGATTGAGTGACTCACCCGGAACTATGCTTCGGTGTGTCTGCATTTGCTTTTAAATTCAGCCGAGTGAAAAATGACGGCTGTTTAACTGCGATTTTTAGTTCCCTCTCCTTTCTCTTTCTCAGAGTTTCAACAGTTTGAAAGAGCCTTTCCACATTTTCCTTCTTTGGAATAGCAATGATAGATTGACAGATCAGACAAACGCACTTCGATTGTGACATTGTGAGAAGAAAAAATCCTCTTCCAATTCCACATCCAGCCCATAAGCAACATTTTTTTTTTTTTTAAAATCCCTTCTTTAGTCGATATAAATGGGATCACTTAGATAGCCGGAGTTTTGCAGTAGCTTGCGTGTTTGATCATGCGTGCTGGATGACCAGTGTGTTAGAGGAAAAGAGATCTCAGACTGGCCGCCCTGTATGTCAGTCAAGTGGCAAATGCCATAGGGAGGATATATGACAGACTAACATTTAAAAAAAAGTTTTTGAATGCAACGCGATCTACTGGTCGATCATGATCGACGCATTGGGCACCCCTGTCCTATAATGTAGTTCCCTTCTGTAGCTACTTCACTCTAATTGATGACTGGCTTAGGAGTGACCCACTGAGGCTCATCAGACCTGCCTGGGTTTGCTGGCGTCTTTCCTAGATGGAGCTCTTTTGAATGTTTGTATTTAAATGTAGTGCTAGGAAGGAGAACTTAGGGTTTGTGTGTGTTTGTGTGTGTGGGGGATGGGGTATACGTGAGGGGCAGTCTGCAATGATGCTGTCAGTGGTTGAGTTTCTTAATATTTCACATTCAGTATTTGTGGGCTTGGCAGAAAGTGTGAGGGTCATTTGGTGGCTCCAGGTCAGTTTGAGCTCACCTTTTACACGTTTTGTTTATGTTGCATCTTTATGCTAAAATTGGTGAAATTTAATTTTTTTTTCCTCAAACAGCACCTCAACACCCCCAAATGACAAAGCATAAACTGGGCATTAGGATTTCTTCAAAATGTATTAAAAGTAAAGAACTGAAATATCACTTTGACGTCATTATTCAGACCTTTTACTCAGTACTTCGTTGAAGTACCTAATTGCTTATTTTGGCCAGACAGCCAGCTCTAGGAAGAGTTGCGGCTATTCCAAACGTATTCCATATAAGAGTTAATAGAAGCCAGTGTCCTATTTGGAACAGTCACTGCTGCAGGAATTTTTTCTGTACTGTATCTGTACTACTACTTCCTGTAATGCCTAACCTATCAATGGTCTCTTAGAATGTTATGGGGCCTTGGTCTCAATAGCAATAGATGTATTTTGCTTGATTACCCTAGGCATAAAAAGCCTAATATTGCATATGTTCAAGAAACTAAAATGCTCTTGAAAGATGTTGCAAAACTTTGTAATAGGCCTCATTTTACAGCTCCTCTGCTTCTGCCACTTCTAAAGAAACAGTGTGGGTATTCAGCTGTATTGTGGGTTGCAAGCTAAAATGGATGTGGAGGTCTGATGATTTTTGGAAGACTTTGCTGTGTTTTATCAGAAATAGTTCTGTAAAAAATTGCTGTTTATTTACTCCCTAACACCTTACCTATCAGGTTTCTGATTTATTTGTTGGAAATTGTAGCAATTTAAGGAATTCATTATGGACATGGATGCAAATGCCTCCATGAACCCTTTACAGTACTCGATAAATCACCCATCCCCACTGGCTAGCAGATCCCATACTCAGTGAGTTGTTTTTGCAGATTTGTTTAGCTTAATCAATCTGACAAGTCCTATTTCTCCTTTCTCCTTGTCATTATTTCTGATCTAGGATTGCCTTCATGCTAGTTCTCTCAATCACTGGCATTCTCCCTTTCAAACCCAAGCATTAAAGGACCCTCTTTACCTGATCACGCAACTGTTCTTTAAACTAAAAGACACTAGGGAGAACACTGCAGGTCAACTGTTGAAACACTGAACTAGTGTTGGATTGGTATTAAAATTTTGACTTTGGTATTTATGTATGCTAGCTTTCGGGCATCAGTACTGGTACTGAAGCAAGTAACGGATAACAGTTCCACCCCCACACACAGTTGCTAGCCTACCTGGTGCTCCACACAAACACACATTTAAGTTGTTGTGCTGAATAGTCAACAATTCTGTGTGAATTCTAAAGCCTGTCAAAGGCTTTAGGGGGATTGTCCTCCACAGAGTCTACAGTGTGCCTTCCTGCCTTGCTCCTGACAAAATTCCACCCCATGTCTGTCCGCTTCCTCACGCTTTCTCTTGTGTCTACCTCATTTCTGCATTCTTCTTTAAAAGGCACTCAAGTTAACTCGTAGTGTGATTGGATTAAAAGGGAGGAGTGAGTAAATCTATTTGACTTCTTTCCTACTGTAAGTTGCCCTATTGATATCATTTTCAGATATCCCCCGATGATGTCGTATTTTTGAGATGTGAAACAGCAGTCTGGCTGTGGAGTCATAGTGACAAATGCCTTCTTGGTCCTCAATTGACTTCTTTAAATACATGCCAAGTACCTGTGTCATCTGCAATAAAGAAAATACAATTCTGGGATGCTGAGCATATTACACTTGTACTGGCCTCATTCATCCTGAAGGAGACTTGTCAAACTTGCATGATTACAAATAATAGGGTGAACCTTTTGAATGTCATTCCTGTCCATGACTGGACATGGACCAGACTCCTGAGCTTTGGTTTTAGGCTGTGCTTAATGGTTGTTTGAATATTTTGTGACAGTTATGCTAAATCTACCCTGTGCATAGCATTGTGATTGTGCCGTTACGATATTTCCATGTCTTAGATTGGTAAAGGTTCGTTGTCTGAAAACGTGTAATATTGAGTAAGCATGTAACAAGCTTTAAAGTTATTTAGACAGTGTTGTTCACTGATGATCTTTTTTTAATTTGATGATTATTTGGTGCTGTATGTATTCTAGCTCTTTTTATAAATGACACAAGGGCAGCAGCATGTAACAATGTGTTATCATCTAAATATTTTTGAGCTTGCTTTATATTTTATGGTTTCACTAACCAGTACAGGGCGACACGGTGGTGCAGTGGTAGCACAGCTGCCTCGCAGTTAGGAGACCCGGGTTTGCTTCCCGGGTTCTCCCTGTTGGATGTTCTCCCCGTGTCTGCGTGGGTTTCCTTCAGGCGCTCCGGTTTCCTCCCACAGTCCAGAGACATGCAGGTTAGGTGGACTGGTGATTCTAAATTGGCCCTAGTGCGTGCTTGGTGTGTGGGTGTGTTTGTTTGTGTGTCTTACAGTGGGTTGTCACCCTAGCCGGGATTAGTTCCTGCCTTGTGCCCTGTGTTGGCTCCAGCAGACCCTTGTGACCCTGTGTTTGGATTCAGCGGGTTGGATATTGGATGGATGGATGGATGGACAGTAGAACTGTTGAGTTTACATTAATTTAATCTTACATTACTGTAACTTAATGTATTACTGTATGGGCTTAAATTTTATGTCGCTTTTGTGTTCTTAATACAGCAGAACCCCAATTTAATATTCTCATATTTAATATTGTCTGCCATGTTATGTTTTTGAATGTGCTGGTAATGGCTAGTTTTTCAGAAGTAACATTTGTTCTGGGGGGAAAAAAGATTTTGTGTGATGCATTGTTATTTGATTATTTAAATATCAGTATATTACTGTATTTACTGAATTACAAAATGGTTACAAATATTTGTAATGTGTCTATCTTTATTTTAAACAGAAAGAATGTTTCTAACACTTTAATTTTTCAACTAATCTACCTTGTAACAATTTCACTGGTCAATGAACATTTTACTATACTATATGTAGTGCTGGGCGGTTCATACCAAAAAAAGTTTTTTATTTTTGTTATGATGTGGATTTTTCTTATACTGGAACACAGGTTTAAATAGCCTAAACATGTTCGGAACGTGGCACGGCGGGAAACTGTTTAAGGGGGAACCTGTTTCACTGCTGCACCGCTAAATATGTATACAATGGAGTACATGCGTTAGTGGAGGTATTGAGCGGTGAAAATGGGCAGAGAACATTCCGAAATGGAAGATGTAGCAGACGATAAAGCTGAACATGATGACACAGAAGAACTTTTGACGAAAAAAGGTGCTGCGTCTGTTATCTGGAGATACTTTGGTTTTAAAAGGTCGGATGTGGACCATTATGTTCAAATGTGTGAAAACTGTTTTTTATACTACTGGATAATACTGCAAGCCAAGTTGTACTTGTTTTATTTTATTTTATTTTTTCAACACTGTGTAATGTACCTGGTTACTGTGTAATAGTGTGACAATGCTGGTCCCCTACAGACTCCCTCTTCCCACATGGAAGTCTGTTGAACAAACACTGTTGATAGTTATGACTGAGATGAGCTGAGAAATCTCATTGAAGCCAGTGGATGGTGGAAAGTGCTTAAGTGCTTTTGTTAAAAACAGTCAAAAGTAAAACCAAAAGTGTCCGTTGTGCAGTGTTCAGAAAAATACTGTACCCAAATAAATGGCAAATCTATAAAACCAGTAATACATGGGGATAAAATCCGTAATAAATAAATCCGCTAAAACAGAGGTTAAAATGCAGTCTCTCTCCTCGCCCGATCGCAGCACACCACCTTCTGTCTCTACGGCTTACCCTTCACTGGCGTTGCTGGCGGAGCATTTGCAGCACGAACTGCTTTTTCCCAACCACTGTCTTGGCTGCTGCCACACCGCGCAGCCAGACCATCCGAGGTCTGCACACCTCCCCCGTCTTCCTTCATGCACACTCAGTCGCTCCTCCAATTCATCTGGAGGTCTTACATTTCACTCGCCCCACTCTACGCACTTATTCAGTGGGATGAACCAGCCCCTAGATCGCCTTAGCCTGTGCTCCCTCACGGAGCCCCAGCTCGTGCTGCCTTCACCTTCCTGGTGTCTGTATCGTCTCCCATGACTGCCTTTTCCCTTCCTTAACCTCCTTGTGTTCTATCTTTTCTTTTGTATTTCCCCCTATCCTGCTGGCCCATAAATATACATCTCTGTGGGCACAGCGCCTTATTCACACGCTACAGTAAGCCAAGGAAGCAATTGAGAACAATTGGGTGCAACTCGCCCCAATCACCTCATCAACTCCCTGCAGTCGCGCACATGGAGACGGGCACAGCGAACTGGATTTAAAGACTAATTTTTTTTTTTTGTATTTGTATTTGTATTTTTTTTTTTTGAAGCTGCGGACCCACTATACCACAAATAGCATTATAAATGCAAGTTGTAGTTTTATTATTTATGTATAGGTTAGCTTGAAGCAAGGTCCATATTAATGCAATTTGCCTTAATGACGGTTCAGTTGGTAAAGATGTCATCACCAAGTTGCACTTGTTTTATTTTATTTTGGTGAATACTGTGTAATGTACCTGGGCTTGAAGTTTTGAAGTAATAGTATTATTACTGGAAGTTGCACTATTATTTATTTAATTGTTTATTAGTTTAAATATTATGCAGTTTAATGATGGTAAAGTTGTTTAAAAAGTCACTTTAACATGTCAGTGGACAGAGATTGTTAACATTAACAGAAAGTGTAGTTGCTTTACAAAAAATATTTACCAATTGTTCCTTTTCTAAGACATGTTCAGTGCAATACAATTTTTGACAAGCACCTTTGGATATTTTAGTAAGTCTAAATGCCTCTTTGGATGGTTGACAATATGTTGTCAAAATTTTAGTTTAAGTTGTTTGCAAAATTTGTTGAATAAAAAGGTTCTATATTTAGACTGCAACTGTCATACAATGTGATTCCTTCTCTTCATTAGTGCCTCATTAGTGCCCCCCTCCTTGAAAACTATCATTTTATGGGGCCATGCAAACCTGTATTAATACGTGTGTGCACATTAAAATGTTTTTTTTGTACAATGTACAATTCTCATGACAGTGGAATAGGTTATTCTTAGCCAGTCTGTTGCAGTAATTGCAGTGGAAAATGTGGTTAACTCATGCATGGGGAAAAAAAATACAGTTGAATACCGTGACACCGGTACAATTTTGAAAAATACTGTGATACAGAATTTTGGTCATACCGCCCAGGACTAACTGTGTGCTTTAGAATACATTAAAGTATATGCAGTTGGCACAAAAAGCACATTTCATTAATTCAATTAATAACACTAAAATAATCACAACTACAATATCAAAGATCATAATTTTCAGTTATGAATTTTGTGGTAATCGGTACCCCTATGTGTGAGTAAACTCCACGATGGACTAGCACCTTTTCAAAGGCTGTTTTCATTCTTCTGTGTTTCAGGATTAAGCTTTGGCCTCCCATTAATCTTCAATCAGATTTGGCATGTTTGAGAATGTATTTACTAAATTAAGGGTTTATCATATTCTAACATCTGTACAGCGCTATTGTCACTACATAATTGTGACTGTGATTGTTTCACATCAGTCTGTTCTGTAGTAACGTCCTAAGCAGCTTAGTAAGCTTAGCTTTCCATAATTTTACAGTTTTATTTTCCAAGATAAACGGTACCTAACTCACTGGCAGGTGTCTTTCAGAGTAGCTGCTGTACGTTAAATCACAGTTTTGTCAGACTACACATATTTGGAATATGCTGTATTTTAAAATGACTTCTTGAGTAAGATTAACATTTTTGCGTTATATAAGCTACCTTTTAAAGTACAGCTCTCTTTCTGTTGTCGTTGTTGAAATTTGATTGTTTAGTTTTAAATACAGATGGGCTTCATGCACCAAGACATCGCCTGTATAGTGCAGAAAGATTTTGATAGGATATACACTCAAGAAGGTATTTGCTCCAAATGCTTCTGTACAGCAGCAAGAAGGAAAAGACAGTGGGAAAGGTTTTTTTAATAGCAATGAATGCTGCAATCATTTTAAAAGGCAAAATGAACATAGTAATTTGGACCAAACTAATAAACCATGGTAAGTTAGTGTTCCTTCAGTCTTGATTTAAGTCTTGAGACAGAAGGGTATTTACAGGTAGATAATTCTAAGTTTGTAAGGGTCCTATATTAAACAACTTATTGCTAAAGTATTTGTAAACTATCCCAATAGTTTTAAAAAGGCTTTTCATCTTGATCACAGTCTATGATTTTTGAGTATAATGGTTCGAGAATTAATTTTATTAGCGACATATCATTTGCATTAATTAAGGTAACTTTGTTCAAAGGTAAAAACTGGCTGCTGAATGGAAGACATTTGCTTATTTGAGAAATTACAAAACTCTGTGCCTGTTGTTTCAGGTTGTTTGTTCTTCTGTTGCCAGTAATAGGATAGACTGCCTTCTGTTAAGTGAAATGTGTACTTCCACGCAACCCTGATGCTTTATCGCCATCCTTTTTTTCCAACGGGAAGAATCGGAAAGAGCTGGCTATATTATTGCTAGACTTTGCTGACTTGGAGCATTTGGGGATAGCCCAAGCTGACATAGTCAGAGAAAGTAGAGAACTGTCTACTTCATCTTTGCCCATTCTCACATTCAATATGGGCAATTTTGGCAAGTTTTAAGAACTTGTCTTATGCCTCATTGGTTGCAATTCTAAATGAGTAGGGAGACACTTTTTTTTTTACTTTTTTTTTGACATTCAGACTAACTGAAGTTCTTGTCCTTGTCACTAAGAATTGAAAGACTTTTATAACCACTTTCTGAATTGCAACCCACGATTGTTTCTGAAATAAATCTAAAGATAGGAAATTAAAACAATTCCAACCTCTAGACCAGGCCTATTCAAATGGCGCCCCATGGGCCACATGTGGCCCAGGAGCAACCTCTGAGTGGCCCAGCCCGTGGTCCTGTGAGGGCTCCAGACTTCAACTAAAATGATCACAAATGCGACCAAAAATAAGTATGACTAATATCATTTCTACTAGGGATGCACCGAAATGAAAATTCTAGGCCGAAAACGAAACCGAAATTTTTGGATGCACTTGGCCGAAAACCGATACCGAAACCGAAAATGGCTTCATTAAAAAACATGTTTAAAATATTTTCTTTTTGTTTGTATTAAAAAAACTACAAATTAATTAAGCAATCAAACTTTTATTGATAATAAATAACAGTAATAAGGCTGTTTAACAATAACAAAACTAAATAAAATTTCTTTCTGTAACAAAATTGTGCAAAAAAAATGCTAGCTGCTTTTTTACTTCAATTTTAAATTACTGTACCAAACAACAGTGCACAAACAGAAGAAAAATAAATAAATCCAACCTCTTACTGTAAACAACATAACTATACACACTAAATTGGTCTGCTTTTAATTTAAGCAAAAGAAGCAGGTTTATCTTTATGAACAAAAGTTTTTCAGTTTTCTGGCTGAAGACACAGTTCCTCTTCTCATGAAGAACATACTGCACTGAATAAAATCACTCAGTCTGTGCTAGCTTTTAGTGCCTTTACGAATTGTGCAAAATATTACCTGCATTAAACGTTTTACTTCAATTTTAAATTACTGTGCAAAACAACATTGCAATAACAGAATAAATAAATCAAACCTTTAACTGTAAACAACATCAAATTAGGCTGCTTTTATTTTAGCAAAAGTGGCAGATTTCTCTTTATGAACAAAAGTTGTTCAGCTTTCTGGCTGGAGAGACGATTTCTGTTCTCATCAAGAACATGAGATGCTGCACTGAATAATCTCTCACTGTCTGTGCTGGTGCTTGGGGCAGATAAGTACTTGCGCGCAGTCCATGCAAGCAAAGGAAAGCGATCTTTGTTCGCGCGCCAGTAGTCAAGTGGATTGTCACTTCTGCCAATGGGTAGTTCAGCTAGATAGGTTGCTACTTCTTGTGAGGCTGCGCTTGCTCTTACACCGCTGTGGGTTGGGACGCTTTCCTGTAAAATTTCGTCAAACATATCAGAAAGCGAAGGAATGTGCGCCTCATCACTTGTACGTGACCGTTTCTCAGGCACAGTTTGCTCTGTTCTCCCCGTCGCGGCTTGTGCTTCACCAGAGGTTTCAAGAGCCGTAAGCTCTGTTTGCACCATTTCGCGTACATCCTGCCTTTTCTCATCGTCAAAGTAATGGTCTTTAAAGCGTGGATCTAATATTGTTGCAATGCCGTAAAGAGGGTTGGACTCAATGTCTTGGAAGCGTTTGTTAACAGCCTCCAGTAGAGTTTTTTTAGCTGTTTTTACGCCATGATCTGTTTCCGCCTCTTTTCCAAGCAGGCGCTTCAGTGCTGCGATCAGTGGAATAACTTCAGCAACAGACGCTTGAGCTGAGCTTATTTCCTTGGTTAACTGTTCGAACGGGGCGAGAAGAGAGACAATGTTTTCCACCAACATCCACTGATGTGCACTCAAAGTTGCTGGCAGGTCGTGATCTGTCATGTATGCAGCTAAAACCCGCTTCTGTTCAAGTAATCCTTGCAACATATAGTATGTACTGTTCCAGCGAGTGGCCACATCTTGCTGTAGTCGTTTTGTTGGCATCCCAAACTGTTTTTGCAAATCTTGTAGTCTGGAATAAGCAAGCGGAGAATGCTTAAAATGTCCCACAATTTTTCTCCCAGTTGCTGTGATTTCTGATATGCTCCGCTGACTAAGCACTCCCTCATTCACAGCCAACTGCAGCGTGTGTGCCATGCAAGGTATGCTCTTTAATCCACTGTCATCCATAGCCTTTATCATGTTCCGTGCATTATCTCTCACAATCACATGCACTTTAGACTTGTCTATGTTCCAAGTTTCAAACATGTTAGCCAAAGCATCGGATATTGCTGCTGCAGTGTGTGAGCCGACAAACTCCTGTGCATGAAGCAGAATGTTTTGCAATTTAAACTCCGCGTTTATCCACTGCGCTGTCAAACTGAGCATGCTAGTTGGACTAACGTCAGAGCTCCATATGTCTGTGGTAAAACTTAGAGCAGAGATATCTGTGGTCATGAGCTCATGAACATGTTTTGCAACACGGTCATACATTTCAGGTAGAGAGGTCTCTGCAAAATACCATCTGCTTGGCAGTGTGTAACGCGGCTCAATGTGGTGTATTAGCCTACGAAATCCGATGTCCTCCACGACTGAAAACGGCTCGTCATCTAAAGCAATGAATTCCATTACTTTCTCTGTTATGTCACGTGCTTTAGCACTGTCATTTGCAAATTTCTTAATTTTTTCGAAAAATGTGGCAACCGAGGGTGTTGATGTGCTAGTTGGCTTAGTTTTAACCAACGTTGTTTGACGGTATTCCTCAAATTCAATTGCGTGTCTTGACTTAAGGTGGTGTATTAAACCTGTAGTCGAAAATGTCTTTGCTGTTGAACCCCCTCTTGAAACTTTTGCAGTCCTCATCTGAAACTTTGAAGTGCTTCCAAACCGCCGACATACTCCGTGTTTGATGCGTAATGACAGCGCGAACGAGACGGGAGGATGGGAGAGGCGTGGCGACAATTTCGGCTTTTATTTTCGGCGCTTTCTTACGTTTCGGCCGAAACCGAAAATGCTATTTCGGCCGAAAATTTTCGGCGGCCGAAATTTCGGTGCATCCCTAATTTCTACTTAGTTTGCCAGTGGCGAATTGTCATTGGAACTTTACAGTAGTATATTGTAAGAAATGCAAAAGCCTTTTTTTTTTATATATATACTAGCAAAATACCCGCGCTTCGCAGCGGAGAAGTAGTGTGTTAAAGAAGCAATGAAAAAGAAAAGGAAGCATTTTGAAAATAACGTAACATGATTGTCAATGTAATTGTTTTGTCACTGTTGTGAGTGATGAGTGTTACTGTCATATATATATATATATATATATATATATATTTACACACACACACATAAACATATATATATATATATATATATATATATATATATCTATACATATATATCTATACACATACACATATATACATACATACACACACATATATACACACAAATACATATATATATACACATACACACACACACATATATAAACATATATATATACATATACATACATATCTACATATATACACACACAGCTATTTCGTATCAGTGCAATACGCTGCTTGTTAAAACGGATAACTCCCGCTGTTACGTGCAAGTCTGCGTGGATATTATGAACTATCGTATTTGTTCAAGTTCTATTTAAATTTTAAATAGAAGGAATTTTTATTTAGTCGACAGAAATATCTTTGGTAGGAATGGTAAAAACAGACAGGAATATTATTCCTGAATAAATCAACTCAAACCTTAAACAACTTATAATATTTTGCTCTCCATAAAAATATATCCTGTCTAAATTATACAAGTTAGAAATAAAGTAAACGTTAAAAGAACAAACATTCAAATTTCTTTACTCTTATGTAATTTTATATAAAAAATAAACTTAGATTTTAAATATCCCAAAAGATTTTGCTCTCCATAAAAATATATCCTGTCAAAATTATACAAATTCAAATATGAACATGCTGCATAACAAAACCTGGAAATATAAATAAAATGTGTTCTTTTCAGCAATAACAAATCAAATCATTCAGTTGTCTTTGCTCATATGTCATTTTAGAGCTGGACGCCTGGCATCTTTTTTTGGCAACAAGTTCGTTTATGTTTGGTGTGAGGTTCTGTGTTGTGGAGATTCTCAGGATGGACTGCTGGTGCTCATCAGTGAGGCGACTCCTGTGTGCTGTTTTGTTAGTCTTTATCACTGAGAAGAGCTTCTCACACAGATATGTGCTACCAAACATGCACAAGGTTCGAGCCGCATGTAGACGGACTTTTTTTGTTCTTCAAAGTCACCAACGCGCCGTGCGCTCAGTTTATCAGCAAAGTGCGTATTTGGGAACACCGTAGTGACAACTTGGTTCAACATTACTTGGCAACAGGGAAAGTGGGGCAAGTTGCACTGGTGCATTTGTGTCTCCCATAAAAGCAGCTTCACTTGAAATCACTTTGTGATTGTGCACGGGTAAAAACGTCCGCTGAAGTGTCAGATTCTTATTTAATTCTTCTGCTTTCTGTATCTTCTGCATTGCATTCAGGTCTTTCAGGTTACCGTGATGTTTTGTCTCATAGTGCCGTCTTAGATTAAATTCTGTAATTACAGCCACATTAGCTCCACAAATGAAACACACGGGTTTACCGGCAATGTCAGTAAACATATACTCAGCCTCCCATCGGTTTTTAAAGGCTCTATTTTCAGAATCAACTTTTCTCTTCGGCATCGTGTGGGCTAGCTTCGCAATAATTTACAGTATCATAAGCTAGACTTGATTAACGTGTTAAGTGTTCGGCAAGGCAGCTGAAGCGCTGCATTATGGGATCTGTAGTTTATTGTGTTACCAACGCTTCATATACCCGGGCCATTAATAACAATAATACAGTATATAAAATGAACTCGCGGGCCGGATATAATTACACGCCGGGCCGGATGTGGCCCGTGG
>JANRMT010062818.1:55039413-55059787 GCA_026402145.1 Polypterus bichir lapradei | reverse complement strand
CAACACTCATATCAATGACAAAACAATGACATTAACAATCATGTTACTTTATTTTTTAAATTTTTCCTTTTCTTTTTCATACCTTCTTTAACACACTACTTCTCTGCTGCGAAGCGCGGGTATTCTGCTAGTTATTTTTATATTCCTTGAGATTATCAATAACTTGTATTATTCGGTGTCTTAAAATAAGTGTGTTTCAGTTACCTTGAAGTAAGTTTACCAACCAGAGACAGCCTCATATAGAGAAAGGTAAGGAAAATTAACTAGGAACTTTACCAAATTGTTTAATTAATCTCTTCCATTGCTTAAGGCAAAACTTATAATTAAGTTAAAATTTCATTCTGTTATTTACTACATTTATCTTGCTGCCTCTGGGGGTGGGCAAGATTAATCACTCACTTTCCTACATATTTTGGTGCCCCTGAGTGGACAAGTTAAAATCCCTTCACTCATACAGTACAGTCATAAATTTCCTTTAAAAAGATGTTCCCAAGTCAAACAGCTTGCTATAGCTATTTAAGTAATTTAATTCATTAGATATTTTACAGAGCAGTTAGTGATCTCTTATTCTACTTGAGCCAATCCTACTACACAAAAGATATTCTTAAGCTTATATAGATAAGAAATTACAGCCAAATTGCTGTTAGCCATGCTATAGACTGTGAAAAGAAACAAACCAACCAATTAGCACGTGGTCAATTCTACATTTTATTTTACAGCCTGAAGATATCCTTTGTTCTATAATATGAATATATATGAGAATACCTATGTAGAAAACTGGTGATATGTACACTAGTAGTCAAATATTTGGACACACACGGTAATTTTCATGTTTTTGCTATAAGTTGATAACTTTACTTATCATGATACCATTAAACAGATTAAAACAATATAGCCAAAATATCACTAATGTTAATAATGGCTATTACAGCTTGAAATGATCAACTTCTAATTTATTATTCACATATGACTGCAAAGCAGCCATTCTTTCAGTGTCCTAATGGTAAACTCCCTTAGCTTATCTTTAGTCAGGTTTAAATGCTGAACACTTATTAGAGAAACCTATGTAAATTCTATTACTACTGCTATTATAATCATCTAATACTAGCCATCTACTCCCATGTCTGAGTTCTTCTTATTTAACATATAGACTTTAAGGGTTGTCTTCTTGTACGTGATCACGTATTGGTTCAACTTTTACCTTGTTAATTCAAAGTGTACTCTTCTTTGCTTTGTAAAGTACCCTGTGAGAGTACATTTCGTGAAAAATATGATATAAAAATAGGGATTAACTAATTGATTTAATGGTAGAATGGGCATAAAATGTATACAGCTATCACTACTAGTCTCTTTACCGATATACTGTATGTAATGAATAGTTTAATATAAATAAAATTCTAACAAAGTAACACTGATTAATTGATAAATGTTTTACATGCAGTATCTCACAAAAGTGAGTACACCCTTCATATTTTTGTAAATATTTTATTATATCTTTTCATGGGACAACACTGAAGATATGACACTTTGATACAAAAGTAGTCAGTGTACAGCTTTTATAACAGTGTAAATTTGCTGTCCCCTCAACATAACTCAACACACAGCCATTAATGTCTAAACCGCTGACAACAAAAGCGAGTACACCCGTAAGTGAAAAATGTCCAAATTGTGCCCAATTAGCCATTTTCCCTCCCTGGTGTCATGTGACTCGTTAGTGTTACAAGGTCTCGGGTGTGAATGGGGAGCAGGAGTGTTAAATTTGGTGTTATCGTTCTCACACTCTCTCATACTGGTCACTGAAAGTTCAACATGGCCCCTCATGGCAAAGAACTCTCTGAGGATCTGCAAAAAAGAATTGTTGCTCTACATAAAGATAGCCTAGGCTATAAGAACACCTTGAAACTGAGCTGCAGCACAGTGGCCAAGACCATACAGCAGTTTAACAGGACAGTTTCCACTCAGAATAGGCCTCGCCATGGTCGACCAAAGAAGTTGAGTGCACATGCTCAGCGTTATATCCAGAGGTTGTCTTTTGAAAATAGATGTATGAGTGCTGCCAGCATTGCTGCAGAGGTTAAAGGGGTGGGGGGTCAGCCTGTCAGTGCTCAGACCATATGCCGCACAGTGCATCAAATTGGTCTGCATGGCTGTCGTCCCAGAAGGAAGCCTCTTTTAAAGAAGATGCACAAGAAGGCCCGCAAACAGTTTGCTGAAGACAAGCAGACTAAGGACATTGATTAATGGAGCCATGTCCTGTGGTCTGATGAGACCAAGATAAACTTATTTGGTTCAGATGGTGTCAAGAGTGTGTGGCGGTAACCAGGTGAGGAGTACAAAGACAAGTGTGTCTTGCCTACAGTCAAGCATGGTGGTGGGAGTGTCATGGTTTGGGGCTGCATGTGTGCTGCCGGCACTGGGGAGCTACAGTTCATTGAGGGATCCATGAATGCTAACATGTACTGTGACATACTGAAGCAGAGCATGATCCCCTCCCTTCGGAAACTGGGTCGTAGGGCAGTATTCCAACATAACGACCCCAAACACACTTCCAAGACAACCATTGTCTTGCTAAAGAAACTGAGGGTAAAGGTACTGGACTGGCCAAGCATGTCTCCAGACCTAAACCCTATTGAGCATCAGTGGGGCATCCTCAAACAGAAGGTGGAGGAGCACAAGGTCTCTAACATCCACCAGTTCCGTGATGTTGTCATGGAGGAGTGGAAGAGGATTCCGGTGGCAACCTGAGAAGCTCTAGTGAACTCCATGCCCAAGAGAGTTAAGGCAGTGCTGGAAAATAATGGTGGCCACACAAAATGTCTAAATTGTGCCTAAAGTGTCAACATTTTTCACTTAGGGGTGTACTCACTTTTGTTGCCAGCGATTTAGACATTAATGGCTGTGTGTTGAGTTATTTTGAGGGGACAGCAAATTTACACTGTTATACAAGCTGTATAATGACTACTTTACATTGTATCAAAATGTCATACCTTCAGTGTTGTCCCATGAAAAGATATAATAAAATATTTCCAAAAATGGGAGGGGGTGTGCTCACTTTTGTGAGATACTGTATTTGTATAAATCATTTAAGTTCAGTTTAAAAAGCTGAAATGTTTATAAATCCTATTGCAGCATGCATCAAAAGATTTTGTAAAATTAGTAAAAGTTATATATAGGACATGCATACACACTACAGATAAATTACACACAAAATCTTTATCAATTTTACAAAATAATATGCTGGTTATACACATTTATAACTTTTCTTTACTAAGAAAAACCACAATAGAAATATACATTATGTTATAATTCATATAATACTTAGTAAAGGTGTTTTGTAACAACAAACAGAATATTGAGTTAGGGAAGATCATCAGCTTTTATAAATACTGTGCCCTCAATTATGTTTGGGGCAAAAGGACATTTTTCCTTGTCTTACCACTCAGGGCCACACATTAAAATTACAAATCAAACAATTCAGACATGATTAAAGTTCGCATTGCATATATTTAAGGGTATTTGCATACATTTCTGTCACACCAGGTTGAAATTACAACACTTGTTATACAGAGTCCCTCCATTTCAGGGAACCATAATGTTTGGGCCAATTGGCGTCACAGGTGTTTGTGATTACTTAAGTGTGTTTCATTGCTTCATTAGTGCAGCCATAAGACGCCTAGGCTTGCTTCTACCTACAGAGTCTGTAGTTAACTTTGTTCAATATGAGAACAAGAGATGCATCAGTCTAAGTCAAAGAAGCCATTAAGAGACTGGAAAATAAGAAAACAAATCTTAGGGTGACCTAACTTAATTGTCTGAAATATCATTAAGGAGAAAGAATGCACTGGTGAGTCCAGTAATCACACAGGGACTGGTAGGCCAAGGAAGACCTCCACTGCTAATGACAGAAGAATCTTCACTATGGTAAAGAAAAAGTCCCAAACGGCTGTCCAACAGATCAGAGACAGTCTTCAGGAGGAAGATGTGTACAACTTCTGCAGATAGTAGTCTCAACAAGAACCCTGGAAGCTTTTAGGGATTCTATTTCTAAAGAATTAAAAAGTCTTTAATATGGCTGAACAGGGAGGCATGGCAGCGCAGTGGTAGCGTTGCTGCCTCACAGTTAGGAGACCTGGGCTCGCTTCCCGGGTCCTCCCTGTGTGGAGTTTGCATGTTCTCTCCATAAGTTTCCTCCCACAGTCCAAACACATGCAGGTTAGGTGCATTGGCAATCCTAAATTGTTCCCTAGTGTGTGTGTGTCCTGCCCAGGGTTTGTTTCCTGCCTTGCACCTTGTGTTGGCTGAGATTGGCTCCAGCAGACCCCACGTGACCCTGTAGTTAGGATGTAGCGGGTTGGATAATGGATGGATAGATGGCTGAACAGTGCTATTTATTCATAACATCATGAAAATTTGGATTTAGACAAAATGTGTACACAGATTAAATTATTACCCTTGATGCCAGAAGGTTAACTTTATGGAAACAACACAAATTCCAATGGCACTGCTCTACAATAATCTAGCTCCCATTTCTGTAAAACACCATAAACTTAGGCAATAGCAGGAAAATGATTTAATTTAAAAAAAAAAAAAAGAAGTCTCTTTATCAAATGATGTGGTGCTTTTTATTACTAATCAATACATATTTCCAAATGCACTAAAGGTGTTCTATAAAATGTTAGGGTTCAGAGTTTGAACATGAATAAGAGATTATTTCCAGTAAATAGCCTTGCTCATCAACTTAGATTTGATCTGTTCCTATTAACTATATCACAACTGTTTATATGCCACAATTTAGCCGCAACTGCAGAACGATTTAAAGACCTGTTCAAACCACATTTTAATAACCTGAAGTGTGAACCAAAACTTCATTACACATAAACTAGGAAAATGAACCTTGTTAAATGAATATCCATTAAATGATTATACAGTATGTTTTTCAGACTATCTAATGATAAAAACAAAGTATTCTTAAACATGTTATCCTAACTATTTTGGAAAACAGAGAGCCTATAAAATATTCCATTTTTTTAAAGATTTACAGCAGATGGTACCATGGCACTAACCAACTTGCAACACTGTGACACTTCAATATAAATATATGAATTGAGAGTCTAGACAAAAATCAAAGAAATGACATCTCTTGAACTCCTCATTGCGTGCTTTGCTCAGTGTTACTTCTACTGGGCAGAAAAACAGTGGTTATTCACTTATTCATAATATGGTAATAAAGCAGGAGCAATGTAAAAAGATAGAGGTTACTGGTATTTGTATCACTGAAAGATGTTAACATGTTCCAGTCTTTCTCAAAATACACAATTTTTAAAATGTATAATGGTGCTTGGTGCTGGGACCATTACAGATTGTTATATTGGCAATATGCTTGAAACTTTTAAGCAGCAGTGTGTAAAATATAATCAATCATCAACACATTTCTTTTACTGCATGCAAATTACATACTTTGGTAAAATAAACCTGGATGCTTTACCTAATTGTAACTCAAGATCTGCTTCCCAAAAGAGTTCAAACCTTTGGGAATTGAACTTTTCAATTGGAATTTCAGGTAATGAATATATTCAATAAAATAAGGCTCCAATATCGGTCTAATTCAAATCAGTGCATTTCAAAAATATCTTTTGATACCCAAATCAACACTTTAATTATTAATGTTGTTGTGAGAGCACCTGTCTCACTGAGTCATGTTTTAGGAATATCACATTTCAAGACTTCATTTAAATAAAAGTTTTAAATATTTATCACAGTTTCAGAGTCATAAACAATGTAACATCATTTTTAAAACAATAATTTACATATGAAAAAAAAAAAAAAAAAAAAAAAACACAAACACATGCACAAACACGGAACAGCCTGGTCCTAAGCTAAATTATAATCATTTCTATTTTTGTTGCCACTTCACAAGGTATTTCATAATTCATTAAACTCAATTTGTATGTTAATGTATAATTTTGGACAATACATATCAAAATCTTCTAACATACGTTTTGAACACTGGGCTTTATATTTTAACGGGACAAAGTATTATTCTTAAGTTCTTGTTTGTTTTACTTTGCCAAAGATAGATGAATATAGACAGATATCTATCTATATATTATTCTAGGCCTGTCTAACTCTTTCATTCTGTTTATATATATATAAAAAAAAAAAGCATAAATGTGTATGCAACTGATTAATTTTCTTCTGCCTTTGCGATGCCGTTTGCTTTTTAACTCTCATTTTCAAATAAAAAAAAAAATTATATGTAGGTAGTAAAAAGTTCAGACAATCAAAAACATGCTGAAAACAATAAGAAATGTCAATTAATTCACAAATAGTACAAAACTGAAGAAAGATAAAAACATATACGTGAAATTAAACGCAAGGACAAAAGTAAATGCGTAGCGCAAATCAGAAAGGTATGGTATGTAAATTTCAAAATTTTTAATTTTAAAGAATATCTAAACTTTAACTAAAAATTATCTCTTACTGGAAAAATTGTAACACAATGATTTCATTGATCGTAATTTATTAAATTACTTCAAACAACCACCGTAATAACTGATACAACAAATTTCTTTCATTGTCACAATAACATTTAACAATGAAAAACAAATCTGCCAACTGTTAGTGATCATATGCTGCCAACCATACATGATAAGTATTAAACACAAACACTAACACGAAGTTGCGCAATTTCACCAATGAATTAATAACCTTTCATGGAAATTCAGAATGAACACAATGAAGAAAATTTCACAAACACTATTAAATCACCAAAAGTACTGTATTTTAAGCACAAAATCAAAAAAATCAAAAAGTAAATTTCAAACAAAAAGAAAAAAAAAAACACAGCTCAAAACAACTGTGGAACACAATTTGTCTTAAGAAAGACATTAACAAGTACCTAAATGTTGAAATATGATCATTTGTTTAACAATATCACAGAATCAACTGTCAAGAAAGTATATTGAAATGATGTCAGTCAATCAAAGTGGTGGGGCAAATTCTAGAAAATTCCTAGTTCTGGGTAAAAAAGGTAGACAAATTTGATGCCTATGACAATGTCAATCTTACGAGGCAACAAACTTTTATTATACCAGATGTGTCACAAAGATCCATACCAAACATCTGAAGTATACTTCCATATACTAACTGTAATTAGTTATTTTGTTAGTGGCATTGATGAGTGCCAATTTAAAGTCTGTTGTAAAGCACCACACAAAGCATAAAAAAACTGGATTATTCTCCACTCAACTTTCCTTATACCTGGTTCAGGTAAAGTAGATACCATTTCTGATAGTCTGATTACAATCAAATTTCATATCAGTGAGTTTCTTATAAAATTTCAATCACTTGAATGATCATACAAAATTTAAATTATTTATCTCTATTTATATAAGTGCTGATACCTGTTAAGATATCATTTCCAGTTATTCAATTAAGGTGAAATTCTATATCTATGTGCTTCATACCCTAACTAATGACAATACAAACTTTAAATTACTTTTCTCCTCTTATAATGTAATTTCTCATAAAAAACTACTACACAAAATGTAATTTAATTGTTTATTTGAACTATGTACCAGTTTATCTGAATTTTTTTTAAATGCATTCAGCCTAAACATTTATAGAAAACTAACATTTTGTTATAACACCCATACCCCAAATTTCATTTATCTAGCTAAAAGCGTTTTCAAGTTATCGTGTTTCATACATACACACAGAGACAATTGAAAAAATAGTCAAAACGTGTTCAGAAGCATATGAAACATGGAGATTCATCAAAATCTCAAGGTCAAATTTTTTCACAATTACTGTACTTTCTGCAAGAATATTAAATATATCAGATTACACATATCTATTACCTAAACATAGTCTTGTGCATGGTAGGAATACATAGCCACCAAATTGATAAGATCTTTTTGTGATTTTCCTGCAACGATAACCGGTTATTCTATTTATTAATTATTGTGCAGACTCTCAAACCAAGTAATTTCCATCCATTCATCCATCCATTATCCAACCCGCTATATCCTAACTACAGGGTCACGGGGGTCCAAGTAATTTCTTCAGGTAAATATCAAGTACGTCTTTTGGACAAAGAAGGAATACTAAAGTATTCACACACAACCAAGTTGTGAGATTGTTTTTAGTGTAACAGAAATCCTGAATACACATTTATTTACTTTTTTCATAAGCTTTGGAAGATCATGTCTCTTCTATTCATTTCTATACTAAATTGCTTGTTATTTGTTACTTTTATGTTTATGAATATCATGATGATGAGCACCAAGTAACTTACCCTCTATAATTTTACAAAGCAGGAGAAGTGATCAGCTGTGGCTGAGATTTGTGCAAGTTGCTCTGCAGCTAGAGGAGCCGCTTCAAACAAAAAGCACATTGGAGCCGCTTCTACAAAGAGTACATCGAGCAGAAGCTGTGGCGCTACACCAAACTCCGCAAGTGCTTCAGTGTTTTGTCATCAAACAAATAAAAATGAAAATACACAAAATGTACAAGCTGAAACAACTTCCCTCAAGGGAAATTTGAAATACTAAACTAATCTGTAATTGATGTCACACCGAATATATATATATATATATAGTCTAAAAATTCACCAATGGTTTTCAAAGGGAGTTTTTGTCATTTTAAATCTTCATACAGGGCATTGCATTAGAGATATCTCAATGAAAATTAAACTTTTTCAACAATTTTATTTGTGTGCCAAATTACAACAAAATTAGTCTACTGGGAGCCAAGCTGTTTCACGTTGAAGTACAGACAGCTAGATATGGTGATGATAGTATGTGCTTTTCTAATTGTATTTGAATGCAGCTAAAGAAAGTGGACAACAGGCATTTATTTAACCCTTCAGTTAACATAGAACCTTTCATACTACAACACATTTGAGTATTGAATAGTGTTCAACACATTGGGCTTCCTATAATAGTTTAATGAGAAAACAACACATTAATGGTCTTCACTGATCTCATGTCAACATATGGAAGTAACCCAGAGAAATTTAAAAATATTTTTATGCTGTAAATTTAAGCTTACTCTAAATGTGATTTGTTCTACTACCAATTAGTTGACAACCCAGCAAACAAAAGGACTCAACAAGCATAAAACATTATAAACCAATGCGTAATAACGTAGTGCAACTAAATATTCCCTGTCTAAAGAATAGTGAGAAACCTGACATCAGTTTCCACTTTTACAAATAAAAAAAAGTGAGATGGATTAAATCAAAGCCTTCTTCTTTTAGGTGTGATTGACATCTTCACCTATCGTGATATTACTTCAACTTTAGTCAAAGAAAAAAAACTGAATCCTAATACATCACAGAACTTAAATGCAATACTTAATTACAAACAAACCTATTACAGTATATTGTATTGCACACTATTGTGTCATGCAGACCCTGTCAATTTCCATTCTACTGTAGTACTAGGGTGTTGTACTGTGTTAGCCATTATGGATGTAGTGAGAAATAAAGCAAAATGACACCTTTTATTGGTTAACTAAAAAGGCTAAAAAGGACTGAGTTGCCTCAAAAAGCTTGCATACTGTAGTCTTTTTAGTTAGCCAATAAAAGGTGTCTTTTTGCTTGACCTTTCACTACAGTCTACTGTATAAACTGTATTTACAAATATTAAAGATACAAATTACTGTTCTCAAGATTACAGCATTTGTAAGTTAGCGAGAAACACCCTGACAAAGTTGCAAACATTTTTCGAGTTACCTCAGCTTGTCATTTTACTTTTCCATGCTTTAAACATTCCATTTTATTTTAATGAAATAGAATATACAAGTCATTTTTGAAAAATGAAATAAGAATTAGAATTCTAACTGAATCAAGTGAATAAAATTTGAATGTTAAAGTGACTGTAAACATGCTGTGAACCTTAACATTTTCTAAGATACCAAAGGTTCTGAGGACTTTTGGTAACCAAAGTAAAACTCAACAAAAATGCTTTATCATACTGATACCTTGTTAATTTACTTTTACACAGTCATCTCTATAGTGTACTGTTTTTTACTAGTAAATACGACCAAATTCAAAAATATTACACCAATTACAAATACAAAAAAGTGTAACTGCCCAATTAACATGTAGTGATAAACTGGAAAACTTTTTTCCTGTCGTGCATTTGTATGTACTAATAACTGGGCTAATCAGAGGTACCTGTAATAAAAAAAAAAACATCTCAGGGGCTCTTCGTTACATCTAGCTGTGTTGATTTTGTTGTACTGACCAGTTTGTTACATCTAATAATTGTGTTCAGTGATGGTACATGCCTTTAATGGCAATACATAAACTGAAGAATGACATTCAAATCATGCAAGGAGATAGAGTACAACAAAATAGAGCAAAAACGTTATTATCGATAAGTCCAAGTTTCAGCAACTGCATTAGATTATACCTAAGCGTCGCTAAGCTTGGGAATGATTTAGACTTTGAATTTTTATATCCTCTACCTACTAGCCTTGTATATTTTTAATCTTTTCGACACATTTATCCCTGTACCCCGTGCATGGCAGAAGATGTGCTGTTTAACCAAGGAAGTTAACTTGGCATTCTATCCATTACGGATGAGTCATCTGGCTTCAACTCTCCAAATACTCATAAAACCACTAAAAACAACAAAAACGAGCACATGCACGCACGACAGATACTGTATGACTGAGGACTGAAAGCGCGCAAGCGCGATCTATCGCACATAAAACAATTGCAGGATCACCTGGTCAGCGAGCATGACCGCTGTTTACTAGCCCTTGTTCGATCCCTACTACCCTTTCGTTTCCTTAAGTTTCCTTTTCATTAGCGGTCACCCACCCATCACACTCCATTATACGAACATCTTGGGAAGAGGTAGATCGTTTTGTTTCAGATACGCTTGCGCAAGCCCCACCTACCCATTTCATTGGACAATTTTCGCGTCCGTCATGCAGACCGCGACAACTCTTCTTTCAGCCCACTCATTTTAAGGGGTGTAAGCAATAAATTAAAGTATATTACTGAATAAACGTATTGCTTAATCGAGATCTGTCAATCAGGGGACTAAACCTTTAAGTTGTAGCAGTGAAAAGTCGCCCATTTTATAAGTGAAGCCTTCATCTCTACCCGCTGTTTAGAAGTGGGCGTTCGCTATCTTGTTAATTAGAACATTCGTTCGTTGAAAACTTGCTGAGATACGTACTACAAGCTCTGTGCGCGGTCGCGTAGTTTTTTTAAGCAACACGAATGCCATTTTTCATTACCCACAAATACTATGAAGGCGACATTAAAAAAACACGCATGACATAACACCGCTAGACTGTAGTTAATATCCCACCCCAGGATGGGGCGCTGCCATCATAACTCTCGCAAATTCGAACAGGCCATATCACGCGAACATCATGAAGTCAACGCTGTCCTCAAGATGACCCACCTCAACCAAGTTGCGACCCTGGCGCCTACTAGATACCAACTTACCCGTGACCCGCTCGGTGGATACTGCCGCCTTTCTGTCTCCACTGTCCTCTCAAGTGTTTCCAATTGGTTTCTCAAACTCTCTCTCTGGTGAAAAGGGAAGGCCGGGTGTAGGGACGCCATGGTGAAAAGCAGGGACATTTGCTGCTGCAGATGAGAAACTCCAACGTCCCCCGTCGTCCCAAAGCCCCTGGTAAGACCGGCGTTCTCCACGCGGCTCAGAGTACGAAACAAGATGCTGGCACACTCCCTGCTCTCTGAGGATAACAGAGACAGACACACCAGTAGCTTAGAACGGACCACTGGGTCAGACACGTCTGTCAACAGGCCCATCTCAGAAGGACTGTTAGCTCTTATCTCCCAGTCGCGCAAAACGTGAAAATCTTTGCGAGCGAGGTCCTCTAGACACGAGCCTAGAAATCGCAGTTCCAGAGGCTGGCACATATGCAGCAGACCACACATTAACTCAATGCGTTTGGCCGGGCACAGGCATAATCCGAACCACTCAAAGACCGTCTCCTTGTCCAGAGTGCAAGGAAATTGCCGCCCATCCTGGGGCTCGTTAAGTCGACAGTTGCAACAGCAGCCGCCGGGCAATAAACGCGGCTCTGGGGGGCAAATTGGGGTTGTTTCTAAATCGTCGTCCGCCGCCTCGTCCTCTTCTCCTCCGCCGCCTCCTTCCTCCGTCGCCGACTTCATGGGGAGCTTCATCTTCAGCATTATCAGTGTCTATGGTATCTGGAAAAAACAATTGAAGATCATGAACTAAAGGCCATCCTTCGTGCCTCAAACTCGACGTGTGCTCTGCAGTTTCAAAGTTGTCTCTGGTTTTCCAGAATTCTCACAGTGACACTCGGCGTTATGGCTGTTGAGCTTTAGTCGGGCTGCTCCGCTGTCTGCTTACGGAGAAACTACGGCCAATCACGGTCGCTTCTACCGACTACCCCCGGGTCCTAAAGCTCAGAAGATAGCCAGTAGCAAAGTAAAAGCGCGCTGTGCTCTACCTTACTCGAGATCGTGTGTCTTTAATGGCATAGAGAACGAGGGAGCCTCTCTCCAAAATCCGTTTTAAATATTAGTTTTTTTCGAGGCTTTTAGGACGAGAACAAGAAACTTATAATCAACCGTTTGGGAGCGCCTAATGTTTCTCATTAAATTGTCTAATTTAACAAGCCCGCTTATAAGTATACACAACCCGGTGACTGAAAGGCTGTGGTTATGAGTACCTAAGTAACCTATGAATAATATTGGGTTCTCGTAACACAAACAGTGCTGTCACATCACGATCCTCACATAATCACGTCCATTAATGGCTAAAGTGTACCGGTCTACCAGATCTGCGCATGTTCCACACAACGTTCTATTTTGCAGAAACGTACACGTCCCTTGTCAGTCGTCGTTGTTGTTCACCATTTAATGTGCGCTTTCCCTCTGATGAATTGAGGAAACCAGACTAAATACACCCACAAGACATAATTTGTGAAACTGTATTAAATACTATTATTTGGGGCGATCTGCTGGCGTAAAAAACTAATTAGAATCTGTGCAAGATGCAACAGGTAAACGATATTTACGCAAATAGCGTAGCGACACTGCTCTAGGTTACGTTACGTAGCAATTACGCATCTGTTTAACCAAAAAATAAATGGCATCTGCTTTTAATATACGGTAACATGAAATATTTCAAGATATATGTGAAGATCATAGGTTCAAATTTTAAAAAATTGTTATCCCTCACACATTTACGACCTTATAAGAAAACTTTCGGAGACCAGTTATCCATAGTAATGCACAACATACAAAAGCTTCTGTATATTTTTTTTTCTTGAACGTTACTGCAAACCGTTACACCAAGTATTTCCATGAACATAGCGCATTTATTTATAGCTTTACAAACCAAATAACAAGTAACAACGGAATAAGGACAAATGCAAAAGAACGGCACTGTTCTTAGGGAATCAATCTATTTCATATAAGGCGTTTTAAATGAAATTAACATAAAATTCTCAAATCCCATATTCTAATTACGGTTTACAGAGGATGAGAGTCTATTCTAGCAGCACTCAGACAAGCCAGGAAACCACAGTGAACATAAAGCCAGTCTATCGCAGGCCCCATTACGCACACACCCACATGGGGCCAATTTGAAGACCCCAATTAACCTAACCTGTACGCCTTTGGGGATGTGGGAGGAAAATCCAGACAAACACTGGGAAAATGTGAACCCTTCACATGTACAGTAACCGGGCATGGAATTCCTTTTAGATGAAACTGCAGTCAATTAAAATTACAGACGAACAACTGGACAGGTTACGCTTCTACAAATAATCAATCTTTACTAGATAGCATCGTTCTAGTTAAATATATTCATGCACTATTGAGATTACAGTGAATATTTAAATGGTTTGACCTGTACCGTACGTAAAACAGAGAAGAAAATGACATGTAACTGACTGGCTAAATCTTACCACCTTTAACTGTAAGTTAACAGAGCTGCAGAGGCTTCCTACTAAATATTAACTACTACCAGCATCGCGGTTGGGTAACAACTTGTAAGATTTATTTTCACTTTGTGTTTAGACATAGATCGTTTATTCTGCACAAGTAGCAAAATGATCAGTTGAATTACGGCACCAACGAGGTATTAAGCTTAACGTTTGTCTCATAGAATATCAAAATATTAACAACTATGCTGCACTTCTCGCGGTTTCATTGTCTGTTTAAGTCTGATGACAGTCTCTCATGGGTTGATGTATTTAAAGCATTTTGAATGCAGTTATACAATTTTGCAAAATTCTCAATTACTCCTTTGTAATTAGATGAATACATAGGCATCAATGGAAATAACATGCTGTTACTACATATGCGATATACTTCAAATAAACTTTGTGTGAGAGGCCAACTATTTTCTTTATTCATCTATGTGCCAAATCTAATTTTAAGGACGAGGTGGCAGTGCCTATTGTGGCAGTACTGACCACTGGGCAGAAAACAGTTTTGTACAGTGTACCAATCCATCGCACATCACACTCACTTAACATATTCTGTGACTGGTTAGACTCACCAATAAACCTAACAAGAATTAACTAGATATGTAGAGAATCCCTCCACAGAAGTGTTGAGAGACTGTGCAAACCACCACACAGAAAATGACCAGGCAAGGGTCTGAAGCTGAGTTCATAGATTTGGCAGGCAGTGCCACTAACCATTGTGGCACTCCTAGTGATCATCTCTGTAAACTACTTAACTCTGCAGCAAAGCTTAAACCAGTACTTTACAGTCCCACCCTAGGTGGATTATTTGAGTGCTGACCTTTGCTCATGTGTTGCATCCACTGAACATTTCATCTTTTCAATTTGATTCATGTCTTAAATACACTCTATTACAGTAAAATAGTTGCACTTATAGTGGGCAAATGTTCTCAAAAATAAGCATATAGAATTTTTTACATGCTAGTCATTATTAAGCAAGAGCAAAGTAACTTTTTTTTTTTGTTGTTCAGAACAAAGCCAGCGCATAAATTTATAAAGGTGCCAATTGGTACATCCAGGCAAATTTTATGGAAAGCTTTCTCCAAACAAAAAATGGTTTGCAATGTTATGAGGAAACTGTTATTGAATCCTCTGAGTGTCCTCCCATGTCCTGCTGGGTAGAGTGAAGAATGCAGCCGGCCAGGGAAGCGTGCTGAAAATATGCAGGCACATCCTGAAAGTTGATAGCAATATGGGTTCAAACATTGCCTTGTTTAGTAAATGGTCTCAGATAGACTTTCAATGAAGAGTCATACAGTGGGTAATGGGCTGTTCTTTACCTGTTGCTGCATGGTCAGACTGTTCCTAACAAGCAGATTCTGGTTCTCACATCAATGAAACCCTTTATTTGGAACATGTAGTGCTTAAGAGGGTTGTTTGTTTGCAAATCAGGTAGTCATTAGTCTGACCAGAAGAGCAGGCCTCTTCTCCAAAGATGACACACACCCATCTATTACAACCCACCCTGCCTAAGTCAGATACCACACCAGATACACTCAGTAATAGTGGGTGGTCATTGCCAAATATCCAAGGTATTAGTCTATAATCACTGGAGAATAACATAACTTGTGGTATAGTAAACTCAATGCATGACTTCTTAGTAACAGTCGTGAATGTAGCAGTCTTGCAAAAGTATTAGATGCAAAACTGGCCCAACTTTATGATCATCGATCCTGACTGCTGTGCAAGTTAAGACTGCTCCTTCTCAGTGTCACTATTTTGTTCTCATATCGTGTATATGTTTAATCTTTTTACAGATAGATAGGTTGACAGATAAATTTTTATTTTATTGATTCCAGGGCTAACTGCAATTTTACAGCAGCCACCACACAATAATTACACAAAATACATAAATACTACAAAAAAAAAAAATGTTATATGTGTGAACATGTTACATACCTTAATGTCATGATTTTAAATTCAGGCACTGAAAACGTGTGTTTCAAAATGGCTTTTTTTTCGATCCATGCCTTTAAGTACCACTGTTAAAATTGCTTTGTTTTTGTTTTTTTCTCCAAACAATTTTATAGACCAAGACAATTTCTGGTTTATAAATGAACTCTTTTTAATTAGACTATTTGTTTTTGTAATCTTTCTACATTTAGAAATACCAAGTGGCACCTGTTTTTTATTTAGGAAACATTCTAAAAGTGAGAGTGGTTTTTACATCATTCATAGATTTTTTTATGATCCCCTTAATGAATTGGTGATTGCTAGGCAGCATACACTTAGTTCTTTAACATTTGCTATGAAAAATAACAACCAAAGTAAAAATAATAAAGTCAAATGAAGAGAAGCGGATTAAGTAGGTTCTGTAGTGGATGTATAAAGCAGAACAATAACTGAAAATAAGGATTGGTTTCTTTTGCCTACTCAACTCAATACCTACAGTACAGTATCTGTTTATATTTCTTAAGTAGACAAGACAAATCATAAGGTTCATTCCTGAGTTTGCAGACAGACTGCATAAAAGTCAACGACAGGAACTGACCAAAAAAACTGAAAAGGTATTCACATCTAAGGGCTTGCATCCATGCCCTGCTCCTTTTGCTAGCCTGCTAGTGCTTCATCAAATTACTCTAAAATTACCTGGCTATGTTTGAAAATGTCCAGATGTGCTTTACACACCAAAAATTTTCTTGATTATATTTTTAGCACTTAATATGTTATTTTGACTAATGATTACATTAAGTAGTTAAAATTGCATTTTTAGTATCTAAACTATGATATTGAATATTGTGGAACCCTTTTTGAGATTTATAATTATATAATAATTATATTTTGACAAAGCAAAGCTGACGTACTTTCTTCCCATTGGCATCTCATTCAGTATCAAGCAGAGATATCGGTAACTTTGACTTGGCAAAATTCAGATTACATTTTTTTAACTGACACCTTTATACATGCTGACTTATAACATTTGAGACATAATTGCTTACATTTCATTTGTTTTTCCAGTTGCAGTGCAAGCAGGAGAATTGACTTGCCCATACTCACACAGTGTCTGTAACACGATTTGAACTCACAACCACAGGGTTTGAAGTCCAAAGATATTACCACTATGCCACACTGCTTGCCTAGAGACGTGTGTAGTTACATTTTGGCTAGTCAAGATCTGAACTGCTAATATCCTTAATTATATTTTTACCCTTTCATCCATTATGAAACTCAGTTCAGGATAACATGGGAGGCATCTGTGCAGACCTATTTTCAAAGCATTCAGCACAATTTGGGAACCAAGCCTAAACCAGGAACCAGTCCAACTTAGGGGGCAGTTAAACCTACCTGTTCCATTCAGAGTGAAAACAAATGTTCGTTTTTGGGATTTGTGATGAAAATCAGAATGTATGGAAACAAATACACAGGTCTTTAGGTTCTGAAACTCTCAGGTACCAGCATCATCTGGTGTTATGCACAATTATATTTTAGATATCTCTCATTTTTATTTTAACATATTATCAATTTGGGAGTTTGTATGACCTCCCCATATCTGTCTGAGGATTTTCCTTCCACACCCTGGCAGTTCCAAGTTTACCCTGAGTGTATGTAAGAACGAGTCCGGCAATGGACAGGCACTTATTTCCTGCCATGAGCTGCTGTAGTCCTTTGTGAACCGAAATTGGGTTGGTGACAAATACGTTCAATTTTACATTAACATTCTATGTTAAAATAAAACATAACATTATCATTGTAACACAATATAATTTATTAAAACTAACCATAACATTCTCTTTATCTAATTATCTAATTCAGTCTAATCAGAGTATAATTACAGATGCCTGCAATTCACATCATGGCTAATCAACATTTTCTCTGCAAATCTCTGCAGCTTCAATTTTGACAGCGTAAACCTCTCCGACCCGCTTAATTCAGTTCATGGTCATGGGGAACCGGCGAAATTGCGCTTAGCGCAGGAATCATCCTTGAACGGGTACAAATACGCTGAAGATGAATTTGTCTGCTCAAATGTAACTATAATTCGTTAACAGCTCCAACGAAGTCAACGGAAACGCCCATCTTTTCTGTTGAATCTAAGTGCAATTATAACTGTCTCTGATTTTGTCAAGTAAAATGGAATTGCGAGTATCTAAATCAAGAATACGTACGAAGCATTAAATCATAAAACGGCTTACCATATGTGGGCCATTTCCCATCATATTTCAGTTTTTAAAACCAAACTGGGACTTTTACGACTCGCTTGATGATTTTCTAATAATCGAGGAAGACAAATCAACACCCTGCGGTCAATTAAATAATTATCCTGAAACGACTTACAAATCGAATAAGGGATTTCACTGCAATTACTCTTATAATCATTTCTTTTGTCATTTGTTGTCTTTATAAATGCAAGATAAAATGAATATCCTCACGAAAAAAAAAACAAAATGTATCAAATTGCGCTACAACTCTTACGCGTATCAGTGTCTTGAAGGCTTATCAAAATGGCGGATGTGGGGTTGCGCCTGCGCGGTATCATGTATATTGCAGTGCATTGTGGGACCTACGCGAATCCGCCTGGAGAATTGAAGGCAGGGAGGGGGTGATGGTGGTGGTATCAAGTTGGCGTTGGGAGGTTTTGGTGGTTGTTTGTTTGGTTGATTGCTCGTTTACTAGTACTGTATCTGCGCCTCGTTGAACGGCGCTTCTCAGACGCAGTGTTGGTGGAACACTGTGACAGATTTTAATTTTAATTGTCTTTTATTTATAGGTTAATTTTCCTCTGAACTGAGCTCATGCCGATTTGAGCCTGCTGAGTGTTCGCTACGAATGACGAACTAATCAAAAGTAGCATTATGCGCTTTGTTTGACTATGACAGCGATGTTAAATTATAGTACCGACGGATCCCCTTGGCTGCAGATTTTTGTTCCAGCCGTTTTAGTAATCGGTGAGTCCTTGCACCTGCAATTGATGACTTTATTTAATTAGTGCCTTTTTCTTAACATATTCTGCATTTGGAAAAGAGCAGTAGCATGGTATTTATACAAAAAACAGAAATAATTTGTAGCTTTAGTCTTAGGTTTTTCATTTTTGTTTTGTCATTTTCATTTAAATTTGGTTTCTGTGAATTTTGCTCCGTTAAGTGTATCCTAAAAATGATAGAGACCAGGCAAATTTTAAAATGAAAGATGGATAGACATTTCAAGATCGAGTTTGATGAATGTTATTGAATGTAGCAAGCATTTTACTGTGTTGTATAAGGACATTTTTGTCTTGGTTTTTTTAACATTTTCTTTATCCTCATTTTTGTTCTGTTTTTGTGAGTGTTCTAAGCCATTTATGAGTGAGCACACTAATGGTTCTGACACTTGAGTATCTGTAGACTTTTGCCCTCACTTTTTATTTATCATAAATAGAATACACATTAATGAGGAAACTCCTCAGGAAAGAACATAAATTAGTTGGAAAATTACAAAAGGTAGATAAGACCTTAAAGCTATTGTTTGTAAATTTGGTCACGCATTTACCATAAATGTTACACTGCAGCCTTTTTTTAAATGCAGAATAATAAAAAGAGCATCTGGTTAAGTATCTACAGTGGGTATGGAAAGTATTCAGACCCCCTTCAATTTTTCACTTTGTTATATTGCAGCCATTTGCTAAAATCATTTAAATAATTTTTTTCCCTCATTAATGTACACACAGCACCCCATCTTGACAGACAAAAAAAAGAATTTTTGAAATTGTTGCAGATTTATTAAAAAAGAAAAACTGAAGTATCACATGGTCCTAAGTATTCAGACCCTTTGCTCGGTATTTAGTAGAAGCACCCTTTTGAGCTAAAACAGCCATGAGTCTTCTTGGGAAAGATGCAACAAGTTTTTCACACCTGGATTTGGGGATCCTCTGCCATTCCTCCTTGCAGATCCTCTCCAGTTCTGTCCGGTTGGATGGTAAATGTTGGTGGACAGCCATTTTTAGGTCTCTCCAGAGATGCTCAATTGGGTTTAAGTCAGGGCTCTGGCTGGGCCATTCAAGAACAGTCACAGAGTTGTTGTGAAGCCACTCCTTCGTAATTTTAGCTGTGTGCTTAGGGCCATTGTCTTGTTGGAAGGTAAACCTTCGGCCCAGTCTGAGGTCCTTAGCACTCTGCAGAAGGTTTTTGTCCAGGATATCCCTGTACTTGGCCGCATTCATCTTTCCCTCGATTGCAGCCAGTCGTCCTGTCCCTGCAGCTGAAAAACACCCCCACAGCATGATGCTGCCACAGCCAAGCTTCACTGTGGGGACTGTATTGGACAAGTGATGAGCAGTGCCTGGTTGTCTCCACACATACCGCTTAGAATTTAGGCCAAAAAGTTCTATCTTGGTCTCATCAGACAGAGAATCTTATTTCTCACCATCTCAGAGTCCTTCACTATCTTGGTCTCATCAGAC
>JANRMT010062818.1:55021542-55039403 GCA_026402145.1 Polypterus bichir lapradei | reverse complement strand
ACCATCTCAGAGTCCTTCACTATCTTGGTCTCATCAGACAGAGAATCATATTTCTCACCATCTCAGAGTCCTTCAGGTGTAAGAGAGAACTTTTTGGCCTAAATTCTAAGCGGTATGTGTGGAGACAACCAGGCACTGCTCATCACTTGTCCAATGCAGTCCCCACAGTGAAGCATGGCTGTGGCAGCATCATGCTGTGGGGGTGTTTTTCAGCTGCAGGGACAGGACGACTGGTTGCAATCGAGGGAAAGATGAATGCGGCCAAGTACAGGGATATCCTGGACAAAAACCTTCTCCAAAGTGCTAAGGACCTCAGACTGGGCCGAAGGTTTACCTTCCAACAAGACAATGGCCCTAAGCACACAGCTAAAATAACGAAGGAGTGGCTTCACAACAACTCTGTGACTGTTCTTGAATGGCCCAGCCAGAGCCCTGACTTAAACCCAATTGAGCATCTCTGGAGAGACCTAAAAATGGCTGTCCAACATTTACCATCCAACCTGACAAAACTGGAGAGGATCTAGAAGGAGGAATGGCAGAGGATCCCCAAATCCAGGTGTGAAAAACTTGTTGCATCTTTCCCAAGAAGACTCATGGCTGTTTTAGCTCAAAAGGGTGCTTCTACTAAATACTGAGCAAAGGGTCTGAATACTTAGGACCATGTGATACTTCAGTTTTTCTTTTTTAATAAATCTGCAACAATTTCAAAAATTCTTTTTTTTGTCTGTCAAGATGGGGTGCTGTGTGTACATTAATGAGGGAAAAAATTAATTTAAATGATTTTAGCAAATGGCTGCAATATAACAGAGTGAAAAATTGAAGGTGGTCTAAATACTTTCCATACCCACTGTGTGTGTAAAATATATATATATATTTCACTAATGCAAGACACCAATGGAAAGCACGCCGGAAGGGGTGTGGATTCACTAAGACACCTATGGCGCACGCAGGAAGGAGCCACGCCCACCAACTCCAAGACCATTGGATATGACAACTCGCAGAGCCGCACCCACCAATTCGGACATGATGACACAGGAAAAAAACGGCGTCATTTATATTCGTCTGTTGTAGAGGCCACATGCACCTCCGAGCAACGTTGACTGTTCATAGAGGCATGTTTCTCGTGGAGGTGAATCGTCATATGCAGCATGTAAAACGGTTTGCGAGGGGTATCCCATGGGATCCTTAAAACAATCCTTTACAACTGACGTTAAAACACAATGAAGTAAGCAGTCTTTAAAAACCGAGTTTTCGGTTACGACGCACGACCGCATGCACCATAGCAAACTGTTTTACACGCTACATACAGCAATTCGCATCCGCGACAAACATGCGTCTTAGATGCTCCTGCAGGAACACTGAAGACGTGACTCACAGGTGCATCTGGACTGTGCAAAGACGACAACGACTCAAGTGACGAGTTGGAGGTGGGCACATGAGCAGTCAGTGCATACTGAACGAGAAATCGGCAGACTAGCATGACTGAGGGAGCGGAATGGGCGTCCTTCTCCTCTCCTCCCGTTCCACCCTCCGCGCCATCCACCCCCATCCCTCTGTCTAGGAGGAGAAGGCGCGATGGCGGTCCGCCAGTTTTCAGTCACGAACGATTGTGTGTTGGTTCGTTCCGTGCATTGTTACGATGTTGCTTTTCTTGCCGATTTATTACATTACCGATTTTTCAAATGTTAATTTTCTCCCTGTGCTTAAAAATCATTAAAAAACCGTCCTGATTATGCGGCGTATGGTACGCCGCGGATTGGCTAGTTGTGAAATAAAATGACTCTGTGATTGTGGACCTGTTTGGAACAATAACCTGCAGCCATAGGGTATACAGTTGGAGGTCAGTAGTTTACATACACATAGGGCGAATCCTTTAAAACTTGCTTTATAACATATCCCCCAACTGATTTTATCCTAATAAACTATAAATTTGGCATATCGTTTAAGACCTCAACTTTGTGCAGGGCAAAGTATTTTTTCCAGCAATGTTTACAGATGGAGTTTTTCCCTTTTTTATTTGACTATATCACAATTTCAGTGAGTCATAGGTTTACATACACTTTGTGAACTTTAAACAGCTTGGAAAATTCCAAAAAATGTCAAGCCTTTAGGTAATTTAATTAGCTTCTGATAGACAATTAGCCTAATTGGAGTCAACATGTGTATGTATGGTAAGGCCTACCATCAAACTTACTGGCTGTTTGCTTGACATACTGTAATGCGAAATTCAAAAGAAATCCGCCAAGACATAAGGAAAAAAAATTGTGGACCCTCTTACAAATCTGGTTTATCCTTGGGAACAATTTCCAAATGGCTGAATATTTAATATTCATCTGAACAAACAATAATACGCAAGTATAAACACCATGGGATCACACATCCATCATACCTCTCAGGAAGGAGACTCATTTTTCTCTTCTAGGGAAAAAGTACTTTGACGCAAAAAGTGCAAATCAATCCCAGAACAACCGTAAAGGACCTTGAAGATGCAAAAGGAAACCGGTAGACAAGTATCTATATAAAGGGTGGTCCAGATCTATAATATGCAGTTTTCATTACACTATAACTTAAGTTTGTTACTCCAAGCCTGTATCCCAACTGAATGGATGACAAGTGGGACATTACATGGAAAATCAGTTAATTAATTCAATGTAAGTCCATTTTTATTTTACAAGATATTTCAAACAATTCTTTTGTCTTGTATTGTTTTCCTGCATTGCATTAAAAGTTGCATAATTAGATCTGGACCACCCTATACATAGTAAAACAAGTCTTGTATCGACATAACCTGAAAGACTGCTCAGCAACGAAGAAGCCACTGCTTCAAAGCCACCATAACAAAATCCAGACTTCAATTTGCAGTGGCACATGGGGACAAAGATCTTGCCTTCTGGTTTGATGAATCCAAGATCAAACTGTTTGGCCATAATGACCATTGTTATGTTTAGAGGAAAAATGGGGAGGCTTGCAAACCAAAGAACACCATCCCAACCATCAAGCATGGGGGTGGCAGCATCATATTGTTGGGGTGCTTTGCTGCAGTTCTCAAAATAGCATCACGAGGAAGGATAATTTATGCAGATATACTGCAATAACATCTCGAGCACAGCAAGAAAGCCGAAGCTCAGTTGCAAATGGGCCTTCCAAATGGACAATGACTCCAAGCATACCTCCAAGGTTGTGGCAAAATGGCTTCAGGACAACAAGGTCAAGGTATTAGAAGCCCTAACCTCAGTCTGATTGAAATTTTATGGACCAAACTAAAAAGCATGTTTGAGCAGGGAGGCCTACGAATCTGTCCTAGTTACACCAATTCTGTCTGGAGGAATGGACCAAAATTCCAGCAGCAATGTATAAGAAGCTTGTGGAAGGCTACTCAAAATGATAGGCTCAAGTTAAACAATTTAAGCGCTGCTACTAAATGTTAAAGTGTATGTAAACTTGTAATCCACTGGAATTGTGATATAGTCAATAAAATGTGAAATATTTGATTTGTAAACATTATTGGAAAAAATTACTTTTGCCCTGCACAAAGTTGAGGTTTTAAACGATATGCTAAATTTATAGTTTGATAGTTTGATAAAGCAAGTTTGAAAGAATCCACCCTAAGTGTATCTAAAATTCTGTGATATACACTAGTAGATGTGTTGCTTAACCAGGCTGATTAATAACAAGCAGTGAAATAGTGCAGCTCCACTGATTATTTGGAACACCAAGACGTGCGATGTTGTTTTCACAGTACATCGATTGTTATAATAGTAAGACCTCTACAATATTCAAAACCGGGTAGGTTGGACTTGGCAAATCAAGTTTCTTGTTTAATTAAAGGGACTGTGTAAATAACTCCTTTAAATATTCAAAAAGCCACAGGTCCAGATAGATATCTAGTAATAATGTTTACATTTGGATTTTGTTCAATTAAATTTCTGAAAGTTACCAGTTTTTTTTAATGCATGACAAACTTGAATTTCATGAGCCAATCCAGAAATTTCAGAAAACTTTTTTAAATTTTCTTGGGAAATTAGTAGACTTTTTTAGAATTTTATTCAAAGGGTAATTAATTTTTGCAAGATTATTTTACAGTCTTTGTTCATTGTCTGTGGGTTAATAAGATGCTACAGATATACTGTAGATATGAATAAGCACAATTTCCTTCAGTTATACTGTTATATGTAGTTCTGTTTGATTTCATTAAAAATCTTATTTGAAAAAGCCAGGCTGCAGTTAGGTTAGCAGTGTAAAGACTGGGCGTGTACAGCCGCCCTAACCCCAACACAGGAGACAGGTTTTGCACCCAGCGCATGGTTTATTTACAGTTCTGTGCACAGTAAACAAGCACCAAGACACAACACAGTCCCTTCTCTGCCGCCAGTCCATCCGCCTCCACTCCTCCTCAGGCTTGGGCCAGAGTCAGGAGGAAGAGGACAATCAAGGTGGGGACTGGCCCCTTTTTACTCCAGTTGCCCAACAAGCCTCTTCTGGCCGCAGTTCCAGGTGTGGCGGAAGCGCGGCCAAGTAGGGACCAGCAAATGTCCATGTGCCTCTTGGCTGTGGCCACGAGCTCCGAAAGGGTTGAGCTTCTATGCTCATGACCCGCGGCCCAACTGTAAGCCAAGGGGGCTGCTGTCTGTTAGACCGGGGTAGAAACGTTCTTAAAAGAAGTCGCATAAGTCACTTTTTAGAGAAGCTAACATCAGGAGTAATTCAAAAAGCAATTTTGGATACGATGCTAGTAGAAAATGAATTCTTGAAATAAAAAGTAACTTAATAAAGAGTATTAGCATGTACTTTTTGATATAGAAAGAGTTTGATAACGGTTGTTTCACATGGCAAGCTAAAGAGGACTCGATCCTTATAAAACTAGGCCAAAAAAAAGACATTTGTTCAAAATTGTTAACTTGTGTGATTAATTCCGTTTTACATTTCTGATCTTCCAATTGTTTTATGGTGAGCTGGAGTTTATACTGGCTGGAAAAAGTCATGGACACAGTGGTACTTCAATGCCCACTCTCACAGGATCAATTTGGAATTGCAAGCCAACCTATAACTTGTATGTCTTTGGGAATGTGGGAGGAAACCCTAAACAGACAGTGCTTAGAGATGGGATTCAAACTTGAATCAGATTAAGTGGGTTTGAGGAGGTTATGTTGTAATTTATTACGTTTTAGTCAAAATTCACCATCTCTGAATATGAAAAACCATAAAAGATAAAGGCTTGCCAAGATGAATATTCTGAATGTAAAAAAAAATTCCAGAGTGTGTTGTATTTGACAATGTAGACACTTCTTTACTATTATTTCATCCCATGTAAACAGGGCCAGTGTCATTCTGGTTGTTCGAGAATAAGTTGGAAGTATAACACAAGAGTAGCAGTTTTGTTGGTAGTGGAATAAAAGAATACAAACGATAGGGTAAGTTGTATAGCTACATTTTTAAAATTGTGATTTCCCCCTGTTGTTCACTGTGATCATACTATACTAGAGTTGCCTTTGAGGCCTGAAATGTTTTTGACATGTACAGAAGTATTTTATTGCAAAGGTGGTAAATTGTGGGACACAGAGTGTCAGTCAATCAGTCATTTTCTGATCTGCTTAGTTCTGAACAGGGTTGCCGGGTGTGCTGGAGCCTTTCCCAGCATGCATAGGAAAAAGGGCAGGAACAAACCCTGGTCAGGGCAACAGCCCATTGCAGGGCGGGCACACACCCCAGCCACATACCAGGAACAGTTTAGTATTACCAATCCACCTAACCTTCATGTCTTTAGACTGTGGGAGGAGACTGGATCATCCAGAGGAAACCTACAAATACACGGGGAGAACATGCAAACTCCATGCAGGGAGGACCCTGGACGTAAATCCCAATCTCCTTACTGCAACACAGCAGCATACTACTGCAAATAGTGTGCTTATGAATTAAGTTTGCAATTTAATGGTAGCACATAGGAGCAAGTTCTGGTTTGATCACAGAAAAGGACACTATTTTGGGTGCATCTAATTTTCTGGCTTTCTGATTGACATCTGCTTTATATTTATCTGTTTCAATCTCTTCTGCTCATTCCTTTGACCTTTAAGCAGTTTGTGGTTAAACTGTTTGTGGGGTCATTCTTCTTTTTCCAGAGTCTGTTTGACAGAACTAAAATGTTTTAGAATTTTAAATCAGCTGAGACTTTAGAAATATCAATATAAAGTTAAGTGTTTGTGATTTATGAGCTGTATGGTTTCATCATCATTTGGTGTACTGCCTGCAAACAGTTTCAAAACATTTATTTTATCCACCTCACTCTGTCCATGGTTATTTTCTTGATGTCTGATTATTGTTATTACAGCTCTTTATTTAGCATACACCTTTCCCCAAGGTAATCTGTATAATCAGGAATCATGCAATATATTATGGTGCTATAGTGCTTACTTGAAATCAGTTTAGATTAACACCCTCTGGGAATGTACTAGAACTGGTGCAGGGCTGTTAAAAGAACTACAGTGAAATCTATTAAGAACACAACTTAATATTCTCACTCCCACTTCATGATTTTATTTTATTGGGCATTATTAGGTGCAATGCAGAATCAAACACTGGTTGGAGCTTCAGTGTATTGCAGGATTCATTCACACAGATCAGTATGAGGTGGAGATCTCTGTACAAAATCTCATGACTAGTGGTAATTTCATTGTCCATGGCTTTCCAAAGACTATGTGCAACTATTTTATTTATCCAAGTATTGAGCTTCTTCTAGCCCTGAAAATGGATTCCTTGACTTAATTTATCTCCAAACCCCCATTACATAAACCTTTTCTGGTTAGCCTTGTACTTTTAGTGCTATACAAAAAAAACACCTATGTGATCTCCAAAATGCAGCAGAATTATTTTACTGAAGTTTAACGCTTATTCTAGGAAATTTGTCAGGATAGCTCAGTTTTTCTTGTGATATCTTGAGTGGAGCACACTGTAGACGTTTTTGAAGTATCAGAGTCCCTAACTAAAAAGCTTTGGCAAGTTTATGGATTTGTCTATCTATTACTGCTTCAAATTTACCCAGAGAGAGGTCATTTTGACATATATTTTGTATGCTGTTATGCTCAGATACTCAATTCATAGTTTGTCCAGTACGGGGAGAGGTGTGCATTTACAAGATGCTTGTACACCAACTCCGGAAGGGAACATCACTTATCTAGACATTAAATGTACGAGGAAAGGATTAATAATGTGTCTCTATGTAAGCATAGAATGAAAAAATACAGTATGTAATCCGTATTTACATTACACTAAAAACAATCTCACAGCTGCAATATCTGCACATTATAACCATTCAGTATTTGCCTGACATAATTTGTTAGCAATGCTCCAGACCTGCTCTCCATCATTGTGAGAAGCAGCCAACAATTTTAGATTGAGACTTAAGTAGAAATTTTAACTTTCCATTTGTTTAAGAAGGTTGAATTACAATTAGTCACAGACCCCACACAACCAACAATTAAGAATAGCACATCAATCAGTGCAATTTTTACATCACTTGAATTGAAATCTTTTGGGCTACATTTTTAACTACATGATATTGTAAAGCACTGTGGAAAAAGAACATCTGGATTACTAGCTCATTAAACTGCGTTTCATTATCATTGTTATATTTTAATATAACACATTGTTACAAAAATATTTAAGAAATAAAAATGTGATAACTGAAGTAACTAAAAAATGAAAATGCTCCATCTTAAAAAAATGAGTTATGTAAGTCTTCAGATGCACCTGAATTTTACGTTGTAAAAGTACATACATTTTCTTATTTGCATTGTTCTACATGTTTAGACTAGCTATTGTAACATTTGGTACATACTACACTTTTTGCAATATATGCCTTTATAATACATTGCTGTGGCTGTTCTCTTAACATTAGCCAAATTATTTGAGTACTTGAGGTGGTTTGTTATTTCTTGATTTCTTCTCCTTTTTTTTCGGGGGGGGGGGGGGGGCCTCTATTTCTTGATTTCCTTCTTGGGACAAATACAAGAACTGTACAGTGGTAGCACTGCAGCCTCAAAATAATGAGATCAGGGTTTGTCTCTCTTGTGCTCCATACATGGAGTTTGTATGTTCTCCCTGTGTCCACGTGTTTCTGGTCCTGAAATTTCTTTGCAAAGCTCAAAGACATGCAGCGCAGGTGAACTGCCTTTGCTAATATGGCCCAAATATGTGCATGTGGGTGTCCTCACCCGTGATGGACTGACACTCTCTATACCAGTATTGTTCCTGCCTTGCACCCAGTGATTTCTGGGTTAAATTCTAGCTGCCCCATGATCCTGCCCTAGATAAGTAGGTTAGGAAAATGAACGTATGGGACATTGTCTGTCTGTCTGTCTGTCTGTCTATCAACTCATCCTGCATAAGGCCAGAATTGTGTGCTTCAACCTACATTAATGTAAAATATGGGTGAGCAAATCAGGCCAAACTGGGTTATTCCCTTTCTCTTCCTAAAATAACACTATCATTTTCTAGGTATAGGTCATTCTACCCTTCCAAATTGAAAACTGAAGTCATTATGATCATGTCTTACACTTTGCATTTCAGCCATCATCTGTTAATTTTGTTAGGTTTAATGAGGCTACAGTTATCTGTTTTTATAATAACACTTGCCCACATTAAGTTTAAATGTGGATCGCAGCCTTTCTGAACTAGTCTGGTAAATGTCAGAAGTGTTTTTGCTAAATTGGTTGTCTGTGAGGTACAATAAGTGTGTCCTTATGTTATTTGTTTATATGGATGTATCATATGTATTAGTAATGCCAAATCTATGCTGCCAAGCCAAAAAAAGGTTAAATGTACAGATGTGCATGTGGATACAGTCTGTGCCAATAGTTTGTAAGAGCCATTCCAATTAAGTTAAAGTTACATTTTTGTAACTATTTCAGATAAATTGGTTGTTTAAGAATGAGAGGTATACAGTTTTCTGATTGTAAATGGAAATGAATGTAGTAACCAAAAGAAACATAATTAATTACATCCAAAGCACCATAGAATAGAATTTCTCAAACTTTATAATGAAGATACGTGTCAAGTCAAGTTGGGGAGCATGCACTGGTACAGTGGATTGCTGCACCCACTACACGTCGAAACAGCTCGGGATCCCGGTTGGAAACCCCCCAGGCAGACACACGGTCCAGTCCTACTCTCCAGAAATGACTCTCTATCTGCCGCAGCCAGGTGTTACATGGGCCTGGTCCAGCCATTTGGGTCCCCAACAATGAGGATCTTATGAGCCGGATCACCCTCGGGGGAAACACCCCACATGGCCGTAGTGCCGTAACTAACGCTCCCTCACAATGCAGGTAATGTGCCTCATTTGGGACTCCATGAGCAACCACTCATTCGACACAAAGTCAAACCAATGGTACCCAAGGATTTTCCAGAGAGACACAGTAACAAAGGAGTCCAGTCTTTGTCTCAGGTCACTGGATAGTGTCCATGTTTCACAACCATATAGTAAGACAGGAAGCACCAGGACTCTAAAGACTTGGACCTTCGTCCTTTTGCATACATATTGGAAGCACCACACACCCCTTTCCAGCGACCTCATGACCCCCCAAGCTCTCCCAATCCATCTACTGACTTCACAGGAAGAGTCACCAGAGACATGAATGTCACTGCCAAGGTAAGTAAACCTCTCAACAAGGTCAACACTCTCTCCGCAAACAGACACACTGCTGATGGCTGTGCCCAAGAGCTCATTAAAGGCCTAGATCCTGGTTTTTATCCAGGACACTCGCAAGCCCAGACACTCAGACTCTTCACTCAGTCTCTCGAGCTCCCTGATCAGAGCCTCCATTGACTCCGCGAAGATCACAGCATCGTCAGGAAACTCAAGATCCATGAATCTTCCTTCACTTGGACTATGGGATTTCTTGTGTACACATACGAGCAGTCATTGCTCGAGTCGTTTCTCATCTTAGTAGCTGCAGAATTTTGGAACCTTCAAAGAAAAGTGGATATGTCTTTTAGTATAAAAATATAGGCTTTGTGAAAATGCTCCTTCTGATGTAAAACTGTTTATTTAAAAAAAAATACAGAGTGCATTCAATATTTAATTAAGGTAATGCTATTTTTGTTGTCATTTGCTGTATTATGGCCTATTTTGAACCCTGGCCATGGCTGGTTTCTGCCTTGCTCCAGCCCCTTGTGATTCTGCATTAGATTCAGAACTTTTGGCAGTTAATGAATGAATTGATAGATAAAAGGATGGATACTTTGACTTTGAGAAACTTGAAAAGAAATGCCAAAAGTTGGGACGAGTGCATATTTACCTGTGTAATGTGTCAAAAAACCTTCTTGAAGCTTTCCATAGATAAATAGGTGAAAAGGTAATAGGTGACATTATCTTGATTGGTTCTAAAAGGAACATCCCCAAAAGGCTCTTCATTTACAAGCAAGTATGGGGGTGAGGCTTGCCATTTTGTACTAAACTGCTTAATTAAATTCTTGAACAATTTTGAAACATTTCTCAACCTTGATTGCAAAGAAGTTAAAGATTTCATTATCTATGGTCCATAGCATTATTAAAAGATTTAGAGAATCCAAGGAAACTGATGTGCCTAAATGGCAAAATTGCAAACCAGTATTGAATGGCCTTGATTTTCATCCTCTTAGATGAAAACAATTGTATTCTTCTGTTATGAATGTAAACACATGGGCTCAGGAGTACTATGAAAACTGCAAACTATATTATGCAAAGAGGAATCCTTACATCATTCAACTAATATTACATAAATGAAGACTATGGTTGGAAATCTCTGGAAGAGTTATGTAGTGTGATGGCTGCCTTAATCTACCAAAGCATGATGTGTCCTTTTTTCCAGGGATGGTAGCCATTACTGCACACACTGCTTCAAGAGCTGATACATAGAATGTGAGCAGTAAGTCTCAAATTTCGCTTTCTAAGTGGTGATCAGCATATAGTTTGTATGTTAATGAGTGCTGTGTATTCTGGTATATTTCCAGCTAACAATGGCGGAGTGGTGGCTTTGAGGCTAGGGATCTGCACTGGCAATCGGAAGGTTGCCGGTTTGAATCCCGTAAATGCCAAAAGGGACTTCGCTCTGTTGGGCCCTTGAGCAAGGCCCTTAACCTGCAATCGCTGAGCACTTTGAGTAGTGAGAAAAGCGCTATATAAATGCCAAGAATTATAACAATACCCCAAATAACCTACTAAAAATTGTCGTTTTTTTGTATACCATTTGACTTAAGAGTTTTAAAGATAATTATCATCTAGAAGTAGTAATCATTAATACTGAATAGCTAACAAATGTAAATGTTCAGTTTAATTAGTGCACCTTACTTGGTTGAAAGATGTAGTTATAGCCAGAGTTTCTAAACTACTTTATGCTTTAGGTTTGATGTATGGATGGTAAAAGGTATCTCAGATATGGCCAATCAAAGAAAAATGTTATTAAATGCAAAGCCCTCAATTCGGGTACAAGTGAAGGTAAATAAAATTGAACAGTGGCCAGGCTGTCTGAGGAGTAAAGGGGACAACAATTAGAAACAGGATGAAGTCTTGCAAGGCTGTGTTGATCCTTTTGGTGGCATTGCGGGGGATGGGGGTGGGGGTGGGTAGTGGTGTTTGAGGCTCCTGGTGTACACAGAATGCATGAGTCATGTGCTGTCTGCTGGGTTTGAAGGTACAAAGGTTGTGTTTTATAACACTGGGCACGAGTTGGCAGCTGGTAAGCAGCAAAGCAGTTGAATGTCCTGTGCTTCCCCCATTTCGGTGAATAGTTGTTTTCTATATTTTTGTTAAATGGTCACAATGGGAAGGTTTTTAAGTACAAGTAAAAAAAATGTGAAGTGACAGACATGAAACCCAGATATGTTAAGTATAATGACAGTTACTTGGTTTTTGGTAATACAGGCTGAATATTATTATGAAGAATATCTTCAGTGTGCTGTCAGTCTAAAAATGGCTGCTGGGAGCATGCACCCTGTAGCTTTAAACTTAATTTAGAACACATTAGTTCACGGTAGTTTGGTAAGTAACCCACATGAGTATTTTTTGCACAAGGTAAATGAAGTGAATGAACACAACTGTGTGTGGGTTTTTTGTGTTTTTTTTTTGTTTTTTTTTCTCCCCCTCTCTGAACAGGCTACAATCCCCAGAAATGGTGTTCTTTCACCAGCCCAGGTTGCATACCAAAAGGTACAATGCAAAAGCCTCTAACTAGTGCAGAATAAGTTCTTTTGCCAGCCTCTGTTCATATGCTCTGGTAGGCCATTGCCCAATAACTTTTATGTGGCTTTGACAGATAATACAATTGGCTGTCAAATAAATGACATGGTGGAAAACAAAAGACCAGGGGCCTGATGTATAAATGGTGCGTTTGCACAAAAATGTTGCATACGAATGTTTCCACGCTCAGATTGCGATGTATAAAACCTAAACTTGGCGTAAAGCCATGCACATTTTCACGGTAGCTCCAACCCTGGCGTACACAAGTTCTCCGCTCAGTTTTGCAGACTGGTGGCACCCAGCATCAAAGCAGTGCTACTATTCCAGTGTGGTTTCCCTTTCTTTTTTAGATCTACATCCCTGACGCGGCTTTATAAATACACTGAAATTAACCGCATATTAGTTTAATGCATCTGATTGTAATTAACCTGTAACAATATAATGGTCCACAGAATGGTCAAACTATTCTAAATACAATAGCTGCTTTAGCGTTGTTACTCTCACTGCACCTTCTTCTTTCAGCTGCTCCCGTTAGGGGTTGCCACAGCGGATCATCTTTTTCCATAATACTCTCACTGCACCACTGGGAGTATTTATATCACTGTATCTGAGAATGAATCACAGCTGTACAGCAGCTGATCAGAAAGAGAATTATCAGTATACCTGTACAGCATCTAGCACACGCTGCCTCAGCCATGCTGTCTATTGAACTGCTCTCATACGGCAAATGCTTCAGAGCCTTTCCTGTACGGACGTCACGGTTCAGAAACATTTTCATCCCAAGAACTATAAATGCACTCACAGTCCATAAAGTGCTCCTTGTAGAACTGTTTGTACTTATAAGTACAATCACCTCACTGTAAACTTGCGATAGTTATGATATTGCACAACCTGAGCCACTTTATAAAGCACATACTGTATTTACATATAGTGATGATATCATTTTTAGGCTGAAATGCAGCAAAATATGTTTATTATATTATACAGATAAAACTTTAACTTCATTGAAATTTATATTGTTAATAATTAAACATATGAGGACACAGTGCTGCAGCGCTAGCGAGGAGCTGGCTCTCCGTTCACGGATTGTTCCTGCCTCGTGCTGTATTCTTGCTGGGGCTGGCGCGACACTGGAAGGATAGATGGATGGAATAATTAAACATGTACTATGAAGATATTTCAATGTTCCTTAAAAGTTTTGAAGAATTGGCATTTTAAGCTTACAGATGGCTTAACGTCTATTACGGAGCTGATTGTGTGGCAATTGGGTATTTGGAGCAAGAAAAGGAAGGACAGATTAGTACGTTTGAAAGAGACAGTACTGCTGCAATAAACTATTTCATCAAAGGTTGTGCACGGTGCATCAAGCATCTTGCATGAGGCATGAGCAATTACTGCTCCACTGTGTTCCCATGTTTAATAACATGCTTTAACTCCTGTCATCATGAAAATGATACCAAGTATACTGCACATCTCAGTATTTTAATTATTCAGAGAGCTGTAATATTACAAATGTAATGGATTCAGGTGATGGATGAGACAAAGAGTGGTTCAATAGACCTTCTATGATGAATAAAAAATTTGGACACCGTTTTCCCTCGCCCGGACGCGGGTCACCGGGGCCCGTCTCTGGAGCCAGGCCTGGAGGTGGGGCTCGATGGCGAGCGCCTGGTGGCCAAGCCTGCACCCATGGGGCTCGGCTGGGCACAGCCCAAAGAGTCAACATGGGTCCCCCTTCCCATGGGCTCACCACCTGTAGGAGGGGCCAAGGAGGTCAGGGTGCAGTGTGAGTTGGATGGTGGCCGAAGGCGGGGACCTTGGCGGTTCGATCCTCGGCTACAGAAGCTGGCTCTTGGGACGTGGAATGTCGCCTCCCTGAAGGGGAAGGAGCCTGAGTTAGTGCGCGAGATCGAGAGGTTCCAGCTAGATATAGTTGGGCTCACCTCAACGCACAGCTTGGACTCTGGAACCAATCTCCTTGAGAGGGGGCTGGACTCTCTACCACTCTGGAGTTGCCACCGGTGAGAGGCGTCGAGCGGGTGTGGGCATACTTATTGCCCCCCAACTTGGAGCCTGCACTTTGGGGTTTACCCCAGTGGATGAGAGGGTAGCTTCCCTCCACCTTCGGGTGGGGGGGACAGGTCCTAACTGTTGTTTGTGCGTATGTGCCTAACAGCAGTTTGGAGTACACACCCTTTTTGGAGTCCCTGGAGGGGGTGCTAGAGGGCATAACTTCTGGGGACTCCCTCGTACTGCTAGGAGACTTCAGTGCTCACGTGGGCAATGACAGTGAGACCTAGAAGGCCGTGATTGGGAGGAATGGGCCCCCCCCCCCCCCCCCCCCCCCCGGGGTGCTTTCTTATTGGACTTCTGTGCTCGTCACGGATTGTCCATAACGAACACCATGTTCAAGTATAGGGGTGTTCATATGTGCACTTGGCACCAGGACACCCTAGGCCTCAGTTCGATGATCGGCTTATCGTCGGACTTGCGGCCACATGTCTTGGACACTCTGGTGGTGAGTTGGCTTCGATGGTGGGGGAGGATGTCGGTCAGGCCTGGTAGGCCCAAACGTGTTGTGTGGGTCTGTTGGGAACTTCGACCACGTCCCGAGGGAGGTGGGGGACATCGAGTTCGAATGGGCCATGGTCCGTGCCTCTATTGTTGAGGCGGCTGACCGGAGCTGTGGCCGTAAAGTGGTCGGTGCTTGTCGTGGTGGCAATCCCGAACCCGTTGGTGGACACCGGTGGTGAGGGATGCCGTCAAGCTGAAGGAGTCCTACTGGACCCTTTTGTCCTGTGGGACTCTGGAGGCAGCTAATAGGTACTGACAGGCCAAGCGGAATGCAGCTTCGGTGGTTGCTGAGGCAAAAACTTGGGCATGGGAGGAGTTTGTGGAGGCTATGGAGAACAACTTTCGGACGGCTTCGAGGAGATTCTGGTCCACCGTCTGGTGTCTCAGGAGGGGGAAGCAGTGCAGTGTCAACACCATATATGGTGGGGATGGTGCGCTGCTGACCTCGATTCAGGACGTTGTGGGTCGTTGGGGGGAGTACTTCGAAGACCTCCTCAATCCCACGAACATGCCTTCCAATGAGGAAGCAGAGCCTGGGGACTCGGAGGTGGGCTCCCCCATCTCTGGGGCTGAAGTCACCGAGGTGGTCAAAAAACTCCTTGGTGGCAAGGTCCCGGGGGTGGATGAGATACGGCCGGAGTTCCTCAAGGCTCTGGATGTTGTAGGACTGTCTTGGTTGACATGTCTCTGCAACATCGCATGGACATCGGGTACAGTGCCCCTGGATTGGCAGACCGGGGTGGTGGTCCCCCTCTTTAAAAAGGGGGACCAGAGGGTGTGTTCCAACTACAGAGGGATCACACTCCTCAGCCTCCCTGGAAAAGTCTATTCAGGGGTACTGGAGAGGAGGGTCCTTCGAATAGTCAAACCTCGAATTCAGGAAGAACAGTGTGGTTTTCGTCCTGGTCGTGGAACAGTGGACCAGCTCTACACCCTTAGCAGGGTCCTGGAGGGTGCATGGGAGTTTGCCCAACCAGTCTACATGTGTTTTGTGGACTTGGAAAAGGCGTTCAACCGTGTCCCTCAGGGAATCCTGTGGGGGGTGCTCCGGGAGTATGGGGTACTGGACCCCCTGATAAGAGCTGTTCGGTCCTGTACAACTGGTGTCAGTGCTTGATCCGCATTGCTGGCAGTAAGTCGAGCCCATTTCCATTGAGAGTTGGACTCCGCCAGGGTTGCCCTTTGTCACCGATTCTGTTCATAACTTTTATGGACAGAATTTCTAGGTGTAGCCAGGGTGTTGAGGGGGTCCGGTTTGGTGGACTCAGGATTGGGTCACTGCTTTTTGCAGATGATGTTGTCCCGTTTGCTTCATCAGGCCGTGATCTTCAGCTCTCTCTGAATCGGTTCTCAGCTGAGTGTGAAGCGGCTGGGATGGGAATCAGCACCTCCAAATCCAAGACCATGGTCCTCAGCCGGAAAAGGGTGGAGTGCCCTCTCAGGGTTGGGAGCGAGATCCTGCCCCAAGTGGAGGCATTCAAGTATCTCGGGGTCTTGTTCACAAGTGAGGGAAGAATGGAGCATGAGATCGTCAGGCGGATGGGTGCGGTGTCCGCAGTGATACGGGCTCTGCATCGGTCTGTCGTGGTGAAAAAGGAGCTGAGCCGTAAGGCAAAGCTGTCAATTTACCAGTCGTTCTACATTCATACCCTCACCTATGGTCATGAGCTATGTGTATTGACCAAAAGAACGAGATCGCAAATACAAGTGGCTGAAATGAGTTTCCTCTGCAGGGTGTCTGGGCTTTCCCTTAAAGGTAAGGTGAGAAGCTCAGAGTAGAGCCGCTGCTCCTCCGCATCGAGAGGAGTCAGATGAGGTGGCTCGGGCATCTGATCAGAATGCCTCCTGGACGCCTCCCTGGTGAGGTGTTCCGGGCACGTCCAACCAGGAGGAGGCCCCGGGGAAGACCCAGGACACGCTGGAGGGACTATGTCTCCCGACTGGCCTGGGAATGCCTCAGGATTCTCCAGGAAGAGCTAGAAAAAGTGGCCAGGGAGAGGGAAGTCTGGGCCTCTCTGCTCAAGCTGCTGCCCCCGCGACCCGACCTCGGATAAGCGGAAGAGGATGGATGGATGGATGGATGGATTCTGTGTCCATTCGGAGGAAGAGAGAGCCTGTTTAAGAAGCACGCACTGATTCACACACACAGAGCACATTGAAGATCAAATACAAAGCAAAGCATTTAACATGCTACTTTAGTTACAATGGGATTTGAGAAACTAGTAAATTAAGCAATTTTAAGATGAAGTTTATGATGTTCTACTTTACTGACAAAATAAACTACGTGATTAAAGTGGAAATTTCGAAATTAAAGTTTTTTTTTCTCTGTACCCTAATAAGCTTTCATATGACACTCAGATGGTGGGCTACGACTCGCCTTTTCACGGCAACTTTGATATCTGACAACTTCTTTTTTTATTTCGGCCTCTGTGCGACTTTGTGAACTTCAGCTTTTGAGTTTCTCTGACACTCTATGTCACTCGATCAACCTCCTTTTGTTGAATATACAGTAATCCCTCGCTATATCACGCTTCGACTTTCGCGGTTTCACTCTATCGCGGATTTTATATGAAAACATAACTAAATATATGACGCGGATTTTTCGCTGCTTCACGGGTTCTGCGGACAATGTGTCTTTTTACTTCCTGTACATGCTTCCTCTGTCCAGTTGGTTTGCCCAGTTGATTTCATACAAGGGACGCTATTGGCGGATGGCTGAGAAGCTAACCAATCAGAGCACGCAGTTAAGTTCTCCTGACTGAGAAGCTAACCAATCAGAGCACGCAGTTGAGTTCCTGCGTGCTGAATGCAGTGTTAACCAGGAAGTCTCGTCTCGCTCATTCAGCATCAATGTGTTTTGCTGTGTAAAGAGTTGTGCTCTTTTGTGTTTCTCTTTGTGCATAGTCAAGCCCTTCATTATGGCTCCAAAATGATCTGCTACTGCTTCAGGGGCCGTGCCCAAGCGCAAGAAGAAGATGTTAACGATTGCCGAAAAGGTAAACGTTTTGTATTTGTTGAAGGCTACGATTCTTTTTATTTAAAAAGTAGGAAAGGAATATAAGATCTACGGCTGCAG
>JANRMT010062818.1:54938835-55011542 GCA_026402145.1 Polypterus bichir lapradei | reverse complement strand
TTTTTTTTTTTTTTTTTTTTTTGTATCAGTATACTGCTGCTGGATTATGTGAATTTCCCCTTGGGATCAATAAAGTATCTATCTATCTATCTATTTATCTAAGGGATGGATGAAAAAGCCTCTATAATGCCATTATAACGAGGGAAAAGCATTGTATGGTTCAGGGTCCGTTCATTTCCTAAATGCCCCTGGAACTACAGCTTACCTAGGGTGCCCAAAATCTTTACCATGGCATTTATGTTTGGCTTCAGAGACTCAGTTAGTTTAACTTTCATGTGGCCTCAGGGATCCGGTGCTGCCACTTGCTAATGTTTGTTCCAGATAGTCTGTCGATTTTTGCTGCTGATACAGTAGCTCCAATAAGGTGAAATCAAGAAAAGAGGCTTTCCAAAATGAAACTGATAAGCTGTCTTTGAATTTCTAATAGGTTATTAAAATGAATTTTGCAGCAAGACAGCTAAGGTGGAATGATCTCTGTTGGATAAATCTCAGTGAAACGAAAGAAATATCAAACAGAAGACAATGATGAGGCAAGAGGAAAATGTTAATAACAAGAGTGAAACACAGAAAAGTAGCATCATTTCTAATTTTATTAAGGACTGTGACTTGTCAGATCCAAAGAGGTTTCTTCCTCCATATTCACATTTCCTTTTCATCCTGTGCATCACAGCTAATCACAAATTGCCTTTTTTATTGATGATAACTAAATGTTTTCTGATAAATTTTGCAGTTATGTACAATTGCAATTAGTGACTGTTTCTTCTAATATGGAACTCAAAATATTATGGCCTATGCATCTGATTTGCAATTGACAACTCCGTGCATTAATTCTACCAAGTATCAATTCCATTACATTCAGGTTGGCATTTGAAACCGATTTAAATTTAACTGACCACAATAGAAACAGAGTAGCTTATTCTTAAGTCACACTATTCTCATTATTAACACAGAGAAAAGGCTGATAAGATTTTAGCTCAATAAATACAAAAGAATCAGATTAGGAATACAACTCTACAGAAATTAATAATGCAGTTGGAAGTGAAGTCACTAAACACAAAGAAAGAAGTAGCATATTTTTAGAACAGTATAATTTAATAAACACTGTGCTTAACTGACACAGAGGCCCACATTTAGGAATGTTTTAATAAAAAAGTCATAACTTGATACATTCCACATAGGGAAGCTGGATTGATATTTGAGGCTTTCAGAGACATCTGTTAAATTAGCTCTACAAATAATATATACTTTTCACAAATCTAAAGAAGAAAACATATTACCAAAAATACTGTTATGAACTAAGAGTCCCAAATAGTTGCAAAAGCACTACTAATAATGTCCACTAGAGGGGGATACATTGCCAAATCCTGACTAGATAAACAGGCGAACACAAACTTCATAAAAAATCTTTACAAAAATGCCCCATCTCACAGTAAAGCTCCATAGAGCACAAAGGCAAAATAGAGTTGCCTACAAATACAAGGCAATCCAAGGTAAACACGTGACCCCGCAAATCACGGGAAGACTACTTGAAGCACCTTACTTAAGTTTTCGACCATCTTAAAGCTGCTGATTTGGTGGTATACCCAGAAGAAAAACAATTTTAGCTAAGGGAGAGGTACAATGCATGAGTTACACCATAGGGGGAGGTATTAACCGTCCTCAGGCTGACAAAGTGGCTGCCATCCAGAATCATCTGCAGCCAGAAACAAAGCAGCAGGTCCGTTCCTTTCTGGGACTGGTGGGGTGGCATTGTCGGTTCATACCGAACTTTTCAAGTATTGCAGCACCCCTGTCTGGCTTCTTGAAAAACCAAGCCCCTAGACACATCAAGTGGACAGAGAAATGTGAAAATGCTATTAATACACTGAAAAAAGTGTTCTGTGAATATATATTATTGCACTGTCCTGACTTTTCCAAACCTTTTATTCTCAGGGGAAGGTTTGGCTGCCGCTTTAATTCAGAGGGAAGGAGAAGAAAGGAGACCTATTTTTTTATACTGTTTGATACAGAAAATATGCAGTGTTGGAAAAGGAGGGACTAACTATTAAATGGGCAATTAATAGTTTAAAATAGTACCTTTTGTCAACAGAATTTGTGGTAGAGAGTGACCATAGGGCTTTGCAATGGATGCAGCGAATGAGACATGTGACCTGTAATCTTAAGGGGGAGCATTACCAAATTTAAGTTAAGAAGCCTTAAACCAAGCAGCAGAATTTATAAAGTTATAAGGAAGTGCGCTTACCTTTTTTTTTTTTAAATGTTTAAAATCCATTACTTAGAACAAACACTATTTTGCTTGTCCTCTTTCACTTGCATTTAATTTTTCTTTTCAGTGATTTAGCTTTGAGCACACACACAAAGTCTGGCCAATTTGCTAATTCACTGTGACCCATCACCATTTCACCACCATGACACACTCCCCCCCCCCACCCCCAATTTAAACTTTATGTTAAAGGTCTTTTACCTTTTTTTATGCACATTTGTTCCTTTCTTCGTCTTCTTCTTTTATCTTCCATTCCTCCAGTACTTTTTTCACATCTCTGTAACAGTCTTTGTATCGTTATTTCCTTATTATGTATCACCAATTCGTTTCTTCACCACCAGATATTTTCATTTATGATGCTAACCATTTTCCATTGCCTTTTTGTCATTTTTACCATTTAGCTCCTTTTCCACCAATCCATATAATACACCTTCTTTTGTAATTTCTTCAATACCTAAGTTCCCTTTCCATTTCCTTCCCACATATCTCCACACATCTTGTGCATATCTACAGTTCCAGAATATATGCTTTGCTGTCTCTACTTCTAAACAATTGTCTCTTGGACACGTCAGCCTTTTAACCACTCTCCTTTTATACATGACTGTATTTGTTGGTAAAATTTCCTTTACTGTCATCCACCCCAGATTTTTTTGTCTATTTGTTAATTCTTTATCTAATGTTTGTTGCCACACTTTTTTTACTTGCTCTTCCATGAGCGATTGAATTTTCATCATTGTTTCCTCCTTTCTTATGTATTTCTTGAAATCTTTTTTCTTTCCCCACATTTTAGGATCTCCTCCCTCCCATGCATACCTTTGTAAACATTTTGCTATTATCTTATAGTGTTTTGGCGTGTTGAATATGATAGGTCTGTTATTAGTTGTTTTTAGCATTTTCGCTTTTCTTAGTTCCGTCCCTAGTAGATACTGTATCTCATCATGTCTGCTAGTTTTTCTCTTTTATTTATTGCCATATTCACAACTGTTGCTGTATGTTTTAGTTCCAGCTCCTTTTCAATATTTGGAAAGCCTTTGCCTCCATTTTCTTTGCTCTTCATTACCTTTTTTCTAGCCAGTTTTTCACACTTTGAACCCCATAAAAACACAAAACAAGTTCTTTATAATCTTTTTTTAGTATTTTTTTTGGGGGGTAAAAAACAGTTGCTAAATATGGCAATTTTGGCAGGACAATTTCCTTTACAAGCAATATTTTCCCTTCCATTATCAGTTTTCTCAAGCTCCAGAACCCAGTTTTTTATTGATCTGTTTTAGCATTCCTTTCCATTCCCTCTTTTCTGTATTGGCATCTCCAAAGGTAATTCCAAGTACTTTTACTTTATCCGCAAGTCTTTGTCTTTTCTATTGGTTTTTCTTTCCATTTCCCCCATAGCCTACAGTGGGTATGGAAAGTATTCGGACCCCCTTCAGTTTTTCACTCTTTGTTATATTGCAGCCATTTGCTAAAATCATTTAAATTATTTTTTTCCTCATTAATGTACACACAGCACCCCGTATTTACAGACAAAAAAAAAGAATTTTTGAAATTGTTGCAGATTTATTAAAAAAGAAAAACTGAAATATCACATGGTCCTAAGTATTCAGACCCTTCGCTCAGTATTTAGTAGAAGCACCCTTTTGAGCTAATATAGCCATGAGTCTTCTTGGGAAAGATGCAACAAGTTTTTCACACCTGGATTTGGGGATTCTCTGCCATTCCTCCTTGCAGATCCTCTCCAGTTCTGTCAGGTTGGATGGTAAACGTTGGTGGACAGCCATTTTTAGATCTCTCCAGAGATGCTCAATTGGGTTTAAGTCAGGGCTCTGGCTGGGCCATTCAAGAACAGTCACAGAGTTGTTGTGAAGCCACTCCTTCGTTATTTTAGCTGTGTGCTTAGGGTCATTGTCTTGTTGGAAGATAAACCTTCGGTCCAGTCTGAGGTCCTTAGCACTCTGGAGAAGGTTTTTGTCCAGGATATCCCTGTACTTGGCCGCATTCATCTTTCCCTCGATTGCAACCAGTCGTCCTGTCTCTGCAGCTGAAAAACACCCCCACAGCATGATGCTGCCACCGCCATGCTTCACTGTGGGGATTGTATTGGACAAGTGATGAGCAGTGCCTGGTTGTCTCCACACATACCGCTTAGAATTAAGGCCAAAAAGTTCTATCTTGGTCTCATCAGACACCTGAAGGACTCTGAGATGGTGAGAAATAAGATTCTCTGTCTGATGTACATTCTGTACATTAATGAGGGAAAAAATTAATTTAAATGATTTTAGCAAATGGCTGCAATATAACAAAGAGTGAAACATTGAAGGGGGTCTGAATACTTTCCGTACCCACTGTACATTCACATTTTTTTAAATTTAAATTTGACCCTGAGGCCCTACAAAATTTTTCAGTGTGCTCAATTACTTGTTTTACACACCATGCATCCCTTATTATTACTGTGACATCATCCATATAGGCAAACACTTTAATCTTTTGCCCTCCACTTCCCGGAACTTCAATTCCTCTTATATTTTTGTCATTTCCGATCATATTCAGCAATGCCTCAATGCTCAACATGAACAGCGCTGCTGACAATGGACTCCCTTGCCTTACTGCACATTCTACTTTTATTTCCTCTGTCAACCTATTGTTTACTTTTATTTTACTTCCTATTCCATTAAATACCACCTTTAGCCATCCCACAAATTCTTCTGGAACTTCCATTTTTTGTATTATTATTATTATTTTTTTTTTTTTGAAATTTTATTAATTTTATTGCAATCATTCCATACAAAATAAAACAATTTTTACAAAAAGTAGGATTGAGAACAAGTCGACCCCCACCCCTGAGAGAGAGAGCATAGCCAACGGAGTAAAACTTAAGGCTTGTTAAGATACCTAAATTGATGAGTTTGATAAGCCAATAGAGATGAATGGAGAAGAAAAAGAAATACAGAAATAATTTCTTCGTCTGTGCTTTAAGAGCTTATTCTAAAATATTAGATCCTGCCATGTTTTGAAAAAAATCTGTACAGATCCTCTAACCATTTTTTGTATTAGCCTCCACATATAGTTATGTGCGACCATATCAAAGGCTTTTTCCAGATCTAAATTGATTAGCCCCACATCCAAATTATCTTCCTTCATTACGTTAATACAATCTCTTATCACACACAAATCATCTGCGGCGCTCCTCTTCTGGACCACACATGCCTGCTCTTCTTTTATTATGCCACCTATGTGTTCTTTTAATCAGTTTGCCAAGACTCTTGTCAATATTTTATAGTCCTGGCAAAGTAGTGTAATTGTAATCATTCTTGTTGTCCTGTTTGGGAATAAGCGTTATTGATTTACTTTTCATTGTGCTTGTCATTTCTCCATGTTTTACAATTTCCAAAAACAAGACACGTACATCGTTTTTGAAAATTTCCCAAAAGGTCAAATAAAATTCAATTGATGATCCATCTATCCCTAGTGTTTTTCCTGTACTGCACATTTTAACTGCTGCTTCAACTTCTTTCATTTCAATTTCCTGACACAACATTTTTCTTTGTTCTTCTGTATAAAATCGATCTATTGTCTTTTCTATTTTTTTTATATACAGGTAGTCCCCAGGTTACGGACATCCAACCTACGACTTACGAACGAAGCCACAGCTGCAACGCATGCGCCTCAGTAACTGCTGCTCTGTCATCTTCGGCCTGGGGATGCTGCAAGCGGTGGCTGGAGGGGGACGATTTCGCTGCTCGCGTATCCCTCGGGTGGCTCACTGCGGCAAGCGTTGACCCATGGTCTATAGTCACCAGGGCCACAGCTATCACTCATGTACAGGATGATGGTTCAATACCCGCCCACTACGCCGCCACAGCTACTGCTCCTGACTGGACGCAGGCTGGATGGAGCAGAGGGGGGTGTTTCACTGCCTGCCCAACACACACGGCTAGTAATGCTGCAAGCACTGACCCAGTTGTGGCTGAACGGAGGCCATTGAGAGTGAACAGGGCAGTGGGGGTAGCATTGTAGTGTGCCTCGGATGACTGCCTGTTGAATTGGGGTTGGGCGATTCACTGCCCGCCTTTGGCCGCACCGTGTCCGTTCTCGGTGGGTGGACACTGCAGGCAGCATACTGTAGTGGAGGTGACTGTGTGCAGGGCGAGTGATGACCCCCCCCCCTCGCTGCCCCAAGTCATTCTCAATAGCAAGCCTGCTTGTACTTTTACACACACAGCAGGAAGTTGTCTCTTGTCAGTACATCAGACGTGTTGACAACAGATGCCTTCCTGCTGTGATAGCGTGGACAGTGCTGTGCAGAAGAGCTCATCTTAACCTTTTGTCTTCACCCTTCAAAAATGTCTCTGAAACACAAATCTGATGCAAGTGCTGGTGATATAGTAAAGAAGAGAAAAACCATCACCATGGAAAATAAAGTAGAAATAATAAAAAGGTCAGAAAGCAGTGAAACTCCATCATTCATTGGCAGAGCACTTGGTTACAGTCAGTCAACAGTAGCATTTATTAAAATAATGTACCTGTTCTGACTTACATACAAATTCCACTTAAGTACAAGTACAGTCCCTATCTCATACGTAACCCGGGGACTGCCTGTACTCATTATCGATCTTTTTTTCCATACATTTCTCTATAATGAGTTAAGACTATTTTCATTATTTCCTTATTTCCTTTTTTAATGTCTCCATTTTTATCCGTCATTGCTTCCACTCTTGATTTTTTCCTCCTCTCCTTTATTTTTTTAAAAAATATCTGGAGCACTTCTCTTCTTCTTCTTGTTCTCTAACTTTACTTTGAAATTTTATTTTTTCTTGTTTTTTCTTGAATAATTGTTCCAGTTCTTTGATTGCCCTTATCTCTGTTTCATTATAATTATCTCCACTGTACTCTTGTTCAAGATTTTCCTGTAATATTTTAATTTCCTCCTTCTCTTTTCTGCTCCTTTCTCTGCCCTTTTTTTGGAAAAACTCTTTTGTATTTCTTTTCATTAGCTCCCACCACTCTTTGTGTCCCACACCATTCTTTTAAAGTTGTCCACCCATTATAATATTGCTTGTACTCCTCTCATTTTCTTATCATCTAACATTTTTATATTTAACTTCCATTGGAAGTCTTTAGTCTTGTCATCATTCCCTTTTTTTACTTCCACCTCCAACATACTGTGATCAGAGAAAAACACTGGCCGCAATATACATTTCTTTGGTTCATAAACCTTGTCCGTAAAAATATAATCAATTCGGGAAGATTTTCTCCCTGCCCCGCTCCAAGTAAACCCTTTTTCCTTTCCTTTCAATTTTCTAAATACGTCTGTCATTTGGAAATCCTTGACAATGTCTCCTAGTTTTTTAGATGTTCTGTCCATTTGTTGTTCTTTATTTTTTGGTTCGGTTGAACAATTAAAATCACCAATCTCAATTAGATTTTTTTTTTTTGCCATTGTGATCTCTAAACATCTTACACGCCGGTGTCCTCGCAGGCAGTTTAAGGTGCGGAGCACCTGCAAGAAAAAGCCAGCAATTTCTTGCGTAAACAGAATTCAGTCAGAGATGGGGATCCCGTATTGTGGATAAATTTAATTTACTTACTGGCGAGTCACCAACTGGTGTGCTTGAGCTCAGCTTAACCATTGGTCGTCCTTGGGGGACAGGGGCGGGGCATACACGCGCGCGTGACTTTTAGGAGTTCAAGTTTAAATACAAAGTTACTCCGGGCATGTCACGGTGTGTGGCATGAACATGCTAGCGTCTACCTGGATAGGCACATGGGGTAGCCGGGGTGGCAGATTGGCTGGATAATCTTGCCAGTTATATTTAAGGAGTTGCCGGCCAACAGGGGTCATCAGTGCAAGTGGACCTAAAGGCAAGGTAGGAGTAAGCACTGCTGAGCAATTGGAGGAGCAGTTCTGATTTTGGCGGTGTTATATATACAGTATTCTTTTGTATATATAGTTACTAGCAGAATACCCGCGCTTCGCAGCGAAGTAGTGTGTTAAAGAAGGTATGAAAAAGAAAAGGAAAAATTTTAAAAATAACGTAACATGATTGTTAATGTAATTGTTTTGTCATTGATATGAGTGTTTATCTCACATATTATATATATATATATATATATATATCTATATCTCTATCTATCTCTATCTATCTATCTATATATATCTGTGTGTGTATATATATATATAGCAAAATACTCACGCTTCGCAGCGGAGAAGTAGTGTGTTAAAGAAGGAAAGAAAAAGAAAAGGAAACATTTTAAAAATAACGTAACATGATTGTCAAAGTAATTGTTTTGTGTATTTGGCGGCAGCGTCACAAAGTTGTTTTCGTCTTGCTGCATCAGAAAATGTACCACGACGTCTGACACGCCTCCTTTTTACTGTTTTCTCACAGCTTGGATTGCTGCTGTCATAATGGGTTTGAGTCTACATATATATATACATACATATATACACATACATATCTTCATATGTATATACATATATACATATCTATATACATATCTACATATACACATATATATGCATACCTATCTACATCATATATACACACACATATACATACATACATACACAGACACACACATATATATAATTTTTGTGTGTGTGTGTATGTATGTATGTATGTGTGTGTGTGTGTGTGTATACACATACATACAAACATACACACAGGTATATATAAATATATGTGTATATATATATGTATGTGTCTATATGTGTGGGTATAGCTTTGATCACTGAGTGCAAGGGAAAAATAATAAAATGTAGTCTATAAGTTATTAAACAGTAAAACATTAACGTTTTAAGAAGTAAAGGTACATTGAGCACTACTGGAGTGGTTGCGGGTAAACTACATTTTAAAGACGGTATAACAGAACAGATAAGTAGTACTAACAGCAGCTAAAATGTATATGGATCATCTCTCGGTAGTAGATCCCTTTTGAAAGGCGCTACACGACGGCTGTGGTATAGAAATTACATTTTCTATGTGAAAGTCCAAATTTCTGCCTCTGGTAATGTGCCTTACCAGCAATTAAAGAAAATTAGTTTTGTGTCCTCTGCAGTGTTAAGAGAGAAAGGCTTTGGTTTGGGATAAAAGGAAAAAAAGGTGTAAAGTAAAAGGAAAGTTGCCTTTTTCTTTTATATAGTGTAGAGAGATGTTTTTGCTGACGATATGAGCGCCTTTAAGGGACAGTAGCGGTGTAATCAGCTGTGATGGCACTGTCAGTCCTTCACTCCTGTGCATGTCTTCATAATCCGAGCTGACGACCTCATAATCGTATACGTGCAAAATAAAGTGCGAAGCGCCTTAATATTATTTTGCCGCGGTGTAGAAAAGGGGTCCCGTGTTTGCACTTGTCTGGGCTATAGCTCAGGGGGAGGATGAAAAAAATTAACAGTGCTCTCTTTGAATTAAGGCAGAAGCGCAGTCAGCGTCTGAAAGGCCGGCACAGCTATGCGCGCGCGCCGGCTGCTCGACTTTTGCTGGGCAGGAGACGCCAGTTTTTGCAGACACGTTCACATGATCAAAAGTCTTCTTGCTCTTTGGAGGTCATTCATATACAAGATACCTGCGCCTTGCAGCGGAGAAGTAGTGTGTTAAAGAAGTAATGAAAAAGAAAGGGAAACATTTTAATAATAACGTAACATGATTGACATTGTCATGAGTGTTGCTGTCATATATATGCCTGCCTAAATAAGTCACCCTCGCTTCGCTCTTACTTTTTTACCGTTCATTTAATCATGGCTAGTGGCGGAAAAATTATAAAATGGAAGGAGGATTACACTGAGTATGGCTTTACCAAAACAATTATTGATGGCGAATCGATTATTCATAAAGCTTGAATTGGTGATCTGTTTTTCTGTGTTAACCTCATATTTTTTCATACTTCTTCTCAAACCAAGGTGGTGCGAGGCTAAAATTAATTGGGATGCGCTGATCAATGTAATCGGTGTACCAGGAAATCATGCATTGACAAAAGTTCCCCTTTCATTGTAATGCAAAGTGTGATTAAATGCATTATTTTTAACGCGTTATGGAGCACATGCATCGAAGCTTCTCAGCTGTGCTTGTGCTAAGAAAATTAAACATTTTAAAAATAACGTAACACGATTGTCAATGTAACCTTTTGTAAGTAGTGCCTAGAGGATTCAGTGTGGAGAAAGTCTAGAGACAGCGTGTGTATTAACTTGGTGGCAGTGTGACGAAGTTGCTTCGGAAGACGGCGTTAGCCGCGGAGCTCAGCTCAGAGCGAAATGAGGTAAATGGGAGGGGATATGATGACGTGACTCCTCCACCCGCCTTAACTGTCAATCCCCCACAAACACAGTCTCTCGGAATTTGCATAAGCACACCCCTTCACCTGCAATTTTAACTTAGTTACAAAGTGATCAAAACTCTCGTTTATATCCTGCGTTCTCTCATTAAACTTGTATCCCGCATTACCCGTGGGCATGGAAAACGCCAGCGGCAGCCTGTCTATTAACTTAATTTAAAGTTTAGGTTTATACCTTGCTTTGTTTCCGAAGTAGCTGCAATGATGAATATGGTAGTATATGTCACTCGCTCGCTTCTTATTGTTTCGCTGCCTTCTCAATTATATAATGCATGTTTTGTTCAGCGTATTTTGGAGCTCTTCCTGGTTTTCTACATAGTGCGTTGACAGTCAGTTCACGTGATTACGTGGGCGGCGTGATGATGTCACACGAAACTCCGCCCCCACGGCGGTCAAGCTCAACTCCATTACAGTAAATGGAGAAAAATACCTTCCAGTTATGACCATTACGCGTAGAATTTCGAAATGAAACCTGCCCAACTTTTGTAAGGAAGCTGTAAGGAATGAGCCTGCCAAATTTCAGCCTTCTACCTACACGGGAATTTGGAGAATTAGTGATGAGTCAGTCAGTCAGTCAGTCAGTCAGTGAGTGAGTGAGGGCTTTGCCTTTTATTAGTATAGATATATCTCCAAGTGATAATTTTGGTGGAGGTACGAGGTACATATACTTATTTGGTGTAGGATTAGTTTTTGATTTTGGGATTGGCATCGGTATGTTATGTCTGCAATATGCACATTTTACGACAGTGTGTTCTTGTTGGCCGTAAAGTGTTTGGGGTTAGAGGTTGAGTGTCTGGCGGGATTGGTGGTTCGGAAATAAACGCCTTTCTGAGACAAACTGCACCTGTACACTCTCATATTGTACGCAACATTTTGGTGACAAGGATGGCTGAATTTTCACTTCCACCACCATCTCCCTTTCTTTCCCTGCCTGGAGAGTCTCCAGTGCCTTGGTCCCGCTGGCTGGAGTCTTTTGAAACTTACCTCCTGGCTCTTGATTTGCAAAATGTAAGTGATGCCCGCAAAAGAGCTTTGCTCCTACACTGTCTGGGAACGGAGGGACAGCGCGTGTTTAAGACTTTGGGGAACGCAGCCACATACTCAGCTGCTGTGACTCTCCTGGAGACGCACTTCTCCTGCTCGCAAAGTGTTATTCTACGCCGAATCCTATTTCGTAAACGACGACAGCAGGCAGGCGAACGGTTCACCAGTACGTGGCCAACTTAAGGGGTTTAGCCAGTTTATTCAAGTTCGGAAACAAGCAAGATGAATTTATTAGGGATCAATTGGCTGAGCACATGAACAATCCAAAAGTCCGCGAAAAGCTCTTGCTAGAATCAGATGATTTAAGTCTATCACGGGCAATCCACATTGCATTTCAGATCGAGTCTGCCGCGGATTTCGCCGCCAAACTCGACACATCTCCTGCTTCCTCAGCAGTGACAGGAGACGCGGCTCAAGCACTGCAATGCACAGAAGACTTGGACAACTGCAACGAGGATCCCAGTATGCAGCTTACGCGACAGCTTCCTCCAAGACCTCAGCGTTTTTGCGGAAATTGTGGCTCTAAATCACACTCCACGAGAGCGCAGAGCTGCCCTGCCAGGGGTCAGATATGCCAGCGCTGCAATAAGGCCAATCACTTCGCGAAAGTTTGCCGTTCCGTTCCGGCATCGTCAAAGCCTGTGACAATTCATAATGTGACATCTAGGCATGCATCTTTTAAAACCTGCACAGTAGAACTAGACAACGTATGCCTTCCGCTTTTGCTAGATACTGGGACAACAGTGTCTCTGTTAAATCTAAAGACTAAGAAGAAGTTTTTCCCAGATCTCCAGCTATCTGCTCCAGTCACCACTCTTTGTGGCTATGCCAGCTCTAAGATTGACATTGTGAGTTCAGTTGAGCTGTCAGTGCGCTATGGTTCTAAGTTTCTTCCACAATTCACATTTCATGTCTCCCGCCATGGTGCCAACCTCTTAGGCCTGGATCTTTTTAACAGCCTTTGTTTTACCCTTGTTGACACTATTGGATCTGTAATTCTTAATGTCGGCTCCCCTTGGCAACAGAAGTGGCCATCACTTTTTGATGGACTTGGCTGTCTCTCTGCCTTTCATCACCAGCCTTTGCTAGATCTCACTGTGCCTCCTGTCATCCAGCCACCACGCCGCATCCCACTGGCTTTTCGTGATGGGGTATCTGCTGAACTGCAACGCCTCCTAGAGACTGGAATTATAGAACCTATTAATGCTGCCCCATGGATTTCCAATTTGGTTGTTGCAAAAAAATGTCAGGGGAACTACGAATCTGTGTCGTTCTAAGAGCAGTAAACAAGGCAGTCATTCCTGACAAATACCCTCTGCCAACTTCAGAGGAGCTAACTACACAATTTTATGGATCTTGTTTCTTTACAAAGTTAGATCTCCATCAAGGATATCTGCAGGTGCCAGTCCACCCCAGCAGTCGAGACCTGACTGCATTTGTCACTCACATTGGGGTTTTCCGATATACTAGAATGCCATTTGGACTCAGTTCAGGCCTGAGCTGCTTTCAGAAGATAATGTCAACCATGTTGGCTGGGATTCCAGGGGTTGTCATTTATCTTGATGATATAGTTGTGCATGGTCCCACAACCTCTACCCATGATGAGCGTCTCAAAAAAGAGTTTTCAGTAGTCCCACCTTAGTCACTTGTGATGCATCTGGAGCTGCTCTTGGGGCTGTACTGTCTCAGATTCAGGAGGGGACTGAGAAACCTGTGGCATTTGCTTCTAGAGCTCTTAGCCCAGGTGAACAGAAATACTCAGTGAGCGAGAAACACTGGCATGTATCTGGGCTTGCGAACGGTGGCACATGTATCTGTATGGCCGTGCATTTACACTCAGAACTGACCACCAAGCTCTCACTGCACTGCTTTCTATATCTGGTTCTGGTCACAGGCCACTAAGACTGCACCGCTGGTCAGAGCGTCTCCAGCAGTACAATTTTAAACTCCAGTATACTCCCGGGCGCCACAATGTGGTGGCTGACCTACTGTCTTGGTTCTCAGCTCCTCCAGTCATGACTCCCTGCCCTGATTCTGCTGAGCCTGAACTTGTTCAGCTTCTTCACACACCTCTAGAGGCCACGGTGTCACTCCAGGAGCTGTAGCAGGCCTCACAGCAAGATTTGTGCTCACTCAGCTTCGTACTTTTATCAGGCAGGGGTGGCCTACTCAAGTACCGGCTGAGGTGACGCCATTCCATCGTGTCAAGGATGAACTCACTTGCTGGAATGAAAGCTGTGTTGCTCGTGGTCTCTGCACAGTAGTTCCAAGGTCTCTCCAGGCACGAGTCCTGGCTATGGCACATGAGGGCCATTTGGGTATTGTCCGTGTTAAGCAACGATGTTGCAACCTTGTGTGGTGGCCAGGGATTGATGCTGATATTGAAGCTCTGGTCAAGGAATGCTGTGCTTGCCTTGTTAGCGGTAAAATGGGTCCTCCACCCACACCCCCATTGCAGCCAGTTCAGTGGCCTGTTAAGCCTTGGGAACACATACAGCTAGACATCTGCGGCGAGTTACATGGCGTTCCACATCATCAGCGTTTTCTTATTGTGGCATATGACCTACACTCTAAGTGGCCAGAAGTAGCCTCAGTTGGATCAGTTACAACCAGAGCTGTGATCGAGTTTTTGGAGTCCATTTTTGCTCGCTGGGGGTTGCCAGTGGCTGTTTCAACAGATAATGGTCCACAATTCACTTCTGTTGAATTTACAAGCTTTTTGATGAGTTAAGGAATTCGGCACACCCACACAGCATTCTACCACCCTCAGGCCAATGGGGGGGTAGAGTATCTAAATAAAACTTTAAAAAATGGCATTAGAGCACATTTGGCAGATGGATGCACATTTCTTTCGGCACTTCTCCAGACACTTCTTCACTACAGAGCTACACAGCACTCAACTACAGTTCTCCCCGTGTCTGCGTGGGTTTCCTCCGGGTACTCCGGTTTCCTCCCACAGTCCAAAGACATGCAGGTTAGGTGGATTGGCGATTCTAAATTGTCCCTAGTGTGTGCTTGGTGTGTGAGTGTGGATGTGTGTGTCCTGCAGTGGGTTGGCGCCCTGCCCGGGATTGGTTCCTGGCTTGCACCCTGTGTTGGCTGGGATTGGCTCCAGCAGACCCCCACGACCCTGTGTTCGGATTCAACAGGTTGGAAAATGGATGGATGGATGTATTAAGCTTGCTTTTTTATTTGAGGCAGAGAGTCAGACTCTCCAGAGCAGCATTGAGAGTTGTGGAGTTTGGGTCAATTTTAACAAGTATTCTTTTTATTTAATACATATTTTTGCTCTGTTTTTGTGAATTATGTTTTTTAATTACTGGCTGAGGCTTTTTTGGCTTTGTGCTGTCTTTTTAGACAAATCCTTTTGTAATTATTTCTGCATCTGTTTCCCAGTTTTCCCTGTTTTATTTTTCTTATTTGATTTTCTGTTGCATTTTTTTAGATGTGAAGGAGGTTCATGGTTATCCTCTTCTCTGATGGACATTTTTTAATATAGTTTGAGATTTCTAAAATGTAAAAGCCTTAGCCCCCTTTTGAGTTTGAAGCTAGACTTCTAGAGGTGAGGCCAGTTTTTGGGTCAAGAGGACTACTGGTCTGCTTTAGGATATTTTGAGTTCAGTTCCCGGTGTTGCTTGGCAGTTGGGCCCACTTTTTGGAGAACCACCCACAAAGCACACAAAACATGTAACACAGACAGCTTACGTGCATAAACAATATCAAAAACAAAGAATAATGCACATAATCAACAAAGATAACATTGACATAAATAAAAGAATCAAAAATGGACACACAAATTTGAACCCCAGCCAGGGCAGGAACTCCGGATGAGACATGAAACTGCCATGATTGGTGGAAAGTTGCAGACCGCAATGGCCGAATAATGTGGTGAAAAAGGCTAGTAAAGGACAATAACAGGAATACCAATTTCACTGACTACAAAACAAAATCACAAAGCTAAACTCAAGTTCAAGAAACCAAGCAGATGATCAGTAAGCTAGAAATCAGTAGCAAAACTTTTAACATGTTTTAGAAGTTATTCACAATTTTAGGTGTTGCTGAGCCTTTTTATGATCGTTTTTATACTGTTGCATGTGTAACAACATATCATTGCTTAATTTCAGATGTCATGCCCCTAGCAACAGATTGTTGCTTCATGACAAAGGCACCACAAAATGGTGGTGCCCAAGGAAAAATACAATTTGCATTCCAATACACACACCACACCAAAACAACATAACATAACAAAAATAAACATGACTTTGTGAAATACAATTCCTAAGAGGAATATATGAATGAAATGTAAAGGATGCTTCAAGAAGGAACTGTACAACCAGCCAATGAAGTTCTGCAGTATACTGTATGTTTGAGGCTGATTAGCATGCTCCATATATGGATGTTTCAGGGCGGAGTTTGAAGGATGCTCACATCTGCATATTTTCAAAGTGATTGTGAATTATAAAGAGTCAATTGCGTAGAAATGTGTGTACGTCAGGTTTTAAAATTTTTCCTGTGTTTTGGGTGAGTGTACATTTTCATACTTTGTGTGGATTAAAGTTATATAAATGAGGCCCCAAGAGTGGGCCATGGATGATACATTCCAGATGAACCTGATATTCAGAAGCATCCCAGCCAGGGAAAGGCTACTTGCTTTAGAGAAACAAGCAGTTAAAAAGATTTGTATTATCATGAAATTTGAGGCTTGTGTGTTAAGGTAGTTGACATTCAGCTCCTGCAGCATCTTTCTGACTTATATTTGTAAGAAAGTGTGTTTTTGTTTGTAACCAAACTACAGTATCTCTACAAAGTAAAATCACCGCTTACTTTGTCACGTGTGTTACAGCATCTGAACTATGAATAGATTCTGCTATGTATAACAAACATAAATGAAGTATTAGTTGGCATGTCATGGGAGTACAAAGCAGTTGTGACTTGTGTAATTATGCTTACAGGACCAGCACTGATGGTGGTTGCTACAAATTTCTCAGGTGGTAAAATCTCTTCCTTATTGAAGAAGTATCAAAGATTTCTGTTTACTGAACTCAGTAGAAATGATTATAGTTACAGTTTTAGATAGTTTTAAAACAATTTGTTCCCCATGACTCAAATGCACCAGAAGCCCAATTAATGTGAAGACAATGTTTAGTTAGCCAGGCATTACCCAGACTCACCCGTTTGCTGTAAATTTCACTATTTTATCACATACGTACCCAGTTCATAGAATTAGCATAAGAGTAATATATATACACTCACCTAAAGGATTATTAGGAACACCTGTTCAATTTCTCATTAATGCAATTATCTAATCAACCAATCACATGGCAGTTGCTTCAATGCATTTAGGGGTGTGGTCCTGGTCAAGACAATCTCCTGAACTCCAAACTGAATGTCAGAATGGGAAAGAAAGGTGATTTAAGCAATTTTGAGCGTGGCATGGTTGTTGGTGCCAGACGGGCGGTCTGAGTATTTCACAATCTGCTCAGTTACTGGGATTTTCACGCACAACCATTTCTAGGGTTTACAAAGAATGGTGTGAAAAGGGAAAAACATCCAGTATGCGGCAGTCCTGTGGGCGAAAATGCCTTGTTGATGCTAGAGGTCAGAGGAGAATGGGCTGACTGATTGAAGCTGATAGAAGAGCAACTTTGACTGAAATAACCACTCGTTACAACCGAGGTATGCAGCAAGGCATTTGTGAAGCCACAACACACACAACCTTGAGGCGGATGGGCTACAACAGCAGAAGACCCCATCGGGTACCACTCATCTCCACTACAAATAGGAAAAAGAGGCTACAATTTGCACGAGCTCACCAAAATTGGACAGTTGAAGACTGGAAAAATGTTGCCTGGTCTGATGAGTCTCGATTTCTGTTGAGACATTCAAATGGTAGAGTCAGAATTTGGTGTAAACAGAATGAGAACATGGATCCATCATGCCTTGTTACCACTGTGCAGGCTGGTGGTGGTGGTGTAATGGTGTGGGGGATGTTTTCTTGGCACACTTTAGGCCCCTTAGTGCCAATTGGGCATCGTTTAAATGCCACGGGCTACCTGAGCATTGTTTCTGACCATGTCCATCCCTTCATGACCACCATGTACCCATCCTCTGATGGCTACTTCCAGCAGGATAATGCACTATGTCACAAAGCTCGAATCATTTCAAATTGGTTTCTTGAACATGACAATGAGTTCACTGTACTAAAATGGCCCCCACAGTCACCAGATCTCAACCCAATAGAGCATCTTTGGGATGTGGTGGAACGGGAGCTTCATGCCCTGGATGTGCATCCCACAAATCTCCATCAACTGCAAGATGCTATCCTATCAATATGGGCCAACATTTCTAAAGAATGCTTTCAGCACCTTGTTGAATCAATGCCACGTAGAATTAAGGCAGTTCTGAAGGCGAAAGGGGGTTAAACACCGTATTAGTATGGTGTTCCTAATAATCCTTTAGGTGAGTCTATATATATATATATATATATATATATATATATATATGTAACAAAATCCTTCCAAATTGTTGTGTTTTCTTCCAAACACTAGGCTCAAAATTCGGAACAGATCTCATAAAGAACCACACAAAAGGCCAGACCTGCCCTTAATTCTGCTCAACCCAAGCTAAATAGTATGATACATACAATGTGTTTTATATATTTTTTTTAGTCTAATAGGGTCCCCTCAGGATCCTGTTTCTGAGTTTTAATTTTAGTTTTGATTCGTATCAACAAAGTTTTGATTTTATCCAGCCTGGTTTTTCATTGTTTAATTGGCGTGTTTTGGATATGTCACCTGAAAACGACTGTCGCTGTTGTGATGTCAAGGAATTGATGGTATTAATATGCCTGTGTGTTCAATACACAGTGTACATCAGTGGATAAATGTAGTTTGCTTTGTTTCATACTAAACCCTACAGTCAAGTTCTGGTTTTGACTTTCCTTTTGTCATTAAGCCTTGTTTTACCCTTTTGATTCAGTAAAACATTCTCATTAGGTAAACAAGCTTTTTATTTTACTTTAGACACCTAAAACAAATTTCAATGCAAACTTATTTATGTTTTTTATTCCAGCTAATCCATTTTGATGATATAGGTACTTATTAAATTGTTCCCAGTTCTGAATTCTTACCTGCTCTGATTACGTTTAGGCTACATTTATCATCTCCTTGTCTTTTGTACTTCTCACAATTATTCTTGGAAACAAACTGTGGCAGACAGCCAACTGGGGCGTCCTGACCATGGAAGGACCTGGGGGCGCCTGGACGTTTGCAGGACCCTGTTTGGCAACACTTCTGCCACTCCCAGAAGTGCTGCTGAAAGAAGCCCATTGGGCACCTGGACTCTTTCCAGGTGCCCTATAAAAGGAAACCGTCACCACCACTCAATGGCCAGAGTCAGGAGGAAGAGGACAAAGCTTGTGTGGAGGACTGAAGAAATGGTGGCAAAGGGACTGTGTTAATACTTTATGTACTATGTTGTGCTGTGGGGAGCAGAGAGAAGTGTTCCCCACCTGCAAATAAAAGTGTGTGTTCTGTGCTAAACCTGTGTTCTGCCTGTCTATGTTGGGGTTAGGGTGGCTGTAAGCACCCGGCCATCACAACATGTGTCCCTTAACACCAGTGACAAACTGAAAAGGTAGGCCTAGATATGGTGCTTCAGCCTTAAAAGTTCAAAGAATTTGAAAATGTCCACAATATTATAAGAAAAAAAAATGGAAAATATATAAAAACCATCAGCCAAAAGCAAACAAAAATGTTTTTGAATATTTTAAATATTTTTATATACAGAATTCAATAAGGAGCATCAAAGGCAATGCAGCAACAAAAGCACAAATACAGGCTTTGTCTTGAATCTAGAACCTAAAGCAAAAAAAAATTAGCATATAAATTTCAGTACCTTTTATAATTGGAGTGGGGATCAAAACCAGGATATGCAAGCAAAAATCGCAGATCAAAAAAAGGAATCAAAACCGACAATGCTCAAAGGGCTGTGAAAACAGTATCTTCTCTATTTATACTGTGCTAGGGTAGTCCCTCAGCTGCATAATCAGGTGGCCCTGCCTCCTTGAGTTCTAAATACACAAGAAAAGGCAGATGATAAGAACAAAGAAAATGATTACATACAATGTTAGCATATTGCAGAATTATACAATCCTGTTTAATAAAACCCCTGTGTGCATCCAGGTGTCCGTGTGTGTGTCTTCTGGTGAAGTGCGCATGCGCGGGGCAACACGGCACGTGTTCAGTCTCTTCCTGTGCATTCCCTGTGTGTGCAGAGAGACAGACAGACACAGGCGCGCATGAGACAGACAGACAGACACACACACACAGGCGCGTGCGAGACAGACAGACAGACAGACAGACAGTCACACACAGGTGCGCGCGAGACAGACACACACAGGTGCATGCGCGCGCGAGACAGACAAACAGACACACACACACACACACACACACACAGGCGCGTGCGAGACAGACAGACATACACACACGCACACATGAGAGACAGACACACACGTAGATGCGCGCGACAGACACACACACACAGAGGCGTGTGCGAGAAAGACACACACAGGCGCGAGAAACACACACAGGCGCGTGCGAGCGAGAGACAGACACACACACACACACGTGAGACAGACACACAGGCGTGAGAGAGACACACACACACAGACAGACACAGAGGTGCGCGCTTAAGAGAGACACACACACGCAAGAGATATATATACACACACACAGGCGCGTGTGTGCATTGTGGCAATATTACTTTTCTTGGTTGTTTATTAAATTACGGATTTTTCAAATGTTCTTTTTTTTTCCCTGTGCTTAAAACTCATTAAAAAAAAGTGTTTTTAGCGAGCTGGTCGTAAGGCTATAGCGCGAACTCTTGCAGTGTTAGTTTTCCCTGTTGTTCAAGGTTTTCTCAGTGTTATTCAATGTTTTTACATTTAGTTTACTATTACGCTGTGCATTCAATGGTATAATTAACTATATTTGTGCTTAAAAATTAAAAAAAACATATATTTACATACAGTTCATACAGTCTGGAACAGATTAATTGTATTTACATACAATCCTATGGGGGGAAATTACTTCGGTTCACAACCAAATCGGGTTACAACCAGAGTTTTGGAATGAATTATGACCGTGAACCGAGGTTCCACTGTATTACTGTCAGACAAAATTACAGGCATTTTACGGAAATACAAACCAGTATTACTGAGAGAGAACATTAAAGGCACACAGTACAGTGACACATATTACAACCACATACAAGGTCCCTTGCCATTTAATATAGACTGTTCCTACTAATGTTTATGCATTACTGTTGTAGCGCCCGTTATTGTAACGGGCTTAATGTCTAGTAGTAAATAAACAACATAATACAAAATCAATAAAACACAGAAAGAACAAAACCAAAAACAGAACTTGTAATGCAATGCACCAAAATTGTATTTAAGAAACAACAAAAAAAGATTAAATAAGTAAAAAATATAAAGTTTGGACACAACATAATAATCAAACATTGTCTTAATCAAAAAACAATATCCAATGTAAAAACCAATGGTGGAGAGAAAACTTGAATCATGACATGTGAAGTTATACATTTCATTACCATTTTGTTTATCATGGCACCAGAGAGTGGTGATCTGTTGCGTGTTGGTCTGACAAGCAAGTACAAATTTTGCCGTGCTTTGTACATGTGACCACAATGCTACTACTACTACTAATACAACTACTTCTTTTGCAACTTTCAAGTAATTAAATTGCATATCTGATGCAATTTCTAGAGTTTGTGTACTAATGGCTAAGTAACATGTTTAATTTCTTTTAACACAGGTAATAGTTTTTTGGGCTCAGAGGGATCATTAACTTGCAATGCTACTAGGACAAGGAAGAATATTTTCTTCTGTCTCATTCAAGAGCACAAAATCTTCATAATGGCAGTTACTTTTTAGGTGCATTTGCATATAACGTATTAAGCACCCATTGTGATAACCATGTCTGTTTGTCCGCATGAAACAACTCTGCACCTTCATGGATCAATTTTGTTGAAATGTAGCAAACTTATTCTTCATGGAAATGTGTCAGTCTTCTATTGAAAAGCACTTGTGAATTGCAAACTTGTCTATCTTAAAATGGAGAAAGTTGCTTTGTGACTTCAAATTAATTAGACTCGAGTTTCAATTTTACCTTGACAGCAATTACACCAACTTGTATATTATGTGGAATTTTCCACTTTTTCACTTGTGATAGGCGTTACTTATGGCAAACAGATCCCCAGTACAAGTTATTGAAAAACCAGCAGATTGTCATCGTAGGTTAAAAAGTTGCTGTCACTGGCTAATTGTGCATATCTGGGATGGTAACCATCAATTGCCAAGTCCAATTCGGTGCATCCTTGAAACCTCTCCATGCATCTCCCTCGTAACAGGTAAGTTAAATGATCTTACTAACCATAAAAATATAAAATGCAAGAAAGAAAAGAGGGTTATCTAGATATGAATGAAGTACCTTGTGGCATGCGAATTGTTGTGCCCAGAGCAGATAGCCATTGTTAGTACTATTTACCTTACAGCTCCCATTTCCATCATCAGCAGAATATAATGATTTACTATTTCACTGTCACCTAACATCCACATGTCCCGGTGCCAGGGACAGTAAGTCTATCTCCCATCATCTATGCTCACCCCCTTCTACAAAGGGACTATTGAGAGCATCCTGAGCAGCTACATCACTGTGTGATTTGGGAATTGCATGGTCATGGATTGTAAGACCCTATAGAGGATAGTGAGGACAACTGAGAAGATCATCAGAATCTCTCTTCCCTCCATCGCAGACATTTACACTACATGTTTCATGCACAAAGCCACCAGCATTGTGGAGGACCTCACATAAACTATTCACTCTCCTGCCATCTGGAAAAAGGTACTGAAGCATTCAGGCCTTCATAGCCAGAATGTGTAACAACTTCTTCTGTCAGCCTATAAGACTCCTAAACATTCAGGGACTAGACAGATAACACATACACACCTTCCTACTCAACCAGATCCTCTCTTTATATTTATCATTATGCTGTTACTTTCTTCCTACTTCCAGTGTCATGTTTACATCTGTTCGTTCTATTAATATATTGTCACATTTTGGCACAACCTGCTAATTTTTTGTATCTGTAGATATCATGAATGTGGATTGGTCAACACTGTACTGTCTTTGTTTGTACCAGTGTCTGTTTTTGTCCTGTCCTACAATGTCTGCACATGCTTGAATGCATGCACTTTATGTTAAAATGTGTAGTTTTTTTCTGTAGTCCTGTGTTATACGCGTATGTAGCACCATGTTCCCAGAGAAATGTTATTTCATTTCATTGTGTAGTGTACTAACTGTATATGGTTAAACTGACAATAAAAAGCAGCTACTGCTACTGATTTCAGGCTATGAGTCCCAATAAATAACTAAACAATATCAAAATGTCCCAGTTTTAGCAGGTTGCCCATTTAAATAAAACATTGCTCGACAGAAACAAACATCCTTACAATATATTTAGATTAGCACGTATGAAACTCATACACCAGCTTGCAGTTCGATGTAATGTACATATAATAGAGCAGTCAAAACTCTTGACTGTGATTAAGAACTCGTGTTAAGTTTAAGGACGCAAGGATGACCAAGAAGCAGACAAAAACGCATAGTACTGCCATTTGTTTCCACATTAAGCACTATGTGGAATCCTGTGCGTTCATTTGTAAAAATATTTTTGTTTTGTTTTTTGTTTTTAATGCCCTGATCCTCACTGATGATGATGATGGGATTACAGCAGAAATAAAACAAATGAGGATGGGCTTTATGCCTGGCCATAAATACCACACAAGTGTCTCAGTTTTGGACTTTAAAAATCTGGTCATCCTAAAATCTTTTATTAGAATGCCACATTTATCTGCTATCGATAAAAGTCAGTCACTGTAATAAAATTTTGCCTTTAACTTCTTTTACTTCCTAATATTTGTCATAACTGAATAGCTTTGCAAGTCCCATTTTGTGAAAATTACTATAGCCAGACATGCTCAGATAAATAAGGAATTACAATTTTTTTTTATTTATGTTATATTGCAAATTGCAAATTTTCAATGTGTGTGAATATGAGCAGTATATGTGTATGTGTGTTTGTCAGAGAGAGTGAGAGTGGTCATTGTGCCTTCTAGGCCTGGTTTCTTTTGCCAACTCCTGGTGGTCTTTGGCACCCCCTGTAGCCATAAATTGGATTAAGAAGGTTCTAGAACCTATGGTTCTACTGAACTCATACCATTGTGGTCTACAGTATCTGCACAGACCCTTGAACATGCTGAAATTTTACACCAGGTATAAATGATCTAATTTGATTTCATTTAATTTTCCTAAAATTTTTTAGTTTGCGGTTGGCCTAATAGCAATATCTTTGACACAAGCAATTCCTCTCTTATGTGAGTTCTATTTGAGAAATACAAGCAGCTAAAGAGTGTAATCTATCAATTTTAGGGGTAGGTTGGGGATTTGGGGAAGGGAAATAACTTACCGACATCAAGGGAGTGCAACAGAATTTAAGTAAAATATATGACCATTTTAATTGGTGTTGACTAGAAAAAAACAACAAACTAAAAAGGCAGCCGGAATTAAATATGCATACATACTATACCATGTATAAATATATATGTCATAGGCATCGTAACATTTAGAAAGAGAATGTTACGGTAACAGAGAATGCAAAAAGATTCTTGTTTATTGCTTTACATGGAATAGAACCACCAGGCTGGCTAAAAGACCTACAACTAACTACAGCAACCTGAAGGAACTCGGGTTACAACTCACACACGTATACAAAGCATTAGAAAATAAAAGGTGACTTATATAACACATCACAACCTATCTTTGGAAATAGCTTTCTTATTTTCCAAATATTCAGAATTAAGGATTCTACTTTACCAGTTATGGACTCACTGCCTTCAGTGACCATTCTCTCTAAACTTTTTCCTGAGTCTTAGTAACCATTTACATCACATTCTGTCCTTTCTGTTAGGTTAAATGTGCATGTACTTAAACATGGCTGATGACTGTTATCCTTAAACAGCTCTGTACCTGTGCCTTGTTTTTCTAATTTAAATGACCCATAAAGCCTATTTGTCTCCCTTCATACGTATGTGTCAAGTTTCTGAGAAATTCTTTTTTGGGTTACTGTTGCATACTGCCAAGTTGAAAATGAAAGCCTTCTGTATTCAGAACAATTTTGAACCTTTGGTGCCAAAGAACTGGCCCCACCAATTTCATTAGTAAGCCTTATCATTGGTATACAATATGTTTACAGTTTTTATATTTTCAACCACAGCAAAATGTTTGTCTTGTTCTGCTTAAACAGTGAGAGACCAAACTGCAAAAGTTAACATACAGTGCTATGCCAAAACAACAAGTTTTGATTTCACAGACCGAATAATGTCATATGTTTCTTATATAGTGTAAAAGGAGAACAGGCATCCTGGCTTGGAAGGAGGAAGGTTTAATACCTGGATGGGAGGCCAGAGCAGAAAGACAAATGGAATTGGTGGAAGGAAGAGAAAATAACTTTGTGTACAATTAGTATCAAATAATGGGTTCACCAGCAATAGCTGGAAATCGGGAGCAGCTCCATCCCCTATATGCCAGGTGGCAGTGGTCCTCGTGTGGGAACCCACTCGGGATGCCTTCAGGAGTGCTTGGGATATGTAGTCGGTACCAACAGAGGGCACTGTTGGGGGGAGGACATCCCTAATTTCATTATGGCCTGGAAGACATGGCAGGTTTAATGTTTCATGTGAATGTCATAACTGGCTATCTTACTATGGAGACTCACATGTTGAAGTGTGTGACATGCGACTTCATGAACAGTATTTTAAAGGCAGCAAGAATACATTGATTTTCATGCTTTGAAGTTCTCTAAGTACTGCTTTTATTTATTTTTTAATTCTTCACTGTTATTTTTTTGTTTTAGCCTCTTTACCACTGCTGTGTATCACCAGAATGGTCTCCAGTGTTTACCTGAACACCACAACATATTGATAAATGATCATATAATTCTCAGTTTTTTATAGTCTTAAATAAAATGGACAGTCACAGGTTTACTGAAAATTTGCATGGTAGCAGAGCAAAGGTTATGTGTAGAATCTGCTGGAGTGTTCAGTATTGGCCATGTTGCATGCCTGAATGGAATTTATGATCAACAGATTTTGTAATTCCGACATTTCATGGACTGAATTGTTTAATATGAAGTGTTAAGATTTGATGGCATAGATTCTGATTTGATATTTCCAAGGAAACACCTGCACAAATTATGTCACATTTCATCATGGTCCATTTGTTGACTTGATAATAATTCCAGATAAATTAGGTTAATACATTTTACAAAATTTGTTTAGATGAATGGCCTGTTCATGTCTAAAAGTGGTTCAACTTAACACCAGAGCACAGAGTAGACTAATTATGCCTAATTTCATATTAAGACTGAAATTATAGGTTGATAGGGTCATTATTGTCACATATACAGAGCATATTCTTATATAGATTTCTCACCGTAGTAGTGGATCAAACAGGGTGCCAGATGATCTTTCCCTTGACTTACCCTTGTATGATTTTAATCTCCAAAATTGACAACTGCCCATAGTTCATCAATTATTTAACGGATTAATTATTGATGATTTCCATTTATGTTTAAACAGTTCTACCTTGTTCTTTGTGTTTTTTTTTTTTTAACAAATCTGCATGTATATGTGTACTAGTTCTTCATTCATTAATTACTATAATCTGTACTTGTATTTTAACTGAGAATTGTTTAGGCACTCTGCGCCTGGACTCAGTGAAGAGCGCTATACAAAAATAAGTTGTATAGTATTGTATCTGTTAGAAGAATATCCATTGCTGTCATTCTTGTACTTGAAAGAGCTTTTCTATTTGAGTGACCTATAGGTTGATTTAACCTCAGCCTTACAAAGATTGCACGTTTATTGAGAGATGACTGTGTTTGTTTCTTTTTCATACTTACAGAAGAGTACTAATCTTGTGTGTGGGGTGCCCTGAAAATCTGGCATGTGGCAAACAAAGATGTCAAACTGTAAAGTAGCTTAATTTCTAATTTAATCAAAAACAGCACTGAGTTGAATTCGAAAACTTGGTTGAGGTTCAAGCTTTCTGTTCTTATTCACACCTCCCCAGTTTCCAAAAGACTTTGTGTATAAGAACAATTTGCAAAAATGTGTCTTTAATATAACTTTTTAAAATATTTGGACTTCATGCATAGGAGTCTAGACTGGTTAGGGCTCTTCAGGCATGATTTTCATATTTAAAGCTACATAGTGTAATGAAACGTAATATTTCTCCAATCCAAAGGGCCATACTAGTAAAGCTGGTGTTGGTTTCTTCCAGGTTCTCTCACATTAAATGCTAATTTGTCACCAACAAACAGTAAAAGTTACTAATGCCATTGTCAGTCACTCTCTTTCAACTATATTCTGAACAGTGGCTAGGTATACAATAAAAAGTCTCATTTCATTCTCTTTCATCCTGGCTTATTTCTATTGTACTTAGTAATAATACACAGGTGGACAATGGCATTGTCTTTTTCAAAAATGTAAGGTATTGCTTTGATAAATAATAGTGTCATCAGTTCATTTCAGAGCTATCATTATGTGTGCGCACTGCAATGATGTTCCTATCTGTATATTTGACTAACACAGAGTGGTTCACTATTATTGTTTTTTGTCAGCCTGAATCTTGCTCGTTTCATACACGAAAGGGTGTTTTGAAGTATTAAAAGTATTAAATAGTTTTTAGGGGTTGTAAGAAAGCAACACTTCTCAACCTTTTTCAGACCTACTGTATATATCTCTCAAAAAAGGTTAAAATGAAAATAAATAGGAACAAACTGCATTTTAGAAATACAACTTAACTAAAGTGACTCAGGATGAGACAAAATTATTAGCTCTTAGACAAAAGATGTAATATAGCAAGACAACAAGGTTGTTGTCATAGGTAGTTGAGAAGAAATCACTGCGTCTGGGATCTTTAGTTAGTACAAAGCTTTGTGTGTGCTTATTACCTTATCCTCCCTTCATCCCTAGTGCACTTCTACTGCCTGATTGTTGTCCCTAAAGTCGGCATTTCCATTAGGCTGCATTGCTCTGAGAAAACTTTACCACAAAAATATTAAAAGAGGCAGGAGGAATACCATTAAACCTCAGGTTCAAAATAACAAAACCCAATTTCTTTATAGATTAAAGATTTTTTTTAAAGAATTCAAAAATCGAGCAGCAAAAAGGCATTGCAGGGAAGAAGAAGCAAAAATACAGGGTTTGCCTTTTAAACAAAACCTGCAGCAAACAAATCCAGTGTCACAAAACTAAGGTGAGAGCCTTAAACAAGCGCATGGATCAAAATCCAAGAGATCCATAAAAAGAAGCAAATAACCTTTGTGATGGATGTCCGGCAAGAGTTGCCGGCCCTCACCCCCAGGCCGCCAGGAGGAGCTCTCCCGACAGCATGGACGTGCCCCGAGTTCCAGCAGGGCCTCATGGACTTTGTAGTTTTTACACACAGCCCTGCTGGATACCTTGGGGACCACAAGGAGTCGCTGTAGGAGTCTATGAGCCTCGCTATGTGCCCTATAACCTGGAAGTGCGTCCTGGTCACGTGAACGGGAGGAATGACGTACTTCCAGGTTGAAGAAAAGAGAAGTTTTACCTGACCCGGAAGTGATAGAAAGTCACGTGGACTGAGGGACAAACACTTCTGGGTCAAGGAGTATAAAGGACTATGGGAAATCCCAGACGGATGAGCTGAGTTGGGAGGCAGGGTGGCTAAGCGTCTGGGAGTGGAGGATTGGTTTATTATTTGTGATTGTTATTGAGAATTGTGGAGAGGAGCGTGCTTTGTGCACTTTATTATTATAATAAAAAATTATTTGGATTTTTATCTGGTGTCTGACGTGTAGTCTGAGGGTACAAGGGTGCGAGCGAACCCTAATTCTGTCACACCTTATTATTAGTGCATTGTACAAACAGAAGACTTCCATGTAGGTTTCGGTTACCTTTGGAGAAACCATAACACCTTCAGGATAAATGAAGGGACCAGAGATTTTTAAACCTAGTCTGATGGATATTTCTGAAGGTGGTTAGAGTCAAATAGGGCAACATTTTGCAATAATGTGAGTATTGGAATATTTTACCTCATGCATACATTGGATTTCAAGATATGCTCAGCAAACAAAAGGAAACAGATTATTCTCTTATATGATTGTACAATTGACCTTTTAGCAGGTACACTATTTCCCAAGGGGCATTTGTATGTCTAGTGTAGTCCTCAGACTAAGGCCACAAAGAAAAATGTTTGTGAGAATGTAGCCAATGTCCATACACTGCCAACTGGTAGTCCTGTTAGTCCAGGCTTCTCCTTACACCCATGCATTAGTTATAAGGCAATAGAGAAAGTGACAATTTTAAAAAAATTACATACTGCTCTTGAGCGCTCCATTATTAAATCAAGCTTAAAAGGACAGTCTCCCAGTTTTAACCTAAGAAGTGCTTGATTGATATCTGACTCCTAATCTTAAGGGTGACAAGTGGAAGTTTGCCTTTCATACTGCTAATGGGCGCTTTGAGTGCCTTGCTATACCATATGGTATGGCTAATGAATCTACAGTTTTTTTTTTAGTTACTTATTAATGAAATTGTTAAAGATTTATGTGCTAGTCATGGATTGTCCATAATGAATAACACGTTTGAAAAAAGGGAAACTCATTAGTGTCCCTGGTAGCGTGGAAGCGAAAAATACCCTGAAGATTCTCACTTTAAATGAAGGCTCAAGGAGCCGAAGGATAGGCAAACAGAGTAATTAGTTTTATTGCAATAAACAATAACGCAGCCTCAACCCAATTAGGCCAAACTGAGCTGAGCACTAAACAGGCCAAAAATCATGTATATAATCATTTCTTATCATTTTGACCTCATTTGAAACAATGCCTTTCTTCTGTCTATTCTGACTCACTACTCCAGCTGGCTTCTCACATGCCTTTCTTGGCCACCAATATTTTCTGCATCTCATCATTCAATACAATTTTTAGTTTGTCTTATTTCTTAGCCGACCTTCAAACAACAGGTGTTCCCCCTGTTCCCCCTTCTCTGTTCCCGAACAGTTTCTGTACATCATTCTCTTCCTGCTCTGTCTTTCCAAGTTACTCAATATTGGTGATTTTGCTCTGAGCCTAAAAGAAATATGGCAGGTGCCTTTATTTAAGTATTTGCTTGACATGTGTAATTAACACTAAGTTTAATGCTTATAGAAGCTCTTAATTAGTTTTATGTCTATTTATTCTAATACATGACTTTTTATTTTCCATAGTAGCAGAGTACCTAAGGCCAAGGATTAATGACTGGATTTGTAGACGAGACCATATATTGTACACACTCAGGTTAGGCGAAGCACTGAGTTGTCAACTGAACATCACTTAAAAGTGAGTGTGTTCAGGCAGATGGTGGACCAACAGGACAAACTTGGAAGACGCATACATCTACTTAGAAGAATTCCTCCTGCATTTGGGAGAGGTTGGGGACAGAGTTTGAAAGGTCTCAGCTCAACACCTCAGTAGTGGAGGCAGCTAGAAGAAGCTGTGGCTGAGCAGTTTCTGGGCCCGTCATGGTGGCAACTTATGACCCTTTGAAGCAAAAGACCCTCCAGACAATGTTAGCGGGATAGTTTCCAGATTTGACTGAGTTGTACCAGCAGGCCAATAAACCAACAATCTAGAGCGGTAGCTTAAGAAAATATCTATTTGTGGGTAGAGTTTAACGAAACCATGGAGGTTGACTTTCTGATAGCCTGAGAGTCATAAAATACAGGACTACATCTATGAACAAGAGTATGCAGAAAATCCCAAGGAAACTCTTGTGAAGTAAAAAATATGATAATCACCACAGTAACCATCACACTTGGTTTAAAGTGAGACATCTTGTGTCTCAACTTATGTAGATGGTAATTGTTTACTTTCCAAAGAGGCACAGAAAATCTGAGACTCCCACAGCGTGAGAGACAGAGTCCATTTGTCACCATTGAAGAATTACTCAAGGTCTTGCAAATCTCGGTTTCACATCTTCAAATGAAGAGACTGGACACAAACTTAAAACCTCCAAATCAGAAATTAATGCTTATCCATGTTTGCTAAAAGAAATTTCCATAAGTCACAGTGGTAAGGGAGGCTGCTATATAATTTAAAGGTACTGAGGTCATGCCGCACTGATGCCATTTCATGAGAGATGGATAACTGAGAGTTGAAAAAGTGGGGCTCAGATAAACAGCCTGTTGCCATGAAAGAGGTCCTTCATAATAAGAAACCTGACTTTCCGTTGGGGGACGGGATGTTCACTTTAGCAAAACTGGATATTTGACCACTGTGATGTCTTTTTAAATAAGCTGTTAGGTTCCCGATCCCTTTACTGAATTGCCTGACAACAACATAATGATTTCTATTGTGTAGTTTGTGCTTCTCCTGCTTGTTTTGTGGTTAACAAATTATCCCAATTTATTTTCCCTTAATTATTATTTTTTTGTTTATTCGGTGATCTTTTAGGAACTACCTAGGGTTAGTGCCTGCCCAATCTATGTAGAATTTCAGAATTAAAGAAAGGTCACTTTCCCTAGATAGACATCATGTTGCTTAGCTCTCCTTGTCATTTTTAAAACTGGTAAAGTACATGGGCACAATTGTCTTTTGTGTCCTCTGAATCACAACAACTGCTAATTAGATTTTAAAAGGGCAACATGAACCTTTTTATTTAGGGTTGGAATGATGCACTTCCCTCAACTCCCAAGATTTTATTTTATGACTGTTAATTCTTTCTTATTTTTTGTGGACTGTCCTTCTGTTTCTCATTCAGTGGTGCCCCTGGCAATTGCCCTTCTAGGGCAACCCATATATATATATACAGTGGTGTGAAAAACTATTTGCCCCCTTCCTGATTTCTTATTCTTTTGCATGTTTGTCACACAAAATGTTTCTGATCATCAAACATATATATATATGATGCCCCACTGCCATTGCATGTACAGTATTTCTGTTTATTATCCTTTTCTAATGCCACTCTTTCTTGCCATTTTCCATCAGGCCACCCACCATGCTGCATGATGGGTTTTTAATTTATGAACAAAGCATATTATTTTCCAAAAATGTTTGTGATGTTTTTGTCCCGAAGACTACACGAAGCTAGTTAACAAATAATGATTATTACAGCATTAAAATAAAAAACAATATTCAAATGTTAGCTGGATAGATTAAAAAAAAACCTGTATAATAAGAGAATGTAAACTCTGAAAAGTCTTACACAAAATGAAGACTGGATGAATAACAGGAATAGAAAAAAATAAAGTAACAAAGAGTTACTGTTTAAGTAGGACAGGACAAGCTGTTGATTGTCTCCATACAATGGTAAAACAATGAAGTGAATTACACTTCTGGCCGCTTTCTGAAAAACAGTATATTAATCAGGTCTGTGCTGTATTGCATACTTTTAAGTGTTTCTTTTTTGTTGTATTTTTGTTTGTTTTTCAAAATACTATTTGCCATGATTTTTATTGAACCTGGCATCTATCTGTCTAACTATCCAAGTACTGTACTGTACTTGGATGTCTGCTCATTGCAAAGGGACAAAGAACACGTAACATCACTGTCCTCTAGTGGACAAACTGCTGCATGTTCTGTAACTCTGCTACTCTTTTCCACTTTTGTACATCATTCATTCCTTCTCATAAACCTTATTTTCCAATAAACTAGAGGGCAGCACCTAAATACTATCAAATGTCAAATCATTATTCTATATTGTCCACCCTCAGGATCACGTAGATTTCATTCTGTTTTTTCTTTTTATAGCTTATTATTTTACTGTTGTGATGGTGACCTTCCCATCTGCTCCATTTTTTCTCGGGCACTCTCTTTTTGTGTTTTGTGATTTTTTTGGGCACAGATATTTTGTGTTTCATAACTGTGATACAAATGACACATGACCCATAATCTCATTATAGCCATACTATTATAATAGAATCTATACTTTATTCAATAATAAAGGAAAATCTTGTGAGAAACTTTGTTTCCAGCATTATTTTCATTAGAATGTTCAAATTATGAATCTTATTTGTGTTAATGGATTCTGTTATGTGTCAGCCAGGGTGTGTTCCTGGCCACTGTTTATATTTCTTTATATGTCTTCTTGGTTTTTCATTTGTTTATTGCAATTAAATATTTTTGGAATAATGTAATGCTCTGTTTCTTTTATTATTTGACTTCGTTGTGTAATGTGGTGTTCTCCAATGCTCCTTGTGTTCTATGAGTGTTACCCTGGCATCATCACCCCTGAGACTTCCCTCTGACTATGTAAGCCCAGAAAAAAAGGAAGCTCAAGAGTGGTGACTTCTATTTGTAGAGTCTTTGTAAGTACTGTATAGTTTTTGGCTTTTCTGACTATATTTTGCCCTGTTTATTGAATTCTGCTTTTGGGTTGTGGTTTCAGGGCTTGGTTGCTTTGGGTTGCCTTTTGGGTAACTCATTTTAGCTGTTTTTGTGCATTTCTTGTTTCTGCCTCTATTGTGTTTAATAAATCCTTGATTTATAAACGTTTAGATGTGACCTGTCTCTATACATGCCAGAGTTTTTTATAGTTCTCTCTCTCTTATGGGGCATTTTTGAGAACTTTGAACTCTAAAGCCAGTTTTCACCTTTTGGGGCCTGGTCTGCAGGTAGTTTCTGGAGCAAGCTGCATTGGGGTGAGCCTATTCTGGGCAGGTCAGAAAAGGTCCTGTCCTGCTTCACAGATCTTTTGAAAGCTTTGCACCCTTTTGTCATATTACTTCCTCCATCGAGTCCGCACATGGCAGCAATGTCAGAGGTGAGCTGACTAAGACTGACTCAAGCCCCCACCCCAGTCCCAGCAAGCGCCCATTCAAAGTGGTGTGATTTCCTGCCATATCTTGTTTGCTTGCAGTTGGTTTGCCATGTGGATTCCTGACAGGAAGTGAAACGGTGTGATTGGGGATTGTGCACCCACACTACTACTGATATCAACAATTCCATATATCTTTCAACAAACAAAGAGAACTACCATTGGGTGATGGTGTATGTTCTTATTACAGAACCCGCATGTATGGCGGTGTTAGTGCGATGGCCATTTAGAGGCACACCCAGGACAAGTGCTTCATCCATATCCTGCCAGCATGACTAGGCAGCCTTTTTCAAGGATAGCAGTGCCTACCCCTAATGGGGAGAGGACAATAAAAGGCGTCCTAAATAAAGTTTGCCCCATCTGTACTTGGCCAGGATACTGCACCTGGTGAGTCACTTCAAAATATTTCATCATAGCTTCTTGAATAACCACACACTCATGGATTTGACTGCTACCGATCAACCACCTCAGAAAATAGCTCTTATAGCCTCAGAGCTACAACGCAACAAGGTTTACATCAGTGCCCTCAGTGAGACTTGTTCTCGCTGATGAAGGATCTATCACTGAAACCACAGCCATATATATGTTACAGGCCAAACCCGATTTTAGGACAAACTAGTTTAGACTAGACTAAACCAGTTTGCAAACACATATAAGATGAACCTAGTCCAAACTAGATTATCCTGAAATCAATGTAGAGCTCCCAGGACAAACGGATTTGTCCTAGTCTAATAAGGTTTGCCCTGTAACATATACATTCTTTTCGAAAGGCAAACCCCAATCAGAGATATGAATCCATGAAATCAGCCTGGAGACCAAGAATGCAGCCTTTCAACTTCATCTTTGGAATCCATCATCAATTTCCCTCCTGAAGAAGTGGAAAAAAACTAGATCAATTACACAATTCAAGATCCATGAAATCTAGAACAACTGGTGGATCAACAAGGCCACTGAAATCCAATGCTATGCAGATAAAAACAATACCTATGAGTGCTACAATGCCATCAAAGGAATTTATGGTCCTTCTTGATGTAACGTAGCTCTAGGTCTGACCACTGATGGTGTGACACTCCTCAAAGACAAGCAAGACATCTTGGATCATTGGGCAGAGCACTTTTGAGAACCATTGAACCAAATGAAGCCAGCAAATCCTTCAGTCCTCAAGAAGATTTTCACACTCCCCCAGGTTCCTGAACTAGATGAGTATCCAAATCAACTCTCCATGAAGTCCACGCTGTCATTCAAGCTCTGAAGAACTAGAAGGCTCCCAGTAAATACACTGTACCTGATGAAATATATAAATATGGGGTACTTAACCTTCTTGTCAAGCTGACTGATTTCTTTACTCTGTGCTGGAAGCTTGACAAAATTCCTGGCTCATGGAAACATGCTACCATAGTAGCCAACTACAAAAAGAAGGGGCACTGATGGGACTGTGGCAAAAGCTGTGATTTTTCACTGCTGAATGTTGCTGGGAAAGTCCTTGGCTGTGTCATGCTTCTCTGGCTACTCTGTCACATTTCAGACTGAGTACTTCTGGAGTCACAAGCTGGCTTTCATGCCCAAATGTAGCACAACTGACATGATCTTCATCATCCGCCAACTCCTAGAGAAGGCTCAGGAACACCAGCCTGACATCAGCTTTGCCTTTATCTCCCTGTAGGAAGAATTTGACACAGTCAATCGTGAGATGCTTTGGAAAGTATTCCGTAAGTTTTGATGTTCCCAAAATTCCTCATTATGCTCCGACTCTTCCATGACAGAATGAGGGCAAAGGTCCTTGTTAGTGGGGAAACATCTGCTTCCTTTGAAATTACGACTGCCGTCAAGAAAGGCTGTGTCCTGGCTCCAGTGCTTTTTAAATATTTACCTTGTCACCATGATTCTTCTCTACAGAAATGCATTGGATGCCAATGATGAAGTGCAGATCCGGTACCAACTGGATGGCAATAATGTTCAACCTCCAAAGATTGTCAGCCCACTCGAAAACCTCCTCGACAATCATTTATGAGCTCCAGTATGTTGAAGATGCTTCCTGCATAGGTCTTCACCCAGGAAGCTGTCATAGGTCTGTTGAGTCCTTACACTCAGTCTATTCCTGGATGGGCCAGGAAATCAGCACCTCCAAGACACTGATCCTTCAGACTACCTTCCAGCACACAGATCATCCAATGGACATCCAAATTGGCAACAAAACACTGGGAAACACACAATCCTTCCCCCACCTCGGAAGCATAACATCTAGTGATGCCTCTATGACTTGGGAGATTGCAAACCGCTTCCCACCAGCTTCCTCTGCATTCGTACACCTGCACAACCATTACCGCCGCCAGGATTTAATTCAGGGGGGTGCACATGGGCGCCGGCAGGGGGGTGCAAGTAGGTGCACGTGCAATTCCTGCAACAACCTGCAGTATTGAAAGATCTTTTAGCACATTACGGCGCGTCAAAACTTGGAACCGATCTACAATGAGTGACGATAGATTAAGTGGATTATGTATGCTTAGTGTACACAAAAAAAGAATAAATAATTGTCCAAAATTTATCGACAAAGTTGTAGACAAGTTTGGACAACAAAAAAGAAGGCTTGAGATGCTCTTTTAGAAACAAAGTGAATGATTGTTTATGTATAGTTGTAAAATGTAAACGTCTAATTGTAATTTAAAAATTTAAAATAAAAACTATTTTTTCGCGTTTTTTCTTATTATTGAAAGATTTATTTTTTTTCTCCATTTCCTTTTTTTTCAAAAGCTAGGGGGGTGCACGTGCACCTACTTGCACCCCCCTGCCGGCGCCCATGTGCACAACTGTGTCTTCTGTGACAGAAATCTCCACATGGCAATGAAGGTTGTGGTATATCACACGGTATTTATATCAACACTCCTTTATGGATGTAAGTCTTGGACTCTACTGCAAGAAAATCTGCACTCTAGAAGCGTTCCACATATGCTGCCACCAGAAGATCTTGGGAATAGCTTGGGAGGACAGGGTTCTACTGGAATGCTGCTCATCAACTGGCACTGAGGCCATGCTGCTCAGCCATGTTTTCCACTGGACCAGGCATGTTATGCTCATGGATGAGTCTCAGTTTCCCTGTATGGTACTATATTGTGAATTTGTTGAAGGATCCTGATCTCAAGGTGGACAGAAGAAACGCTGGAAAGACTATTTGAAGCCTTCTCTCAAGGCAAGCTCCATATACAACTTGTAACATTTACTGGGGACTGTGTGCTTTGGAGATGGACAATAATTGGTGGAGTTCATCACTTTGAAAAACAGCAAAGCCATGAGCAAGAGGAGAAGGGAACAGCAACATATCACCATCAAAACCAACCCACTGCACCTGGGGGACAAATCCCTTGCCCACTATGCCCTAGTTTTGCTTATCCAGAATTGACCTGCTCTCCCACCAACATACACATAGGAGAGGGAGTGTCATCATTGGATCAACAGACAGCTATGACTACACCTTCTACTACTTAAAATACGAGTAATGCATTTTAGTATAGCACATTTCTTATGCTCAAACAACTGCAACATTTATTTATATAGCACTTTCCAATACAAAGTATAGTTCAATGTGCTTTACAAATGGTATTAAGTAGAAACAAAGAAAAGGAATAATCAAATAAACTAATTATCCCAAGGGTCAAATGGTCAGTGATGATAGGAATAAAACATCAGTGTAGAAACACTTCCAATGTTCTTCAAGTGAAAGAAAACAAAAGAGACAGTAACATCAGCATGCCAGGAAGTACTGGGTCTCAAGAAACAGCAATGCAGGAAATGGATAATAGTAATATTTTTTTACATTTATATATCACTTTTCTCACTATTCAAAGCAATCTCTACACAGGGAGGACCCAGGAAGCAAACCCACAATCTCCTTGCAAAGCAGGGGTGCTACCACTGTGCCACTTGTGTGGATCTCAGTTGATAGCATATGCAAAGTCCAGGGAAGGAAAGAAAAGAAAGCAGCAGTGAACAGCAGCCAAATAAGAACAGAGAAGGCAAAGCCTCGAGCTGAATATGCGGAAGCCAATAGAGCAGTGAATAAAAGCATTAGGGCAGATATGTGAAATTACTTGGAGAGCCTGACAGTAGAAGCAAAGAAAGCAGCAAAAGAAGGCAAGATGAAAGAACTCTAAGACATCACGAAGAAATTGTCTGGAAGGTACAAGAAGTCAGAAAGACATGTCAAGGACAAAGAGGGAAAATCAATAATTGGAGCTGAGCAACAACAAAAGAGGTGGATGGAGCACTTTGAGGAATTTCTGAATATGGATCTGCTTATAAACTACAACAAACCAACATGGGAAGAATTTAGGAAAGCAATCAAATAGCTTAGAAATGGGAAAATAGCTGGACCTGACAGCACCCCCGCAGAGGCAGTATAGGCAGATTTAATAACCACAGTACAGATGTTACTGCCTTTTTTGAGAAAACTTGGGAAGATAAGCAAATTTCATGAGACTGGAAAAAAGGATACCTCACTAAAATTCCAAAGAAAGGAAACCTCAGCAACTGCGCAAACTATAGAGGCATCTCACTATTGTCAGTACCTGGGAATGTCTTTAATAGAATGAAAGTTCAAGCTGATGCCATACTGCGTGATGAGCTAGCAGGCTTCCGTAAAGAAAAGATCTTGTATTGATCAGATTGCAACATTACGTACTATTGTTGAGCAATCTGTGGAATGGAATTCTTCCTTATACGTTGTCACACACGTGTGCATGGGAGGCAGCTAAAGGGCTTGAGTGAAGGCGGTTCTGAGGCATGCCGGGATGTGGCAGAGTGCACTGACTCTTTTTCTCCCTTTCCTGTAGACCATTCCCTGGCTCTCTTGACGTCACTTCCGGGACCGAGCCAATGGAAGTAGACCTTGCCGGCTCCGGCCCCTGTGATGTCACATCCGGGCTCAAACCAATGATTGAAGAACGTGGGCCCGATCCTTATGACCTCACTTCCTGTCTTCCCCTTTAAAAGCCTACCCTTTTTCTCTTTTCCCTCAGTCTTGTTCTGGACTCAGTTGTATGTACATCAGTGCTGTTTATTTGATAAAAACGACTTTGCAGCCAGGATACCATATTATACGGGTGGCTGCCCCAAACCTTTATCTGTTTATGTCTCATTTTTGTGACAACGTGCATTTTGTAGACCATGAAAAGGCCTTTGATAGTGTACATAGAGAAATTTGGAAACTCCTCAGGCATTACAGAATCCAAGCTAAGATTATTAACCTTATTAGAAATTCACAAGGGAGACTCATGTATAGGGTAATCCATGGTAGGCAGCCTACAAAGACTTTCAATATGAGAACTGGGGAAAGACAAAGCTGCCTGCTATCACCATTTCTCTCCCTGCTAGCAATGGATTAGGTTATGAGGACATCCACAGCATTGAAGCAAATGGGAATTGAGTGGACACCCTGGATGCAGCTGGAAGATTTGGATAATGCTGATGATATGGCACTACTATTGCACACACAGCAGCAGATGCAGGAGAAAACAAACAAGATAACACCAACCTTAGCACAACTAGGACTCAATATACACAGAAGGAAGACCAAGATCCTGAAAATCTATACAAGCAACCTGAACTAAGGGATGCTGGAAGGGGAAGCTTTGTAAGAAGTAGAAACATTCACCTAGCTGGGAAATATCACTGACAAAGAAGGTGAGACAGATGCAGATGTAAGAGCAAACATTGTGCAGGTAAAGAACATGTGGAAATCACAGGCGCTTTCAGTCCAAAACTAAAGTTAGACAGTTTAACTCAAACATTAAGGCGGTGCTGTTGTACAGTGCAGAAACTTGGAGAATCACAGCAGCTATAATCAAGAGAGTGCAACGTTTCATAAACAGCTGCCTAAGGAAGATACTATGGATATAATGGCCCAACACGATCAGCAACAGTGACCTCTAGCAGAGGACTAACCAGCTACCTACAGAAGATGAAATACAGAAGAGGTGCTGGGGATGGATTGGCTATACACTCTATAAACCAGATGGAAGTGGAAGCGGATATGAAGAGAACAGGGTACAACTGGAGCTAACTGGAGAAGAAGGCAGAGGATAGAAATGACTGGAGGTACTTTGTCTGTGACCAGTGCCACAGGAGGGGTATCAGGCTCTGATGATGATGATCTAGAAAAAACTGTTTTTCTGCAACCAAATTCAAAACTAACAACAGGGCATATACTGTACAACACTGGATAAAGATAATATCCTTACAAAATACTAAATAAAGATAAGTATATGATATACAAAACATTGAAATGAAATAAGAAACAATAAACCAGAATAAAATACAAAGCAGAAATATTACAAAAACACCCCTAAACAAATAACATAATTTATGATACTAACACAAATTATTCTGAGCATCTCGGCAAATTAAGTAAAGTGAAAGAAGGGTCTGAAAGTCAGAGTCTGTTAAATGCCTCCCTAAACAAATTACTTTTAGGTTTGTTTTTTTAAAGAATGAATTGAGTCGGCTGATCTCATTAATTTACTGAGGTCATTGCAAAGTCTGGGCAATATAGAGCTGAAGGCTCTGTCACCCATAGGGTTAGTTTTGGGCAGATCTAGATTGCCAGAATCATTGGACCTTAGTGGGTGGACAGGAGCATAGTGATGGAGGACCTTACCAATATAGTATGATGCAAGGCAATTTAAAGCTTTAAAGGTAGTAACAGAATTTCATATTCAGTCCTGTAAGACACAGGAAATCGGTGAAGATGGGTTTTATGTGTCACTGCTACGGGTCTGCAGAAGAAGGAGGTCTGATGACATCACCACTGATAGTGATTGTAAAGGAGTACATTTTTTTTTTAAATGTTTGGTTTTATTGCAGGTTAACTTTAAAGTTTTAAGCTTGATCCAGGTTTAATTTCACTGAGGCAAGTTGTGAGTTGAGAAAACTCTATGGAACTTTCAGTTTTAATACTGAAATTAATACTGAGCCTCATCCACAAAAATGATAACCCAGTCCAAGTCAAGTCAAGTTGGGGAGCATGCACTGGTACAGTGCGTTGCTGTATCCAATACACAACGAAAAACTTGGGATCCCGGTTTGCAACCCCAGAGGCAGACATGCGGTCAAGTCCTCCCCTCCGGAAATGACCCTCTATCTGCCGCAGCTAGGTGTTATGTGGGCCACCCCTTGGCCTGGTCCAGTCACTCGGATCCCCAACAATGAGGATCTTACGAGCCGGATCACCCTTGGGGAACCGCGCCACATAGCTGTAGTGCGTAAATGACGCTCCCTAAAAATGCAGGTAAAGTGCCTCATTCGGGACTCCATGAGCAACCGTTCATTCGACACAAAGTCAAACCAATGGTACCCAAGGATTTTCCGGAGAGACACAGTACCAAAGGACTCCAGTCTTTGTCTCAGATCACTGGATAGCGTCCATGTCTCACAACCATACAGCAAGATAGGAAGCACCAGGACTCTAAAGACTTGGACCATCGTCCTTTTGCATAGATATCAGGAGCGCCACACACCCCTTTCCAGTGACCTCATGACTCCCCATGCTCTCCTGTTCTGTCTACTGACTTCAGAAGAAGAGTCACCAGAGACATGACTGTTACTGCCAAGGTAAGTAAACTTTTTGACAAGGCTGACACTCTCTCCGCAGACAGACACACTGCTGATGGCTGTGCCCAAGAGGTCATTAAAGGCCTGGATCTTGGTTTTTATCCAGGACACTCGCAAGCCCAGACACTCAGACTCCTCACTCAGCCTCTCACGCGCCCCAATCAGAGCCTCCATTGACTCCGCAAAGATCACATCATCGTCAGCAAAGTCAAGATCCGTGAATCTTTCTTCACCAACAGATGCCCCATAGCCGCCGGACCGCATGACCTTGCCCAACACCCAGTCCATATAAGCATTAAACAGAGTAGGGGCAAGAACACACCCCTGACAAACCCCAGAATCAACTGGGAAAAACGCAGAGGTCCAGCCTCCACTCTGCACAGCACTCACAGTACCAGTGTACAGGCCAGCCATGATATCCAGCAACCTCGAGGGGATCCTGGGAATCCTCAGGATGTCCCACAGGGCAGCTCGATCAACTGAATCGAACGCTTTGCAAAAATCGACAAAGGCTGCATAGAAACCCTGCCGATATTCGCGTTTTCGCTCCATGAGAACCCTCAGTGCCAGGATGCGGTTGATGGTAGACTTCTTAGGCGTAAAACCAGACTGTTCCGGTTGCAGGTAGGTGAGCAAGTGATCACGGATCCTATTGAGGACGACCCTAGCAAGGACCTTACCCGGCACCGAGAGCAGTGTTATCCCCCTGTAGTTGCTGCAATCCAGGCAGTCACCCTTCCCTTTCCAGATAGGGACGGCAAGTCCCGTTTTCCAGTCAGTTGGGATGATGCCAGTCTCCCAAATGGAAGCAAAGATTGCTTGCAATACCAGGAGGACAGCCTTACCACCAGCCTGGAGAAGTTCACTCCGGATACCACATATCCCTGCAGCCTTTCACCCCCTCAGCTGGTTCACCACCTGTGCAATCTCAGCGAGGTTGGGTGGTTCACAGCTAATTGGAGGATCAGCCTCAAGAACCGTGGACCCAGAGATATCCAACATCCTAGCCACAATTGCTCAAAGTAGCCAGCCCAGCGAGTCACAACTGCAGTGTCCAAGCTACACATAATATGGCCAAGGCATGTAGATACAGAAGAGTAGGGAACTGCAGACAGAGCCTTGTTGGACTCCTTGTTTGACCAGTGCAGAGCTGGATCTGCTGTTTCCAAAACACAAGACATAACAAACCCCTGGCTGTCAGTCAGATAGGACTTAAACTACTGGAGGGCAATGCTAGAGATACTCAAAAAGTTCTCCATTCTAGAGTGCAGAATGTCATGCCTGGCAGAATCAAATGCTGCACTAAGGTCAAACAGAATTAGTATGCTGGTTTGTCCAGAGTCTGCTGACATAAGCAAGTCATTAGTTACCCAAAACAGAGAGCAGTTTTATAGCTGTGAAAACTCTAAAACCAGACTGAAAAGGTTCCATCAGCTTATTACATGTTAAGTTACTGGTGAGTTGGGAGGCCACAAAAAAATCAAGAAATTTTGATGGAAAACATAAGTGAGAGATGAGCCAAAAATTGTTGAGACTGTCAGCATTAAGACCAGACTAGACAAGAAGCGATTTTCTAAGTAACTGGCTCAGAGTCAGTGTCAGGTGATGTATTTATTATTATTGTAACGGTTGGGATTATGGCATGAAGGCTGGATTTGAGAAGTGTGGTGGGGATGGGATTCAGTACACAAGCAGTAGGCCTCATCGTACAGAGCAGTTCATTGATAAATAGATATTTGAGAAATTTTATCTTTGGAGATGAATATTGATACTGGCGATGCCCCATTGATTTTATTTATCCATCCATTATACAACCCTAACTACAGGGTCATGGGGGGGGTCTGCTGGAGCCAATCCCAGCCAACACAGGGCGCACACACACAAAGGACAATTTGGAATCGCCAATGCACCTAACCTGCATGTCTTTGGACTGTGGGAGGAAACCGGAGCACCCGGAGGAAACCCACGCAGAGACAGGAGAACATGCAAACTCCACACAGGGAGGACCCGGGAAGCAAACCCTTGTCTCCTAACTGTGAGGCAGCAGCGGTACCCACTGCGCCACCGTGCCACCCTGATTTTATGGTCCTTAATGATTTAACTCTCTATGTCATTGGCTTTTACCAATTTTGTCTCATTTATCACTTCTCTATGCCTCGTGTTGGTACTGGAGTCTCTGTCATTTTGATCCGGTTAGCCCTCTAGGCAATGAAACTGAGTATTACAGCGTTTCTCAACCTTTAAGTATTTGCAACCCGAGTTTTTCATAACAGTTTTAATCGCGCCCCCTAACATTTTTTTGAAATGTAGATGCATATTTTATTATACCTACTTAACTTTTATCGACATTTATCTAACTCTATATTTATTGTTCTAGTATCAGAATGTAGTTTAAGTTAATTTGTTTTGGTTTCAACAGATGTTTTTTTCATATTTTTGATTCTTGTTTTCTTTTTTTCACATCTTCGCGCGCCCCCTTTTTGTTACTTCGCGCCCCCCCTAGGGGGACCCGCCCCACAGGTTGAGAACCACTGGAGTATTACAATCAATGTTTCCAGACCGATGACAGATTTGACAATAGAATATTTCCTAATTAGTCATAGTCATCAGCATTAGCTAGCACTATGGTGCACTGGAGGACTGCTTGGAGAGGGGCTGGTTGAGTAGCCAGCCAAGAATGAAAGTATCGCTTTAGACTGCAATTTTGTATTTCTCTTTTTGATCCCTTCAAAGGAACACTAGGTTTGGGAGAGAGACAGCAAGAGAGAAATGGAGTATGAAGCAAGGGATTACTTAGTGGTATTGAGCTTTGTGGTCAAATGACCAAGCCAGCCCATCTGGTACACAGAGAAATGCCTGTGAAGGAGGGACTGTTCTTTTGTTGTATGTACTGTATCTATATTTTTGTTTTCAACCTTTTTTATTGTGTGCATTTTTTAAAAATTGCAGCTCAATTATTTACAGATTTCTTTATATGCCCTAAAAACATTTTGTTACGTTGCATATTTTTTGTGTTTCCACATCCACTTTACTAGGTACTAGGTACACCAGCCTATTAGTGCAAACCACCTGCTCATCAAAAAAGCCAATTTTGTGGGTATAACCTACTGTATTTTTGTTGGTCTACATGTTTGAGAGTTTAAGATGATATTTGACCCTTCACAATAACAGATCGAAGACATTGAAAAGGTTTGAGGTAGCCACCCTGTATATTGTGCCCTGGCTACAATTGTATAATTTTGAAGAGATGTTTACAGGTTTGAGTCCAAAACAGAACTGAATTGAGAAGGAAAATATGGCGGCTTTAAAGGCTGGGACAGGAAGTGATGTCATCTAACCGGGACAGGAAGTGATGTTCTCAGGACCGGAAGTGATGTCATCAGTAGCCCCGGTGCTGGAAGTGGTGTTATCAAAGGTGCCAGTATGGGAAGTGATGTCATCAAAGGCCCTGGGACCTAGTGGGTTTTCCAGTGGATGGTCTGCAGAGGATAGAGAGATTAAGTCAGTGCAACTACTATTATTCAGGCCCATCTACCTGCTTCCCAATCACACATATGTGACAAAGCCCTTCCTCAGCCCAGATCCATTGGGTCGGGCAGCTCTGACAGAGAGGTCGTGAACTCAAGAAAGGGCATTGGCATGGCAAAAACCTTTACGATGAATAAGCGATAACTTATATGGTTGAAGGTCAAGAAACCACCTGGTGACCCAAAGATTCGACTCTTTGTGTGGGGCCATCCACTGTAGGGGTCCATGATCCATAACAAGAGTGAATTTACGGCCCAAGAGGTAGTACCTCAACTGTGTAATTGCCCATTTAATTGCAAGGGATTCCCTTTTCCTTACAATGTCGTCTGAACCGGAAGTGACATCATCGGTAGTGCCAAAACCGGAAGTGATGTCATAAATGACCATACCCAAAAACCCAGTACGGTACGGAAAGTGCTACCATCAAAGGGACCAGTACCGGAAGTGATGTAATCAAAGGCGCCAGGACCTAGTGGGATTTCCCATGGATATTCTGTAGAGGATTGAGAGAGAAAGTCAGTGCAGCTTGCCTGGTCTGTTGTGGTACTACTATTATTCAGGCCCTCTAGCTGCGTCCCAATCACATGTGTGTGACAGACCAATCATTAGAATGGGCAAAATATGTGATCAAGCAAATGACTGTGGTATGATTTTTAGTGCCAGATGCCCTCCTGGGATTTTCATGCACTACAGATGCTGCTGTTTGCAGAAGATGGTTTAATAGACCACAATGGCCCACACAGATCCCAGGTTTCATTCAAATAAAAGGCCTTAGTGATAAGGTGGAATGAGAGAATGGGAAGCTCACGGTATGAATGTGTAACCCAAAAATATAAAGGAACATAGTGACTTAGTAACTTAGTGATGCCATCAAGTTAGCATGGGTCAAAATCCCTAAGGAATAATTCCAGTATAGGATGTGTGAGGGACCTCTGTTTTACCTTCCAGACCTGTACATTTTATGAACAAAGTCTATAATCTAGTAAAGATCTACATTAAATTACTTTCATTTTCTCTGGTTTGGTTTGGATGTGGTGATAGAATATTTTTCCACAAATAACCCAAAGTTGTTTGCTGAAATAACCAAATAATACACTTTATTCATAACATAAGGACAATAATGGATGTATGCAAGTATACATAGATATTAGGGATGTAACGGTATCAAAACTTCACGGTACGGTAATACCTCGGTATGAATGGCACGGTACGGTATTTATTGAATCATTTACAGGAAAAACAAAACTAATGAAGAGACTCGAAAAAAGTGCCAGAAGTGTTTATTAAACAGTTTACATGAACACTGAACATATCAATGGCATACAAATTAGCCATCTATCTGTAAACTTTGAAACAGGAACTTCAATTTTTCAATTTTAATAACAAAAAATTATTAAACCATGTAAAAAAATGAAGTTTCAATTTAGTATTCTTGAAAACTCAGAAAAAATAAAAATAGCAGCCTACTTATTGCAGCTGGCCCATGTGCTGAATGAGTATTTGAGAACACTCACCTCATTCACTCACACACTCACTTATTCAGACAGAGACAGGTTTTTTTTAAGGAAAATTAGCATATCAACATTATCTGGTAAAAGCCGGGATCTCTGGGCATTTACAATGTCCCCTGCAACAGAAAAAACCCTCTCACTTGGGACTGAGGTTGCTGGGACAGAGAGATATGACTTGGCCAAGGTTGACAGCAGTGGGTAATGTGCATTGTCTTTCCACCACTCGAGAGGACAAGCCATGAGTGAGATAGAGGTCTCTTTGCGGTACAAGTCAATGTCTGCATCAATCTGACCAGTGTGCTGTGTACTGCTTTCCCCTTGACTAAAAGAATCCCCAAGGAGATCTTCAAGAGCAGTCTTTTTGGATGGAGGAGAGACACCTCCCACAGCATGTGCTTTTTGTGGCAGGTCAGTTTTTGAATGTCCAGCTACATGTTCATGGCTGCCTGGTGCTGCACCTTCCTCTTCACTAGGGTTCTGCAGAAGCAAGCAGAGTTACAAAAATTTTAAATGTTAGATTTTATAATGCAAGTTTACATGGGGATATTACAGTAAAAGGGGACTTTAACTACCCAAATATTAACTAGACTAACATTGCAAATAGTGAAATACAAGAGCTGGAGTTTATAGATTGTGGGATATGGCCAGCCGTTCATCCCGGCCAACACCCCCAGGCCGCCAGGTGAAGCCCTTCTTGCAACATAGAGGTGCCTCGAATTCCAGCAGGGCATTATGGAGAGTGGAGTTTTTCATCACAGCCCTGCTGGATACCATGGGGACCTCCAGGGGATGCTGCAGGAAGGAACAGGGACTGCTATTTTCCCTAAAACCCGGAAGTACGTCTTAGGCACAGTGACAGAGGAAATGACGTACTTCCGGGATGAAGAAGAAGAGTTCTCACCCAACCCGGAAGTGTTGGATAATCATGTGGACTGAGGGCTCAGAAGCACTCAGAAGCATATGAGAGCATGAAGGCAACCATTAAGTAGGATATTATGAGGCTAAAAGCTGTTATACAGGAATACAGCAGATTAGGTAAAAAATAACAAAGAGATTCTTTCAGTATTTTAGTAGTAAAAGAACAGTCAAAGAGGAAGTGAAGTGTATCAGGAATAGTAAAGGGGAATTAAATTATATAGACAGTGAAATGAGGTCTTCCCATGTGAGAAAGTGGATAACTTCCCAGCGGTAAAAGGGACTGCTAAGGAGGTACTGAGGGATTTGGAAATTGCAGAGGTAGAAGTAGTACTTAGATTAGATAGGCCGAAATCAAACAAATCACAAGGACTAGATTATACAGTATTTAACCTTGAGTGTTTATTGTAGTTAGTGAGTACATGTTGTAAGAAGAACGACCATAAGACATTACGAAGGTTTGGGGCAGCCACCCGTATAATTTTTTCCGGTTGCAAAACTGATGCCAAAGCTCAGACATGTTCATACAACTGAGTCCAAAACAGAACTGATCTATTTTCGATGAGATGGAGGCTTTAAAGGCCAGTAAGGGAAGTGATGTCATCAACATGGTCCCTCCTAGGAATTTGCCGCAGCTGCCATTCAGGACAAGAGATACAGAAGCGGCGAACCTCCTCTTTAATTCCAATAAAATCGGAGCTTGATACGCTCTAATGTTTTCTCAGTGCCCAGGTGGCCTCCTAGGAGGTGAGCATGTGCTAACTCACAAACCTGCTGCCGGAAAGTCCGTGGGATTAGCAACAGCTTCTGCAGCCCCCCCTTTTGTTCACTGACCCGATATAATAAATCATTTTCCATAACAAATTGGGGCCCCTGTGGCAAGGGTTGATGGGTGCGTTGGCCTTTGACTAGGGTGACTGCATTCTTAGCAAATTTAAGGGAATCATCATTCCATTGTTCCCTTTTAAACAAGGCCGGTGTTTGTCTAAATTGTAAGCTTAACTCTGAGAGAGGGTCTGGTCTGACCTCAAGGGGCGAGGTGTCATCCCGGACAGATGGCGCAACAGTCTGCGATGGCCCAGGAAGCTCCTCATCCTCCTTTTGGCCCTCCATATCTCTCTCTGCCAGCTGAGTACATGGTGTGGAGACAACCTGTGACGGAGAATTCTCGTCTGTTACTAGGCCCAAATTCAGTTTAGGAGGGGTCAGTACTTCACCGCTTTTATTATCAGACCAGTCCCACCCGAGAATCACAGCGAAAGGTGGATTTGAGAGGACCGCTACAGTGATTTTTTTAACTGATCCTCCCTGGCTGATGAAACATCGGGCGGATTTATAGAACCGGATATGCCTGTGTACACAGATTATACTGTCCTTTTTTTTTATCCACTGTCACGGTAGTACATACCGGCGATCAACAATTGAAATGTTGCTGCCGGAATCAAAAAGGGCTTCCACTTTAAATCCGTTAACGACAACCTCTCCTGTATGAGCCATTGACAAGGGGATTGAAAATGCACACAATCCAGCACCCTCTCTCCATTTACATTCTGCCTTGCTCCCAAGGGAGGACGGTGCCTGCAGAATCGGAGAATCTGGTGCAAACTCCAGTTTATGCCGAGGGGGCAGAGGAGGAGGGACATAATCTCCATAGTGTTCGCTAAAGGACCGTTCTGCTCTCCCAAATTACGAGGCTGTTCTAGATGTTTGTATGAGCTCAATGAGCTCATTCACATTGGCAAAGTCTCCCCAGACCGGCTGGGTGAAATGGTCGGCAAGATTGCTGATTAATATAAAACAGACTACTTTTTTTACTATTTGATAGGTGGAGCACTCAGAGGGCTTTAACCACTTGGCCACCATGGCTACCACCTTGGGTAGATCGCTCAGGATCTAGCCTACATGTTTGCAGTGACTTCATCTGCTGGTCTGGGGAATCCCCACTTTGCTCTGGGGCCTTGGGCCCTGTGGGGAGGACAGTTCGCATAATAAGCCCCTGTCACTTCCCCCATAGAGACCAGCCCACATCTGTGTGTCCCATCAACACTCTCCCTATTTAATTTACGTTGCCTGGAATTAGTCAAAGGGAGCAGTCTGCACCAATTCTTTCCGAACTCCGAGGCAAAACCCCCACCCAGAAGCTCGGTCCCGGTACTCTCCCACCTGGTCATGATTCAGGTCCTGTCCCATTTTCTTCTGGGCTTTTATCATACTGCCAGCTACGCCTCTGTAAGAAGAACGGCTATGAGACATCGCGAAAGTTTGGGGCAGCCACCCGTATAATTTTTACCGGCTGCAAAACTGATGCCAAAGCTCAGACGTGTTCATACAACAGAGTCCAAAACAGAACTGATCTATTATCGACAAGATGGCAGCTTTAAAGGTCAGTAACTGAAGTGATGTCATCAGGACCGGAACCGGAAGTGACGGTTGTTGGCTGCCCCAGAGCTGGGCAGGAATTCCCTAGAATGGTCTGCAAGAGATCGAGAGAGAGAATTAGTGCACTTCGCCACCCCCTGGTCCAGCCTGGAATTATGTCTTCAAGCCCTTTAGTTGTCTCCTAAACACGTGTGTGTGACAATATATAAACACTTAATGCATATTTTTAGGAAGTCACTGAGCACTGGAGAAATTCCAAAGGGGTGGGAGAGGACAAATATTATCTTGTTGTATAAAAAGGATGATTGGGCAATTCCAAGTAACTATAGGCCAGTAATCATAACATGAATCAGAGGTAAATTAATGGAAAGAATTATTAAGGAAAAGATTGAGCAACACATGGCAAGAACAGTTTTACTGAACAATCAGCATGGGTTCAGCACGAGGCAGGTTGTTCTTTTCTAACATGCTGGAATTCTATGAGTAAGCAACAAAAGGATATGATTAAAGTGGAGCATATATAATTTATGTTGACTTTCCAAATGCATTTGATAAGGTACCACATGAGAGTTTGGGCGTTAAGCTAAAAAAGTGAGAGTTCAGGGTGTGGTGTGTAGATGGGTGCCGATTTGGCTAAACACAGGAAGCAGAGGGTTATGGTGCAAGGAACCCTATCAGAATTGGGTGAAATTAAAAGTGGTATCTCTCAAGGTTCAGTGCTAGGGCTGATGTGATTTTTAATATATCTATATAAATAATTTGGATAGAAATATAAATAACAAGCTGGTTAATTTTGCAGATAATACCAAGCTAGGAGGACTGGTAGATAATCTAGGGACTGCATAAAGGCTTGGGCAGATTTGTGGCACATAAAATTTCATTTAAGTAAATGTAAATGATTACACATAAGTACAATTGTTAGATTTGATTTGATACACAATTGGAGGTCTGAAAATTGAAAGTACACCAAGAATTTAGGTAAGTCATAGTGGACTTGTCAATATCAACTTTCTGAGCACATTCAAAAGTGCAAAAGAATGTTAGGTTATACTATATACATAACATGACGTGTTTAGCACAAGTCCAAGGAAGTTATGCTAAAGCATTACAGCAAACTAGTGAGACCTTATCTAGAGTACTATGTGCAGTTTTGGTTTCTGGGCTACAAAAAAAAAAACCAGAAATGCTAGAAAAACTCCAGAGAAAGACAACTAGGCTGATTTCAGTACTACAAGGGATCAGTTATGAGGAAAGATTAAAGGAGCTGAGTCTTTTCAGTTTAAGGAAAAGGAGATTAACATGTGACATGATTCAAGTGTTTACATTTTGAAGGGAATTAGTACAATGGATTAAGAATGTTACTTTAAAATAAGTTACAAGAACATGGGGACACTGTTGGAAACTAGCTAAGGGTGAATTTTGCACAAATATTCGGAAGTTTGTCTTCACACAGAGAGGCATAGATACATGGAATAAGTTACCAGGTAGAGTGGTAAACAATAAAACTTCAGAGACTTTAAAAACTAGACATGATGTTATTTTGAAGGAATTAAGTGGAAAGGACTGGGGAGCTTTGTTGGGCTGAATGGCCTGTTGTCATTTAAATTTTTCTAATGTTCTAATATATAGATATTGTATTGGGGCAATAATATGATTGCAGGACAAAAAAGGATGCTTGGGGTGCCAACTGGGAAACAGAACCACTTTTAATTGGGTCAAAACATTTCATTATGCGGAATTTCAACAAATTAATAGACGTCTTGTTCACATGGTCAAGAAAGAAAAACAGGCTTCAGTTAACACAAGCCATGTCCACAATAAAATGTGTCGCCATCCTCTGTGGCTGCTCTGCTTTTATATGCTGTAGACCAGAGCCTCTTTCAAGTTGATGTCCTCAAGAGGTGGTTTCTCCAGTCTGTGACGGAAAAAGGAGACAAATGTGCTAGCAGCAATGCCCCGTCTCATCCTGGGGTGGTATTACTTCAGGTGAACCCAAGAGGTGACTCTGTGGCATGCAGGCGTGACAATATATAAATAAAGTTCCCTAGCTTAGTTGTACTTTTTCTCTCCTATAGAAAAAGGCACATAGTTTATGAATTCTGGTCTTTCAATTCTTGCAGATAAGTTCTTAAGCTTGTTATTAAGTTTCTAGTGTCTGAACTATGAAGGTGATGCATGTGTGCTCACAGCTGGTCTGCACTGGTTTACCCCCCACACACTCAATTTCTGTGTGTGTGAGGAGCTGCTCCAAGCTTTCCTACTGAATTTAGTAACAGATACTTATAACTGCCAGAAGCATATCCTACACAAAAGTTATTACTTTTCAGTTACAGTGATGCCAGCAGCCATAATATATTTACTAGCTTTATCCTAATTACTAAGTTACAATCAATAGTTCTCTGAATCTAAGTATGTATACTTATTATTTGGTTCTAGTTGACATCTGCCTTGTTTCCTTCTGGGTTGGCTTTCTTCAGCACACATTGTAGGATGTTCAGTGTGCTTTTTCTTTCTTTGTTCAGGAGCTCTTCACCTTCTTTGCCTTAGTCACATTTTCTAGTTGCAGTTTTCTCTGAGGTTTCACACACATTGGACTTGTTTGCTAGCATACAATTTGCATATGCTGGGTAGTTTATGATTAGTTGATTGCCATCTTTAGCAAGATGAGCGCATGGCTTTTCTATGGTCTCCTTCTTGCTTGAACACCTTGTTTTACGTTACCAAGGGTTTGGTTTAACAGCACTCTCATCTAACTCCAATATTCTACTGTTCTAGGCCAGCAACAGGATATGCTTTGCTGTAGAAGATACCACTCCAGTCTTCTTTGCATCCATAGCCAAAGGCAAAACCAAAGATCTAAAACTTTAAATAACAACAAAACAAACCAGAGAAATACTGACATGTCTGACTTTTTCTTTTATAGATTTCCAACTACTTTTCCCTTATATCTTCCGTTTTCTATCTGTTACTTCTTTTTTTGCCTATATTTAAAATATGTGTCCACCTACACTTCACTGTTTCTCACATCGTCTTTTTAATATGATGCACGAGGTAGCCATTGCTAAATGGAAAGAGGTGCATAACAATCAGAACCTAACACTAGCATGATATTTAATAATTTGAAACAAACTTTGAATAGTAAAGAGAACTTTAGAAACTGCTGCCGAGCTTTGACACTGGCTATGACTTGAGTAAAGTTTGGTGATGGCCATCATGATTTGAAAGGTAAAGTCTCAGTAGACATTGAGGTTTTCTGAACCTTACTTATGTTCATGGCCAATACTGGTGAAGGATGGAGGGATACCAGAAAATATACACAGAGGAGTGAGGGTCTCATTGAGTTACGCAGAGATTGTCTGATTGAAGGCTGTCTTTGTTCATAAACTCTCCCTTTAAATTTGTTACACAGACGATTTGGAGTACTAAGCTGCTTTATTTTCAAATCGCATTTTCTACAAAAGCTAATATTTTGAGTGGGCAAAGCTCTGATTCAGGCACCCACACTTCTTTTTTCAATTACATTTTATTCTGTGTATCTTATATCTAAAATATTAAAATCATCAGGGACATGATTGGGGATTGTAGTGTGTGTAACAGGCTTAACTGGTGTCTTTAAACTTGCCCACGATGAGCAACTGTGGTGTCACGTGTTCAACCAGCCGAGATGGGCACATGTCACTTCTCTTTTCATGTCAGTACACTGGGTTCCTGTTGCAGCACACATTAAATTCAAATCCTTGATGCTTGCCTCTTGAGTGATCAAAGGATCGGCACCTGTATACAGTATATGAAAACACTCAGGAGTTCTTATGTTCCTTCTCACCCACTCATGTCTGCTAAAGACAGGCATCTGGTGATACCATCCCTACCTGGCATCAAATCCCAATCCAGACTCTTCTCAGCTGGTGGAATGAACTGTCCATCTCCATTTGAACTGTTGACCCCCTTACTGTTTTTAAAAAGTATTGAAGTCTCTCTTTTTCTAGGAGTATATTTCTAATTGATAATGGTTTTGATTCTAGGATCTTTGCAGCTACGAAAAGAGTAACCAGTCTTGTGTTGTTCTGTTTGGTTTAGAAATCTTCACTTGTGATAAGTAGTACTAGGGTGTTGTACCGTGTTAGCCATTATGAATGTAGTGACAAGTCAAGTAAAATGATACCTTTTATTGGCTAACTAAAAAAGATTCCAATATGCATCTTGCCTGAAGAAGGGGCATGAGTTGCCTCGAAAGCTTGTATATTGTAATTTTTTTCAGTTAGCCAATAAAAAGGTGTCATTTTACTTGACTTGTCACTTTACTTGTGATAATTAATTTTGTAACTTCCTTCTTTTTCAAAGCAGTCCCTAGGTAGATGTGTACCCGATTATGTTGACTTCTTTTTTAGGTCACTTTGGACAAAAGCATCTGCTAAATGAGTAAATGTACATGTATACAGCACAATGGAATTAGTTTATTTTTTTCTTTTACATACTCATCAGACAAAAACTTTAAATAATAACTATTCAATTAAAATAAAAGGGTGGAGGATTTCCTTAATTTGTTATTGATATAATTTGCCATATCTAAGAAGACATTTGCTTTTAGGATCAATACTACAGTACAACTACTACTGATACATGAAATATTAAAAAGTACTGTTACAATATACAAATTTGGCAGTTTGGTCACTAGAGGGCATAAAAGAGCTAACTTTAGATGAAAAAATACAACAGCTTGAGCTGGCAGGCGACTAAACCGTTCTCATATGGAAATAGACACAAGACAGCCATCTAATGTTTTCTTTTTGTCGCTTATTCCCAATTACCAGCTTCATCAAATAAGGTAGAGTAAGTCTCTCCAACTTTTTTACTTTCACTCTCACTATGTTTAAAATTTGTTAACCTGAAATGAATAAACTGATTTTTTGTTTTTGCCCAATTAAGTAAGAAAATCTTTTAATCTTTCCCATCTCTGTCCTCAATTTTGTAATTAAATATCACATTTGTGCTTATTGACCACATAAAAATAAAATCATGTAGAACCCTGGCAAAGCAGGATTGAAGACACCTTAGGTGAGTTCTGCTTTTTAAGGTCTTCACAACATGCCTTTTAGAAGTCAGAGCTTTGTTTTGTCTTTTAATGAGACCATTTTTGACCCCTGCTTGTGAGTACCCGAAAGCTATTTAGCTGTTTCGGATACAAGGCAAGAACCAATCATTAGTGACACAACACTCCATGACTGGACACACCGAAACAATTACTGCACCAATTACCCTGCCATAGATGTATTTGGGATGTGTGAGCAAACCTTAGTGATACCTAAGCTAACAGGAGACCACAAGGACGTCATCAGATTGGGATTGGACCCTAGGTACTTGGAGATATGAAGCACCCTACCTTTTGTTAAGTCTAATTCAGTCATCTTCTTTCCCCCCAGTTCCACTCTTATGTGCCTGCCTTTATCATTTTTGTCTTAAGAGAGTAGCTTTGGAAATTATTTGCCAGGTCAGATGTAGACAAAGGTGATCATGGAGTGGAATCCTGTAGAGGAGCTGCTCCTTCATGCTCATTCACATTTCAGTCTGACTTTAAAAAAATAAATAAATTATATATATATATATATATATATATATATATATATATATATATATATAGTTTTTAAAGTAAAAGTAAAATATTGACCAAAGTGAGCTAGTGAATGCATTCCTGTGTATACCGACGTACTGTAATTATTTGCCAACTTTCCCACAGCAGGTTTACTTTGAATCCACTGACTGACTGCTTGTGGAAGCTGGAAAACAAGCAGACTAATTAAACAAAAAGTACAGCGAAAGGCAAGAATTCGCCTCAGGGCAGCAAAAAGCGGAGCAAAGCACAATCTGACTAGAGGTATGAGGAGCCATAATAATAATACTAATGGGGGTGTCATGCTGGTTTGGGAGTCTTACAAGGTGTCTGATGAGACACTCTATCCTATCTTTCTATCTTTCAGCCAGCATTCAGTAACACTGTATATGCTGGTGTGGATTTTAGGCCAGAGTCATGCAGATTCTGATCATCAGTGCCATTAGAGTAAGGAGATATAGCCAGTCATAGGAGTAGCCCTATATTACCCTTATGCTGTCTTTGGTCTCATTTAATTTACTGATTTAAACAGGGCCTCTTGGGCACCATCTCTCATGATGAGCAAGGTAAAATGAATATAAACTAGCATTGAGTTTTGTTTTGTTTTTTGATTTTGTACATAATGTGTGGCACAGCTAGTGCAAATACCAAAATGGCCATATATAGTAAGACAAAAAACCTTTTACTGTAAACAGTCAGTGGAACAACACTAAGTATGCTTATCACTATATAGTGATAGCTTTTTAAAAGTGAAATAGTGAACCAAACAGTCTTTGGTGATGGAGGGCGGGGGGGCACACTAGCCTTCTTTGATCTCGCCCCTTCTTATATATCGATATATAGATATATATATATATATATATCGATAGGTAGTCTGCTGGTTTTCCACAGGTAGGCATAAGAAAATTTGCACAGCTCTGGGCTGGTAGGTAAAGAAATGCCGTTACTCCGTATGCAGTGTTAGGTTTTATAAAAATATACTGTGTTACCTGTGTCATTCAGAATTGACTTTAAAATTCTGCTTATGGTTTATAAAGCCTTAAATAATCTCGCCCCTTCTTATATATCGGAATGTCTGACACCCTATATTCCAAATCGTAACCTCAGATCCTCAAATGAGTGTCTCCTTAGAATTCCAAGAACAAAACTTAAAAGAAGTGGTAAGGCGGCCTTCTGCTGCTATGCACCTAAAATCTGGAATAGCCTGCCAATAGGAATTCGCCAGGCTAATACAGTGGAGCACTTTAAAACACTGCTGAAAACATATTACTTTAACATGGCCTTTCTATAACTTCAATTTAACTTAATTTAACTTAATCCTGATACTCTATATGTTCAATTTCCTCATAATAACTATTCAGGGTAGCTCTACAATCCGTACTGACCCCTACTCTCTTTTCTATTTCTTTTTCCGGTTTCTTTGTGGTGGTGGCCTGCGCCACCTCCACCTACTCAAAGCTTCATGATGCTCCAACAATGATGGATGGACTAAAAGGCAGAATTCTACGTGACCATCATCATCAAGCCTTTCCGTGAGAACCCTAAATCCAAAGAGGACTGTTTCATTTATGTTAGGTAGAATGCCCAGAGGGGACTGGGCGGTCTCATGGTCTGGAATCCCTACAGATTTTATTTTTTTTTCTCCAGCCGTCTGGAGTTTTTATTTTGTTTTTTCTGTCCCCCCTGGCCATTGGACCTTACTCTTATTCGATGTTAATTAATGCTGATTTATTTTGTTTTCATATTGTGTTTTTTATTTTTCCATTCTTTATTATGTAAAGCACTTTGAGCTACTGTTTGTATGAATATGTGCTATATAAATAAATGTTGTTGTTGCTGTTTGATTACAAGCTCAAGGGAGTCAATGCAACAAACTGAATAAACGAGATACTAAATGTATTCATCAGGAAGTGCACCCTTTTTTGAAACTATGCTTGTAGCTCCTAGCAAATACAGTATATTCAATAATTACTATTTTACTGTCATTTTTGAAATGTTTATAAAAAATATATTTGTTTGCTATTTTTCCACATTTTGTACCCACATTTGGCTTGTATGTATGCACCCATATAAAAGTATCTTAGGATGCACTGTTGCTGAACTAGGACTTTGACATTTAAGCATAGATAAGATTGGAAAACGATGATAAAAAGCTGTAAGATACTACATGCTGTTGCTGCTGTCTATTTATCTTCATGGATCAGAATCTAGCTTTCTTAGACTCTGAACTTTGGGTGGTGGTGGGGCTTGTGTGGCTCAATGATCTGTAGAGCTATGATATCTGGAGATCAGTGTTCTTGATAGAGTTACTCACAGCAAACTAGTCTAAGGGAAGTGGGCAGGCAAAAAACAAGCAATGGCTGAATGCACTGAATGTTCAAAACAAATCACTGGGAACCTCAGCTGAAACAAGCACAGTGGGATTAGCTCCTGAAGCCTGGCTTGGCAAAAGCCTGGTCGCCACATGTTCCAGTTCAGCCTGAAACAACTATAGGGTGGTCCAGATCTAATTATGCACTTTTCATTACGCTATAACTTATTAAGTTTATTACATAGAAAATCACCCAAAAAATCCTGGACCATCGAGAAGTGTGCAGACTGACGACATGAAGAATCGTCTTTGTGCCAAACTGGATTTGTCCCAGCATAAATCAAAGTCATCCAGATGATCTGGATCTGCATAATTAAATCTGGACCACCCTGTACAAGGCATGCAGACGTGCCACCCAAAAAAGGGAAGGGTGAGAGTCACATACAGTGCCATTTGGAGAATAGGCAAGTGTGGAATTCACATAAGCATATTAGACCCTGGCAAAGAACACTGGCTCTTAGGATGTGGATCATAATGGTGAAAAACGGCATCTCTCACTCGCACTATAGTTATCCAATGGAAGAGACCCCAAGTGTGTTTTGAGATACTCACAAGACCCTAGCTGGGTGCTATACAGTTAGTTTGTTCTGGTGGAAAAAAAAAAGCCGTTTCAAAGCAACTTTGGGTGCAAAAGTCAAAATTTTCCTGTATTTGCAGTAAGATAAACCAAACAACTAATCAGAGACAGCCTGAATTCTGTCCTCAAATATGTACCATTTACCGATTCTGTAGTATTACTGGGATACTTAAATGCTAACTTGGGCAATGATGGAAATATCTGGAAGGGTTTGATAGGGAGGGACAACCTCAACTCATCTGAATCCAAGTGGTGAGCTGTTAGTGGATTTCTGTGCTATTCAAGAATTTTGATTGACAAATACCTTTTTCAAACACAAGGGCACTCATAAGGGTACATGTTGCCAGAGTACCTTGGGGTGAAGATCAATGATTCACTTTGTAGTTGTGGGATCTGATCTAAAGCTGTATCTTTTGGACACTCAGGTAAAGAGAAGTTCTGGACTGTCCACTAATTGTTACGTGGTGGTGAGACGGCTTCTATGAATGGAGTTCCTATTGGGCAGACCTTGAAGACACAAACTGGTAACAAGCAGATGCCTCTGTTCAGAAGGAGTTCATTTCCCTCCTGAACAGCTCTCTATGTATCCAAACACACAGATGTCACATTTGTTTCAATCGGACACATCAATAGACATCTTGGAGCAGTTGATGTCATTTTAAAGTTGCATAAGGTACATCAATTTTACCTGAAACTTTGACAGAATGTCTCAAAAATGTGCAGCCCGTACTGTAAATGCAAGACCTGCAGACAGGATCACTTTCACAATGAGAGCTCTTTTATGTGTGTTTCTATTTTATTACTAGGTTGTATTTTCTATTATCAGCATTCACTAGTTATCCCCGTCAGATTAAAGATACAGGCAAAAACAGCATCATATAGATATTTTAGTCAGTCAGTCAGTCATTTTCCAACCCGCTATATCCTAACACAGGGCCACGGAGGTCTGCTGGAGCCAATCCCAGCCAACACAGGGCACAAGGCAGGAACAAATCCCGGGCAGGGTGCCAGCCCACCGGAGGGCACACACACACACACCTACCAAGCACACACTAGGGACAATTTAGGATCGCCAGTGCACCTAACTGCATGTCTTTGGACTGTGGGAGGAAACCCACGCAGACACGGGGAGAACATGCAAACTCCACACAGGGAGGACCCGGGAAGCAAACCCGGGTCTCCTAACTGCGAGGCAGCAGCGCTACCCACTGCTCCACCCACATAGATATTTTAATTTGTGTAAATGTAATCATACCTAAATGTTTTATTAAAGATTCATTGTTTATTGTGTGGACAGAAGTAATAATATTTTATTTTCAGTTCTCATACAGCTGTGTCCTCTTTTTTATGGCTATCATGTATATTTACATAACACCATCAAAATGTGCAAAATGATATTGTTTCAAAGATATTAATACTTACCAGATTGGATGGGGTTATGTGTAAACTGCTTGCCCAAAATATTGAATCAATAGTCAAATTGATCATTGTTAGGTCATTCAATATTAACTAGACTTTTTTTGATATACTAGATAAGACACCAAAAATGTGCTTAAGATATTATTTTTAATCTTTCAAGTATTTTGGGGACAACAGTTAAGTATTAATATTTTGATCAGTGCTTTGCAAAATCCCAGACTTTTTCTATAATAAATGTATTATTGCAAGGCTGTCAGTGCTCTTCCAAGGAGTTTGCTGTATTTGTGTTCCTCTTCCCAATGATATTTAAAGGTGGGCTGCAGTTTCCCATTTCCTGCCTTATCTTTTCTATATACTAAACAGAGAAACTGCCCCTTGTACTACTTGCTTATATTACCTGGATAGACTTGGCCCCTTGACCAACCTGTGCTAGTAACCTTCCACTGTGCACTGTCAGGGAAAACAAAGGTACAAGTCAATGGAGCTGTGCAGTCAGGTGGGGTGACAACCGTACCCCAGTATGGGAACATTTCCACCCATAAAAAAACTGCATACTATTATTAGTGTAAAAATATTGTAGCCATGCCAATGGTACCATTATCATACCCCATGAGGGTGCAGCGACAACTTGTACCTTTATTTTTAGGCTACCTTAGTTGTTTTATACATTGTTACACACATGTGTTTAGGAGACAGCTAAAGGGCCTGGGGAACTGTAATACTACACCAGACCACGGGGTGACAGAGTGTGCTGACTGTCTCTCTTAGTTTCTTGCAGACCATTCCCGGGAAATCTCATCAGGTTCCGGCACCTCTAATGACGTCACTTCCAGTTCTGGACTAGATGACATCATTTTCCTTCCCCAGCCCTTAAAACCGTCATCTTATCTCCAAATAATCAATTCTGTTTTGGACTCAGTCTTGTGAACATCTCTGTTCAAATATTTTAAAAACTTTTGCAGTTAGGAAATAATATACGGGTGGCTACCCCAAACCTTTATGATATCTGGAGACACATTCTTATTGCAACATATATGACAGTGACTTTGTTTCAAAAATAACCAGTCAAATAAGAACATATTTTCCACTGGCCAAAATTACAAGTAAAACTCTTAGAAACAATATTAATCTCTGTTAACCTTGTTAATCTCCTTTATTTACCTTATACATTAATCGTATCCATTAACCTTATTCATCCATCCATCCATTAACCAATCCGCTATATCCTAACTACAGGGTCACGGGAATCTGCTGGAGCCAATCCATTAACCTTATCTTTTAACAAAAAGCCCACCCTTTAACATTAATATTCAGTTAACTCTTAGGTTGGGATAATCTTGTGTTTTTATTTAGTTATTCTCAAGCAGAAATACCAATTAAATTCAACAATCAACACTCTTCAATTATTTAATAAGTTGTATTGCAAAAATGTTATTAAAAGCTGTATGTATTTAATTTTATAAGCTGTAGTCTGGTGTACCTGGAGCAATTTCAGAGCCTTATCTGACCCTGGGAGTGGTTGAATGGTTCAGAAGTTAACCCAGTAAGGGTTGTTTAAGTACTCTCATAGCCAGTCTCTATGGGTCAGTTGCAGTGTATCTAAGAGAGCACCATACCAGCAGCAGATCAAGACCATACTATGCAGTCTGGTACAAAGAGGAGATGATCTTCAGGTCTAAGTGCTGTCTTAGTAAATGCCAGAATAAGATCAGTACGCAGTTTAACTAACCTGCAGCTAGTCTTGTTTTGGCTTTGTGTTTCTCCCTTGTTTGCTCAGCTTCCTTCTGGTTGTAAGTAATGGCAGTGCATGGGGCCATTAACATTTCGCCCAATTGTGATTAATGATGTGCTGCTACATATTCCTCTCGATTGAAAGGGCTAGAGCATAAGGAAAAAGTACATCTTCATGTAAACATATTAAAAAAATAACTTCATTATTTAAGCAACCTTAGATCACTGCCTTTATCATCAGGGTGACCTGGGTGCATCCCCTGGTCCTCCACTTGCTAAGGAGCCTAGGCATATGGGAGAAAAAAGTAATGGTTTTCCATGGAGTGTACACACACTACATTATATCAGCCCCCTCAATTTACAAGTGACTACTCACTTAAATCACCATGAGCAACCAGTACCCCTGCTGATTTTATTTTTATATTCATATATGCTCATAGTGTGTAAATATATGTATGTGACAAGCTGGAGCCTGTGGAGATCTTAATCTTGCTTTAACTCATTTCCCAATTACGTAGATTAGAAAAGAGTTGATACTTGTCATTTTTTACACACCCAGCTTACCCTTTAACCTGAAGTAATCCAACAGTCGGCAAAGCATATAAAATGGCTAGTCAGAAACAGCATAACATTCATAAATAATGTCTAATCGCAATACAAACTTCACAGTAGAGCACAAGTGCTACATAATACATATCTGGAGAGATCTCGTGTCAGATTTGGAGGACACCTGTAAAGATCTCTCTACAACATTCAGAAGGAATACAGCATGGATGAAACTGGAATCTTTGATTGTGTACTTTCTGAACTGGTGGCCGAGCAATTTCTTAATTAGGGACACTGACTCAGCTTCTTTTTACTGAAGATAACTGTTTAAATCTATATATTATGCAATATAACTATTTCCATGCATTGTTTGTCTTTTTCTGTGGCGATGAGTTAAACATATTTGTCTCAGAATCACACTATACTTCAGTCTAAATAAAAATCTAAAATATGGTGTTGGGCCACCAGGGGGTGTATCACTCCCCAAACCACGACACAGACAGGCTGAGACACAAGTCTTTCCCAATAGCACACCTTTTTAAGTTTTGCTCCACACTACACAGCACAGTACAAAAGCACCAGATATATAACACAGTTCTTGTCTCTTTTTCTCTCTCTGTCTCCTCTCCTCCTCCCACAAGCTTTGTGCTCCACCTCCCAACTCTGGCTCCCTGACTGGTGCTGAGGCGGCTCCTTTTATGGTGCACCCAGAAGTGTTCCAGGTGTTTTTTGACCTTCTTCCGGCTGCACTTCTGGGTGTGGCAGAAGTGGTTCCTCCAATGACTCAGCTGCACCTGCAGCCCCCATAGAGCCCAACAGAGCTGCTCCAAACTACAACTCCCGAAATGCCCTGCAGGGATCCGTGGTGCTGTAGCAACTCAGGGGGGCTACACCCAATGTCTTGGGGAATATAGTGACTCCAATATAGTCTCTCCCTCAGTCCTTCCACTCACTGGCTATCCGTCACAATGGTTTCCATATTTTTTAATGGCATATTTGTGCTTTTTCATCTCTGAACTTATTTTGTAGCATTCCTCACGGCACCAAATCCATTAAACTTTCACCCAAGGTGTTCTACGTTAATACACAACTTTGTTCTCCTTCTCTGTGTGCCCAGTGAAGCACATTGCATATGCACTTATTCTTTGTTTTGGTCTGTTGCAAATCCGCATCTCTGGGGCACACTACAACAGCGTTAAACCCAAATGTGAGTTTTATTACTGTAAATGCATACTAAGACCAGATCAGCACTGGATCACACCCACATGATAGCACACTGCAAAAGACCCTATTTGAGCAAGATGTTTGGTGAAGCTGAAAGAAAAATGCTTGACTAGCAGAAAGAAGAGAGCCCGATTTGACAAAAAGAGAGTGAGAGTGAGAGGGAGGTCATAAACATTGGAACATAGATAATTATATACACTCACCTAAAGGATTATTAGGAACACCTGTTCAATTTCTCATTAATGCAATTATCTAATCAACCAATCACATGGCAGTTGCTTCAATGCATTTAGGGGTGTGGTCCTGGTCAAGACAATCTCCTGAACTCCAAACTGAATGTCAGAATGGGAAAGAAAGGTGATTTAAGTAATTTTGAGCGTGGCATGGTTGTTGGTGCCAGACGGGCCGGTCTGAGTATTTCACAATCTGCTCAGTTACTGGGATTTTCACGCACAACCATTTCTAGGGTTTACAAAGAATGGTGTGAAAAGGGAAAAACATCCAGTATGCGGCAGTCCTGTGGGCGAAAATGCCTTGTTGATGCTAGAGGTCAGAGGAGAATGGGCTGACTGATTGAAGCTGATAGAAGAGCAACTTTGACTGAAATAACCACTCGTTACAACCGAGGTATGCAGCAAGGCATTTGTGAAGCCACAACACACACAACCTTGAGGCGGATGGGCTACAACAGCAGAAGACCCCATCGGGTACCACTCATCTCCACTACAAATAGGAAAAAGAGGCTACAATTTGCACGAGCTCACCAAAATTGGACAGTTGAAGACTGGAAAAATGTTGCCTGGTCTGATGAGTCTCGATTTCTGTTGAGACATTCAAATGGTAGAGTCAGAATTTGGCGTAAACAGAATGAGAACATGGATCCATCATGCCTTGTTACCACTGTGCAGGCTGGTGGTGGTGGTGCAATGGTGTGGGGGATGTTTTCTTGGCACACTTTAGGCCCCTTAGTGCCAATTGGGCATCGTTTAAATGCCACGGGCTACCTGAGCATTGTTTCTGACCATGTCCATCCCTTCATGACCACCATGTACCCATCCTCTGATGGCTACTTCCAGCAGGGTGATTCGAGCTTTGTGACATGGTGCATTATTTCAAATTAGTTTCTTGAACATGACAATGAGTTCACTGTACTAAAATGGCCCCCACAGTCACCAGATCTCAACCCAATAGAGCATCTTTGGGATGTGGTGGAACGGGAGCTTCGTGCCCTGGATGTGCATCCCACAAATCTCCATCAACTGCAAGATGCTATCCTATCAATATGGGCCAACATTTCTAAAGAATGCTTTCAGCACCTTGTTGAATCAATGCCACGTAGAATTAAGGCAGTTCTGAAGGCGAAAGGGGATCAAACACCGTATTAGTATGGTGTTCCTAATAATCCTTTAGGTGAGTGTACAACAATAACAACAGAACAACAACAACAACAATAATAATAATCCTTAAACTGGAGTAGTATGGGAGACACAAAATTAGCAAAATAAACTTAAACAATCAACATGACAAACAGGACTGCAAGTCCTGCAACTCTGGGATTTGAATGTATTGCTGAAGGCTGATTTAATTATAAATATGAGTCTCTCAAATGGGCTAACATTAAAACTTGTATTAAAACTCCACAGATATCATTGTCCATTGTTCATCATCATCTTAGACTTGAATGATTGCATTCTTCATATTTACTCTTGGCATGCCAAAACAGTTGTCCATAATTGGTCTCTTGCTAGAAAAGCTCTCTGATGTTGTACATTGATTGGATGGTAATATTGCATTTTATGCCTTTGGTGATGAGGATAAAGTTAATATTGTACATGAGCAGAAAGACTCCTCTATATTTTAAAACTGTTAAACCACTATTTTGTATTAAAAACATTCATATCTTGCTCCGACTAGTCCTGACGCCTATCTCATGCGTTCAGATTTCCCCATACAGATCTGGCAGTGATAACTAAACTCAAGGCACCTTTGAGCACTTGCTGCATCCTGCACTGCAAACAATTAGAAATCATCATGACGGCAGTTAGCATGTCAACAGTCAGTATGTAACTGGTATCTATGTCTATTAGATCACATCTGTCTGATTAGTTAATTTTATTAATTTTGCAGATTTAGGATCGATATAGGAATCCTTGGTATTGGATTAAAAATTATTTTCACAATCAAACAAACAAAATGGGATATGAGCCAAATATCTTTTAAGTGCAGTCTAGATGTAGCTTTAGTAGCCTGTAGCAACATATGAACTCAGATACAGCCAATATGGAGTTTCCATCCATCCATCCATCCATCCATTATCCAACCCGCAGGGTCACAGGGGTCTGCTGGAGCCAATCCCAGCCAACACAGGGCACAAGGCAGGAACAAACCCCAGGCAGGGCGGCAGCCCACCGCAGGCCACACACACACACACACACACACACCCACCAAGGACAATTCAGAATCGCCAATGCACCTAACCTGCATGTCTTTGGACTGTGGGAGGAAACTGGAGCACCCGGAGGGAACCCACGCAGACACAGGGAGAACATGCAAACTCCATGGAAGCGAACCCAGGTCTCCTTACTGCGAGGCAGCACCATTACCACTGCACCACTGTCTTGTCCAATATGGAGTTTTCTTAAGCTAATATTTACCATCATGACTTTCCTCTAGGATCACTCTGGCATTGGGGGAACTGTTGCCCCTTCACCTCACAAAAATGATGTTTATGTGCAGGACCCATATAGAAAAGAGTTGAAGTGTACATTTGTTTGTTTTGTACTTTGTATTTTTCCTTTTATTTTTATTTTTCTGTATTTTGACTCTCTTGGCTGGCACTAAAGTACCCAGTATAAGTGAGTTTGTTAGGGCAGTGGTGAGTGACCTATTGTGCAAATGTCATATACAGGGTTAGGTCTTGCTTTGTGTAAATGCTGCCATTATAGACTTTAGCTTTGAAATAAAAAAAAAATCCCACTCCCCTTCATTCATTGGTCAATTGCCATGTCTTCAATTCCAAAGCAAAGCATTGTGGGAATGCGTTTTCCTGTTTATGATGGCATGATTGATAATTCCGGAAGTATATATTGTCACACACGTGCGCATGGGAGGCAGCTAAAGGGCTTGAGTAAGGGCAGTTCCGAGATATACCAGGATGTGGCAGAGTGCACTTACTCTTTTTCTCCCTTGTCTGCAGACCATTCACGGGAGATTCCACCTGGTTCCCTTGACGTCACTTCCGGGACCGAGCCAATGGAAGGAGACCTTGCCAGCTCTGGCCCCTGTGATGTCACGTCGAGGCTCGCAGCAATGGCAGAAGACCTTCATGAACCCGACCCCTTTGACTTCACTTCCTGTCTTCCCCTTTAAAAGCCTCCACATTTTCCCTATTCCCTCAGTTCTGTTTTGGACTCGGTTTTGTGCACAGCAGTGTTGGATTCATTTGATCGACTTGGGGCAGCCAGGAAATCAGTTATACGGGTGGCTGCCCCAAACCTTTTCATGACTCATATGTCTGGTTTTTGCGACAATATTTAACAATATTTTAGCAAAAAAGCATGTGTTGCACATTTGAATAACTGACATGTAGATTATGCAACACGAGTAAACTGAGATTTTGTTTTTTTTTCCCATGGGAGTTTTTCACATTGTTCACTGTTGCACAACATTGGTCACCATTGAACTCTATTGTATCCTAAATTTTTTTTCTCTCCATTCCACATTAAAACATAAGATTAAAAATTTTTTGACCATTAGTACAAACTACATAGAGTAAGTAATATAGAAAAAGTATCATTTTTCACTGGAGTATTCCTTTAACAAGGAGATATTGATGGTTCACAATTGTGTTGTCACAGCTATTCGTTGATTTACCACCTCTGTCGCGATGTTCTTTGTAGTTTTTGTGCTTTAGTTCCTTGGATTTTTCATTCTATGATCAATGGAATCACTAGTACAGAAATAAAAAAAATAAAACAAAGCACATACTTAATGACAGTATTAAGACCTAGAAATTATAATCCGTGATGAAACATAGTATGTAAAATAATATAAGATAAGATAAAAAGAAATTGCCAAATGGTGCTGAGAAATAATAGAAACTCATACAAGAGCTTTAAGAACTTGCAAAGGTACCACAGTACTTTCATATATTTTCTTCTTTGTGGGTACCTTTAAAGTCAATTTTCAAGCAATCTCTTCTTTAATAGCTCTTGCTTCTAATGGAGCAAATTCTTAAATCAAGCTGCCAGGCTCGTTCTGATGCCTAGTGTAAATGGGGTATTTTTTTTTTACCAGATGTGTGTGACTCTCATTTTTTCACTTCCTTTAGTCTATACACACTATAAAAGAAAAAAAAATGATTTTTGCTGTTGGCAGGAGTTAAATGCACTCACTCACTCTCCAATCCAGTGCTGTACCACACTCCCATTCACATTAACTTTACTGTATCTTATTCACTGAATGCTAAGGTGCTTAATATTTAATTCAGGGAAGTTGAAACTATTACTCGATTTTTTTGGTCAATGGAGGCATTCTATATTTTATAACATAGTTCCGTTGGGGAGAAAGATGTTGTGCCACAGTTGGAGGGTAGGACTTGTTTTATGGCATGTTGGTTTTGGAATTGATAAAAGGAAACCTTAAGGTCATTTTCAGCCTTACCAAATATAGACAAATAAATAGTCTTGTAGTGGTTGACTGCAGAATCAGTACCGTGTCTCATTTTTATGCAGTTACAATATTATTTAATGGCTATTGTTTAGTAAGACTAGTAAGAGCAACATTAAATAACTGTGTACTATATCTTTAGTTACAGTTTGGTGCACCAATTCAATTATTTATTTTCAGTTTGTTTCATTTTGTTGTAAAAGGAGAATTAGGTACTTTTTGATAGATACAGTAAGCTCATTCTAGCACTTAGTAAGACATGTGCTAATATCCCAAACCATTTCATAATCTTTTGGATGGATTTTTAATAATCAATGTTTATTAGTATACTGTTTTATTTTTCTCAGTACAACAGAAAGAAGATATCCTATCCACTTTTCACAGAACGACTGATAGGCTTTTTGAAATGTGGTAGGCATTTATCAGTGTTTTTCTCAGTCAATTGACAATGAATGTTAGGTAATCCTGCGGTGGGTTGGCACCCTGCCCTGGATTGGTTCCTGCCTTGTGCCCTGTGTTGGCTGGGATTGGCTCCAGCAGACCCCCGTGACCCTGTGTTCGGATTCAGCGGGTTGGAAACTGGATGGATGTTAGGTAATCGTTTTAATATTTCAGTTATATCTGAGTGTTTACTTCATATTTACTTCATATTGTCCTTCTTTGCACTTAAAACAGTGTGCAAGAGGAGATATCTGACCTGAATTAAGATGCATATGTGCATTGTAAAGGAACATTGTCAATTAATCAACAATTTAAATCTAATAATTAAAGTGATCTAAAATCCCGTTAAGAGAGCTGATAACAAAGAGCCCCAGAAGATGCAGATTTCAGTGCTCAAAACACCCAAATCAAAAAAAATGTGCCTAATGGCATCAGTAAAATCAGGGAGAAGGCTGCACAACGTCCACCTTCTTATTACATGTCTCGATGAATAACTAAAGGAATTTAACATTACTATCTTGTTGGATATGGACATATAATAACAAAATGGCCACTGTGTTTTAACATGTTGTATAGGTATACTTATAGACCCCAATGCCTATCTAAACTCTGCTGTTGTTATGGTATATACTGACGCAATAGTTCAAATTTTAGAAAGAGGATGTTAGCAGACAGGGCAGTAACTGTGGTCATCTACATGTCTGTTATCTGTCTGTCCCCACAGTCGCAGCGCTAATTACAACATGCAAATTATTGAGTAAGCTTCAGTTACCTTGTGCTACTAAGCTCCTGAATGGATGACAGCAATTTTAGCTTTTTTTATTTTCTGTCAATATCAAATCTTTTGTTTAGTATTTTTTGCTCTATCCCTGAAACGGTGGTTTAAAATGCACAGACTGGAGGAATTGAGGGTGGGTGTTTTACGAAGAAGTGCTCGGGTATAGCCTTTGCAGCACTGGATTTTGCTGGGTTGTCCCCAGATGTATATTCTCATTTGAGAATCATGTCTGGCCCCACAAGACTAAACTAGATATAGTTCTTCAGTTCCAGATAACCCACTGACACTGGAAGGCATACATTGTAGCTTTGTTACTAAGTACATTTTGAAATTTAAGCAGCATAAAATGTGTCTAAACTTTGAGCTTCTGAAATCACACATGAGAATAAATTGTGACAATGCCCAATTAATGTAAAATAAGTAAAATTTAATTTTCAATGTAAGGGGATGTAGCGATGCTGCCTCGCAGTTAGAAGACCTGGGTTCGCTTCCCGGGTCCTCCCTGCGTGGAGTTTGCATGTTCTCCCCGTGTCTGTGTGGGTTTCCTCCCACAGTTCAAAGACATGCAGGTTAGGTGCATTGTCGATTCTAAATTGTCCCTAGTGTGTGTTCTTGATGTGTGTGTGTGTGCCCTGTGGTGGGCTGGTGCCCTGCCCTGGGTTTGTTTCCTGCCTTGTGCCCTGTGTTGGCTGGGATTGGCTCCAGCAGACCCCCGTGACCCTGTACTTAGGATATATTAGGTTAGGGAAATGGATGGATGTATGGATGGAAGGGGTTTAGTTTAATTAAGTATATGTGTGGAAATGTTCTGTATTCCTGGTGCTCTCATAGGTTTCTTCTCCCACTTCAAAGACACATTCCTATATTATTAAGTTTCTGCTGACTGAGTGTTGGATTGGCACCCTTACATACAACAACACCCCCAAAACATTCATCATTAGCGTATGTAATAGGAACATGCCATTCAAATATGGCTTCAGAACAATAAAAGAAATATTGTAAACTTTCATCATTCAGGGTAAACAATAATAACAATTTCCTCAAAAAATCAATTTTTGTTAACAAGTTGGAACATTTTATTTTTTTCTCTGTAAGAACTACCTAATGGAGCCTTTTTTAATATGTGTCAAATCCAGAAAATTATTTTATTATTGAACTTGAATGGAACTCATCTTCCTTTTCTATAAATTACATCCAATGTTGTAATAATAGCTCCACTCTTCCTTTTGTGATGCAAGTGTGCAGGAGCAGCCTTTTATTCAGTAAAATTCACAAATAAACTTCACACTGTATACTCAACAATAAAGTAAGTAGAACCTGAACTTTAAATAGTTTCTAAAATATATTAGCAGTAGTGAACACAGGGACTGAAACTGAACTGAATTGTTGATTCTGCTTCATGGTCGGTGAGTTCCAATTGAGGTTCGAAAAGTGTTCTTTGTCAGAAATACATTAAATATTTTACTGTATCATTGTATTTATTTATTTTTTAATTTTGTTATTTGTGTCTTGTAGTTAGTAACTTTATGATCACTGAAGGAAGAAAGCTTGAGTGAAAAAAGGGATTTAGCTGGTTCATTGTTACCAGTATGAACTGGTATAATAGAGTTCTTGCCAGCAGCAAACAGTGGTGATGAGAGCAGTGTGAAAGATCCAGGGTCTGGGCTTGTACCTACTGCTCTTCTGCATTTTGGACAGCTTAGATGTTGTGGAACATTATCAATGGTCTGAATCTGAGGGTGAAGTGTAGGGCACAATGCTTCCAACAACAAGAAAGTTAAGGAGTGATGTCATTTTATTGGATATTTTCACAGTATAGGAACAATCTCATCAGATGCAGCACTATATACATACAGTAAAAGAAACAGGTTGGCAAAGATAATGCAGGAACTGACTACAACAGTATAGTCCACATACGTAATGCAAGGTTGACTGACTGACTTACTCATCAATAAAAACATTATTTCAAAATTGTTTTGACTTTTTAAATTGAAATTTGATGTTTTTATAGAAAAAAGAAAATTAGCTGACCCATGCTTTTTTATTTATTGGTATTTGTTGATAATAATACTGTACCAAGTACACCATGCCAGAGTGCCACACAGTGCTGAAAGATGCCAGAAGACCAAAAGTAGCAGCCCTCAGTGCCCTCTTTGTAGAATGCCAGTGTATGCTAATGAAGGTCTGCAGTTAAACCAATAAGCAGTGTGGACCAACAGCACCACTAACCAATAAGGGGGACAGGATGAGTGAAGAAGGGGAAGTCTCTTAGACAGTCATTTAAATATGATGTCACCTGTGCTGATGGAGCTGTGGAATAGATGGAAGTAAGAAAGTTCTGCTAAAAAACTGTCGTTTCCATACGCAATGCCTATTTCAAGTTGTACATTGGTTTTGATCAATTAAAAAGGAATCCCTTTTGATTGATAAAGTACTAATTCCACATTCTATAATATGTGTAAAGGCAAATGGTCCATCCATCCATCCATCCATTATCCAAACCCTCTATATCCTAACTACAGGGTCACAGGGGTCTGCTGGAGCCAATCCCAGCCAACACAGGGTTCAAGGCAGGAAACAAACCCCAGGCAGGGCACACACACTAGGGACAATTTAGAACTGCCAATGCACCTAACCTGCATGTCTTTGGACTGTGGGAGGAAACTGGAGCACCAGGAGGAAACCCATGCAGACACGAGAGAACATGCAAACTCCACACAGGGAGGACACGGGAAGCAAACCTGGGTCTCCTAACTGCAAGGCAGCAGCGCTAGCACTGCGCCACCATGCCGCCTAAGGCAGATGGTAATTGTTTATTTTACTGACTATCATTATGTGGATATGGTACAGATATATAAGGTTTGGAAAGGTACCGTATATAAGGCATTTTCTCATATAAAACAAAACAAATGGCGACAATTACAATGATGTTGTAATGTACAGTATATGAATGATATGCAAAATCCCTCAGCCTTTGCCAACACTTGCGAATTGTTAGCAACATCAGAAACTTTTACAAGTGTATTTTAAAGTTTACAGAAATGGTCTTTTGATTGCTAAATTTGGGGTAAACAGTTAGCCAGTTAAAAGAATGTACATTCGCTTGCTTATCTGATGTGGCTGAATTATCTCAAAATGTTACAAATAAAACATGTGCCATACTAGATACACAGTCAATATCAGATAAAATCAATTAAAAAAATCTGCGTTTAAATATGACCAAAGAAATTCAGAGACCATCAGAGTGGTGGTTGCTAAATATATCCTAGAAACTCCCAAAGAGAGCAGACTTGCAGTTACTAAAAATGTATAAAAGATCCTAAACTGAACAGACTTGTGGTTGCTAAATTTGCACAAAAAATCCTACAGTGAACAGAGTTGTGGCTGCTAATTATAGGCGTAAATGTTTACAAATTCACAGAGCTGCTGTTACCAAATGTACCTCAAAACATCAAAAAGTTATTTGCCTTAGCTCAAAAATTGCAATGATGGGTTTATTATAATTCGCGCACTGATGAATCTTATAAAGAAATTCTTAGAGAGTCCAAGAATATTGACTGTCCAGACTGTTGTGCATTGAAATGGAATAATGAACCACCTAGAAAGTATTGCAAAAGTAAAAAAAAAAATCACAAAAAAAAAAAACTTTTTGAAGACTTACCAGAACATTTTTCTCAATGATATAAGAAATATAACAGTGTATTTTAAAGTATAAAGACATGAAGAAATTTCCCAGGCAAAGATGGGTTATGCAGTAAGTAAATATATATATATATATATATATATATATATATACAG
>JANRMT010062818.1:54909690-54938435 GCA_026402145.1 Polypterus bichir lapradei | reverse complement strand
ATTGGCTTTGGAAAGATTTTTGATTGCCGGGATGGGGTACACTCACACCAATGTTGTCTATAACCTGAAGCTAAGAAGGCCACAGTTAAACTGGATTATGCTCACTCAGTTCCGAGCAGACCAGGACCACTATGTTCTTATTAATTTGTATTAATATTTTCATTATGATTTACAATAGGTGATGTTACAGTCTGTATTGTCGTACATGGGGGCTGCTGCATTGTTAATGACAATGCTGCCCTTTGCTAGTCACATGAGCCAATGGCAATGCAATGTTTTTGAACAATGCCTACCTTATGGTACTGGTATTCAGGAGAAAGGACTTTGCTAACTTACTCTTAGCATTGTTTTTGCTATGGACTGTTGATAAATTGAGGGAATCTGAAGGCTATCCAGCAAACTGTTGATGGTTATCTTTGTGAAAAGGCCTCAGAGCACACTAATTCTGCTTCAACCACTATTCAAATTATGCTATTTTTTTTTCTTAAGTAATATAGAGACAAGACGTGAAAGCATAATCATAAACTTCAAAGAACACACCATTCTGAGCGTGGAAGACTAATTGTGATGGGAGCTTCTATTTAGTCATTTTTTTCTTTCAGACAGCTGAATAAATAAAACGGAAAAACAGGAAATATTTTTTCTTGGCAAAACAACTCAATTCAATTTCTCTCAGACATAAATTAAACCAAAATGGGATAATGTATTTATTTATTGTTAATGGCATACAGCATTAGACAATCTGTTGTATTATACTGTGTTTGTTTTCACTGAAGTAAGGAAAGAAGAAAAAAATGCCATGCCTGTTACAAAATTATATTTTACATACTATGGCAAGTTCATGAAATATTCTGAAGTGCTGCATATGAATTATTAATCTAGCAGAAAACTTAGTGAATCACATAGTTATTTTAACAGCTGTTGCAATCATTCATCAGTTTTATAAAACACAGCCAAATTACTTTACAATAAATATATATTATGCTTTTTACAGTGTAATTTGTCTTTAGATCTATTTAGCAGAAAGAAAATATTTACAATAATAAATGTTTATATGTAGACGTTTTCTTAAACTTTGAAAAAGAAAATCATTAGAAAAAACAAATTATACAAAACTATTAAAATCTGCCCATTTTTTTCCTCCGCCCCATTGTCCTCTTCAGGGTTACAGGAATGATGCCTACCTATCCAGACAACATCTGGGCGAAGGGAAGGAAAGAATTCTGGATTGAGCACCAGTTCATCACTTTGCACACAAAACTGGATAAATAAAGAGCTGGCACTAACAGACTCTAAGAAAACCCCATGCCGAACTGTAAATGTTATTGATGATTAGGCATACAAAAATAATTATTCAGAGACATAGTTAGTTAGAACATATCTTGATAACATTAAGAGTAAGACAGGAATGAACCCAGGAAAGAGTCAGATGTGTGGGCCATTTCACGCTCACTGAAACTGGACAAGTTTACAATCACCCTAATCTTGATGGTACTGGGATATGGGAGAAATACTGGACTATCTAAGAAGACATGAAGAGAAAATAGAAACTCCGCACAGAAATCCTAACTCCCACATTTGTGAGGCAGCAGCAGAGGCCACTCCACCACTATCCCACCATGACAAAAATAAAATGAAAGATTTGCAGTGTACAACGAAAAACATTTCCAAGGTATTTAAAAGTTAATCTCTAATATTGTTCTGGTATTAATCAATACATCAGAGGTTCAAACAGATTATTATTAGAAAAATATTGAAAAATTGAAATGTGAAAAATATAGGGCTCAAAATGTTTAAGAAATAAAGAGTGTTGATACTAGCTTTAATTTTCAATCACTTAATTTTTCTAACAAAAATATCTCAGGTATAAAATAAATTACAATTATATAGTGTAAAAAGTTATCAGTCCTTTTTAACTGCAGTGATTATTGTCACCAGTTGTAATTACCTAAATGCTCAAACGCTTGTAAAGAACAGCATGAAACATATAAGTAACTTATTACCCTAAATGTTTTAAATTACAGGTAAGATTGTTTATTAATTGTAACTGTTTTATGAATGAATAACTGTCCTAGGTTCTGAAGCTTTCCTTGCTTTCAGGCTGCTTGCCTTTCTTTGACAAGGCTTCATTTCTTCGCACTGCTTGTGACAGCTCACCCCATGTTGTATTTACAGTGTAATTAATCATGTCTTAATTACAGCATGGGAAATCGAGAGCATCTGAAAAGCTTCATTGATTGAAAATACTATTATTTGTTCCTGCTGCCTTTCAGCTTTGAAAATAGACTTGATAGGTCATGCTCAGCTGAAACAAATGAAAGCTTAGAGGTATTTTCTCCATGCTGTCAGTGTAATTCTCAGCATAACGGAAGGATTTGCACCACTGAATAAGAATCCCAGAGGGTGAAAGAACAAATCAGTCTGTTAAGCAGGGGAGCCTGTGGAATTTTAAATATTTTGCTTGTGGACATTTGTAAGCAAATCACTTTTATTAAAAGAAACAAAGAACTGAACCTAAACTTTTTGATCATCCCATGATTTGTTTAAATGTGAAGGTGCCCAAGTAAGCTCAGTTAGATTAACAAGAAATATGACCTTTTGAAATACAGTTCATTTTGTGGTGGCTCACATGACATGAAGTCTTGCACATTTTATGAAACACTGCTTTCTTGTCATTAAACAATCTATAATAAGCAGATTTGTAAACATCTGATGCGATGGAACCACACAATCACTGCTCCTCTCTCCACCACTCTACCCTCCTCCAGTCGAGTCTTGCTGGGAGTACTGGTATTGCCACGCTTATGTTTGCAGTGCTTACAGAAATACAGTACAGGCCAGTGAAATGCACTGACTACTTTTGATTTCCCAAAATGTATTTACTACGATACAGTATAGTCTCTGGATGTCGAAGCCAATGAATCTTAAAGGTACCTTTAGATGCATCCTATAATTTCCCTACAGGTTAAAATGTGTTATCATTTTAGTCAGGGTTCCCTCCCTGGCTTTAGTTTCAATAATCTTTGCTTATTTATTTTGATATTTTTTGTGATTTATTTTGGAGGATTTGTTGCCGTAAATGTTTTTGTTAAATTATTTATTTTTCTTGTGTTTTTTTTATTTTCATTTATTTAGTCATTTTCCTTTGGTCATTTTTTATGTTACTGTTCTTTATTTTTCTTGCCTTTTGCTTATTGAACCCAAGGGGCAGGGCCCCCTGATGCTGCAGCTGGGGAACAGCCCTCAATTCTATTTCAGTCCTGTGCCATCTTCAACACATTTGCTGTGTCTCCTTTGCTTTAGTTTTCCAACTGTTCTTGTTTGGGTTTCATCTTGTAGTCTTTTGTAAGTTCAGTCTTTGGATCTAGTAAATGCACTATTGGCTCTGTTTGGATTTGACTTTGGATTTTGATTTAGACTCTGTTTGCTTTTGGATTACTTTCTTAACTCTTTATAGGGCACTAATTGAAATACATGGAAATTCAAAAATTCAACCCTCAAGTGTTATTGATGGATATTACATTTCTTTTTTACTGTTGTGACTTTTTTCAATTGTTTTCATTTTTATGTTGCAAATCAAGGTCAATAGCGTTACCATACATGGTTCCTTACCTTTCTAGGGTAAAAAGTTTTCCAAAAAGTGTATATATTGTGAAAGATGCCCGGACACATACAGACACTGAGGCAGCCAGATGTTGAAAACACACACTTTTAATTCCTTCTGCAACTACTCGCAAAATACAGTCAGTGTACCAACCCACAATAATGGCTCACAGTCCTTTTCTTCTCTTTCTGTTGCCACCTCTACTCATCCCGTCGCAAGCTTCATCCTCTTCCACCTGACTCCAGCTCCCTGAATGAAGTGAGGCAGCCTCTTTTATAGTTCACCCGGATGTGCTCCTGGTGCTTCCTGATGATCTTCCGGCAGCACTTCCTGGTGTGGCGGAAGTGCTGCCTTCCAGGGTTCCATAATTATCCGGGCTCTCCCTGGCGGTGACCATGGGCCCCAACAGGGATGAGCTTCCAAGCTCAGTTCCCGTGGCCCCCATGCAGACCAGGGCAGCTGCTCTCTCATGGCTTGGGGGAGGTATTGTCCCTCTTCTGGTCCTTCCAGACGTCCCGGCTGGGCTGAATCCCCAGCCGTCTGCTACAACATAAAAACATATAAGAACAACACATGGAAACTAAAAGGAACATTTATTTAGGAGCATTTGTTCTTGTTTTCCTTCATGCTTCACAAATGTATCAAAGTCCAGTCCAGTCACTTAGGCAACTGCTTCATGGTATTTAATGAAGCAGTTGCGCTCAGCACTGAGGCACAGGTGGACCTTACACACCACATTTGACCTCAAGATGTTTCCCTTCCTGCTGCAGTACTTGCAGGTTTGCTTGTTGGTGTAGACAGGGGCATGGAACAGGGACAGGTCAAACTGCACAGAATCATCAGGGGTGTGGCTGCAGTATCACCAGACAGGCTTGGGGACATCATAACAGGTGCTGGGGCTGCTTGGAAAAGCTGAGCTCCTTCTAGGGTGAGACATGACTGCCTTTTGGCTACTGGCACCCCTGAACAGCTTGATCTTGAGGTTCTTTAGTGACAGGCCATCCACAGCAAGAGCCCTGCAGTCCTGCCTGTAGATGACCCAGGGATTTGTGAGGTTGATATCAACTGCATATGTAAACATCTGAATATACCACCTGTTGGATTTCATGGGGGTACTGTAGAGGTGGACCAGCATATCACTCATCAATGCTCCCCATGTTGGCATTGTAGCTTTTGATGAATGCAGGGCAGCTCACTTGTTCCTTTCTCCTTCTGTCACTGCAGTACTGGTAGATTGAGGATATGGCCTCCACATCTATGTCTGTTGACAGCAGAGTGACAATCTTGTTGTCCTTCCACCTGAGGGTCAGGATCCCATTGTCTCTGCTGACGTAGTCGCTCGTGGCACAAGGGATAGCATTCTTCTCCATCTCCTTGATAGACTTAAGTGGAGGCTTGCCTATTTTGTTGTCACTGACTGTCCCCGTGTACCTGCAATTCCTGTCCTTGAAGTACAGCACTATCTTCAGGCTGGTGATGAAGTTGCCCACAAAGATGGCTGTGGTGGTGGAGGAGGACATGTGAATGGAGCCCATGGCCAGAACGGAGGCTGTTTTGCTGGTAACTCTTGTGGCTTTTTGTTCAGGTGACAGGGGGACACCGTGGGCCTCCAGCATAGTCTTCTCCTGCTATGGCACCATGTGACGAATGAAACATTACTCAGAAGGCATGGCAAGCAACTTGAAGCCCCATTTGTTAGGCTTGTTCTTGGTGTACTGCCAGATGTCTTGCCTTTATGGGCAACTGAGACCTCATTCACAGATTGCTTCGGCGTTTGTGTCTCACTCTTGATCAGGGGGCTGAACAGTGGCCACAACTTATAAAATCAGTTGATGGTGCCTGGAATCTGAGTGTTATCATTGAAATGCACAATCCTCTTCATCAGCGTAAACCTCTTAGATGACATAAGGTTTGCAGCTGAACCCTGATCTCAATTGCCCAGTAGCCATCAATAGAGGGCAGGAATCCCCATGTAGAGCAGGATAGCTACAAACAGATGGTGTTCATCTCGTCTTTTTAAGTGGTGAAGGTGGTATTGATGTTGTTCTAGGTTGCATATAAGTTGGTCTGGTACTTTATGTTCTTGAAGAACTGGGGTCCAAAGTACCTGCTGAAAGACACTATGTGGCACTGTTGCCCCTTTAAACCCAATAGACAGACACACAGGACACAGGTTAAAAGCACCAAGAAGATATTTATTAAAGAGTTCTTCTTTCAAAGTGCTCTTTCAAGCACCACAGCCACCAATAGACAATTAAATAATCAAACAATAAACACAATTCTCTCCTCCACACCTCCTAGCAAGCTCTGTCCTACAACTCTCGACTCTGGCTTGCTTGCAGGGTTCACAGCTGTCCATTATATAAGTCCTTCTGTCCTTCTGTCCACGTGACTTGCCAGCACTTCCAGGTCAGATGGAGAACTTGCTTTTTCTTCAGCACGGAATTACTTTGGGACTTCTGTCCCCATGACTTTGGAGTACTTCCAGGCTATGCAGACAATATAAACTCCCAGGTCCCCCTGCAGACTCCAGATCGAATAGTGCCCTGAAGAAATCTGGGGCACCGTTATGCTGCAGGGAAGTCACCATTTAGCGTCTTGGGGGAGGCAGTGTCCCAAAGTAGTTGCCATTCCCCATCCCTTCTTTCTTTGGGCGTCCCGGCCAGATTGAGCTGCCAGCCGTACATCTCACTATTGAACTACTTGAATCTCATCGAAGTCAGGGGGAGAGTGCTGGTACTCAGGCAGGGCTGGGTTGTCCAGGTCAACCTTTTTGGCTTGTGGTACTGGCTGGTCTTCATTCTCGTCCTCATTGTCGTTGTCATTTTCAGCATTTTCCTTGTACTCAAGCACCTCTGCTGCAGGCTGCATGCACTTCTTCTTGGCAAAAGGGCCCATGTCACTCAGGACTGGAGTGTCCAGGTTGTGGGTGGGTGGGAAGAAGTTAGGGTCTGCCACATTGTTGTCTTCCTCCTTAGAGTCCTAATCATCACTGATATTGGGGTGGGCTGGCACAACAACAGTCTCCTTCTTTCCGTAAAAGAGCCGGGTAGACAGCTGCAAAAGAAATCAGAGAAAGGTTCTGAGTCAAAATCAAGCCCACATGTTATTTGTGAAGGAAACAGTAACATTAAAGTGTAGATTTACTGAAAAAAGGAATATTAACATATAAATTGCAAATATATAATAAGTGGAAAATAGCATCATAAGTATTGGTGGTATCATTTGTTTTTTCTTGAAATTCAATCAGAAAAACTAAACAGATCACAAATATTGAATTACTAAATCAGTTTTAGCAGTAATAAGGCTCTCAGCAAAAATAAAAACCAATATATACCATTAACTAATAATAATTAATACATATCCAATAAATAAATAATAAATAACTATTACATAAATAATATCTAAAAAAAATGAGTAACTAATAAAACTGAATAAAATCACACATATTTCACTATATTTCTATAAATGCACTATTGTCCTATTTTGTAATGCTTTATAGATTACTAGATGCGCCATCACTTGCGGGAGTCTTAGATGAACAGGGCGTATGATCAAATGTAGCTGACCATTTTTCATGCCAAAAATTTCACTACTTTCTAGAAATCCTATGCAAACAACACCTATTTAATGTGCAAGTTTCATGAACTTACCATTGTTATGTTCAATGTTATGACCGTAGATGTGGGAATAGGTAGGGGTGCACAGCCGTACTTTGTGCATTCTGCAAGAACACATAAGTTTAAAATGCTGCAGGCCACTGGTGATTCACCAGATTTCATGATGTCACTCTTTGTGATGTAGCCTGATCTTTGCTGATTGGCTGGGACAAATCCATTCAGTTCTACAACATCACAGAGAGACATGGGGAGGGTGTTTTGGATGTCCACTGAAGTTACCAAATATGTTCTTTTGTCCAATAAAGACCAGCTTTCTGTCAGGTTTTTACCATGGCCAACAGGTGGCACACGTGGTTTTCATAGGTGTTGGAGCAGATGGTAATATCATCCAGATAGGCAGCACCATTGGCAATATAAGGCTAAAGCAATCTACCCATCTGATGTTAGAAGGATGTGTTGGGGGGTGCTGTGTAGCACAAAGGGAAGGAGACAATACTGCCAGTGTCCATTTAAGATATTGAATGCAAATTTTGCTTTTGTGGGTTCTGTCAAATGGGTAGTTAGAACACTGGCATTCCCATTTTAATCTCTCTTTTAATAAGATAAGTAATTCTTGGCATAGGGTAAGCATCAAATTTAGAAACTTGGTTGAGTAATCTAAAATCATTATGGAAATGCTGAGGCACATCTGGCTTGGCACAAGTACATTTGGACTGTGCCATAGATTTGTACAGTCTTCAATCTCAGGGATCTAATAAGAGTGTTCTTAAACTATGACCCCGGGGTCAGAGATGACATTTTGTGAGACCCAATAACTTTTTCATTAAGAAGACAATTATTTTCCATAAATTAGGTCAAAAGAGTAATAAAATAAGATGAGGGATGAGTTATCTGCTTCTGGGTGTTATGTTACATCCAGGATTACCTCTTTGGCTGGAGTTCAAGTCCTTGTTTAATGTTTGTTTTGTTCAATTTTGATTCGTTTTTATACTCTTCTGTCCATCTGTACCTGCTTCTTCAACATCTGTTTTTAAGTTTGATTGAATGAGTGACATATAAATGAGATGTTTTTATGTAATAATGTAGCTGTTTGCTTAAAGGTTTGTGACATGAAAGGGGTTTCCATCAAGACTTCTTTAGTTTTACCCACATGTGCAAATACCACCACAATCTTCACAGTAATTGTTTTAGACCCACTCTCAAATAAATGGTTTATTAATAGCACCTGATGACCCTGACTCTGTTGTTTCACTAACACAATGTCTTACTTGTGTTTCTGAGTGGATGAGTAGTAATTCTCTCAAGCTAAATAAAGAAAAAACTGAAATTGTAGTGATTGGCAATAATGGATATAATGAGGTTATTAGAAATAAACTTGATGCATTAGGATTAAAAATCGAGATGGAGGTAAAGAATTTAGGGGTAACTGTTGACTGTGACCTGAATTTTAATAATAAAAGTTATACCTCTTATATCATTGAAAGATGCCTAGAAATGAGTTCACACTTTTGTTTTCAGCTGACTAGATTACTGTGACACACTCCTCTCAGGACTACCCAAAAAAGACATAAATCGACTGCAACTAGTGCAGAATGCAGCTTCTAGAATCCTAACTAGGAAAAGAAAATCTGAGCACATTTCTCCAGTTTTGATGTCACTACACTGGTTACCTATGTCATTCAGAATTGACTTTAAAATACTGCTTATGGTTTACAAAGCTTTAAATAATCTCGCTCCATCTTATATTTTGGAATGTCTGACACCTTACATTCCAAATCGTAACCTTAGATCTTCAAATGAGTGTCTGCTTAGAATTCCAAGAGCTAAACTTAAAAGAAGTGGTGAGGCGGCCTTCTGCTGTTATGCACCTAAAATCTGGAATAGCCTGCCAATAGGAATTCACCAGGGTGATACGATGGAGCACTTTAAAAAACTGCTAAAAACACATTACTTTAACATGGCTTTCACATAACTTCATTTTAATTTAATCCTGATGCTCTGCATATTCAATTAATTATCATTACTATTCATGGTGGCTCCAAAATCCATACTAACCTCTACTCTCTCTTCTGTTCTTTTTCCAGTTTTCTGTGGTGGCGACCTGCGCCACCACCACCTAATCAAAGCACCATGATGTCCCTACATTGATGGATTAAAGGCCAGAAGTCCACGTGACTGTCATCATCAAGTCCTTCCATGAGAACCCTGAATACAATGAGGACTGATTGTGAGGTAATTTATGTTAGGCAGAATGCCTAGAGGGGGCTTGGCGGTCTCATGGCCTGGAACCCCTGCAGATTTTATTTTTTCTCCAGCCGTCTGGAGTTTTTTTTTTTTTTTTCTGTCCTTCCTGGCCATCGGACCTTACTTTTAATCTATGTTAATTAGTGTTCTCTGATTTTAATTCTTACTTTGTCTTTTTTCTCTTTATTCTTCATGTAAAGCACTTTGAGCTACATTATTTGTATGAAAATGTGCTATATAAATAAATGCTGTTGCTGTTGTTGTTTGAGTGTTGTAATCATTTAGCACCAATATATATTTATGTCCATAAGTGGACGGTTTAAGGAGTCCCACAATATCTATGTTGATTTTTTCAAACATCACATCCATCAAAGTGCACTGTTATGTTTCAGCCAAGGTTACCCTCCCTGGCTGGAGTTTAAATGTTTTTCTTATGTCTGTGTTGTTAATTTTATATGATAAAATTGTGGTTCATTTACTTTCTTTATATCTACAGAACTTTTTCTAACTACCAGGTGTTTTGTGGGTAGTTTCCTAAGAGGCAAGGCCATCTGCTCATAACAGCTAAGAGATTGTCCTCAGCCCTAAAAGACTGAGAAAAACCCATAGTCCTTTCCAGTTCATTGAATGCACTAGGTGGTTGGTGAGTTTTTTGCTCTTGTTGAATATTTCTGATTTTGTGGATTTTTTGTGACCTTTTCTTATGTTTTTGTAAAAATAAATATTTTTTGTTTATAAAGTTTTTGCATTTCCCCTTTTTATGACTAGCCAGGGTTTGATGGTTTTCCACCCTTTTTGGGCAATATTTAGTCATTTTTGGGACTAGTTGTGCTTAGGAACACCTAGTTCAAAACAGGCACAAGAGGAGCCTTTGGATAGTAAGTTATTTGATATAATTGCCAAACCTCTCAATCAATTTTTGACTAACAATCTTTTTTCTTAATACTTTACCATTTTTATCAGCTACTAAATGCCCTACCACTATGTAACGGTCGACCCCTTACCCAGACCGGCCACTACATTACCAAGACTATTCCTTGGATCACCTGAGGCTTCTTGCCCTAATAACAAGCCATACTCCTTACAAGTTGTCTTACTTTTCCCGACACAACGAAATAACCAGAAAACAGTAACAGATATGTAAAATCAAATATGGATATATTGTAAATGGAAAAGACAAACAAATATATATATATATATATATATATATATATATTATGGGGTGCCAAACAGGCAAATACATTGATTTTCTGAATATATAAAGTCAAAACTTGAATATATAAAGTCATTTCCGAAAATATAAAGTCAAAACTTGATTATATAAAGTCACTATCGGAATATATAAAGTCAGACTTGAATATATAAAGTCAGCGTTGGAATATATAAAGTCAGCGCTGGAATATATAAAGTCAAATCTTGAATATATACAGTAAAGTCAGCGTCGGAATATATAAAGTAATTCCCGAATATATAAAGTCAAAACCTGAGTATATAAAGTCAGCGTTGGAATATTTAAAGTCAAAACTTGAATATATAAAGTCACTATCGGAATATATAAAGTCAGACTTGAATATATAAAGTCAGCGTCAGAATATATAAAGTCAGCGCTGGAATATCCATCCATTTCCCAACCCGTTGAATCCTACCACAGGGTCACGGGGGTCTGCTGGAGCCAATCCCAGCCAACACAGGGCGCAAGGCAGGAACCAATCCTGGGCAGGGCACATGCATCATTTTCAAAACATTAACCGAACAGTGTTTTTTAAATTTATTTTTCTGAATACGTTTTTCTTAACTTATTTCAGTTTTTTTAGTTTACTAAAAATGTGCCTGAGTCGTTTCAATCAATATATTTTGATTTTGACTTTATATATTCAGGAATGAGTTTATATACTCCGATGTTGACTTTATATAATCAGAAACAAGTTTTGACTTTATATATACCGACGCTGACATTATATATTCAAATTTTGACTTTAAATATTCCAGCGCCGACTTTATATATTCCAGCGCTGACTTTATATATTCCGACGCTGACTTTATATATTCAGGCTTTGACTTTATATATTACAACGCTGACTTTATATACTCAGGTTTTGACTTTATATATTCCGACGCTGACTTTATATATTCAAGTTTTGACTTTATATATTCCGACGTTGACTTTATATATTCAAGCTTTGACTTTATATATTCCAACGCTGACTTTATATACTCAGGTTTTGACTTTATATATTCCGACGCTGACTTTATATATTCAAGTTTTGACTTTATATATTCCAGCGCTGACTTTATATATTCTGACGCCGACTTTATATATTCAGAAAATCAATGTATTTGCCTGTTTGGCACCCCATAATATATATATATATATATATTACATTGTTTACTGTCAAATAATGCTAAGAGTACGCGACATCTGTTTCGCCCTTATTTGGGTTCATCAGGTGTACACACTCCACTGCACCCTTCGCGGGAATCGAACGTCGTACGTCAGTGTCAGAGACAAAGTCCCTTTACGCTGCGCCACGTCAATCAGACTGAGACACAGACTACGGATGCTATGAATGTAATTACTCTGATCTCCAGGCTGTCGAATAAATGAACCACACGCCGTGGCGCAGCGTAAAGGGACTTCATCTCTGACTCCGACATTCGATTCCCGCAAGAGGTACAGTGGAGTGTGTACACCTGATGAGCCCAAATAAGGCCGAAACACGTGTCACGTACTCTTTGCATTATTTGACAGTAAACTATGTAACATTTTATGATCTGCTTCTTGCAACTGAGAGGGCCCGTGGCAGATGTTCTGATGGTGTCACCTGGTGTGGTTTGAACCACACCTCTCTAGTGATGCCACAGCCTCAAGTTTGTTCTATTACATTGGTGCACAAGTGACATATCTTATTTACAATTTATTTCATACATAATAATCAATTTCCATTTCTGCTCACAGCTTGGAAGACCACCTACTAGAAGTAGACAAATAACGACTGCATAGCCACGGCTCCAATTTTGCTTCTTCTGGTCTGACCAGATATAAAGTCCAACAACATAACAACTGGTAATCATGTGACCATCTGAGCTCGTAGTAGTCAGATTTTTAATGAATTTTGACTTTTTACGTGGGCAATTAAGCAGGGCTTCCACATTGGAACACCATCTATTTTTTTGTGTCATTTGTTATTCTTTTTACACTGGATAAGCATATATATTGAAGGTTAAAAGCAGCATAAAAGTATCTGGATCACCAATACCTCAGTTCTTTTTGTTTTGTCTACAAGAAAGCCACCTGGTGAGCAGCAGTTTCCAAGTTCTGTGTTAATTCTATTGCTACCATTTTCAAGAGTAGTACAATTTAGAAAAGAGAATTACAAGTACACTTTTATTTTTTGATTATTTCTTTCATACTAGTTTGAACCCATGTAATCCTGTTCACATTTGCATGTATTTTACATATTGTTATATGTAAATGTAGTATAAACTACATTATCAATTCTTTTGTAAAATCAGGAGCCAAATTAATATTAATATGAAAGTTTTGTTAGCTTTGAGATATGGTGCAGACACACAAAACAGATACCACAGCTGTAATTTTATCTGGGTGTCAATGACTTACAGTGATGAATGTGTATGGAGATGGATGTGTTATAAGCGTAACACATCCATCTCCAATAGTAAAACAAGATTTTAGATTTTGTCAGTAGAAGTTGCATTGTCAGTCTGGTTAAGGTACTCATGTTTAACTGTTATTGCTAATGACCCCAAATTTAAAAGCTACAAGCCTTTAAGTCCAAGCACTCAAGTGATTACTTGATTGTAATGATCTTACCTTGGGAGACTGCCAGTGTACCGACAATGTAAAGTCATTAAAATTGTTACTTTCATGTTAGTAAAACACATTGGCAGTGGACTATGGCTAAAATCTATAAACTGGTAATTTGTAATCTTCCTTTAATGAGACTAAAGCTTATTAAAACTGCATACATTTCAAGATAATTATAAGTGAATATTTGTTACTGTATTTCATAAGCTATTTCACAGAGATCCTGTATTGCTCTGGGACAGAAACCCCATGAAGCTGCAGGTTTTTGTTTCAACCAGTGTCTGTTTTTTTATTGGACTTCTAACCTAATTGTTCTTTCCCTAGTTTTTTGGGGGTCTAAAACTAAAATTAGAAAATTTTTATTAGAATGTAGCAAGCATTTATGTATGCTACATGAATCTTTTTTCCATCATATTTATTTTACTTTTCCTAGTATTGTGAATACTAGATCCATTATTAACTAATTAGTGTGTTAGTAAGTCTGATGCTGAAGTAACTGCGGCTTTTCAGCATTTAATATTGTTTGCCCAGGTGTCTTCTCTTCATGTTGCTATTTGTCATTATTAGGTTACAGTTATTATTAATAATAATAATAATAATAATACATTTCATTTATATAGCACCTTTTCCATGCTCAAGGTGCTTCACAGAGTCTCATAAAGAAACAGCAGGTATATGTACAGTAACATTGGATATAGCTGTTTCCTGAATGGAACTTTAAAACAGATAGATACAGGATATAAAAAGACATTAAATAGAATAAAAGACAATAAACCTGAGTAAAATGCTAGATTCAGCACTAAAAGAAAGCCTAGCAAATAATATCATTTTTGATATAACACACACACAAATTATAATGAGCATCTGGACAGAGAGGAAGACTGAAAGAAGAGGCAGAATGTCCGGTTAAATTAAAAGCCTTCCTGAACAGATGAGTTTTAATTTGTTTTTTTTTTTTTTAAAGAATGAATGGTTTCAGCTGATCTAATTAATTTAGGGAGGTCATTCCAAACAGGAGTTATCAACACAGAAAAAGGCAAATTAATAGGAAAGCAACAGCAGAGAGTTAAAAATTTAAACATTTAAAATGCAAATATTTCTGAATACAATGCTGTGCTTTTATAAATGCAGAATAAGAGAAAAAAGACTAGCTAATTAAATAATAAGATCACTTAGAGGTGAAATGTCTCGCTGATTATGAAATGGGTTAGAGCAAGGACTGAGAACCACCACCTTAAAATATAATGTACTTTTGTAAGCTCCAAAATGTTACTAATGAAATACTCAGCCACATTCAGTAAGAAAGGTCTGTTTACTCACCTGTAAAAGGGTTTCTTTCTGTTTGGGTTCTATTCCACTACAAATGGACTTTTCCAGATTAAAAAGGGTAGACTAAGGAGAGAATATATAATAACAATAGGGACTATGAAAATTAAGGAAAGGTCCTAAGAAAATATAATAATGTTATTAATGCCTGCAAGCTGCACGTGAGCTACGCAGAACAGATATTGCAAACATACATTTATCGTCAGATTCCTTAAATCCACAAAATGTCATGCCAGAAATGTTCCTCTCAGCCTCAAGTTTGACTTGACATACCATCTATGTCAACTTATACTGGATTACAATAGCAAAGAAGCCTCCAGTTTTAATATTTGCCATTTGATTTTTCTTTTCCCCAAGAATGTATAGACCCTGGAAAATCTTGCAGTATCATGGGTAATATGAACTCTGCCACGATGTGGAATGATGCTATAAAAAGACATTTTTCTTCATGACCACATTCTCTTTCTAGATTCGTTTGGTGTCAGGAGTATCTTCAGACTAGTAGAAGACCTCTGAGGTCTAGCATCAGTCACACCATTTCCTTAAAACTCCGACAACTGTGCTGAAAGGCTATATTCCACAAATGGGAGCAAGTTGAAATTAAACTTCTGTTCTATTTTACTACTGGTTTCAACCACACAAAGAATATAACCCCCCCTATTATGCGTACACTGTTTATTTGGGATTCCTGGGTCTCTGGATAAAGGTATTAAAGCTGTGTCATAATCATTAGAAAGACATCACAATCAAGTTAGCAATATTTGCAAAACATATTTGAGTGTAACAGTTTATTTGTTTTTGTATTATTGTGCTATTCCCCTGTACTTACCCTTCACTTATTTTCTTCAGGGATAACGCGAATATCGGCAGAGTTTCTTTGTAGCCTTTGTCAATTTTCGTAAAGCAATCGACTCAGTTGATTAAGCTGCCCTGTGGGACATTCTGAGGGTTCGCAGGATCATTTTGAGGTTGCTGGATATCGTGGCCGGCCTGTACACTGGTACTGTGAATGCTGTGCAGAGTGGAGGCATAACCTCTGTGTTTTTCCTAGTTGATTCGGGGGTTTGTCAGGGATGTGTTCTTGCTCCTACTCTGTTCAATGCTTGTATGGACTGGGTGTTGGGCAAAGTCATGGGGTCCAGCGGCTTTGGGGCATCTGTTGGTGAAGAAAGATTCATGGATCTTGACTTTGCTGTCGATGCTGTGATCTTCGCGTAGTCAATGGAGGCTCTGATCGGGGTGCTTGAGAGACTGAGCGAGTAGTCTGAGTGTCAACACAGCCTGAAGCAAAGCTGTCAAAACAAATGTTTTAAGGTGCGTGGCAGTAGGGGGCGCTAGTGCTCCCTTGAACCCTCAGGTATGACTCCAAACACCGGATAAAAGTCTGAGACTTCTTTATTGTCTGATAAAACGTGCACAAAGCACTCTCCACACTACTCATATATTAGATCACCAATAACACAATAATATTCTCTCTCCTCCTCGCCCAGACACTTCGCCCTCCTACCTCCCAGCTCAGCTCATTGTCTGGACTGGCCCATAGTCCTTTTATACACCCTGACCCGGAGGTGTTCCTGCCCAATCAGTCCAGAGTTCCTTATTCCTTCCGGGTCAGGGTAAACAGTCCTTTTCTTCAATCCGGGAGCACGTAGTTTCTTCCTGTCACGTGACCATGACGTACTCCCGGGTTATAGGGCACATATGAGCCCACGAGCCCCCCTACAGCGACCCCAAGGTATCCAGCAGGGCTGTGTATAAACACTACAAGGTCCATGATGCCCTGCTGGAACTCGGGGCATGATCCTGCTGTCGGGAGAGCTCCTCCTGGCGGCCTGGGGGTGAGGACCGGAATTAATAGCCGGCAGTCCTCCACAATTTCCCCCCCCCCCCCCAGCGACGGCAACTGGGGCAGAGCATCCAGCTCCGCAAGGGACGTCCTCCTGTCAGCCGGACCCTGGCTGCGTTGTCCATGTCTCCCAGCGAACCTTGGGGGAACGGTGTATCCTTTATCCGCCCGCTCCCCTGTCCTCCGGGAACAGTCTCGCCACTCGTGGCCCAGCCGACGGCAGTTGTAACACCGACGGTGTCCTCCTGGGTGTCTCCCTCTACGAGACCAGAAACACCTCGGGAATTCTGTCAGCGTCACCTCCGCCTCTTTCTCTATGGAAAAAAGAGAGCCTCTTTGCTGTTTGCACGCCCGTTGTCCTACATTTATTAGGAGGTGGCGTCATTATCTCCGCTGAACAGCACTGTTCAGCTGCACTGGAGTGGTCGGCGCTTCCCCCGGCCCTCCTGTCACCGGGAACACTCCACACCGAAGACCGGTCGGGATCGGGATCTTGAGGTCTGCACCGCTCCGGAAAGCCACGTCACTCGAATGCACCGGGCCGAGTGCTCCGTCCCCCAACCGATCAGTCATCACCTCACGCTCCATTGTCAGGCACACGGTGCTTTGACACCCGCTACTTATTAACCGTGGCGTCAGCTTGCACTGTGTCCCTTTATTCTCTACGATACGGGCCAGACTTACCTGTACTCCCGCATCGATCACCACCGGAGCTTCTCGACCCAGTCGCCGTAGATATGTCATTAGGCCATTCAGCGGCGCCTCGACCGTTGCTCCCAGCTCTTCCACTCGTTCCTTCAGCTCTTTAAATTCCTGTAAGAAACGGTGCAGGGGCTTGAGGTAATTATCGAGACCTCGTAAGTCCATACAGTTAGTTAATACGGCCGGTGTTACTTGCGCTTCCGCGTTTTCCTTACCCTCCGGCCGGGAACCAATGAGCATGTCCCTCACTGGGATGTGTTCAGCTGGGGAGCGCAAAGGCTCCTGGGTCTTGGAGTCCTCAGAGGAACGGCTGGCTACTCCGAGCCGGCTGAGATCTGCCTTTTTTCTTTTAACGGCAGACCCTTCAGCCACAACCCGTCACTCTTTGTCGGCTGCTGTTTGTGTTGGCGCTGCTTCGCTCGCCTTCCCCTCCCCTTCCAGGAGGCACGGACCCGTCAGGGAACGAACGACCTCATCGGAGGACTCCGAGTCTCCTTCACCTTCCCGGCATCCACCGCGGGTGACCAGGCTGTTGTCCTCGTACGGGGGCATCGCTAGCCGTCTCGCGTCCTGGCTTGCCTTCTGGTAAACGCGGCCATCTTGCCGGAACATGAGGCAGGCATCCGAGACGCCGCTGAGATTCTGAATGCGGGCATCTGCAAAACAGGATAGGAACAAGCCAGCTAGGCAGCAGAAACCCCGGTCCATCTGGGGAGTCCGACGCTCTCGATAACTGTCCGCGTCCCGACTGTTGCGCGACTCGGGCTCGCTCGGCCCGAATTAGCGCCCGGTCTTCCTCGCTCCCATTCAGGTACGTCCAGGTCATCTCGGCGTCCGTCAGATTTTGCACCCAGCTGGGACTGACCTTCCTTTTCCCGGACTTCTTCCCCATCGTGCTCCGACGTAGGAAGAGGCTCAGTAGCAGCGCTCTCCTTAGTGGGTAGTGTTTGCACCTCCGTGCGTTGACGCGTGACATCTTTGGGGTTGTCTGCCCACACAATATTTATTTTTAATGCAGGTCCCCTGCCAACAGACGGCCAGAGAATCCTGTCGGCTACGCCAGTGTGGCAGTAGGGGGCACTAGTGCTCCCTTGAACCCTCAGGTATGACTCCAAACACTGGATAAAAGTCCGAGACTTCTTTATTGTCTGATAAAACGTGCACAAAGCACTCTCCACACTACTCATATATTAGATCACCAATAACACAATAATATTCTCTCTCCTCCTCGCACAGACACTTCGCCCTCCTACCTCCCAGCTCAGCACAGTGTCTGGACTGGCCCATAGTCCTTTTATACACCCTGACCCGGAGGTGTTCCTGCCCAATCAGTCCAGAGTTCCTTATTCCTTCCGGGTCAGGGTAAACAGTCCTTTTCTTCAACCCGGGAGCACATAGTTTCTTCCTGTCACGTGACCATGACGTACTCCCGGGTTATAGGGCACATATGAGCCCACGAGCCCCCCTACAGCGACTCCCAGCGGCCCCCAAGGTATCCAGCAGGGCTGTGTATAAACACTACAAGGTCCATGATGCCCTGCTGGAACTCGGGGCATGATCCTGCTGTCGGGAGAGCTCCTCCTGGCGGCCTGGGGGTGAGGACCGGAATAAGAAGCCGGCAGTCCTCCACAGGTGATACAATTCAGGAAAACAAGATGCTTTTCATTTTAACTGTCCTTGTAAAATTAAGTTCATATTTGTTTGTTTGGGCAAAAAATAAAATAAACTTAAAAATTTAAAATCATACTACAGGTTTAGTGAGATTTCTTTTACTTCCTCACTGGACTTGCAGAGTCCCCAGTCCTGTATGTCTAATAATAATAGTAATAATTTTTAAATTAAGCTAATTTTTCCCTTTAAAATATTTTTCTTCTGACCTAATTAAATCTTAATAAATAGCTAATGATTAAAAATTTAACACTCCATTTTGCTAAAAAGAAGGTGTACACATTTCTGAATACCAAATCATGAAATATGCCATGGTTTATATCTGATATGTATTATATGTGAACAAATAAACATTTTCCTCATTTGCCAAAACAATGTGTATTATTCTGCATAGTAATGCTGTCCCAGAGAATGTACACAGTTATAAAAGGCAATAAAACAAATCGAAGTAGACATTTGACTTGTCTGAAAATTTGTCCAAAAGGCAAACTACAACAGCTTTACAATATGTGCATCCCCAGGCTGTTCTGGATTTGAAAGGATTTCCTCAAACCATAAGGTTGTTTGTTAGTAACAGGGATGAAACTGATTGTACTTTAACACTAGCCTTAAGTAGTAGTCATAAACAAAGGCACAGAACCAGGAGTTTTTAAACAGTGACTAAACCAAAGAAAGAATGAATATTTGTGGTCAAGAAGGTTTCTGAAGGTCTAAACAGTAAACTACTGTAGCAACTACTGAACTGAAGATTTTTTTAGCGAGTCTTCTCAAAAAAATACCAAAATTTTAATTCTGTGAGTAGCCATCTTTTGCTGTATATTATGGCTGCCTTGATAACACAGCTCATATGACCCATGTGTCATATTGCTAACAATGGCTATAGAAACTATAAACAATATGGTGCCATTTATAAGTAGAATTAACAAAATAGTAAAAGGTGTGAGAAACAATATGGTGACTCTTAAAAAATGTGTTACAAGTTAATCAGACAATCAAGTAAGGCTTTCACCAACAGTAACAGTACTACTGCTACTAAACTACGAATAAAAATAATAATAAAAATAACAACCTTAATGGTTACAATCACAAAATGATTGCATTCTTACAAAGACCAAAAGGACTGACAGGCACAGATCTGTCTTATCTAGATTTGTAATATGCTAAGGCTTGTGAGGGAAAAGGAAAAAAATAATGCAGGACTTTACCACCTGCAAATAATTTGTGTGCACACCCTACATATATAGAGTAGTGGTGACATTTCACACAGATTATTTGAGATTTGGAGTCACTTCTTATTGGGCAGACCGGACACCTGTTATTTTTTCAAGCTGCTGCTGGAGTGTTGGGAAATTCAGTCTAATTTTTAATCTCCTGCACATTGGATGCTGTTGGATATGATTTGGGATGGTGTTCCCTCCTCTCTGTGTATGAGGCTTCAGCACGATGTAGCTGTTCCATGAAAATTCTCCTCCACTTCAGTGTGCCACTGCACCATAATTATAAGTTGTTCTCTTAAAGTTAGGAAACGCCATGCAGTATGAAGCTTATAAAACAATGCTGTATGTTTTTGAGCAACTAAATAGGGCATCTATGGTCTCCAAGACCTTAAAACAAAAATAAAAAGTTAATTGAATGACAGCATGTAAGGTTCAAAAATGTGTACATGGAAAGTTATATAAGTATAGTTTTAAGTTTTTAGTTTTCATGATGTTTTTTTCCTTTAGAATCTGCTTTACCAATCTTAGACCACTAGTCATTCTTTTAAAAACGAGACCTTAAGCACTCAAACGCTTATAGACTAATTGTTTCCTGAAATTCTTTAAAAATCACCTCCTGCAAATTATCTACAGGCCCATCCTGTTTTTGATGAATGAAATACAGTACATTATGTTTTTTAGTTTAAGGATCCTACAGGATTTGTGATTTTTCATACCACTTTCTTCAGAAAATTAACTCCCACTTTGTGCAAAATCCAAGACCACAGATCTCCTCTGCCTACTCTGCTGTACTGACAGTTCCGCTGGGTGTTTAGTTTTATACATTTTGATGGCAAAAAAAGTGCCTGGCATATTTCTGTAGGAGGCTGCCGGTTTTTACAGTAGAGTATTAACTGACATTTATATTGGCAAAAAAGCCCGGAAAAGTTTAACATTGGACAGTTATGTAGATCTAGAAAAAAACTACAGTAGCTGATTCACAAAATGTCAGTGAAAGCAGTCCAGGTTATGTCCCTCATGAATTATTGACTAATGTTATGACTTTTTTTGATCCCACAGTGTTTCCATTCTCTCACTTGTAAATAGAAAATGTATATTAACTCTTCATCTTCATGGTTTTTGATGGACAGAAAATTCTGCAATTTTCATTTAAATGTTATGGCATTTAATTCCTAAAAGAAAGTCAACACAAAAGCTTCTTCAGTTTATAGCTGTTTTGAAACCTATGATGGATTCATCAATATATAAATCAACTTGATTTCAAACACTACAGCAGAGCCCTTTATGCAGCACCCACCTCAATTCAGTAATGTCATTCACTATTGAAGATTTTCCGTAAAGTAAAATGGTGCTCCAGCTTTTTGTTGATGAACACACCCTAGCCTAGGTCAGGGGTCCTCAAACACAGTCCTGGAGAGCCGCAGTGGCTGCAGGTTTTTGTTTTAACCTGGTTGCTTAATTAGAAAGCAATTCTTGCCAATAATTTAATTTCATGGCTTGTTAGTGCTTTAACTCCGCTATGTCAGGTAATTCTCGTATCCTAGATTTTCTTCTCCTTTCTAAGGATATCATCCAAATGATTTGAAGGCTAAAATGGATGAGTAATTCTCAGTCCTTCATTTTTTTCTCTTTACTTTCCTTCCAAGTATTTAATTAAACCCAATAGTACATGATAAATGCACACAGGTGTAAATGGTAACAAGCTAAATGGAGAAATGCTTGTCTCTTTTGTTGTTTGCATGTTATTGCTAATTAGGAGCAATTAAAAACCAAGAATACAGCTGTTTAAGACTTAAATAAGCAATAAGGGTTCACAATCTTAACGAGTGGGACAACTAAAGTGAAGCAGAAGTGTTACTTGAGCAATAAGGGCTTCTTATTAAGCAATTGGGTTGGAGCAAAAACCTGTAGCCACTGCGGCTCTCCAGGACCGTGATTGAGGACCCCTGGCCTAGGTGATAGAGAGTGTGCTACTGAGAGCAGAAGCTGTGTAAATGCAAAGCGCAAAGAGGTAGAGGTTACGCTCAAGTATAAAGGAAGAAGAGCATAAATAAGTCGAACATTTAAGCAATAATTGGTACAGAGGATTGTCCATTGATTCTTGAAAAGATGAGTTATAGCTACTCAACTCACTGAACAAGACATCTGAGAGTTTTGGAGGTGCTGCAGTGACAATTAATGCAAAACTGCCTACAACACTTGTTGAAACTAAAAGCAAATTCAATATGCAAATAAAATGCCTTCCTAATTCCAGAATATCTAGTATGATGTGTGAGAACCAGATCATCTATATAGACTAGAGTTTTGTTTACTTTCTCTCCAATGTCAGCTTAATAACAACCTATGTAAATTTTCTTATATATTTACTATTTGAAAGCCCAATTTTTACAAAATGCCTATAGATATACAATATGTATTTAAGTATATGTCTATATTGCATGGTGTTTTCGTGTTTTGTTGAACTGTTATTTTAAAAATATTTAACTGTGCGTTAACATAACATTCTTAATCTACTGTATATCAGAGTTGCAGAAGGCTTGATTCTATCCCAGTAGCACAGGGTGCAAGGCAGAGAAACAACTCTTGACAGGTGCCAGTCCATCGCAGGACCCACTTGAGCATATGACTATTTAGAAAACAGAAACAGAATAGAAATACCTATTATCTATCATGCACTGCTTTGGAGTCATGTGAGGAAAACCCACACAGAAACAGGAAGAGTGTGAAAACTTCACATAAGCATTGACCAGATGTGGGACTCAAACCCAAGATGATGGATCAGAAAAGGAGTAGTAAAGGAGCTAATCTTCCATCCAAAGTCAGTTATATGAATAAAATGTATTGAATGGAAAGCGATTCTAAATTGTCCCTAGTGTGTGCTTGGTGTGTGTGTGTGTGTGCGCGCCCTGCGGTGGGCTGGCATCCTGTCCGGGGTTTGTTTCCTGCCTTGTGCCCTATGTTGGCTGGGACTGGCTCCAGCAGACCCCCGTGACCCTGTAATTTCGATATAGCAGGTTGGATGATGGATGGATGGATGGATGGATGGAAGTCAAATAAACACTTTTAATAGAACCAGGTATAAATCAGAATTTTTTTATCTTCATTTATGGGGCTTACTGCAGAAGTAAGAAAGAACAAAGGGATATTGTTTTTCAACTCAAACCCAGGACTCAGTGGAAAAAATGTAGGAAAACTGCAGTTTTCATCAGTATAGACACAATGCTTTTAGTGCAAGTCTTCTTGCTCGTTTATTTGATTTTAACACTTATATTTTATTTGTAGCTCTTGCAACATGTTTTTGTGGACCCACTGAGGTATTTCACCCATTTCCGTCTTGAATGATACTTATCATTCTTTTTTCTAGCTAAATTAGCTCCAAAAACAAACCAGATTAAAGTGTTTGAAAGTCTGAATGCTTTAAAATAACTGTGCACATCTAAGTGGAAGGGCCCATGTTGCAAGTTCTTTTTTAGATACATTGAGTATGGGTGGGGAATATATGTGGTTTCTAAGAAGGGTGGAGAGCACACTAATTTTGAAGGTGGGTCATGGGGGTATGGAGTTAATTAAAGGATCTAAAACTGACATAAATCGCACTAATTCAGTTGTAAAAAGATTGGGGAATGAGCGTTTAAATACAGGTATGTTTTTCATCTTCTGGAAAAGATCAATTAACTCTGCTTCAAGTCTAAAGCAATTTTATCAGAGCGGAAGTACTGTATATTTAGAGGAGGGTGGGTTGCAGAATGTTCTTTTTGATAACAACATTCATTAAATGCATCTGCTCTCAACATGTCCAATATTAGTGCCTTCTATTCAGACCAAAACTAGTGTCTAACCCAAATGAATTCAGCAATCTCAGAATATAAGCGAGACAGTAATACATTTAAAACATTTTACCAGTGATAGACAGGTGTCTCATCCAGACTTAGATTCTCCCATACACTTAATATAGCCAGGATAGGCACCAGCTCCAAGGAACTCTACAGTGGAAAATGCAAGTCCCGAAAACAAATGGACGAAAGCACTTTATCAAAAGGTGCTTATGGAACTCACTTTTTTATACATTTGCTATTTAAAAACTGGACAGGAAATTAAAGAAATAAGAGAATATGAAACAACAGTAATAATGCTAATAATAAGTAGTAGTATAAGATACAAATTAATATCGGGTTTACTTTACACACGTTGTCTCCCATGTATGCATGAATTTACCCTAGGAAATTATGCTAAAACTTAAAGTGGAGAAGAACAAACAAATTGTAATTGCCTTTACTACATTATTGGCATGTAGACTTATCTTGCTCAACTGGAAGAATCCTAACTCACCTCTTTTAAGTCAGTGGATAACTGATGTTATATATTATCTAAAATTGGAAAAAATCAAATTCTCACTTTGAGGATTTGTACAAAACTTTTTCAGAACCTGGCAGGATCTGATAAATAACATTTTAGAATAAGTATTTAAATTGAGGAAGTGGATTCTCTCCCCTCTTTTCCTATTCTATCTATTTTTATTTATTTATGCATTTATTTACATATCTTTACTATTATTAAAGTGCTACTGTTGACCTAGCTCTCTTTCTTATGGGTGAGGGTCAATTTGATTCAAACCAGTTTTATTAAACTTGACTTGCATGTATGGAATGTTTTTTGATTTTAATGAAATACAATAAAAAAAGAAATTATGCTAACAGTCTGAGTGGATTTTTTATTGTGTTATTCAGTCAATGTGTGCTGGCTTCTTGCTCAGAGCATGTTTTCCCAGTGCTCTTCTTACTGAGTCTGCACATTTACTTTGGATCAAGGTGCAAGAATTCCCTGACAAGGAGAAGGGGTCTCCTAAGGGGGAAGAAAACAGTAATATTATTAAGGGGGAAAGATTGTATTAAGTATTTCTTGGAGGCAACAGTAATTGCATTTGTAATATGCAATTTTACACATCACATAACAGTCTAAAATATAGTCCTGGAGAAGAAATACATATGAATATAAATTTCTATGATGCCCACTGACATGACAGTTCCTCTTGTTTGCTGCATGCAAACAACTCGCCACCTTCTACTGGTAGGGTTGAGCAACTTTTTCTAACCTATACTGAAATTTCTATATATGCTGAAATATATAGCATAACTAGTAAATTTAAAAATATGTTGTAATGTATGTATTTTGTAGTATACTAGTCTTAGTGTTTTAAAATATATTGAGAATTGTATGTTTATATTTTGGAAAATATATTGCAATGTGCAAAAATGTATATACTTAACAAAATAGTTCAGCATACTACATATTGTAACATCCATCCACCCATCCATTATCCAACCCGCTATATCCTAACTACAGGGTCACGGGGGTCTGCTGGGGCCAATCCCAGCCAACACAGGGCGCAAGGCCGGAAACAAACCCCGGGCAGGGCATCAGCCCACCACAGGTATTGTAACATAGTTATCCTTAATATATATGATAACATACTTTAAAATATAAATATATATTGGAGTAGTATATTTTTTAAAAATATCTATTAAATGCATTTTATTTAAATAAGAGATATTGGATGCCAAATACCATGCATCGCTTGCTGCATTGATAAAATCATGATGTGCAACTTCTGGGTCACACCCGTTGTAATGGGCCATTCAGTCATGCAATGGAGCCACAAAAAAAAACCAAGGAGAAATTCAAAATATAATGTTAAATAAAATTAAACTGTCATAGAATACATTGTTATATGTGTGTTCCATTTTTATTTTAGGTTTTGAATCACCAGGGATCAGTTTCCATTGTGTATTATTAAAAAAATAAGTATTGAGAAAGTTATTTTTACTTTAACATCGTTGTCGTCTTCTTCCTTTGGCTGCTCCCGTTAGAGGTTGCCATAAAGGATCATCTTTTTCCATATCTTCCTGTCCTCTACATCTTGCTCTGTTACACCCATCTCCTGCATGTCCTCTCTCACCAAATCCATAAACCTTTTCTTAGGCCTTCCTCTTTTCCCCTTGCATGGCAGCTCTATCCTTAGCATACTTTTCCCAATATACTCAGCATCTCTCCTCTGCACATGTCCAAACAGGTGTCTCATCCAGACTTAGATTCTCCCATACACTTAATATAGCCAGGATAGGCACCAGCTCCAAGGAACTCTACTCTACTCCCTGCATCCTCACCATTCCACTGACCTCCCTTTCATTTACACAAATGTATTTTGTCTCGTTCCTACTGACCTTCATTCCTCTCCTCTCCTCTCTAGAGCATATCTCCACTTCTACAGGGTTTACTCAACCTGCTCCCTACTCTCAGTACAGATCACAAAATCATCAGCAAACATCATAGTCCACGGGGACTCTTGTCTAATCTCGTCTGTTAACCTGTCCATCACCATTGCAAATAAGAAAGGGCTCAGAGCTGATCCCTGATGTAATCCCATCTCCACTTTGAATGCCTTCATCACTCGTACCACAGACCTCACCACTGTTACACTTCCCTCATACATATCCTGTACCACTCTTAAATGCTTCTCTGCCACTCCTGACTTCCTCATACAATACCACAACTCCTCTTGATGTTCCCTGTCATATGCTTTATCCAGGTCCACAAAGACAGAATGCAACTCCTTCTGACCTTCTCTATACTTCTCCATCAATACTCTAAGAGCAATATCGCATCTGTGGTGCTCTTTCTTGACATGAAACCATACTGTTGCTCACTAATTATCACCTCCCTTCTCAACCTAGCTTCCACTACTCTTTCCAATAACTTCATGCTGTGGCTCATCAATTTTATCTCCCTGTAGTTACTGCAGCTCTGCACACTCCCCTTATTCTTAAATATCGGCAACAGTACACTTATTCTCCATTCCTCAGGCATCCTCTCACTTTCCAAGATTCCATTAAACAAAATGGTTAAAAACTACACTGCCATCTCTCCTAAACACCTCCATGCTTCCACAGGTATGTCATCTGGACCAACAGCCTTTTGTTTCTTCATCCTCTTTATAGCTGTCCTTACTTCCTCCTTGCTAATCTGTTGCACTTCCAGATTTACTATTGCCACATCATCCAACCTTCTCTCTCTCATTCTCTTCATTCATCAGCCTCTCAAAGAACTCTTTCCATCTGCTCAACACCCTCTCCTCGCCTTGTGAGTACATTTCCATCTTTATCCTGTATCACCCTAACCTGCTACACATCTTTCCTAGCTCGGTCCCTCTGTCTAGCCAATCGGTACAGGTCCTTTTCGCCCTTCTTAGTGTCCAACCTCTCATACAACTCATCATACGCCTTTTCTTTAACCTTCACCACCTCACTCTTCACCTTACACCTTATCTCCTTGTACTCTTGTCTACTTTCTGCATCTCTCTGACTATCCTACTTCTTCTTCTTCACCATCCTCTTCCTCTGTATACTCTCCTGTAATTCCCCATTCCACCAGCAGGTTTCCTTTTCTTCCTTCCTCAGGCCAGATGTCACGTCAAACACCCTTATTGCTGTCACTCTTGCTACTTCTGCTGTAGTTGTCCAGTTGTTTGGTCTTTTTAGTTAAGGTTTAATTTTCCTTACAGTAATGGATGAAATGCATAAACAGGACCACATACTCATTTTTCTTCATCCCTTGAAGAATTAAACAACTTCATAATTTCTCTTAGCTAGCAGTTTGATATTTTGGTTTTGACCTCATTCTGACTTTAAATCTTAAATAACTTCCTGTCCCTTGGCACTTGGTTACCTGTTTAAAAATAATCTCATGTTTTTTTCATATTATTGTTTATCACTTCCTGGTAATGTACTACATACTTTCAAATCAAAATATGACATGTAAACAATAATCCCATGTAATTCACAGATTTTAAAAGCTGCAGAAAAGGTTAAGCCTAAATCAGAAAAAAAAAAAATTCTCAGCCTGGGAAAAATTAAGATTAAAAATTGTAACACTATCAAACATTCCATGATGTAAAAGCATTCCAGTAAGGTGAATGGGTAACACTTTACATAGTGCCCATAATTACACTGTAACTGCTATGTAATCACCTATATCAGTACAGTGTAACTATGAGTTATTACTCCGTACTCACTGTGTAATACAAAGTAACGTTATAGTTAATTACTCAGTTGTCATTGTTATTCCACAGTTTATATAATTACAATGTAACAATTTATCACTGATCAAAAAAAAAAGTGTACTTACATAGTTACATTGTATCTGTACTTTCAAAATGTAATAAAAACATCAGGGTATGTAACTACAACTGGAGAATTGCAGTGATAACTGCATAGGTTTTCAATGATATTTCAAGATCTTTTCTAAATGGTGAAAACGCCTTTGCAAAATGGTTAATGCTTTTTGCCAAAATCTAGAGGGACATCTCCTTGACATGTTTTGCTTAAACAAGCATTTGTCACATTCTTGTAGTTGTGTTACACTATTTATTGTTGAATTTTTTGGGCTATTATTATACCCATCCCTAACATAATACTGCCAAACTTGCATCATTCAATCAAGTTACACAGGGTCACACAGCCATTCCAAGCATCACCGGGCTCAAGGCAGGAAACAGCCCAGGAAAGGGAGCCATCCCATTACAAGACCCATTGACAAACATACCAGCACTTAAGCTCTTACACATATGGCCATGTAACCCAACCTATATGTCCCTGGGATGTGGTAGTAAAACCCATGAAGAAGACATAGGGACACA
>JANRMT010062818.1:54874485-54909680 GCA_026402145.1 Polypterus bichir lapradei | reverse complement strand
CTAACACAGGGTCACGGGGGTCTGCTGGAGCCTCCAGACAGAATTCCATCTCAGGATAATAGATCTGTGAGGCAAAAGTGTTAACTATTTTGCAAAGGTGTTTTCACCATTTAAAACAGATCTTGAAATATCATCGAAAACCTATACAGTGTGGTCCCCGGCCGGGGCTGGAGCCCGGCCGGGACGCCCAGGAGGACGTGAGGAGGGCTTGTGCCTCCTCCAGACCGCGAGGGGGCGTCCGTCCTGGTTCTGTTGGGGACCACGGGTCGAGGGCATGGAAGCCCTACCCTGTAGGGGCCCGTGGTCACCGCCAGGCGGCGCCCCGATGCCGGTTTATCCCATCTGGTCCTCGGCCGGGGCTGGAGCCCGGTTGGGACGCCTTGGAGGACCGGAGGAGGGCGTGTGCCTCCTCCAGACCGAGTGGGGGCGTCCATCCTGGTTATGCAGGGGGCTTCGGGTACAGGGCTTGGAAGCCCAGCCCTGCAGGGACCCGTGGCCACCGCCAGGCGGCGCCCCAGTGCCTAATTATCTCGAGAGCCCGGCACTTCCGCCACACCAGGAAGTGCCGGGGGGAAGACGACTGGGGATGCACGGACGGCTTCCGGGTGCGCAGCCGGCACTTCCGCCACACAGGGGTGTGGCCAACGTCAGGTGCCGGGAAGCAGCTGGAGCTCATCCGGGTCCCCATAAAAGGGGCCGCCTCTCTCCAGTCAGGAGGTGGAAGTCGGGAGGAAGCAGACGGAGCTGGAGAGAGAGGACGGGAGGCGGCCAGGAAGGCACAGAGACTGTGGGCCCTGGACTTTGGGGAAATCGGTGCTGGAGGCACTGGGGTTGTGAGTGCACAGGACTTTGTATATAGTACTGCAAAATAAACGTGTGTTGGGTGAGAAAATGTTGTCCGTCTGTCTGTGCCGGGGCCAGCGTTCACAACAGTTATCATTGCAATTCTCCATTACAATTGCCCAGACCATGGAACATCTGTTACATAGTTGTAGTTACATACCCTGATGTTTTTATTACATTTTGAAAGTACAGATACAATATAACTATGTAAGTACACTTGTTTTTGGATCAGTGATAAATTGTTACATTGTAATTATATAAACTGTGGAATAACAATGACAACTGAGTGATTAACTATAATGTTACTTTGTATAACACAGTAAGTACAGAGTAATAACTCATAGTTACACTGTATGTATACAGGTAATTACATAGTAGTTACAGTGTAATTACAGTTGTGCTTGAAAGTTTGTGAACCCTTTAGAATTTTCTATATTTCTGCAAAAATATGACCTAAAACATCATCAGGTATTCACTCAAGTCCTAAAAGTAGATAAAGAAAAAACAGTTAAACAAATGAGACAAAAATATTATACTTAGTAATTTATTTATTGAGGAAAATGATCGAATATTACATATTTGTGAGTGGCAAAAGTATGTGAACCTCTAGGATTAGCAGTTAGTTTGAAGGTGAAATTAGAGTCAGGTGTTTTCAATCAATGGGATGACAATCAGCTGTGAGTGGGCACCCTGTGTTATTTAAAGAACAGGGATCTATCAAAGTCTGCTCTTCACAACACGTTTGTGGAAGTGTGTCATGGCGCGAACAAAGGAGATTTCTGAGGACCTCAGAAAAAGAGTTGTTGATTCTCATTAGGCTGGAAAAGGTTACAAAACCATCTCTAAAGAGTTTGGACTCCACCAATCCACAGTCAGACAGATTGTGTACAAATGGAGAAATTTCAAGACCATTGTTACCCACCAGGAGTGGTCGACCAACAAAGATCACTCCAAGAGCAAGGCGTGTAATAGTCGGCAAGGTCACAAAGGACCCTAGGGTAACTTCTAAACAACTGAAGGCCTCTCTCACATTGGCTAATGTTCATGTTCATGAGTCCACCATCAGGAGAACTGAACAACAATGGTGTGCATGACAGTGTTGCAAGGACAAAGCCAATGCTCTCCAAAAAAACATTGCTGCTCGTCTGCAGTTTGCTAAAGATCACGTGGACAAACCAGAAGGCTATTGGAAGAATGTTTTGTGGACTGATGAGACCAAAATAGAACTTTTTGTTTTAAATGAAAAGCGTTATTTTTGGAGAAAGGAAAACACTGCATTCCAGCATAAGAACCTTATCCCATCTGTGAAACATGGTGGTGGTAGTATCATGGTTTGGGCCTGTTTGGCTGCATCTGGGCAAGGACGGCTTGCCTTCATTGATGGAACAATGAATTCTGAATTATATCAGAGTATTCTAAAGGAAAATGTCAGGACATCTGTCCATGAACTGAATCTCAAGAGAAGGTGGGTCATGCAGCAAGACAACGACCCTAAGCACACAAGTTGTTCTACCAAAGAATGGTTAAAGAAGAATAAAGTTAATGTTTTGGAACAACCAAGTCAAAGTCCTGACCTTGATCCAATCGAAATGTTGTGGAAGGACCTGAAGCAAGCAGTTAATATGAGGAAACCCACAAACATCCCAGAGTTGAAGCTGTTCTGTACGGAGGAATGGGCTAAAACTCCTCCAAGTAGGTGTGCAGGAATGATCAAAAGGTACCGGAAACGTTTAGTTGCAGTTATTGCTGCAAAGGGGGGTCACACCAGATACTGAAAGCAAAGGTTCACATACTTTTGCCACTCACAAATATGTAATATTCGATCATTTTCCTTAATAAATAAATGACCAAGTATAATATTTTTGTCTCATTTGTTTAACTGGTTTCTCTTTATCTACTTTTAGGACTTGAGTGAAAATCTGATGGATGTTTTAGGTCATATTTATGCAGAAATATAGAAAATTCTAAAGGGTTCACAAACTTTCAAGCACAACTGTATGGACACTTAATGTAAAGTGTTACCAGTGCATATATATCACTTACAAGAAGCCAGGCCTGATTCTCCCATTCCTAATGCTGCGAATGTACCAAATACTGAGCACAGCTACATTTTCTTCCACATTCCATTTGGACTCCATGTTCTACAGTTGCATCAATTATGATGGAGGCTGAGTTAACAAGATAACGTGGGTTTTAAACTTGACAAGCAAAAGGAAGAGTACACTGTAAAGATAGGCGGCAACAGACCTCATTATTTTGACCACTCCAACATATCCTGGTACAAGCTTTGGCAAAGGAACTCTTTAATTTGAGTATTTAGTTGAAAGCCGTATCTTTTGACCGAGTAAAAAATGGGCATGTCTTTGATTTTCACAGTTCACCAAGCATTTTATAAAATAAGTGTTCTTTGATCTTCACATACTCTAAGTATGTATCGTGTAGCAACAATATACTAGTTAGTGAAATGTCATTCCTTTGCTTTACTTTTTAGTGACATCATCAGTATGCCTGAGGTGAAAAGATACACAAATCAATAAATTATATATATATATATATATTTCATTCAAATACACAAAAGCCTGACTAATGCAAACACACTTTTAAATCTCGATGCTGTCATCATTCTGGGTCCCCTTTCCTCAATGAGAACAGCAGGGCTGTCATTGAGAAGACTTGTAGCTATTGCGAGAAGCCTATTCTCAGTGTTACCGTGACAATGAATGTGAAAACAACAGCAAGCCTTATGTATTTGGTGTACTCATGCTGACATGTCTCTTCCCTCAACCACTAAAATATTTAGTCTTGCTCATTTTTTCCCTCTGAATGCCCTACTCCACACACACGCAATATTTCAAAAGGTAGACAAGTGAAAACATAACCATGTCTATATCTATGCTGTCAACACTGAGTAGTGAATTAGATGGGATAGGAAAGCTAAAGATAAAAAGTGGACATTTAGTACATAGTCAATGAGTACAATCATTGCAATGATCTTATAGACACGAAGGAGACTAAAAAAAGGAGTGAGACAAACACTGACAATCCAGTTTGGGCAGGAAAGGGCGAGCTACATAATTTGGAGGATGGTTGGCCCATGTGGTTAAAATTTTTTGATAATGAATTTACTGATGATTTGATGCCCTTTCTTTAATTAGTAACATTCAAGATTCTGAACTATAAGTGTACATTCTCAGTGTTTCTAGTGGTAACAGTCTAAGTTTGACGATTCATTTTAAGTTTGAATATTTTAATTCAAACATAAAGAAGCTGTTTTAACCTCCTTCATAGCAAAGACCACCAGGAAGGACTTGCATACCCCAGCAGCAGTAATTAATATGAAATAACATGTTCACTGGCACTCTTGACTCCTAATTATTTTCATATTGAAATATTGCTACAATGGGAAGTCAGCTTACGGATCTTGTTGTCTCCTTAAACTAAAGCACAGAAAACCTTAATAGATCTTATTTTGGGAGTTGGGTCTGCAAAAGAGTCTAGGGGAAATCATGAAAATTATTATGTTTAAGGTTTTTTTTTTGTTTTATTTTAAAGTGCCTAACTGGAACTCCCAAAATGGAACCCCATATGAAAATTAAACACATTAAGAATATTTGCGTTGATGAGAGCACAATTCAATGGCTGGGGGATTTACTAAAGGAACACATTGGGAATCCATATTATACCTGCAGGCATAATGCACACAGGCAACATTCTCTTAATATCTGAATCCTTCTTCTTTAAAAAACTTTCTAACCTCATCAGTTTATATTTATTTCCAAACTTTGTGGAACCCAGTCACAAAAACAAGGCATAGGTGGACACTTAACAATCACTCTTTGTATTCCCTGTTAACTTCTGAATATTTTGGGGTCTTTTGATGTCACTTATTTTGAGTTGTGCAGAGAGGGGTCACCCTCATCAGTGCATCTTGTAATGTCTCATGTGGGGCTAGGTGTTGACTGGTAACTTTCTTTGGAAGATGCTTGTGTAGTCTTGTCCCACATTGCTGAACATAAATGAGGTGAGGGTTTGGTCTCAAATGTGACAGTCTAGACACTATTTTTCTTATTTATCTACAAATATTTTATTACTTATTAATAATAAGAAAAAATAATTAAAATAATAAAAAGATTCCATATGATCTAACTTTTGAACCAGAACATTTTATAAAATCTAAAAAATAGCACATGTGGTACAGTCACATAACATCTTTACTAATGTTAACGTGATGTTTTTTAAATAAATTCCCAAAACTTTGGCAAAACATTCTGCAGTAGCACTTGCCCTGTGAATAAAAATGAATGAAAAGAAAAGCGGAGGCATTAGATCATTAGATGTTCTAGGTCTCTATATTGAAATGTGATTTTTAAGTGGATGTGTAATCTTCATATCTGGGTTGATTATTGAAGCTCTGCACAATTCCACTGGAGGAATTGTCATCTTCTGCCTTCACTGTGATGTATTGCAGTGTGGCTATATCAAGGGTTATCTAGAACATTTGCCCAGAAAAAAAATGTTTTTCCTTCTCCTCTCCTCTCCATTCTCATTTAAAGTTTTAAAAAACTTAGATAAAAAAGACATATGCAGATATGTGTATTTCTGTATTTATATTGAATGGTTTCTATGTTCAGTATTATATTGAATTTTTTTGCATATCATTTTCTTGTTTTAATTTACATATGCTGTATATTAAGCTTATAAAAAAGTAAACATTTAAAGAATAAATTGCATGGAACTGAACTTGAATTCTGCCCCTGGTCCATATAGAATTCATATACCCTCCCAGTGTCATCAAAATGACAGATGAGTTAGATTAATTGGCAATTTAATCAGGCAAGTGTTAATGTAAGCATGAGTGTGTAGTGTGGTCAGTTTTTATTCATGTACAGATGGTCACTACCTTGTGTCTAATGCTACTGAGATAATTTCTGGCCCATTATGACTCAAGCATGAATGAATGAATGCTACACTGCATACTTCCAACACAGAAATGCAATCAATTTGTCAAATTGTTTATTTAATCTTTTATGTAACATCAACTGGGCGGCACGGTGGCGCAGTGGTAGCGCTGCTGCCTCGCAGTAAGGGGACCTGGGTTCACTTTCCGGGTCCTCCCTGCATGGAGTTTGCATGTTCTCCCCATGTCTGCGTGGGTTTCCTCCGGGTGCTACGGTTTCCTCCCACAGTCCAAAGACATGCAGGTTAGGTGCATTGGCCATCCTAAATTGTCCCTAGTGTGTGCTTGGTGGGTGTGTGTGTGTGCTCTGCAGTGGGCTGGCACCATGCCTGGGATTTGTTCCTGCCTTGCGCCCCGTGCTGGCTGGGATTGGCTCCAGCAGACCCCCGTGACCCTTTATTAGGATATAGCTGGTTGGATAATGACTGACTATAACATCAACTGCAAACACAAAGATATACAACACTTGTACACACATTTTTTCAGTTGGAACACTGACAGTATAAGTCACTTTGTCAAGGTCACGATGTCATCTGGAAACAGGTTCTGAACCAGCACCCTTAACCTATGCCACCCACAGAGACCTGTAGACAGTGAATAGTCATAAAAGACAGTGGTGATTTCCATTAAAAAAACTGTATTCAGCACCATTACGTCATAACAGTTTTTACTTGAGATCCATATATGGTGCTATGGTGTTTTCAGTAAGTTTTAAATAGTACAAGGCTGCATATATGTGCCTTTTAACAAAAAAATGAATGACTAATTTTGCCTTTGACTCTGTTCAGCATGAAAATAAAATATATTTTCATCCTTCACCGCCCCGTGTGATTCCCATATCTCAAAGAGTGGCACAGTGCAATTGTGGTTTGTGCTGCTGCTTCACCTCTCCAGGATCCTGAATACAAATTCCCGGTCTATACCTGTCTGTGTGGAGTTTGCATGATCTTCACATGTCTGACAAACTAACTAACCAACCCTCTCTGTCCTCTCTTTCTTTCTTAGGACACAAAGGGGAAGTGGACAACGGCCGACTGTTAGATGCAATGCGTTGTCTTACACCTCCGGGCCCTTGAGAACGGGACCCAGCAACTCCAGACAATCCAGACAATCGCACTTGAGGGAACTGAAGAGTCGCCTACAAAATGAGACTTCCCTCTCAGTTGCGATCGTCATAAGTCGCCTTCATTCAGCAACTTCGACTTCACGCCATGCTGCACACTCACTTGGCCAAGTGCGTTTTAACTTCGTGCCCATTCGAAGCGACGACAATGGAAACAGACTATTTCTGCTATGCAGGTGTCACTTTTGGCTCAGGCAAGCATCACCATCCAGAACCGCTTCTCTGCTTCCCCACCGTTCCGGCAGTCTCTGGTGGTATATTTGGTATTGGGGATTTATGTTCAACTTCAATATATCTTGCCATAAAAACAAATATTTTGTTTCTTGTTTTCTCGGTGCATGTTTACAAGATATCATGAGAAGAGCTCCGACGGTCATTGAGAAGCAAAAGGACGGGGCTGTTGGGACCGTCGTAATAAATGTCGAGATAAACGACACGCGATATTGACTGTCGGAGGTTCTTAAAGTGGATTTCGCAGCGCTCATTTAAGCCACGAAAGAAAGCAACACTGCGGCGCGAATTTTAATTTTAGGTTTTCTCCCTTTATCTGGAAAATCTGATGAATACTGCAGTCGTGTCTATTGGCCTTAAACAACTGGCTGAGAAGGATCTGCAAGGGACAAAACATCGGGATCTCATCTTCAGGCTTCACAGTCTGCATCCAGACTGATTCAGCGTCCGGGTGCTCTCCGAAAACATCTCAAAGGTAATCTGGCTTTCCTGACTGGATAATTTTAAACCCAATGCTTTCCATAATGCTTTGCTGTGATGTTATAATTCTGTATTAAACTCATCTTTAGATGTGCACTGTATCAACAATATAATAACGAGCCATAGTTTTAAGTAATAAACCCACAGAAAGCGGTGTAAATGTGAATTTGATTGTGGCTTACAAGTGGACAAAGCAAGTACAGATGATGAACAGATAAATGGTTGAAAGGATTTGAACATTGCAGAAGTTTACACAACCTGGCATCTTCTTTGTGAAACTGATGAAAGTTTCTTTTATAGAATTCATGTGCTACATAACAAAATAAACTGAAAACAAAAAAGGTTTGCATTTAGTCCAACCAACAATATGTTTTGTTTATAACTTTTCTTTTTATCAGTAATTCATTAAACTGATTTTTACAGTATTTTGTGACTTTATTCACGTTGAAAGTCTCCTTATAAAATAATGCGGAATGTTAACAATGTTTAACAGATATATCAGCAACTTTGTATTGAGTTTACCTGCACCTTTATGAGCAGGGCCTTTAAGACAATTTTACACTGGAAAGTGATGAGTGATTTAAAGAGGAAGTCAAAACTATTGTGATAATGATCTAAAATTCTTTCTTTCCCAAGGTGAAATGATCTCCTTTCTCCTGGCGCTAAACTGAAAGCAAACATGTTTCATGTTTTGGTACTGTATTTTAAAAGTGTTATTTTATCACTGGAGGTCCTGCATGCATTTGTCAAAGTAAGTAAGATTAGTTTACTTTTAATTGTGCAGCTGAGGCAGATAAGAAATGACTGTGCTGATAGGTTTAGAGAGATTAGAGAGGTGCTTTTATAACCAAAATTGCCTAGTTGAAATACATGTGGTATGTCCTATTTTTGCATGGTTATAAGAGACAATGTTTTAAATTACTTGGAGGATACGCAAATATCAGTTTGTAAAGTTCTCAAGTGAGGGTGGCACAGTGAGTGGGTAAGTGGGTAGTTTCACCTCCTCCATTTGCCTGCACAGAGGGGCATAATTTAAAATGTTTCCCTCATGTTTTATGGGCTTTAGTGTTTATCTCCTGTCCAGAGACACACTACACTGTCTATGCACTCTGTTGGGGAACCACTTAGTCACTGCTGTTCAACCCACAAGTAGGCTGTGATTCATTTTTTACTCTCCACTGATAAAGGAGTGTGCCTGAATCCTAACATACTGGGTTGATTGGCATTTCTAAATTCCTTCAATGTTAGTGCATGCTTGTATTTTGTCAGTGTACCCCATACCGCTTCCATTTGTTTTATTTCAGGTTATTTGCTAGACTTGCTTAAATTTCTAATAAAACAAAAAATTGACCTGTATTGAATATTTTTCAAATTACAGAGGGCAACATGCAGGGTCTTGATGTTCTTACACACATCTCACAACTTATGGGAAAGTAATCTATCTACAGTGGTGTGAAAAACTATTTGCCCCCTTCCTGATTTCTTATTCTTTTGCATGTTTGTCACACAAAATGTTTCTGATCATCAAACACATTTAACCATTAGTCAAATATAACACAAGTAAACACAAAATGCAGTTTTTAAATGATGGTTTTTATTATTTAGGGAGAAAAAAAAATCCAAACCTACATGGCCCTGTGTGAAAAAGTAATTGCCCCCTGAACCTAATAACTGGTTGGGCCACCCTTAGCAGCAATAACTGCAATCAAGCGTTTGCGATAACTTGCAATGAGTCTTTTACAGCGCTCTGGAGGAATTTTGGCCCACTCATCTTTGCAGAATTGTTGTAATTCAGCTTTATTTGAGGGTTTTCTAGCATGAACCTCCTTTTTAAGGTCATGCCATAGCATCTCAATTGGATTCAGGTCAGGACTTTGACTAGGCCACTCCAAAGTCTTCATTTTGTTTTTCTTCAGCCATTCAGAGGTGGATTTGCTGGTGTGTTTTGGGTCATTGTCCTGTTGCAGCACCCAAGATCGCTTCAGCTTGAGTTGACGAACAGATGGCCGGACATTCTCCTTCAGGATTTTTTTGGTAGACAGTAGAATTCATGGTTCCATCTATCACAGCAAGCCTTCCAGGTCCTGAAGCAGCAAAACAACCCCAGACCATCACACTACCACCACCATATTTTACTGTTGGTATGATGTTCTTTTTCTGAAATGCTGTGTTCCTTTTACGCCAGATGTAATGGGACATTTGCCTTCCAAAAAGTTCAACTTTTGTCTCATCAGTCCACAAGGTATTTTCCCAAAAGTCTTGGCAATCATTGAGATGTTTCTTAGCAAAATTGAGACGAGCCCTAATGTTCTTTTTGCTTAACAGTGGTTTGCGTCTTGGAAATCTGCCATGCAGGCCGTTTTTGCCCAGTCTCTTTCTTATGGTGGAGTTGTGAACACTGACCTTAATTGAGGCAAGTGAGGCCTGCAGTTCTTTAGACGTTGTCCTGGGGTCTTTTGTGACCTCTCGGATGAGTCGTCTCTGCGCTCTTGGGGTAATTTTGGTCGGCCGGCCACTCCTGGGAAGGTTCACCACTGTTCCATGTTTTTGCCATTTGTGGATAATGGCTCTCACTGTGGTTCGCTGGAGTCCCAAAGCTTTAGAAATGGCTTTATAACCTTTACCAGACTGATAGATCTCAATTACTTCTGTTCTCATTTGTTCCTGAATTTCTTTGGATCTTGGCATGATGTCTAGCTTTTGAGGTGCTTTTGGTCTACTTTTCTGTGTCAGGCAGCTCCTATTTAAGTGATTTCTTGATTGAAACAGGTGTGGCAGTAATCAGGCCTGGGGGTGGCTACGGAAATTGAACTCAGGTGTGATACACCACAGTTAGGTTATTTTTTAACAAGGGGGCAATTACTTTTTCACACAGGGCCATGTAGGTTTGGATTTTTTTTCTCCCTAAATAATAAAAACCATCATTTAAAAACTGCATTTTGTGTTTACTTGTGTTATATTTGACTAATGGTTACATGTGTTTGATGATCAGAAACATTTTGTGTGACAAACATGCAAAAGAATAAGAAATCAGGAAGGGGGCAAATAGTTTTTCACACCACTGTATATATCGAGAACAAACAAAAAATATCATAACATTGGAGCTCAACAAACCCCAAAAAGGTAAATATAGCAGATACAAAAAAAAAGTAAACTGATCAGGAGTTTGTCCCTCTCTCACTATTTGTCTATGATGGTGGTCAAACAAAAGCAAGCTACTTCCCGTTTCAGTAGCTTTTTAAGGCTGTGGAACTGTACAGGTTGGTCCTGGAATTGGAGTCATTCCTTTTCAAAGCGTCCTTTAGCTTTAAGAATGAAAAGGAAGATGGGTAAGCTGGTGTGTTTCTTTAAAACCCTTCCCCGGTGTATAAGTATTCCCCATGAGGCACAGTCCACCTATCATGAAGTTTGGTAGTCCTTTGGTAGTAACAAGAAGAAGATGGCCAGCCATCAATACCAATTAAACTTATCCATTTAAAACTATTAAAAAATTCTCAACAGTTTTCATTTCAGCACTGAGTGCCTCATGAATTGTGATTTACTTTTGTTTAAAAAAAATATTAGCACTAATTAACTCAAGTCTATTGTTATGTGTACATGAGATTTTTACTTGCATGACTACTCAGGTTAGCTGACAAAAATACAATACAAAAAAAAATTTAATAATTTAATAAACATAGCAGTGAAATATAGAAAGGACACAACAAAGTTGAAATATAAAAAAAATCTGAGTGAGGCATTTAAGTAATAATTCTATAAGACATAAACAGCAACTTTAAGTGGAAACGTGTACAGAATCCATTCTTACTGGCTGTATCATATCCAGATATGTCACCTGCTTGGCTCAAGAATATAAAGCACTAGAAAAGGTGGTGAAAGCAGCACAGCAGATTAGATTAGATAAACATCATTAATCCCATGGGGAAATGCAAATGCATACAATAGCAGAAACATAAAAAAACAACAATACAGACTAAAAACAACGCTATAGACTCACAGGACAGATAATACATCCAATCAATCAATTGATTAATAAATAAATAAATAAACTTAATGAGTACATTGGGTGGAAGCATTGAATATCAATGGACAGAAAAGAACCCCAGTGTTGCTTCTTAGCACATCGTGGTGGAATGAGCCTGTGGCTAAAAGTACTCCAAGAGAGCGCCTCCTGGGGGAGATTGAAGGGATTTTTCATAATTGCATTCAATTTTGCCATCATTATCTTTTCCACAACAGCTTCCAGTGTGTCCAGGGTACACCAGGGTTATTGTCACCCAGCTGCCATCTGCTCAGTACATGTACTGTACAACACTCGCTGCCTAAGAAAGGCAAACCATATTATTAATGACCATCATGCACAGTCACTATTCTTACTCCTCCCTTCTGGCAAGTGGTAAAGGGCCATTAGCATTCAGATTTAGGGATAGCTTCTATTCACAAGCTCTAAGGTTAAACAGTCAATCATAACATCAAATCCATCTATCTATATAACTATATCTATATATTTATATATTTATACAATTCTATATTTGTATATGCTGCATGCTATATACATTTTTTATTTTAATGCATTGTATTATGTAATAACACAAAAGATAATGTTTTATTTCTCATTAAATATGAGTCTTCTGTTATACTCAATGGCCTCCTAATTTCTAATCCGTCTGCCTTGTTTGACTTTCTTTCATTTCACTCTTCAACAATAAGTCCTAATTATTCTTTGTTTATAAATGAAACTGGTTCAGTAATCACATGTCATTGGTTCATTTATCAACTTTGTTCCACTCTCAGTAAATCTGGTTTTAACGTTGAATCAGTTCACAGGTATTTCAGATGAAAGCAGCAATCAGCACTACCAACACACTGATTCCAAGCTAAAAGATTAAATTGTCAATTATAAATTATATATAAAAGTGTTATTTGAACATTCTTTAGGTGTCTATGTGGGATTTCCTCCCATACCCCCAAGGACTTGCAGTGGAACACAACCATAGACTTTGGCATGTGCTCTTTCATCTGTGTTTGTGGTGTTCAAATATTGTACAGTTCGCTTTACTTGGTGACTCTTTCAGGTACATGTACAAGAGTTCAGGTGCTTCTCTTCCTGAAGTAAGGCTTTTCCTCCCTGACTGGGCAAAGTCACTGGGACAGAGCTTAAGTTAGCTTGAGGGAATGGATCTTAGAGCTTCTCATTTCTTCTCAAGAGTGTTCAGATGGATTTCAACAGATCCAGCTCCAAGAGCTTTATGGAGAGTAGCTTTCAAGCCCAAAGAGATTGCCTTCAGTCCTCAAAGGGAACAGGTGGATTCTTAGAGAAGATTCAAGAATCTAATTTATAAGAGAAGGTAAAATCTCTGCTGATTGGATCAGAGCCTACATCCAGTTACAAGTCCACGCCTATTAATAGGTGCATGACTGTGCCCAGAGGAAGTAAATATGTAGCTTATGGTTGCAAGCACAAGGTAAATGTCAATCACTTATACAGCAGAACTTAAGAGACGCTTTCCACTGCTTAAATCCATTGGCCTGGGAATGTGGCTGCCTGGAAGCCTTGAAAAGAGTCCTGGCTTGGATGTACTCATGGAATATCGGAAAGTGACTACAAATGGTAAAACCTCTGAACCCAAGAGAATAGTATGATATTAATATACTAGCAGGGAATGTAGCAGACAAAAGATGTTTAGAGCTGCATAGAAGGAGATGTGGAAGATTGAAGTGGCATTGAAGGGTAAATGAAGAAGGGGAAGTCCTGCAGTAAACTTGAGGGTGACAGGGAGAGACACTGCATTTCACAATGCATATAGCTATACCAGCACCAATGATAATAAAATGTCAGCTGAATAATGCCATTAAAAAGCACACAAAATGAAGACTTAACAATTTATTGTCAGACTGTAAAACCGTCAATTTATTGTTAAAAGAATTCTCCACCAAAAGCAGAAATACAAATAGAAAGTCATTGTTTCTAAATTTTGTTCGGTACGCTTGTATCATAACTTTAGCAGATGTGAACTTTACAGAGTTGATCTCCAAACAAATCGATTATTTTTTAATGACCAACACATCCTCAGAGGTTTCCGCAGGAACAGTTTGTGAAACTCTGAAGGCGTTTTTAAGAGGACAGATTATTTCATATCTCTCTCATAAAAATAATTTGGAGACCAAGAATGCATCAGAGTTGAGCAGTGGGATTTCCAGAATAGATCATATATTTGCCATGTCTTTGAATGAGGCACTTTACAGGAAAGGGCAGTCTCTACAATCGGAATAAAATTTTTAATTTAAAAGAAACTGAACAACTCATCTTTAAATCACAACACCATTATACTGTCATATGAAAAAGTTTGGGAACCCCTCTTAATTCTTTGGATTTTTGTTTATCATTGGTTGAGCTTTCAAAGTAGCAACTTCCTTTTAATAGATGACATGCCTTATGGAAACAGTAGCATTTCAGCAGTGACATTAAGTTTATTGGATTGACAGAAAATATGCAATATGCATCATAACAAAATTCGACAGGTGCGTAAATTTGGGCAACCCAACAAAGATATTAACATCAATACTTAGTTGAGCCTTCTTTTGCAAATATAACAGCCTCTAGACGCCTCCTATAGCCTTTGAGTGTCTGGATTCTGGATGGAGGTATTTTTAACCATTCTTGCATACAAAATCTCTCCAGTTCAGTTAAATGTGATGGCTGCAGAGCACGGTCAGCCTGCTTCAAATCATCCCATAGATTTTCGATGATATTCAAGTCTTGGGACTGCGACGCCCATTCCAGAACTTTGTACTTCTCCCTCTGCAAGAATGCCTTTGTATATTTCGAACTGTGTTTTGGGTCATTGTCTTGTTGGACTATCCAACCCCTGTGTAACTTCATCATTGTGACTGGCGCTTGAACATTATCCTGAAGAATTTGTTGATATTGGGTTGAATTCATCCAACCCTCGACTTTAACAAGGGCCGCAGTCCCTGAACTAGCCACACAGCCTCACAGGAAGATGGAACCTCCACCAAATTTGACAGTAGGTAGCAGGTGTTTTTCTTGGAATGCGGCGTTCTTCTTCCGCCATGCAAAGCGCTTTTTGTTATGACCAAATAACTCAATTTTTGTTTCATCAGTCCAAAGCACTTTCTTCCTAAATGAATCTGGCTTGTCTAAATGAGCATTTGCATACAACAAGTGACTCTGTTTGTGGCGTGAGTGTAGAAAGGGCTTCTTTCTCATCACTTTACCATACAGATGTTGTTTGTACAAATTGTGCTGAATTGTAGAACGATGTACAGATACACCATCTGCAGCAAGTTGTTCTTGCAGGTCTTTGGAGTTGATCTGTGGGTTGTCTGTAACTATCACAATTCTGCACATATGCTGCTCCTGTGTTTTTCTTGGCCTGCCTGACCTGGGTTTAACAGCAACTGTGCCTGTGGCCTTTCATTTCCTGATTACATTCCTTACAGTTGACACTGACAGTTTAAACCTCTGAGATAGCTTTTTGTAGCCTTCCCCTAAACCATGATAAGGAACATTCTTTGTTTTCAGATCTTTGGAGAGTTGCTTTGAGGCTCCCATGCCGTCACTCTTCAGAGGAGAGTCAAAGGGAAGCACAACTTGCAATTGACCACTTTAAATACGTTTTCTCATGATTGGACACACCTGTCTATGAAATTCAAGGCTTAACGAGCTAATCCAACCAATTTGGTGTTGCAAGTAATCAATATTGAGCAGTTACATACATTCAAATCAGCAAAATTACAAGGCACCCACATTTTTGCACAGCCAGTTTTTCACATTTGATTTAATTTCATACAACTACATACTGCTTCACTAAAAATCTTTGTTCGAAAAACACCCCAGTACTCAGAAATGAAAGACTAACCACTGTTATCTTTTTTGTTGAAAGTAGAGTAAATTATTATGCAGGCTGAGAGGGGTTCCCAAACTTTTTCATATGACTGTACTGAACACAGAGATAAAGCTAGTAAGATTTTAGCTCATCAAATCCAAAAGCAGGATGTTAACAGAAATTACCATCACAAGTGGAGATCCATCCACCCATTATATCCTAACTACAGGGTCACGGGGGTCTGCTGGAGTCAATCCCAGCCAACACAGGGTACAAGGCAGGAAACAAACCCTGGGCAGGGCGCGCACACACACACACACACAAAGCACACACTAGGGACAATTTTAGAATTGCCAGTTCACCAAACCTGCATGTCTTTGGACCGTGGAAGGAAACCGGGGTACCCGGAGGAAACCCACGCAGGCACGGGGAGAATATGCAAACTCCACGCAGGGAGGACCCGGGAAGCGTACCTGGGTCTCCTAACTGCGAGGCAGCAGCACTACCCACTGCACCACCGTGCTGCCCACAACAAGTGGAGATAGACCATGAAAATACAATTTACTCTCAAACGTTTCACTAGGAATTAATTACCATTTCCCCAAAGAAAAATGAAGACTTACTACAATATTGCATCATACAGACCTGTTTCACTTCTGAATAATGATGTTAAGATTCCCTCCAAAGCTTTAGTAAGAAGTAATGAGAAAGTACTTCTTTAATATCAATCCAGATTCATTAAAGACAGACACTTGGCACCAAACCTTCAGCATCTGTTTATTGTAATACACTCACCCACAAAATCTAACACACCCGAGATTTTATCTTTGGATTCAGTAAAAGTCTTTGACAGAGTCTAATGGGACTATTTATTCACCATAGTGCACAAATTCGAGTGTGTCCCAAGCGTTTCTGTATGGATAAAATTACTATATACCAGTCCAGAAACCCCAGTTTGTATCAACAGCACAAACTCAAGCTACTTCATACTAGAATGTGGTACTTGACAAAGGTGCCTTCCTTCTATCACCATTTCTTTTTGCATATGCTTTTGAGCTACTGACTATTCATTTTCAATATACATCAGAGGTAAAGGGGACTATAAGAAAAAGACTCAAACAGAAAATATCATTACAAACAGATGATATGATACTTTATATACTGTATCAGACCCACAGATATCTTTACCATTAGTCCTTAACACATTACCAGAATATTAAAAGTGTGTTTTTCCCAGTGAAGTCTCTAGCACACCAAAGTAGACTGCACATACATCTATTCATTCTATCAAAACAGTTCAAATATCTAGGGATAGGCATCACAAGTAAATGTAAAGACCATCTACAACACAATTTTGGTAACCGCATAGAAAAAATCAAAAAAGTCGTTAACAGATGGTCTACCTTTCATCTCAGCTTAGCAAGGAAAATCTTTTTTTCCAGTCTTCCTACATAGTATAAGTAAATGGGTGTGCTTCTGTGCTTGGCTGAAACACTCTCCTCTTTTTTGTTTTTGTCTTGAACCCAATGCAGCTAGGCTAGGCTCCAGCTTCCCACAACTGGATATGTAGACTCAAAAAAGAATGGATGAAGGTTTCCTACTTCTACAATTACAGCTCTGGGATTGTTAGAGACTTGTTTACACACACACTTCATAGTGGAGATTTAAATGGTAATTTGCTCCAAGTGCAGCTGAGATAGGCACTCACTCCCTCAAATGTTGAACTGGCTATGTTTAAATTAAATCATTGCATAATTACTGTAGGTGCATGTGCACACTTCTGCACAGTCATGAGAAGCAGGGTAGCAAAGAGTCACCCCTTTTCTGCCTAAAGATTGTCTTGTAGTGTAACAATAAATGCATGTGGTGTAATTTATAATGCATAACAAAGAATTATGTCACAGGATGTTTTCAGTTCAATACATTTAATTCAGTTTTAGTACATATCAGTTGTATTAAAGAGAACAGATAAGAAAATTTAACGTTTCAACCTTTTTTTCACTCACTCATCACTTTGCATTTTATAAATATAGATTTATTGAATTAAATAAAGGAAATCCAATAAAAAAATCAAAGGAATTCCAAACAGATGCAACATTTTAGAATATCGAAGAACACCAACCTAAATAAAAAAATATTCAAAAGAGAACCAAAATACTGTACACAGAGAGAAGGAAATCTGAATAATGGCCAAGACCAATTTTTTCAAAACTAAAAACCAAAAACAAAATGTCAAAATCAAGAATATTCCAAAACAAAAATGGTCAAAGGGCAAGCCTAACAATTAGAGTAGGAATGGATAATCCTTCAGGCAGAGCTGAGGCCATCAAATGGCATGAATAGAGTTTCTTTGGCTCACACCTGTTTTTTCTAATTGGCAATTCAAAGAAAAAACATCTGGAGTAGAAATACAATCATTGCAACCTGTGTTAGCAAAGAACAAACAAGGAACAGGTAGAAAATTATAAAATTGACAAATAATGAAAAACACTAGAAAGCATAAGTAATTGTGACATAATTAGTATAATCTGAGTTTGTGGCATCTTTAGACTTGGTCTCATTTTGGAATGTTTGATGGCTTCTGTTTGATTCTAATGTTATGAAACAGCCAGGGCTTGTCTCAAGTCACTTTTCCTTTTATTTATTTATTTTGTTGTCTTTTGAATATAATTTTGTAAATTCAGCTTGTATTCTTTCTTCTAAATTAATATTGTTTTGTTTAGTGATTAAGCCTTATTGTATTATTCTTGCATAACTATTGGTTCTTGTTTATACTGTATGTTCTTTGCCTTCTTTATGTCAGGCCTAAGAGGTCAGTGTTCTAAAATGTAGCAACCCAGACCTTTATAAGCCTATGGCCACAACTAGGCAGCTCTTTGGCATTGTAATATCTACACCTGTCTTTTGGTTCTCATTTTAGGTTTTTTAAGCACATTCTTGTTCTGATTTGTTGGTGTGGAACTTTGGTTTATTAAATGTTAAATTTATAAAGGGTTTCAGACTGGATTTGTTTGCTTATGTTTTCCTTTTAGGTATACCTGTTTTTGCCTCTTTTTCTGCTTTTGCTCTTTTTCTGTATTTTTCTTTAAATCATTTTTAGTAATCCATTTACCATAATTGGAACTTTGATTAGTTTTCATAGATCAGAGGCTTCTATGTTTTTCCTCGTTCCTTTGTCAATATGTTTTATTAAGCCTTTGTCCTGTTTTTTTGGGCTTGTGTAGGCCATGAGTTTGTGCTAAGCTGCTTGGGAGAGGTGAAACCTACACTATTTTGATGCTTTTGTTTTTGAGGCTTGTTGCCCTTTTTGATATGATGAACAGGTAGGATCATAACCACTAATAACTGCTTCTACGTGAGTAATGATTCTGTCTCTATTATGATCTTGTTTTATTTGGATATTTTTGTAACCTCTTCCAATGTCTTTCTGTACATTAATTTAACCAATAGGGGTTTTTAAATATGTAGAATTCAATTCTCAACACCATTTTTCTTAAAAAAAAAATGTGTTGGAAATATTTTGCACTTTAATGCATGCTGTTTTGCATTCTTACTGGCGCCATCATTTTTGCATTAGTAACCATAGCTTTGACATGCTCGGGTGGGTGTGTCACATCAGCTTGTTGGCTATATACATTAGTGTCAGCACTTCCATTTCATAGTCATCCATCATTTGTAGCTAGAAAAAATGATTTGCAAGCTTGTTTTAGTGTATTAATTGCTGTAAAAATGAACCACTACTATGTAATTTTCTGCTTTGATTTTGGTGTATGTTTAGAACGTGACAAAAGATTGGCCAGATTTTTAGTTATCAAACTTTGGCCTGCATTTTAATGGTTCTCTCCAATTCACTCTCATAAAAACCAATTGTGTCTATTTCTAAGTCAGTATAGCATGTCTCTATTCATTCCTTGCATCTCCTGGTCATTTTCCTTGCTTCAAAATTCCTATGAACACCTATAATTTCTCATAACAGATGGGTGCTTATCAGTTATAATAAATTAAATAAATTTGAAAGTTACCAAAAAGAATGATGTTTCAGAAAGAAACTAAATACTGTAAACACCTGTCCCATCATATATTTTTAAAAAAGTACTACACACAGGCAGCAAGGTTAACAATCAAAATACATGTCTCCTTCTTAGTCTGGTTTAGCCATTTAATAATAAACAAAAACAGCATTAATTGAAAGAATGTGACTGGAGTGAGTTAATTTGTGGAATTTGACTCTTTCCTTCTAACATTATCTTTTCCAAACATCCATTAATTGACCATAAAACCTGCTTATCTACATCAGTACCATAGAAAACAAGTGCAGTGGATGCTAGGTGGGAACCAGCTTTGAATGGGGTGCTAGGTCTTTGCAGACTGCATTCATGCAAGTGCTCAGACTTACTCATACTCGGACAATTTACACCTATCAATTAACATAGCTTAGGATGTTGGAGGAAAACTAAAAAACTGGAGTACAACAGAAAAAACATTGAGATACCTGACAAGAACAGTTGTTGTTTTGCCTGTTTATTTGTTTGTTTTGTTTAGTTTGACAGATATTAAGACTTATCCATTTTCTCAGTGTTAAGTATCAGCACTGCCTTGCGGTGAATGCGTTATCAACAATGATGGACCAATTGTAAGACCTTCCTTATCTTTGCTTTAATCACTGTGGTTATTCTGCTGATGATTCAATGCAATAAGTGTTTGACCTTGGACTTAGGGCAGTTATATCTGAAACTAAATATTTTTGAATGATTCAAGAAAAAGCCTTAGTGAACTGAAATCAAGTGATTTTGAATTCAATATCTATGCTTTTCATTAATAATCTATAAAAACCTCATGTTTAAATACAAGGTGGCTTATTAGTGAAAATGGTTATGTGGATGGAAGTTGAGTGTAAGCAGCTGCAAGGAGCTATAATCAAAATAAGGCAGCAAATATAGTATCAGTTGGTAAACAATAAACTGAAACCATCAGGTAAAAGAATGAAACTTCCCATGTAATACTGGCAGGAGAGTTTCCAAAGTGAACTGAGAGGTAATGGCAAGTCAGGAAGGAAACAAATAAAAACATGACCAAGATATTCAAATAGTCTGGTTAAGACACTGAGGATAGATGTTAGTTGGCCTTACAGAATTACTGTGAAAGTATCTGGTGACTTGGGGATGGTGCCAATACACAAGTTGTGCTCATTGAGGTTTTAGGATGACTCTGAATGAGGATATTGCCAGAAAGAGAAAAAAAATGAACTCCCAGCAGGTGCAAGCCTTCAGTGGTGTTTGAAATCAGCATGGGAGGGGTTACTGGATGGAATGATGTTTTTGTGCCCTGGTATAACAAACTTATAGTTCTCAGAGGAAGGTAGGTTCAGTAGATCTAAACTGGAACACTGTATTGATAGTTCCCATTTATGAACAAAGGGACAAGTGGGTGTATTTCTGTTACAAACTAATTAAACCTATCAGCTTTTTAAGAAAGCTTACATCAGGGTACTCGAAGGGAGAAAAGGAGTAGTGCAGCTCTGGCCATGAAGAATCAATCATTTCTGTTGTCTTGCACAAGTATTTTAAGTGTCCTGTGTATTTCCAAAATCCTATCTTCATTTTTGGATGATCTACAGACAGTTTATGCCTGAAAATGGTATATTTTTTGGAAATGCCACAAAAGTACTGGATTTGCTGTATTAGTATGTTGTCCAAATGTCATTAAGTAAAATGGTCAAAGGTGCATCTTGTCTCACTGCTTTTGTATAGGCGTTTGCAAAGGGCTTCTATCAGGGTGTTTTACATGTAACTGTATTGCTTGCTACATGTTCCATTATAAGTCTGTACAGCTCTGCCTACATTTAATGAAGTTGTCTATGTCTTAATGTTTTCAACCTTGAATAACATTACAGCTGAACATCACTATGAATAGCTCTCACATTATGTCAGTAGGTGACCAGTGTTCCACATAATCCTTTATAATACATACAAATTCAGTAAGTGGAAATTGCAAGCTTAACATTTGTTATTCAGTAATTACTTGTAATATTTATCTAATTATTAAATAGATCTGTGATGACCTTGGGTGATGTGCAAACTGTTGTTTAGTAAAGACAGATGCAGTAGTTAAACTGCCTCTAGCCTACACTATATATATATCTGGAGAGATACAGATTACTGAAATAATGAAGAAAAAATTGTGTAACTTGTCATAATAGTGTATTGCACAACTATTAGCTGCCAGAACTGAGTAAAAGTGTCTTGGCAAAGATTCCATAATTGTTTTGGAGGGATGCAACACCATCTCATCACTGAGATGGCCATGGCATATGCATTACTTTAACATTTTGTTCTTAAAACTATTCATTGAAAAACATGTGCCAAAATTTTGACAAATGTCATCTCTCTGAATTTTCTTTTAATTATTAGCATTTACTTTGTACTCTAAGGGAATCAGTGGGGCTAAACCATACTAAGAAAATGCACTCCAAACTGTAATAGAGCCATAAAAATCATTCACTGTCTGAAGCAAGAATTTGGTGCGTGCCAAACATAAAAGAATACTCTTCTTACCAGATGGTTTTTTAATACTTCTCAGTATATCTCTGCTGTTTACTTTTTTTATCACTTAACCCACAAAAGAACATTTTGAAATGTTTAAATATATAGATTATAGACCCCACTGCTGCTTGTGTATGTTTTCCATATTTTCCTTGTGCTTTTATGTTTTTTCTTCCCCATTTTAAAGTTGTTCATGTTAGGTTAACTCAGTGGTTTTCAAACTCATCAAGTAGTTATCTTCCAGTTTCTGTTCTGGGGCCAATGTGGAAATCACCTGTAAGTTTGGTACGTTTGTATTAAAATTTACCAAGCATTTATGAATATTACACAGGGATAATTTCTTATTTTTTAACTTGTTTTTTAAGATATTCATAATCATCATGCTTGTCATTTTGCTTTTCCAGATGTTCTGGTTATTTAATCCATTATGTACTAATGAGCATGTTAGTGGGGCTGACACTAAAGCTTTTGTGTCCTTTCACCATTTATTGTTGTTTGCCCAGGTATCTTCTCTTCTCGTTGTTAGTTATAATTATTAGGATACAAATAAGGGAACAAACTACACAGAAAAAAGACAAGTCAATAGGAAAACAGAAAAAAAGAGTGAATAGTTTAAAGCAGTGCCTTTTGTTCCAAAAAGATTCACAATAAGTAATAATAGTAATTAATAATAAGTGATCTCATTTAGTTTGCTGGTGGTTTTTTCCCTTTTCTTATTTTGAATTTAGAAAAGCACAGCAATATGATTTTTTACATAATAAGACATTTAGAAATATTTCCCTATTTCTTGCTATAGCTTTAAATCCTTAACTCTTTTTTGTTGTCTTCTTAATATTTCTGCCTTATTCTGTGTAGTCTGCTCCCTTCATTGTATCCTAAGATTGACAATTAAAAACAAGCAAAGCAGACACCAGGGCAAACAACACTAAATAATGAAAGGCTGCTTCAGCATCAGACCCACTAATGAGTCAATAATAAAAAAAACAATTGGAAATTGGGATGAACATAAAGAAAACATTAAAAAAATAAAATATAACTGCTAAATTTATATTAAAATGTATTAACACACTTAATTTTGTAATTTCTTCATTGAATCCAAAACACAGAAACTGGGAAATAACAGCTCACTTAATTGGGCTAGGAGTCCAATTAAAAACATAAGTTGGTTGGAACAAAAACCAGCAGGCCGAGGATGGCCCCGGGACTGAGTTTGGGAACCATTGGTTTAAAGCTATATCTAAAATTTAAATATTTCTAAGTGTCTTTGAAACATGAAAAATCACATTACTGTGGTTTTCTAAATGCAGAGTAATAGACAAGAAAAAAGGACATCTATTTAAATGAGATCAATTAGAGCAAACATAACTGACTGATTGTGAAACTGGTTGCAAGAAAAACCTGAATCCATATGGGGCATCCAGGACTGAGAATTACTGGCTTAAATGGAAACCCTAATTAAACCATTCTAAACCTTTGTCAGTTTGGGTATTAGCAGGTTCCTTGTGCAGGGTTGGTTCATACTTGGGAGTACCTCACCCCCATGACGCTAAACTGGAAAAGCACATACAAAGTGTGATGGTAGGATTTTCTAACCTTAATTACACCCTATTATAGAATTGCCCTGTTTTTTTTTTTTTTTTTCCATTTTTCTTGTTCAAAATGCACCTATTTTCAAAACCAAGTTGAGGCTCTCTGAGAATAGGAACCGAACCCAGACTGACCACTTCATCTCACATTCCTGCACACAGAGGCACTTCCTAATTCCAGTTAAACTGACACCGTGCTGTTGTTGGATATAGGATGAAGCTTAAGCTCTGCGTCTTGTCCACACCGAATTCGTGTGCAAAAGTAATAGTTGTTGCTTTTTCTCAGCGAAATGTAACAGTAGGGATAGAATGTATCAGCGAGACAGGCATATGTCAAACATAACTCTTACCTTACGGTGCAGTCGCTGAATTTATTACATAAGCAATGCTCGGATCGCAACAAGGAGCGGGAAAGAGATAGGCGCGCGCACACGCGCTCCAGTAGATGACTCCGTGGCGACGGCCGCGCGCGGCAGATATAAAAGTCCTGTCACGCGGCCAGACTGCTGGCACATCTGAGGTCGTGTCTTCAAGAAGCGGCACTTGCGCACACTTCAAGCACGACAGCTTCTGGAGTGGAGGCACTTTCAGAGACAGGTAAGCTGAAGTGGTTCCTCATTCAGTGTTAGGATGCACTGGGAGGCGTGTTTTACAAATTGATAAAATGCACAAGAATGCATACGTTACAGCGAAATAAACCGAATACATAATGCGCAATAAGGAATGTTTGAAAGTTTTTTTTTCCCAAAAACATTTGTCTTTGGTTAAAATTAAAGGTACAGTGAGTAGCAAGTTACAACAGAGCAACCCGTTATTATATTAAAATTCTAAACGTGTGGACAGTTGAGTATAAACTGGTGCGTGACCGGGACACACGTCTGTGTTTTTAATAGTGAGTTAGAAAGGCAGCTTGAGGGCAGCGCAGCATCCTGCAGGATGGCAGTTTTTCATTTTTAGGATTGTTTTAAGTTTGTTCATATTGCTGGATATGAATGCATGGAAGTGTACATATGATATATGCTCAACCACCACGCAAAGCATGAAATATAATTAAGCAATCCAGAAAACCATGATATTGACTTACAGCACACACATGCACAATGTGCATTCTAATTATTTCACTGTATGTTTATGCAATAAAGAACGAGGCAATCATTTTGAATTAAACATCGTTTACATATTACTATCACTTTCAAAATAATTGCACCCTTAGTCTACAAAGTAAAGCAAATAAAGCAACTTTGTGCACAAAATGCATATTTAGAGAGCCTAAACAATGAAAGATGTGAGATTAAGGAATGAGAAAACACTTAAGTGTCATTTGCTGAAGGATACACACATCTTTGCCTCAACACTAGCATGAACAGGTACAATGCACTATAAATGCAAAGTATGCAACTAAATATGAATATATATTATTGCTTTGGACTTAAAGAAAAAATAGACTAAAGTTTGTTTCCATGCTGAAAAAATACATAGTAGGTGAAAGATCCTAAAGACTGTAGGTGATGGCTTTTAATCAAGCCAACATCAAGGATTTGTATGTCTTTATAGATATATTTTATTTTGAATTTTTTATTCATACTTTTTCAGAGTAGCACACTGGATTCTTAGGTGAGTTTGTGTGAAACAGCCCATCTGCACATCTACAAATCTTATACTGTGCTTTGGTAGGAAGTCTGATAGGCTAAATAATGACATTCCTACATCTAGGGCAATGGCTTGGACTACTGTGAGGGACTGGACTGGCCTTTTTATGTGAAGTTGTGATTTTAATACTTTCTGCAGTGTTTTGGATTCTTGAGCATTGAACAGTTGGCATCTTTCATTATGAAGATACCATAGTAGAAAACAGGAAAATTTTCTTTAAATCCACAATATTTTAAAATCCACACATTCTGATACAAATACAATTAATGTTTCATAACTTTTTATGTATATGTAAAAGACGGCATATACTGTGCCACGTATAAAGTATATTAAAAGACAAAACTTAAAGGTTCAACATTCCTTATTTGTCCATAGTATAAATGCACAAAGGAAATCCTACTTGCCCTGTGCTGTCCGGTACATGAAAAATAGCACAGGTCACTCACTCTAGGTAGTATGTTGATGGATGTTTAGTGCACAGTTTGCACAACTGTGGCACACATTATTGAGTAGATGAACTGCCGAGGGGTAAAAGAGCTCTTGAATGAGGACATATGAGCTTTGATACTATCAAACCTACCACCTGACTTTAGTTTGGAACATATGCCTTTCAGTCTTGAATTCTTTTGGAATGGCAATAAGCATGTACTTTTTTACATAATTTAGCCAAGTCTTATTTTTTGATTCATGCTGCAAACACATTTTAATATAATCAATGACTCTAGAATTATTTTGAAATTTGTTATTATTATGTGTTTTAAGGGCAGCTTGTTAGTATAATGATCAGTATTTCAGAAGTACTTCAGATTTCTGGGTTCAGAACATTGGACATTATGTCTGTGGACCCGGTATATATATGCAATTGTTCATAGCAATCCTCAAATGAAAAAAACAGGTAAACAGATGGTTTATTATTGTTAATGCATTATTATAATTTTAATTATCATCACTTTGCTTTCACACATACATGCAGTATATGCAGCAGTAGATGATAATAAATATAATTCAGCAAGAACTGCATTTATTATCAGAGTTTGTGTGGTGTGGTTCAGTGCTTAGTTTGGTACCTCACCTGTCTATAATATTCTTCATACTCTTCCAGTTTTTTTTTATCTTGGTACTCTTCACTCTGGTTTCAAAGACATACATGCTCAGGTTTTTGGTAATTCTGAACTGACCTAATATGAGTGATAGTGTTACTTACGGTGGACTAATGTACTGCCCAGGGACAGATCAGAACAACATTCATTATTACAGTATATTTTTAATAAACTGAAGTAATTGGAACCAAGATAAAAAAAAACTGGATATATATATATATATATATATATATATATATAATAAATAAATATAAACTATATATATATATATATATATACACACTAAGGGTCTTTGCTCGGCAACCACACACCGCCCACCCCCCATGGCCTGCGCTGTGCGCCAGGCACTTCACATCTTTGCCGCTCATGTTGGGAAGAGGGGGGCTGAATGCACCTCATCTGAAACCCTCTCTTAAATGGTGATACAATGGGAAACATCCAGTTTTTTTTAACCTCCTCTTTGCTCGATCAGCTGCTGGATTGCTGCTGTTGTTCTGCGTGATCTGCATCTCACACGGCACTTCAAACATTTAAAAGCCTGTATGGTAGCTGACCTTTTATTTCATTGCCTTGTCTCTCTTCTCCCCCAGACATCCTCTGCTCCTGTTGGGGGTCCCGCTCCCGAGGCGCGCCCCTATGAAGTGGAAGATTTTCTTTTCTTTTAATTGAGAGACGGAACAGTCCCCTCCAACTACACATGGAGCTTGATTAACTCCTGAAAGAGACATGTTTGTTCGAAGTGTCTGAATAACGTTTCTGTCTCTAAAATCTCATGTGTATCTGTGCAACTCTGTGACCCAAGCGTGACAGCGTATGTGCATTTCATTTTCACCAAACAACAAATCTTTTAATTCTTGCGGATATGCCTCTTCATTGGGAAGAAACACTACTTTTCCCTGATGGCAACACAAATTAAACAATCTACAAATATCTGACTTGAAAGTTTAAATCCGAACAATATATTTGATCTCTTTTTGCTGTTCCGTTATTTCACTGAGTAATAATTCCCATTTGTTTACGCTAATGTGATCTTTACTATCATTTTTTGGAGACTTTCAAATTTTTGTACTTCCATTATATCTAACCTGCTCTGCATGTGTATAGTGTCAACGTTTGTGAATTCTTTACAAAGTTCTACTTTCTCATTCACTCTTTGTCTCATGCGACATGAAAGTGTCTCTCTGAGATAGTCACGTTTCGTCTCTTTGAAAAAGTTTTGTCTTGTCCCAAGATTTTTTTATATAATAGAGATATATACATATGTTTGTTTGTGTATGTATGTGTATATATGTTATGTGTATATATATATATATAAAATATATATATATATGTATGTATGTATGTATGTATGTGTGTATATATATATATATATATATATATATATATATATATATATAATATGTGTATGTGTGTGTGTGATACAGTACCTGCCAAATGATATAAAGAGTACATGACACGTGTTTTGCCCTGACTGGGGCTAATCAGGTGTTTGCACCTTTGCTTCCCCTTACAGGAAATGAACCACAGACCTCAGCACCTGAGGGGAAGCCTGAAGCCTCTGATGTTGTGCCACAGCAGCTGATTCATTTATTTCACAGGGTGAAGATTGGAGTATTACATTCATAGGCTTGAATCGCAATCTGATTATTTGTATGGTTACCTACCTGGTAATTCTTGTGGTTGGTAGTCCAGTTGGGCAAACATCTGCCACTTCCTCTCAGTTGTGAGAAGCAACCACAAGCGTTACCTGGTAGGTAGCCACCCAAATAATCAGATTGTGATTCAGACCTATGAATATACATATATACTCAAGAAAGAGTTTCCCACAGTAATAAGCACAGTACTAAAGCTCTCAGCAATATCTTTTTTTACTTTTACTTTTTTTACTTTCTTCTTCACTCTCTTCTTTTTCTTCTTCTGCCTTCACTCCTCCTCTGGCAAGCGTCATCATCCTCTTTCCTGATGAAGGTAATGGGCTTCTTTTATGCTGCATCTGGGAATACTTTGGTGGCCTGTTAGCATGGTCTGGAAGCACTTCCAGAATCACCCATGAAATCCAAAAGGGCTGTGTGAAACTTCAACTCCCATGGAGCCCTCTGGGAATCCTAGGGACCTCTGCCTCCCAGGGGGGCTGCCATCTAGCAATCCGGGGGAAATAATGCATTGAGCAGACTCTGTCCTCGTGTGGCAGAAGTACTGCAGTCCATGGCTCTGTGACCTTCTGGGCGCCACCTGGCGGTGGTCACAGGCCCCGATAGGGTTGAGCTTCTAAGTTCCGATCCCATGGCCCCGATGCACACCAGGGTGACTGCCCTCTCGTGTCCCGGAGGAGATATTGTTCCTTTCCTGGTTCTATATACAGTATATAGTGACGTGTGAGTAGATTCCCGGACATTTTTCATTCCCGGAAACTGATGTAATTCCCGGGAAACCGGGAACGACAGAAGCTTGCATATATAGCATGTAAAAGTGTAAAAATCAATCAAGAAATAACAGTGTTATAGTTGAAAATAATTAAGTGGCATGGTTTTTTGGCCCACGGTGTAGTGTGTTGCAGATTAATTCAGTCAACCAGCAGCAGTCATCAGTCTCCTGGCTCCGACTAAGACTGAGTATAGTGGGACTGGGAGGAGTCTGCACTCTGCAGCTCACGAATGCCGGGACAGGGCAGACTTCATTGACGTCTGTTAGAAAACAGCTTTGAACAGCAACTTGAAATTGCAATGCGTCAGTCTGTTGCATCTGCATTATCTGTGCCAAGAAACTTTCCATTACAGAATGATGACAAGAAACTGGATTCATCAGTAAAAGCTGAAATGGTGGTGTTTCAGAGCAACGGCAAGCGCAGGTGTTGTTTAGAACAAGTGTATCAGTATCTGATCAGGTAGATCGCATTGCATTCAAATAAAATTATTTTTAAACGTTAGTCTATCATATATCCTCCCTATGGCATTTGCCACTTGATTGACATACAGAGCGGCCAGTCTGAGATCTCTTTTCTTCTAACACATTGGTCATCCCACATGCACCCATACAATCAGATTGTGATTTAGACTACGAATGACATAAATGTAATTACCCCGATCTACATGCTGTCAAATAAATGAACCACACGCTGTGGCTTCGCCTCTGACGCTGACGTCCAAGGTTCAATTCCCGAGAGGGGGTACAGTGAGTGTATATGTCTGATGAGCCCAGAATTAGGGCAAAACATGTGTCGCGTACTCTTTGCATTATTTGACAGTAAAACTTTGCAACATTCTATGATCTGCTTCTCGCAACTGAAGAGGGCACCGTGGCGGATGTTTGCCAACACAAGCGTTACCTGGTAGGTAACCACCCATACAATCAGATTGTGATTCAGACTACGAATGCCATGAATGTAATTACCCCGATCTACATGCTGTCAAATAAACGAACCACACGCAGTGGCGCAACATAAAGGGCGAAACACGTGTCGCATACTCTTTGCATTATTTGACAGTTAAACTATGATATATATTTATATATAGCATTTTTAATGTAGGTAGATCATTTCGACCTGGTCATTTTAAAAGTAGCTCGCAAGCCGAAAAAGTGTGGGCACCCCGAACTAGATACATGTACTTATATGACAGCATGAACTGCTTGTAGATAAGGTTATTTTTTTATTGGTGTCAATATATTGCAGTAGTTGTATTAAAAATAAGTGTCGGTCGTTCTAAAACCATTCTGATGTGAGATGCCTGTGCACTGTGTCATCCCCGGGATTCCTGGGAATGACATGCGGGATTTCCAAATTCCCGGGAATGGATAAACCCATCCGGGAATGGAATCTCTACGTGTGAGTCCATGTTTTGCACCCCGAAACATGAGGCGGAGTCTCAGTACTCTTTCTTGAAACAGGAACAGCACGGTTATGCCCAGGTTATGTGGGAAAAAGGGCAATCCTCCCCTGGAAGTGCCCTCTGGCGGTATCTAAAGACCCTGACAGGGTTGCGTTTCCAGATTCTATCTTCTATACCACCCTGCTGGTATCTTAATCTTGTTCAGACTTGAGGAACACTGCCACCTGTCGTGTGGGGGAATGAACTGCCCCTTGTAAGCCTGTTCATCCAGTTCATCCATTATGGCCTCCTGGCTGGGTTTGAATCCAAGGAATTTGAGACCCTGCACCACCCAGAGCTTAAAATGGATTTTCACCATCTGTATCAGCACTTCATCTATCATCACGGCAGCCCCAGAGCTCAGTTAACTTCTAACCGCTGCACCAGAACTCATTTTCAAGTTGCAAGCGTGATATCTGCAACTGCGGTCTCCAAAATAAGTGCACTATCAGCATTTGTGTGAAATCAACTTTTGCATTTGTTACGCAAGTGAAGTGTATTGAATTATTTTGTGGCAGTAGCCAGTTCAACAACACTGCTGCAGAGATAAGATATTAACCTCAAAGACTATTTATTATACAGGTAAGGAAGTTATTAATCTCAAAGACTGTACTGTCTTGTTAGGGACAGTTTATACTTCACACTCGGAACATGTACTTGCACACATCATGGCTGCCACGCATTCTTAGCGTTCATTTGATGTGTCCTCTGAGCACATACTCAGAAATTAATGCGATGCATGCACGAGTTGCAGTACCAGAAAAAATTGGGGGGGGTCACAGTGTGATCAAGTTGGAACGTCACATCAGAGTCTCTGTTTACTATCTACATGTGACAGAAAGCCGCCGTGCGGATTATACAGAATTGATGTGCATGCTTTGATGTTTGATGAATGATTCGATGTGGTGAAACAAAATGCCGACATACAAATACATTCGTGGTGCTTTTCTATTCAAGCATCACATATTCCCCAACATAATGACACAATATATTTTAAAAGTCTCAGAAAGTCAACAGCTTCAGAATGTACGGCAGCGTATTTGAGACACTGAGAAAAAAATTAAGGACACAGTGAAAAGGTGTATTTTGTGATTAAAGTGGAAATTTCTGTTTTAATCTTGAAATGTCCACTTTAACCTCTTAGTTTATCATTAAAGTAGACTGTCATAAACATCATCTTATAACCGACCCAGTTGTTAATTGCTATCTGGGGCTTCCTCTTGGACTGACAGCAGCAGCAAGCAGCAATAGATCACCACACAGAACACATTAAATTTACGATATTCCAGCTCACTGCACATTTAGAATCCTTAGATTTTTACTTGATATCACTTTCATAATGAAATGCATTAAAGTATGTATGTTACATTTTACAGATAAATAGTTAACTTCATTTAAATAATGAATACTGTTAATAATTACACGTGTGGGGGCGGCATGGTGGCAGAGCAGTAGTGCTGCTGCCTCGCAGGGAGTCACGTCCCTGGTAATGCTGCTGCCTTGCAGGAATCACATCCCTAGTGTTTTCTGCCTGGAGATTGCATGTTTTCCTGGTGGGTTTTCACAGTGTGCTCTGGTTTCCTTCCAAAGACATGAAGTTTTGGGAATTTGGTGATGCTAAAATGACTAGTGTATTTCTATGCTTGTGTTCAGCTTGCGATGAACTGATGCTCTGTCTAGGGATTTTGTTTCCGTCTCGCGCCCCATGCTTACTGGAATGGGCGCATCGCTGGGTTGATGGATGTAATCATTAACCACCCTTTTCAGAGATATTGTGGCAAGGTGTCCTTGGAATTTAATGGATGTTTCAGGCAATTCACAATGCAGCGAAGCTGAACATTTTCTCACCGTGATGATATCTCGCACTGCCACCTGGTGGAATCTTCCAGATGTACGCAAAGTACACGCGCAACTATAAACAGTACAATGCTTGTGTAGCAGTAGCGTCCACTGGAGCACGCTTTGCGTTGCGTCGCATGAAGTATAAACCTGGTCTTAGAGTCTGCAAATGGCAGTACTGACATTGTTTTCTCTTCGTGGTTACACTTCTGCAAAGAGCAAGCAGTATACATTTCTAAGCATGTGCTGTTTTACATTTTTCTCAACTGTTCCTCTTAATCCTTCCTAAAACTGGCTTATTTTCCATGTTATTCACCACTGTGAGAATAAGTGGCATAAAAGCTTTATGGTTTGCTTTGTGTGGACAGCAGCGATAGGAAAGTGTAATAAGGCTTATCTTTTTTACCTTCCATCTTCAGAATCTGGGACATTTTCTTCCATACCTATCAACCTCATAGCATAAGAAATTTGGACAAAGCCTAGCACACACTCCAATACATTTCTGGATACATTACAGATGCCACAAATAGATACTTTTAGTGCAGAGGAACTGGATAAACCTCTGGCGTTATCAGAATTACTAGATGCTATAAAGTCACTTCAAGGCAGGAAAGCAGCAGGCCCTGATGGCCTCTCTGCAGTATTTTGTAAGAAATTCTCCGCTCAGCTAGCTCCCCTCCTATTAGCAACATTTACGGAAGCTAGAGACAATCAAACTCTTCCTCAAACTTTTTGCCAAGCATTAATCACTGTTTTTCCTAAACAAAATAAGGACTTATTACAATGTGTATCATACAGACCAATTTCACTTTTGAATAATGACGTTAAGATACTCTCAAAAATCATAGCTGGAAGGAAGGAGAAAGTGCTCCCTTCGGTAATATCACAAGATCAAACTGGATTTATCAAGGGTCGACACTTATCTTACAATCTTTCACGCCTGTTTAATGTAATATACTCACCAACTAAGTCAAACACCCCAAAAATATTATTATCATTGGATGCAGAAAAAGCATTTGACATGATTGAATGAAAATACCTTTTTACTATGTTGGAGAAATTTGGGTTTGGCCCGAACATTTGTGCATGGATCAAACTACTGTATACCAATCCAGAAGCTTCACGTTGTATCAACAACATTTGTTCAGACTACTTTAAACTAGAACGTGGTACCAGACAAGGATGTCCCTTGTCACTGCTGCTATTTGCAATCGCCATTGAACTACTGGCGGTTCACTGTCATAATACAGATCAGATAAAGGGGATTATCAGAGAAGGACTGGAACAGAAAATTTCTCTATATGCAGATGATATGGTACTGTGTATATCAGACCCACAAAATTCTGTGCCTGCAGTCTTAACAGCACTCACAGAATTTCAAAAGATCTCTGGCCTCAGAATTAATCTGAATAAAAGCGTACTCTTTCCAGTGAATTCTCAAGCATATAATATTAGATTAGACACCCTACCTTTTATCATTGCAAAACAGTTTAAATACCTAGGGGTAAACATCACAAGTAAACACAAAGCTCTTTATCAACAAAATTTTGCCGTCTGCATGGAAAAAATTAAGCAAGACTTGCCTAGATAGTCAACCCTTCATCTCACTCTAGCTGGAAGAATTAACACTGTTAAGATGAATATTCTTCCTAAGCTTCTTTTTTTATTTAAAAACATTCCAATATACATCAATAAATCGTTTTCTAAGCAATTAGATTCAACAATAACCTCATTTATTTGGAACTCAAAACATCCATGTATCCAAAGAGCGACCCTACAAAGAACAAAGGCAGAAGCTGGCATGGCTCTACCTAACTTCCAGTTTTATTACTGGGCAGCAACCATACAAGCTATAAAAACCTGGAAACAAATAGATGAACATACACAGGCCTGGTCCACAATAGAAGTAAAATCCTGCAGTACTTCTTTATATTTCCTGCTCTGTGCCCCAACAAATGTAAGTTATCAACAATATACTAATAACCCAATTGTGCTTCACTCACTCAGAATATGGAACCAATGTAGAAAGCATTTTAAGATGCAGAAGCTTTTATCTGTGGCACCTTTGCAAGAGAACCACCTCTTTCAACCTTTGCAAACATATGCAGTTTTTAATATCTGGAAAAAATTTGGGATTAACTTGCTTAGAGATCTTTATATAGACAACATCTTTGTATCCTATGAATAATTACATTCCAAATTTAACATTCCAGCTACACATTTCTTTCACTATCTTCAAATTAGGAACTTTGTTAAACAGAACCTGCCTGATTTTTGTCATCTTGCACCCTCGTCCATGCTGGAAAAAATATTGCTCAATTTCAAGGACTCAGACACCATCTCTGCAATTTATAAAATTATTTTACAGTCCCTCTCTTTCAAAGATCCAAGAGGACACTGGGAAAAAGATCTCTTAATCAATATATCAGAAAAGGAGTGGAAAGTAGCAACAAAGAGAATTCACTCGAGCTCCATATGTGCAAAGCATACAATTATTCAACTCAAAATTATATATCAAGCACATCTGTCTCGCCTAAAACTCTCCAAAATGTTTCCAGGGCAAGATCCAACCTACGAACGCTGCAATCAAGTCCCAGCCTCACTGGGTCACATGTTTTGGTTGTGCACCAAATTAACATCATTTTGGACCAAAATTTTTAATTACCTTTCAGACAGCCTTGGTCTCACAATCCCTCCTAATCCATTAACAGCTGTGTTTGGGGTTCTTCCAGATGGGTTTAAAGTGGAGAAGGACAAACAAACTGTGATTGCATTCACTACACTTTTGGCACGCAGACTTATTTTGCTAAACTGGAAGAATCCTAGCTCTCCTGTTTTAAGTCAGTGGGAAACCAATGTTTTATACTATTTGAAATTGGAAAAAATCAAATATTCAATTAGAGGATCCGTACAGACTTTTTTCAAAACATGGCAGGATCTAATCAGTAATATTTTAAAATAAGTTCAAAAGGCACAGAGAATTTATTAATTTAGGTATGTCTCCAAGTCTTAAATTTAACGCCGTTTGGCTTGCTCTCTCTCTCAGGGGTGGGGATCGATCTGTTCTTAATTTTTCTCTTTGTAAAAACTTGATTGCTTTGTATGGATTGTAATAAAATTAATAAAAA
>JANRMT010062818.1:54817565-54874085 GCA_026402145.1 Polypterus bichir lapradei | reverse complement strand
AAAAAAAAAAAAAAAAAAAAAAAAAAAAAAAATTGGAAAAAAAATCACTCAGAGGATCTGTACAGATTTTTTTCAAAACATGGCAGGATCTAATCAGTAATATTTTAGAATAAGCTCTTAAAGCACAGAGGAAGCAATTATTTCTGCATTTCTTTTTCTTCTCCATTAATCTCTATTGGCTTATCAAACTTATCAATTTAGATATGTTTACAAGCCTTAAGTTTTACTCTGTTGGCTCTGTTGTTCTCTCAGGGGTGGGGGTCGACTTGTTCTGAATCCTACTTTTTGTAAAAATTGATTGATTTGTATGGAATGATTACAATAAAATTAATAAAAAAAGAGAAATCTGGACAAAGCCTAATGGGGGACAAAGGCCCAAGATAGGCACATAAATACTGTATAACATTACTGTTATAAACTTAGAAAGTTGCTAGAATAACAGGACTTTTACTTTTTAATACATAGCACTACACAACATATGACTGTATTTTTATAATATATGTAAAGAATTGTTTCTCTGTTGTTTTGGGGTGGGGGGGGGGGGGTAACACAACAGCAGAGTCAAGTTAGGCATTTTCAGAATTTTTGATACCCTCAGCCTAAAAGGTTTACCATCACTGGGATAGAGTCTACCCTCACTGATACCTTTTCTTTTTGTGCATCACCCCACTCTGGAATGTCGTCAACTGATGTGGCTAAAGTAGGCAGGGGCATGAAGTCACCCAACCTTAGCTTAGGTGTTCCTGATTAGTTGCCTCTAATTTGTTGGGTGAGTCATTAATTTTGGGTAGACTCCCCATTTTACCTTCATTTTACCATTTTACCTTCATTAAAGCAGGGAGGTCTGTTTCTTCATGACATCCTTTTGCCCTGTAGGAGCAAGTGGTACTCAGTTCCTTTCAATATTGTAAGGAGCCCCATTGCACTGTCTCTGTTGTTTTCCCATCTGCTGGCTTTTCTGGTAGTTCTTCACCCTATATCTGGTTCTGGGTGTCAGTGCTGGATGTGTGGGTTTAAGGTCTGGATTTTGGTTACAGTTTTTTTCCAGGACCCTGCCAATCAACGGTCCAGGAAATCCTGACAACTACGCCAATTAAGCCCCAAACTGCAGACACAGTAATGTCCAAGCACAATTCCAGGCCCAAATAAGAGATTTTATTTTTTGGTTTCCAACACCTTTTAAAGAATTACCAACCACAATACACCAATACAAATTATCCTTCCAATTGCAAGAGAGTGTTGCCCACTGGCTCCTGACTGACTCATTTAAGCGAGGTGGTAGGCTGTCTTTTAAATTTGACCCAGGAACTACTTGTGGTCTCATTCCCAGGTTTTCCAGAGTTTTTACAGGTCATGCAGAAATCAGGGCAGTCCTGCCCCAGCAGCACCATTTGGTGGTATCCAAACACCCCGACAGGGTTTGGTTTTCTGCACCCCAACCTTCATACCACCCTACAAGTCTCTTAACCTGGTGCAGCGTTCAGAAACACTGCCTCTTTTACTGTGTGGGAATATACTCCTCCCATTAAGCCTGTTTGCCCAGTCCATCTATTATAGTCTCCTGGCTGAGTAGGAATCCATCCTTTATCCCAGCCAGGATGCCTATCCTTCCTCCCTGGCACCTGGGAAATTTTATATAATAAGGTTGTAACAATGGTCCTATGTAAGAAACTTTCTGTTTGTTTGTTTGTTTGTTTGTTTATTTATCAGGGGTTAATATTATTTGTTCTTAGGAGCTCCTTACTCTTGAACATGCTACTGTACATGCAATTGCTCCTAATTAAAACATTCCTGCTATAGATCTATTCTTGCTTTTCCTAGTGACATGATTTTTGCTAATGGTCATTGCAAAACATAATTTTGTATTCAAACAGATAATTATTAGGAATAAAAGGAATTGTGGGTATAAATATAATTTCAACCTATAGCAGATTCTACACAAGTGGTAGCTTTAGTCAAATTTGAATGTAATGGTTTGATCTGTAATCTTGTACCATTTTGGTGGGTTTAGATCAAAAGTAATATACACTAAATTTTGATTTACTTTTGTTATTACATATAGCATTGACATTTTCTGGCTGGACATTTACATGTCCCATGATCTCAAAATTTTAAATACTGTAAAGATAAGAAATATCTGCAATAAACTATGTGCAATATACAATGTCCAACTTCTCTATGTTCTTTCTGTGGGGGAGCCCTTTAGTGAGCAGTGCAAGCATTTAGGCTGCTGTCACTGCTGGCTTGTGTTGTTCCTAAGACTTGCTTGAAGTGGGCTAGTATGCTGTACTGGCAGTTCCTTGTTTCTGCTTTGCAAACCGGATCATGCAAGTTTTCTAGAGCTTTTAGTAACATGTATACAGGAACATCGCAATACTGTTAGAAAGAAGGATGCACTATCTCTGATTTACACACATACATGTTCAACTGAACACACATTTAAATGGGACTCAGTGCAAGTAAAATTCACGGCTGATACTAAAAGTGCCAGAGAACTGGCTGAAATGTGACTACCCAATGAAAATGCCATTAACAGACATTTGGACATAAACCCAGCATATGCAGGCTTGAAAATAAGAACATACACATAATAAATAAGACTCCCTCCGAACCCACCCTTAATGCCCATACCCCCCACCCTCTACCTACCCTCTTCTACTTATTTGCTATAAATCCCATTATTTCTAATCATTTTCCTCTGATGATGACTCCTGATAGGCTTAGAAATAAAAAACAGTTTTAAAATACATGATTCATTTTCTCCCTTTGTGGATTTCTAGGTAAAAATAAGCAAACTGTATCACAGTTTGCTTCTATATAGATATTAATATAGATATTAGGCCTAGGAGAGTTAATGCATTAAATTTTGTGATTAATGTGTTATGTTTAATAAGGCAAATGCCTTGGGCAGAGCTTTGATCAGTGTGGCATTTTCATGATTTTTTTTTCTTTAAACATTGTGTAACAATAATACAGAGAAATTAGTGTGTACCTAAAGAATTACATACACATCCAGTGCTGAATTTATATACTACCTTTAAAAATGTTATGAAACAAAATTTCGTCATTCATGGTAATATGTCACATGTCAATATGTAGCACTGGTGTTTGTTAAGAATTGATTTATACATACTGACATAGGAGCAGGAGAGTGGGAAGAAAGGGGATGGGGGGAGGTTAATGGTAGTCCTGGTGCAATGCTAGAGAAACATTTTTTGTTTTTTTGAATTTTTTTTTTTCATTTCATGTTTCTGTAAGAAGATTGAATCAAAGTCATATCACATAAGTGGTAAATATATTTTATCTTTGAGTGACACTCAAACCAAAATAAGTCTGTAGTTCACTAAATGGCTCACCTGGACCAAATGACAGCACTGTTTGGACCATGACACATTTCTGATAAATGAACAAGAATGACTGATAACATTTCTTGAGGTGTGCACATCTGTTCTTGTCACTAAACAGAGATTGAATCAGTACAATTGTTACAGTGCATGGGTAAAACGTGCAGGGGCCACAGAAGGAAATAACAGAAATGAAAGATTGAAAAGGAGCATGGTTTGTTCCAAAAAAGGAAAGTAGACACAGAAAACTGAGCTTGCATTTTTTTTCTTTATTTTCCCCTTCTCCTCTAATCCACAACAAGATAGACATTGTCCTTCTTTTTTCCCGATGCAGGACCCAGGAGTACTTCTGCTGCCTCCATGTTACACAGAAAGTCTTTAAAACATGGGATCCTTGGTACAGCTCCCCCTGCCAGCTCTCAAGAAATCCTGGTCCCTCCCCTTTAGTTTATTTTAAATGAGGTCTAATTGTTCAAAATCATCCTACAATGTTGGGTTTAGAAAAAAAATGCATTGTTTTAGCTTAGTATTTAGCAACTTGCTTGAAAAAAATTCTTAAATCTTTATGTTGCAGGAGGTTTTGCAAATCCACTAATTTCTGACACAGGAATACAAAGATATGTCATGTGGGCTCTTCTATGTTTAATGTACTATTACTCTTCTTGAAAACTGGGCACAATTTTGCTGCATTTCTTAGCACAGTCAAATTCATTAATTTTTTTTTGCATCTACTTTAATTATACTAAAACAACTGAAATCTGAAGCTATTCAATTAAATATTTAGACAGAATGTATTATGATTGTAGACTTAATAGTTTTCTTTTGTTAATTTCTTTATTTTTAGTATGACACCATTTTGAATTTTTGTGGGCACCTCCATTTTTGTCTCTTTGGGTCCTCGACTTGAATAATTGGTTGTTAGGCACATGAGCCACATTACATCACATGTGTCCTCTTTGCGTTACCAGTATAAAACATGGCAGTGCTGTTTAGCTGCTGTCCTAGTATTAGGATAAATTCTAAAAGTGTCAATGTCAATTTATTTATATAGCACATTTAAAGCAACATAGGAATGCTGTAGCCAAAGCGCTTTACAATAAAAGAAGAAAAAACATACAATTAACATAAATAACATAAATAGAAATAAAATAAATGAACATAAATAAAATAAATAATAAATAGAAGTAAGATTACATGATCACAATGAGGAAACCATCAGTATTACTGAAGGTCACGGAAAGCAAGTGAATAGAAATGAGTCTTTAATCTTGTTTTGAAGAGTTCAATTGTAGACAACTCCTTTATGTGGTGAGGTAAAGAGTTCCACAGGTGAGGAGCAGCAGCTGCAAAAGCCCTGTGCCTTTAGTTTTACACTTGGTACGAGGGACACCAAGAGACAACTGACCAGAAGATCTAAGCACTCTAGATGGCTGGTGTAAAGTACACAATTCAGATAAATAGGCAAGAGCAAGCCCATGTAAAGATTTAAAAGCAAGCAATAAGACTTTAAAATCAATTTGAAAACTGACAGGCAGACAGTGTAAGGAAGCTAATATTGGAGACATAGAATCAGACTTTCTTGCCCCAACCAGAAAGCTAGCGGCAGCATTCTGGACCAACTGTAACCTGTGTATCAGGGATTTGTTAATTCCAGAATACAGCGAGTTGCAGTAATCAAGGCGAGAAAAGATAAAAGCATGAGTAGCTTTCTCAAGATCCCTAGAAGATAAAAAAGGCTTGATCTTACCTAAAAGACGAAGCTGGAAAAAGCAACTCTTGACTACAGAATTAATCTGTTTCTCAAAAGAGAGGTTACTGTCAAAAATAACACCAAGATTGCAGACTTGAGGTCTGCAAAAGACAGAGAAACAGCCGAGAAGTCCAAGACCAATTTGGGCTTTAGCTGATGGACCCACTATAAGCACCTCCATTTTATTTTGATTCAGATCAAGAAAATTATTAGCCATCCAGGATCTTAGTTCAAAAAGAAAGTTGTGCAGTTGATTCATTGCAGAGTTGCAGACGGGAATATAAACCTGTGTATCATCAGCATAGCAGTGAAAAGAAATGTTAAATTTCCTAACAGTAGCTCCAATAGAGTGAAGGTATATAGAGAATAAAATAGGACCCAAAATGGATCCCTGAGAAACACCACATTTAAGAGGAGCAGTAGACCAAAAAGAGGAATTTAAAGTCACTGAAAAGTGTCTACCAATTAGAAATGACCTGAATCAGTTAAGAGCAACCCCTTCAAGCCCAACAAGATGTTCAAGCCGCAACAGCAATATCTCATGGTCAATAGTGTCAAAGGCAGCGGACAGGTCAAGGAGGACAAGGGCTGCAGCGCCACCTGAGTCAGTAATAATAGAGATGTCATTAAATACTTTCAGGAGGGCCATCTCAGCACCATGATAACGCCTAAAGCCAGATTGGTAGATCTCAAATAAATTATTGGAGTTAAGGTGATCAACCAATTGATTATAAATAATTCTTTGTAATATTTTAGCCAGAAATGGCACTTGGGAAATCGGGCGAAAATTGGCCAAAACTCCAGGATCTAATTCTGCCTTTTTTAGACAGGGGTGCACCACAGCATCTTTAACACTAGAATTACCAGAGCCTACGAAAAAACTCGTAGGTCCGTCCCACCTTAAATCACTTCTTAAAACCGTTCTCACCCCTCCGCCAGCGTCTTTTGTTAATCTAAATGTGCTGATAAAAGAAAAGCTGCAAGTAGCCGGCTATTCCATCCCCCCCCAACGACTTAGAACGTGCACAAACTTCTCCCAGCTCATGCCTTGATTATCTGGGAGTGAAGTGGAGTTTTAGAATGGAAATAATAGATCATTATTTGGAATACACGCATTTCACGTGTGTTCTGTTTCTACAGTAATCCGTGTAAACACATTTTTAAAACAGAAACGTTTTTCATATTGTAGTAGTAAATGACAAAATGTAAGCATAAACTATATAATGTATGAAGCCTGAAGTCCAAATATCAAACACATTTACAAAAGGTACAAATATAACAGAACAAGTATGCTTTTATTCAAAAATATAACTGCAGAAAAAAGCCACCTTAGCATGCCACATTGACACATCCTTACTACAACTGCCACGGTAGCATAATGGTATTAGCCGCTGACTAGTATTCAAAAGGTCATGAGTTCGATCCCGCGCAATTCAGTTTTGAGACGTAAACTGCTGTTATTCTTACTATTTTATAATAAAAACATACATTTGATTTCAGTGTGTAACAGCCGATGTAATTTATGATACTTGTAAAGGTTAGTTTTTTTTATTCACTTTTCATTCTCTCAGTCGTGTTCAGGATTCTTCCCTACACCACCACCCCCCCCCCCCAATTGAGAATGCTGTTTTCACATAAAGATGTGCTATAGCTCTGCAGCGTATTTGTGACTGCATTCTCGTACCAATGCTTGCGAACTGAAGAGCCTGCGTGCACTTTTCGTGGCATTACACGTCTATTTTTTGAGCATGCCAGTGTCGCTCAAACACAGGAACATATGTTGGTGTACAAGAATAACAAAACAAGTGCACTTTTATTCTAGACTATACGTGAAGAAAAAATAAAGCAAGTTACAATAGGCGGTTGATACGACAGCTTGCGTGGTGCAATGCTAAGAACTGCTGATTTCCGATCCGTGCTATATAAAATCATCCCATTCAAATATTAACAATTCCCACACACCCTTCCTACATTCATGACGTGTACTTGTTGCAGTGTACACATCTCTCTGTGCTATGGTTCCTATTACACTGAATGAGCACCTGACATTGTACTTTCTTCCCTATACAAATAACATTCGAGTATAGCACGTCTCCAAATAAATCACATTCGAGCTATAGCGCATCTTTATGTGAAAAAAAGCAGTGTCAGATGGGGGGGGGGATCGTGGACGTGACTGAGAGAATGGAACTGAATTAAAAAAAAAGCTAACCTTTATAATTATCATGCATTTACACTGGCTCTTACAGACTGACTGAAATCAAATGTATGTTTTTATTCTAAAATAGTTCAATACATGCAATATTATTTGAAAAAGAAGAGCGTCAGATCGGGTTTGAATACACGCTGACGCTGTTACAGAAGGAGTCTGCTTATTCAGTGCAGCAGTTTCAACGCACAGTACATGCAATATTATTTGAAAACGAACAGCGTCCGATCGGGCGCATATTCAAACCCGATCTGACGCTGTTTGTTTTCAAATAATATTGCATTAGTGCGATGATGTTTTTTACGTATATTGCCTCTTTCATTCATCTTGCGGTTTGTAATCAGTGACCGCGTGTTTTTTTCCCCGATCTTGCCAGTCCCCACATGTTGCTGTATGGTGATGTTTCTTTTGTACTCCAGGACATGCAGAGGACAGAATAGTACAGAGCAGTAAGTTCAGCGCTATATGCAATCAGACAGACAGACAGGCAGAGAAGGCACTAGATATATAAATAAACAGGGAAGGCATTGTATAATAGATATATAAAAAACAGCTAAGGGGATAGATATATAGATAGGTAGGAAGGAAAGGCACTATATGATAGGCAGGCAGGGAAGCTCCTATATAATAATAAAATTACTGTTATTACTATATAGATAGACAGGGAGTTCAGGCAGGCAGAATGGCAAAGGTTAAAAATAAGTAAATTTTCTACCTAGCGGGGATTCGAACGCGGATCTTTTGAGGTACAGCAAGTCTGCTGCGCTCTAAGTAACGAAATATTACCAGTACGCCACGGAAGCTGTTGTAAAAGTCTTGAACCTTTTATGAAAGTGTATTTGCTCTTTGGCTGTCAGGCTTCACACATTTTATAGTTTATGTCTACATTTTGTGACATTTATTACTAAAATATGAAAAAGTTTCTGTTTTAACATTGTGTTTACACAGATTACTGTAGAAACGGAACACACATGAAATGCGTGTATTCCAAATAACAATCTATTATTTCCACTTTAAAACTCCACTTCACTCCCAGATAATCGAGGCATGAGCTCGGAGAAGTTCGTGCACGTTCTGAGTCGGTGGGGGGATGGAATAGCCGGCTGCTTGCAGTTTGTTTTTATCGGCACATTTACAGGACAAAGGAGGCTGGCGGAGAGGTGAGAGCGGTTTTAAGAAGCGATTTAAGGTGGGACGGATCTACGAGTTTTTTCGTAGGCTCTGGTAATTCTAGTGTTAAAAAATGAGGGCACAACCCCCTCAATAATAGAACCATTGTTAATGGCTAGTAAAGGTGGACCCAAAACATCAAAGGCATCCACTAAGAGGCGTGGTGGTACAATATCAAGAGGACTGAGAGTAGGTTTAAGGGTGTCAATAGTACTTTTTAACTGGGAAAGTGAGACAAGATCAAAAGATTCCAAGACAATGCCATGATTAACAGTTGGAAGTTCATAGCCAGTTGGAACAATACCACAGCGGATTGTATCAATTTTACTGACATATGAAAGAACAGTACTATTTAATCCTGTCACAAAATGAGGGTGAATGGCTGCATTAACTGAATTAAATAAGACACTGGGATTCTTAGAATGACGCGATACTAAATCAGTAAAGAAATCATGTTTAGCTTTCTTAACTGCAGTCTGGAAGTTGAATAGAGAAGTCCTAAAAATCTGTTTAGAAACAATCAGTCTATCTTTTTTCCAACGCTGTTCCGCAGTTCAACAGGCGCGGCGTAGCAGTTGCATAGTCACTTCAGTGCTACTTCATGGTGTCTTTGTGCTTTTATTTTGGATCCTGGTTTTGACCTGTGCACAGTTCTATTTTGCCTTTGAATTTTGTTTCTGGTTTTGACTTTAGTATTTATGGTCATTTTGATTCCTATTAACTTTTGCAACATAACTGACTTTTCTTCACTTTTCCTCTTGCTATCTCATGGTCCTTTTTTGCATTTCACTGTTTGTTTTAAATCAGTTCTGTGCAGGACAACCTGACATTTTACCTGGCAGTGTAAATCTATATTGTATAGTCTGCTGATCTATGACTGCATGTCTCTGTATCCGAACAATCACATAGTGAAATTTGCAAATGACACAGTAGGACTTGTCACTCATAGTGAAGAATCAAAGAATCAGCATACAAGATTGAAGTGGCTAAACTGGAGGCTTAGTGTAAGGACAATAACCAAAGCATCAGTGTCAAAAAAGCTAATAAAATGATTGTGGATTTTTGGTGGTCTGGTACTCTCCCTCCTCTCCCCATTTACATCAATAAAGAATACTTTGAAATTGTCACATCCTTGGAATGACAATGAAAGATCAGTGGCCCTTGATATTGTTTATTTCAGATCACTGCAGAATAGACTATAGCTGAGTAAAAAACAGAGGAAAGACATTCCTTATTGGAATGAACTGGACATCATGAAACAGCCAAATTAAAAAATAAAATCTAAAATTGCAGAGTCATGTTATATAATTCAGCATTTTTTGCCTGTCACTTTAATCAAAGTTTTTTCATACTCTTCTCATAATTCTTCTACCTTATCAAAGGACTTACTCTTACCATGTTCTGCACTCTAATACTAAACTGTAACCTGGAAGTTCTTAACATTTCCTGACTCGTGTTTCATTTTCAGTAAAACTTCAGAATGTTTTTTTGCTATGTTCTTTTCACTCTTCAGTGCTATACACTTCTTCTTAGATCCTAAGTCAGCTTGGAACCTACTCACTAGCCAACTTTTCTGTTCATTATTGTTGATCTTTACACTGATTGTGTTACTTACTATCCCTTTCTTGTTTTTTTTCTTCTTTTCCCTCTTCTCTCTCAAAAAGCCTTTCAGTCTTATTAAATAAATGTTTTGTATTTTGATACTGACAAGATTCTTTCCAAAATACTACTTTTTATCCCAAATGATGTTTTCTTTCTAAATGGCTTTTTCTTTCTCCAAATGATGTTTTCTTTCTAATGATTATAAATTCACCCATTATAAGTATGTGCTCCAGTAAGTGTTTACTGTGTTAGACTGGCATCAGAGTTGTTTACTGCCCAGCGGCTGAGAGTAGGTTCATCTGCATCCTCCTGTAACTCTGTGACTAATAAATGTATTAAGTAGGATCTAGTTTAAAGTTTTACCAAAAGGGTTGTTTTGTTATATATTGACTTCTATTAACAGTAAAATCTAGTTACATCATGTTAGTTTTCATCTTGAGACATAGTCATTAATGACAACTAGCATTCCAGCTCAGAGTGTAATTTTATTTTATGCCATTTAGAGTAAGGATTGACTTCATCCCTCTGTGATGCAGACTTCAAAAAACAATGGTAAAAGCCAGTAAAAGTCTAAAATAAATGAAGATATTTAGGATTATTGCAGTTAGTATGTATTTACTGAGCTACAAATTATTTTGTATAATACTTGATTATGTTATGATAAACATAAAAAAGCAATATAATCCATTCTTAGAGAGAGAGACAGAATAAATAGGTAGAAAAAAAAATATTGAAATGTTTAGACAATGTACCGTAACCACACAGATTATGGGCACAGATCTTTTCACTCTGTGCTTTGAATTAATAAGAAATTAATTTCATGAAACAGTCTGTTGTGCTTTATTATACTTTAACCATAACCATAGAATATAGGATAAAATAAACATTTTATTCTTTCTAAACATTGTTCGATTTACAATATTTTGCCAAAATAGAGAAAATGTACTGCTTAAGGTATACTGTTTAGAATATATACTTTACAGATACAAGTACAGAAAAATATTTTCCAGAAGTAATTGTAAAGATGAAACTAATGTCACCAGACATTTTTTAAATCTGTAATGTGAAACTTGCAAATTTGTACCAGTCTGAACTTCTGTACAGTATGTCTCTTTGAAACTGTGTTCATCAGTACAGGTCAGTGTGATCAATTAACCTGTTTCAATTATGAACAGATCACTATATTTGTTAGTAGGGTTTTCTGGTTTTGTAACTGAATATATGGTATAAGAGGGAATGCGAGAACTACTGAGAATTATTACCTCTCCACTCCAGAGATTAGAACTTAACTTCTATCTCTGTCACTGTGTTGGATTTGGAAATTCTCCATGAGTCTTGGTTTTTCTCTGTCTACTTCAGTTTCTACACCCCTGCTGAAGATGCATTTAAGAGTAATTTGTGACTCTATAATGGCCCAACATGAGTGAGTGTGCATTTGTGTGCTCTGTAAGGGAATGCCTTGGTTTCAGCTTTGATGTTGCCATGATAGACATAGGTTCAGTGCAGTCATGTAAGGAAAGAAATGGTTTTAAAAAATGGATAACTGAGGAATAAATCTTAAAAAAATTACTAGTGTGGAATGTTTAAAAGATAGGAAGATCATATTGTAGGGCATATTCAAGTCTCTTGTAAATAACACTGATAAATAACACTTAAATTGGTTGGCAGTAGATTTTTTTTATTTGCATAATCCATCCATCCATTATCCAACCTGCTATATCCTAAGTACAGGGTCATGGGGGTCTGCTGGAGCCAATCCCAGCCAACACAGGGCGCAAGGCAGGAAACAAACCCCGGGCAGGGTGCTGTCCCATCACAGGGTGCGCGCACACACACTGGAGACAATTTAGGATCGCCAATGCACCTAACCGGCATGTCTTTGGACTGTGGGAGGAAACCGGAGCATCTGGAGGAAACCCACGAAGACACATGGAGAACATGCAAACTCCACTCAGGGAGGACCTGGGAAGCGAACCCAGGTCTCCTAACTGCAAGGCAGCAACGCTACCCACTGCGCTATTTGCATAATATAAACATTATTTGTATACTCTCTGTTGCTGCAAATTAATTTATGTTTTGTTACTCTGAAAAACACAGATACAGTTTTTATATATTCTGTGGTAGGCTTTGGTTGTGCTTTTTGTCACTTCAGTCAGATTATTATTATCATTTTAAAAGCCATCAATGTATGCTAGAAGCATTTTGTTGTATTGTGTTCATAAACCTGTACTGATTATTTTTCACTGTGTTCTGGTAGGGCTTATTCTGCTTGACTCCCAATGGAGCTTGAAAAAAATAGTAAGTAATAATGGTTTAGTAAGCAAGAGTAAAACTTGGGATAATTAGACTGGCTATATGTAAAATGCTCAAAAAAATTAAAGGAACAATTTGAAAACACATCAGATCTCAATGGGAAAAAAACATGCTGGATATCTATACTGATATGGACTGGGTAATGTGTTAGAAATGAAAGGATGCCACATCGTTTGATGGAAATGATAATTACCACCCTACACAGGGCTGAATTCAAAGACACCCCGAAAATCAAATTGAAAACATGATGCAGCAGGAGAGTCCATTTTGCTGAAAGTTCATTGCAGCAACTCAAAATCATACTCAGTAGTTTTTATGGCCCCCATGTACTTGTATACATGCCTGAAAACGTCGGGGCATGCTCCTAATGAGATGACAGATGGTGTCCTGGGGGATCTCCTCCCAGATCTAGACCAGGGCATCACTGAGCTCCTGGACAGTCTGAGGTGCAACCTGGAGGCGTTGGGTTGACCGAAACATAATGTCCCAGAGGTGTTCTGTTGGATTTAGGTTAGGCGAGTGTGAAGGCCAGTCAATTGTTATCAATTCCTTCATCCTCTAGGAACTGTCTGCATACTCTCACCACATAAGGCCGGGCATTGTCTTGCACCAAGAGGAACCCAGGACCCATTGCACCAGCACAGGGCCTGACAATGGGTCCAAGGATTTCATCCCGATACCTAATGGCAGTTAAGATGCCGTTGTCTAGCCTGTAGAGGTCTTGGCGTCCCTCCATGGATAAGCCTCCCCAGGCCATCGCTGACCGACCACCAAACCGGTCATGCTAAACTATGTTACAGGCATCATAACATTCTCCACAGCTTCTCCAGACCCATTCACGTCTGTCACATCTCAGAAAAGCACAGGGCACCAGTGGTGGACCTGACAGTTCTGGTATTCTATGGCAAATGCCAATCGAGCTTCATGGTACCTGGCAGTTAGCACAAGGTCCACTAGAGGACGTTGGGCCCTCATGATGTCTGTTTCTGATTGTTTGGTCAGAGACAGTCACACCAGTGGCCTGCTGGAGGTGATGTTGTAGGGCTCTGGCAGTGCTCATCCTGTTCATTCTTGCCCAAAGGACCAGATACCGGTCCTGCTGATGGGTTAAGGACCTTCTATGGCCCTGTCCAGCTCTCCTAGAGTAACTACCTGTCTCCTGGAATCTCCTCCATGCCCTTGAGACTGTGCTGGGAGACACAGCAAACCTTCTGGCAATGGCACATATTGATGTGCCATCCTGGAGAAGCTGGACTACCTGTGCAACTTCTGTAGGGTCCAGGTATCGCCTCATGTTACCAGTAGTGACACTGACCATAGCCAAATGCAAAACCAGTGAAGAAACAGTCAGAAAAGATGAGGAGGGAAAAATGTCAGTGGCCTCAACCTGTTAAATCCTGTTTTGGGGGTTGTCTCATTGTTGCCCCTCTAGTGCACCTGTTGTTAATTTCATTAACAGCAAGGCAGCTGAAAATGATTCACAGCTCCCTCTGCTACTTAACTGACTAGATCAACATCTCAGAAGTTTTATTGACTTGATGCTATACTCTGATTAAAAATTGTTCCTTTAATTTTTTTGAGCAATATATAAATGGCCTTTTGACTAATAGCACATTTTTGATGTTCATCAGGATCTCAGATTATACAGTTTGTCAAAAAACCTAATGAATTTGATAACCTTTGGGTATAGTATCTGAAGAAATACTGGCTGACTCTGTAACTACTTCATGGAGAAAATGTTTTTGATTTAAGCAAAAACATTAACTAACTTTTCTTTTTTCCATTTTCTAAACCATATACAACCTTCTACTTAGTTGCTTCCTGAGCAAAGTTTTTAATTTTTAGAAATGATAAGGTTCTTAAAAAAGAAGTAAAACAAACAGAGCCAGCTGTGGGAACCCACCCTATCCAAACATGCTTTTCTTAGTAATTGAAGGAGTACTTTGACAAGATGAAAAAGTTCATTGCTCTCGTTGCACCTCAAAAATGTATTTCAGTTTTCTGAAGTCAATCAGTATCAGTGTTTCTAGAACACAAAGGGAACCATTAGCTTTGGTGTGGTACCATTAATGTGAGCTCTCTGGCACTGTACAATGAGCTTTTTTGTGATTTTTTTAAATCTCAGAAAATATTTATATCAATGTGCCTGGTTTTTTTGGCAAATGACACTAGAATCTTTCTTTAAAATCCCACCTAAGTGCCCAACATAGTTTCTACAATCCTTTCATTCCATCAAATCTACCAGTGTATGTTGTTCTTGTAGTATGTGAAAACCTGGTCCTGAAAAGAAAAGAGCCTACATGGTTTTGAGCTGAAGGAAGTATATTACAGTATACTTTATGCACCATAACAACAGAATGGTTGTATATATGGTATAACCATGAGTAAGTTATTGTACGACTGTAAGATGTCCCTGAAAAAGTAACGCTAATGAATAAAATTGAGAAACTGGACAGACCCTTCATGGCTATCAGAATAAGTTAACAGTGTTCTGTTTAATACAGATACTACTAAAACTAAGCCTATTTAGTTTACCCTCATCAACGATGGGATGGCAGTTTAAGGGCCAGAAGAAAGAGGTGGTCTTTCAGCCTGGATCTGAATGCCAGAATACAGTAGATTGAGTCTTATGAATAAAACTGGGAAGAGAGTCACACAGAGTAGGTGCTGCAAAGCTGAATGAACACACGCCAATAGTTACATAGCGGGGGTTTTGCAAAAGTGAGAATTGGTTTGACAGAAGACCTCAGTGGAATTATATGGTGTAAGAATCTTAAAGAAATGTTTTAGTCTCAGAGTAATAGCTACAGTATATAACTCACTACCAAAATTTTGAGCATGATTAGATATCTGATAGGGGACCAATGTAAACAAGCAAATTATAGGGTAATATGATCACAGTGATTTGTTCCAGTCAAAAATCAGGAAGCAGCGTACTGAACATGTTGTAATTTGTTGATACTTCACACCTGGAAAACATTTAAAATACAATTAGGGCTGTACTGTAAAGTTTTTTTCTTTCTGACTATAAATCAACACTATAATAACTCATTACATTATTTATGATACTCAGTTTATTTTCCTGCTTTTGATACATTCAGTCCTTTTTGATATTTCCCTTTCCCTTTCTCAATTAAATGTACACATATCTATACAACACAAATAAATAAATTATAACTAAACAGAAAGAACTTTTCAGAACCCTAAGATTGCATTCAGTGTGGTAGTTGTCCAGTATTCAAGAAAGCTTTCATATCTTGTGGAATAGCAAGACAGAATCCCACATTAAGTAAAATTAATTTATTTTCTTCATGTCTTCAGTTTATTAACATGGGAGTTTTACTTACTGCATACAGACATCTGATAGAAATTGCCTGCTTTTATAAACTGCCCCATTAGGTATGTTGATATTTGAAAATTACAAAGCTGCTTTTTTTTTACAATGTTCAGCTCTTTAAATGGTGAAAAATATATCTCACAGAGGAAATAATTAACCTAATCTAAAGTCAGTAAACTATCTGCCACTTACAGGATGATTGGCAGGTATAATATTAAGAGTAAAAGTCAAAGCATTATTTACCATTTTTTCATATGCACCATAGAGACCAATTTCACTTTTGAATAATAGTGTTAAGATAAGCTCCAAAGTGTTAGTTAGAAGAATTGAAAAGTACTTCCTTCCATAATATCTCAAGACCAAACTGAATTAAATTAAAGGCAGACACTTCGCTTCAACCCTTGCCATTTGTCTAATGTAATGCATTCAACCACAAAATCAAACACACAAGAGATCTTACTATCATTGAATGCAGAGAAAGCCTTTGACAGAGTTGAATGGGACTATCCCTTCACCACATTGCACAAATTTAGGTTTGGCCCAAGTATATCTTCATAGAGAAAATTACTTTATACCAATCTAGAAGCCACAGTTTGCATTAACAAGACAACCTCAGATTATTTCAAACTAAAACCTGGTACCCGACTAGAGTGCCCTCTATCGCTATTACTTTTTGTAAAAGCCATTGAGCCTGTTGGTTATTCATTTTGGAAGTACAGTTAGGTCCATAAATATTTGGACAGAGACAACTTTTTTCTAATTTTGGTTCTGTACATTACCACAATGAGTTTTAAATGAAACAACTCAGATGCAGTTGAAGTGCAGACTTTCAGTTTTAATTCAGTGGGGTGAACAAAACGATTGCATAAAAATGGAGGGAACTAAAACATTTTTTTAACACAATCCCTTCATTTCAGGGGCTCAAAAGTAATTGGACAAATTAAATAACTGGAAATAAAATGTTCATTTCTAATACTTGGTTGAAAACCCTTTGCTGGCAATGACAGCCTGAAGTCTTGAACTCATGGACATCACCAGATGCTGGGTTTCCTCCTTTTTAATGCTCTGCCAGGCCTTCACTGCAGTGGCTTTCAGTTGCTGTTTGTTTGTGGGCCTTTCTGTCCGAAGTTTAGTCTTCAACTAGTGAAATGCATGCTCAGTTGGGTTAAGATCAAGTGACTGACTTGGCCATTCAATAATTTTCCACTTCTTTGCTTTAATAAACTCCTGGGTTGCTTTGGCTGTATGTTTTAGGTCATTGTCCATCTGTATCATGAAACGCCGCCCAATCAATTTGACTGCATTTAGCTGGATTTGAGCAGACAGTATGTCTCTGAACACCTCAGAATTCATTCGGCTGCTTCTGTCCTGTGTCACATCATCAATAAACACTAGTGTCCCAGTGCCACTGGCAGCCATGCACGCCCAAGCCATCACACTGCCTCCACCATGTTTTACAGATTATTTGGTATGCTTTGGATAATGAGCTGTTCCACGCCTTCTCCATACTTTTTTCTTGCCATCATTCTGGTAGAGGTTGATCTTGGTTTCATCTGTCCAAAGAATGTTTTTCCAGAACTCTGCTGGCTTTTTTAGATGTTCTTTAGCAAAGTCCAATCTAGCCTTTCTATTCTTGAGGCTTATGAGTGGCTTGCACCTTGCAGTGTGCCCTCTGTATTTACTTTCATGCAGTCTTCTCTTTATAGAAACTTGGACTTGGATATCGATATGCCTACCCCCAGGAGAGTGTTGTTCACTTGGTTAGCTGTTGTGAAGGGGTTTCTCTTCACCATAGTAATGATTCTGCGATCATCCACCACTGTTGTCTTCCGTGGACGTCCAGGTCTTTTTGCGTTGCTGGGTTCACCAGTGTTTGCTTTCTTTCTCAGGATGTACAAAACTGTAGATTTTGGCACACATAATATTGTAGCAATTTCTCGGATGGGTTTTTTCTGTTTTCGCAGCTTAAGGATGGCTTCTTTCACCTGTATGGAGAGCTCCTTTGACCGCATGTTGTCTATTCACAGCAAGATCTTCCACATGCAAGCACCACACCTTAATCAACTCCAGGCCTTTTATCTGCTTAATTGATAATGACATAACGACGGACTTGCCCACACCTGCCCAAGAAATAGCCTTTGAGTCTAATATCCAATTACTTTTGAGCCCCTGAAATGAAGGGATTGTGTTAAAAAAAAATGCTTTAGTTGCCTCACATTTTTATGCAATTGTTTTGTTCAACCCACTGAATTAAAGCTGAAAGTCTGCACTTCAACTGCATCTGAGTTGTTTCATTTAAAATTCATTGTGGTAATGTACAGAACCAAAATTAGAAAAAAGTTGTCTCTGTCCAAATATTTATGGTCCTAACTGTACATCAGAGAAGTAGGGGGTTATCAGAGATTAACTTAAAATGAAAATATCACTATGCACAGATGATATGGTACTTTGTATATAAGATCCACAAGTATCTTTACCATTAGTCCTTAACGCATTAGCAAAATATTCAAATACATCTGGAGTCAAAATTTAATTTGAATAGAAGTGTGCCTTTTCCAGTGAACTCTCTATCTCTAGCACACCACACTAGGCTGATGTATTCAATAATTGTATCAAAACAGTTGAAATATTTAAACATCCAATATTGGTAACATCATGTAAAAAATCAAACAAGTTGTTAGCAGATGATCTACCCTCCATTTCACCATAGCAATGAGAAACATTTTTTTCAAGATGTACTTCCTTTCTGAGCTTCTATTTCTATTTCAGAGCATCCCTATATGTGTCAGTAAATCCAGTTAGTTTATCTGGAAATCAAGATGTCCACACATTCAAAAGGCAACTCTACAAAAACCTAAAGCAAAAGGTGGCATGGAGCAACCTAACTTTAAATTTTATTACTGGGCGGCAAATATACACATTATAAAGACTGGGAAATTGCACATATTAATGAATTTAAACTGACCAGTTCAAAAATTAAAATTGAATATTACTGTACTTCTTTATATGTCTTGCTTTTTGCCCCAGAAAATACTAACTTTCATTAATATATCAATAATCCAGTCGTCCACCAAACACTTAGAAAATGGAACCAATGCAGGATGCACTTCAAGGCAGAGAAGCTTGATAAGAACACATTTATTATAATAGTTTATAACACACTAGGTGGTTTACCTCCAGCTTGCTTCACTTGCTAATCCCCCGGCCTGCGTTATGTGCCAGCCACTTCGCGTCTCTGCCGCTCGCATTGTGAAGAGGGGGGCTGAACACACCCCAAGGAGACATGGTTGCTCCTCTGAAACCCCCTCTTAAACGGTGATACAGTGGGAAACAAATACAGTTTTTTTTACCTCCTCTTTGCTCGATCAGCTGCTGACTTGCTGCTGTGCCGTGTGATCTGCATCTTACACGGCGCTTTGAAGATTTAAAAGCCTTTACAGCAGCTGTCCTAATCATTGTCTTTTATTTTTTACTTCTCTGGTGTTTTTCTAGATTAATTTTGAAGTTATTTGTTGTATAAATTTTATCTGTTTGATTGTATACTATGTTACTTTTTTGAAATACAGTAATAAAAATGAGTAAAAGTCAACTAATTTCAACTGCAGGTTGATTAGCTGGTGCATATCTAGTTCTTAGATCAAAAGGTCTCACAGGTAAGGTAACAAATGTACTCATAAAAGGTTAAAGTACTAATTTGTTTTTTAATGTAAGGTAGGGACTTAAAAAAGGTTAATGAGTTTACAAAAAAATATGTATTTTTATTGCAAATACTCATTCTTCTAATACTCCTTTTATGAAGACTATAAGTAAGTTTCATGTCAATCCAAGACCTATAGAAGCATAGAATATACTATCAAAAAACATACATATATGGTACTATTTTTGACATTTTCGGTTACGGTAATTAAAATTGATAACCTTGGTGGAATTGAAGTACCTGGTCCCATTCAAACATACTTATGTTCTTATGAGTGGTTGTCATGACTTTGGAATAGTGAAATGAGAAATATCATGGTGTTTTAATAATATAGAAGTTGACTGTTGCAAATAGATATATATGTCTAATTTATAACTATGTATTGATTTGTAATGCCTTACATAATTTAACAGTGAGAGCATTCACATGAGAATTTAGAGTGAAATTGACTCAATTATTTAATTCAATTCAGTTTATTTTTATATATTTTTGTATAGTGTTCTTCACTGAGTGCAGGCACAGAGCCCTATGACATGATCTAAGACAAAACTCAAAAACAAACTTTAGAAATTCCTAAGTACATAACAAGTATGCATAAAGACACAGATTTGTTTGAACAGACTGGAAAACAAAGTAGTTTCAAACTGATTAATATACAGTGAATTGAGCCCAGCAACATGTGTCCATTAATTTATTTGTTGAACTATGGCCGTAACCGATAAGATTATAGTACAAATTAAAAGGAATGCATATATTTTTGTAACAATGGATATGTACAGTTCATTAAAATGTTAGCTGGAAAATAAAATAAACAGTAAAAAGTTTAAAAGTTAATAGATACAAAGTAGGAGGAATTGTATTTTACAGTGTAAAGAATAGCTCATTTCTTTGATGAGGCTTAAGCTTAAACCACTTCAACAAGAATGTTAAGTAAAGACCGTGTGTTTTGATTTGCAATTAGTTATAAACATCCTTTACAGCTATATTGTGTATTATTTGCTTCCTCTGATAAATGTAATTAATCTGTTAAAAAAAGTAAAATAATAGGTTCTTTTTTTCTAGGGTAAAGAAGAGATTCAGTGTTTTAACAGTTTTCTGGACTACAATGAAGTGCTGGTTGCCAAGATCAATAATTTTGTTTTTCCCATTGCCTTTTTTAATATGGACTATGCAAGAAGACGAAGTTTCCCGGGCTGGTAAGTTTATTTAAAATACTGCTATTTGTAATCATTTATTTTCTTATTTTAAGAGCATAAAAACTTTTGTGATTCAGTTCAGGAAAATAATGACACATGCTATTTTCAATTTTTTTTTCATGAAATATTTGATTCTTAGTGCAATTAAAAAATATCTGAATCATACAGCAAACATTTAAGTTTATGTTTATGTAAGTATTGGAGTTAGGTGTGGTTGATAATATGAAGACAGATTCTGAAGGGCTAAGCTAGAAGATGCTGCACCTGTTTTGCTGGGATCACCTTTACATAAACATCAGTTGCTTTTGAGGAAGTTGTATGGTTGGAAGCATCTGTCTTTCTAATGAGGCATTGTAAGCAACAATCCTTGCCTTCTCCCAGTAATCCAAAAATATATATACTATACAGTGATTAAAAAGTATTCACCCCTTTGGAGGTTTTCACATTTTATTGTTATACATTGAGTCACAGTGGATTTACTTCAGCTTTTTTGACATTGACTACAGGTCTAAATTAATTACAAATATAAATCTGATAGCACAAGTACTCACCTCCTTTAATATGACTCACCTAAATCATCACTGTTTACCCAATTGGTTTAAGAAGTTGCAGAATTAGTTAAATGAATATTACTTGTCTGTAGTCAAGGGGTCTCAATTGATTGTGGTATAAAGGCACCTGTATCTGGAAGGTCCAATTTGAGGTGAGCCAGTATTATGGCCAAACCTAAACAATATTTTTACAAATGAACACTCCAAGCAACTGTGTGTAAATGTGAAATAAATAGAACATATCGGGGATGGATGCAAGAAAATATTCAAGACACTGAATATCCCTTGGAGTACAGTTAAATGTCTTCTTCTTTTGGCTGCTCCCATTAGGAGTTGCCACATGAGATCATCTTTTTCCATATTTTCCTGTCCTCTGAATCTTGCTCTGTTACACCCATCACCTGCATGTCCTCTCTCACCACATCCATATACCTTCTCATAGGCCTTCCTCTTTTCCACTTGCCTGGCAGCTCAATCCTTAGCATCCTTTTCCAAATATACCCAGCATCTCTACTCTGCACATGTCCAAACCAACATAATTTTGCTACTCTGACTTTGTCTCCAAAGCGTCCAAACTGAGCTGTCCCTGTAAAGTACTAATTTCTAATCCTGTCCATCCTCGTCACACTCAATGCAAATCTTAACACCTTTATCTATGCTACCTCCATTTCTATCTCCTGTTTTTTGGTCAGTTTCACCATCTCCAACTCATATAACATAGCTGGTCTCACTACCGTCCTGTAGACCTTCCTTTTCACTCTTGCTGATACTTATCTGTCACAAAACACTCCTGCCACTCTTCTCCACCCATTCCACACTTCCTGCATTCTCTTTTTCATCTCTCTTTCATAATTCCCATTACTCTGTACTGTGGATAGTATTTAAACTCATTCTCCTTTTCTAAGTCTACTCCCTGCATCCTCACCATTCCACTGACCTCCATCTCATTTACACATATGTATTCTGTCTTTTTCCTACTGACCTTCATTCCTCTCCTCTCTAGATCATATCTCCATCTCTCCAGAGTCTTCTTAACCTGCTCCTTATTCCTGCTACAGATCACGATGTAATCAACAAACATCATAGTCCACAGGGACTCCAGTCTAATCTCGTCTGTCAACCTGTCCATTACCATTGCAAATAAGAAAGGGCTCAGAGCTGATCCCCGATATAATCCCACCAGCACACTGAGTGCATCCATCACTCCTACTGCACCACAGACCTCACCACTGTCACACTTCCCTCGTACATATCCTGTACCACTCTTACATACTTCTCTGCCACTCCTGACTTCCTCATACAATACCACAACTCTTCTCTAAGCATCTTGTCATAGCTTTTTCCATGTCCATAAAGACACAATGCAACTCCATCTGGCCTTCTCTATACTTCTCTATCAACACCCTCAGAGCAAAACATCGCATCTGTGGTGGTCTTTCCTGGCATGAAACCATACTGCTGCTCACTAATCATCACCTCCCTTCTTAACCTAGCTTCCTGTACTTTTTCTCATAACTTCATGCTGTGGCTCATCAATTTTATCCTTCTGTACTTACTACAGCTCTGCACACCCCTCTTACTCTTAAAAATTGGTACCAGTACATTTCTTCTCCACTCCTCTGGCATCCTCTCACTTTCCAAGATTCCATTAAACAATCTGGTTAAAAATTCCACTGCCATCTCTCCTAAACACCTCCTTGCTTCCACAAGTATGTCATCTGGACCATTCTTCATCCTCTTCATAGCTGTCCCTACTTCCTGCTAGCTAATCCATTGCACTTCCTGATTCACTATCTCCACATCATCCAACCTTCTCTCTCTCTCTCTCTCTCTCTCATTCTCTTCATTCATCAGCCTCTCAAAGAACTCTTTCCATCTGCTCAACACACTCTTCTCACTTGTGAGTATGTTTCCATCTTTATCTTTTATCACCCTAACCTGCTGCACATCTTTCTCAGCTAGGTTCTTCTGTCTAGCCAATCGGTACAGGTCCTTTTTTCCCTCCTTAGTGTCCAACCTCTCATACAACTCATCACGCGCCTTTTCTTTAGCCATCCCCACCTCTCTCTTAACCTTACACCTTATCTCCTTGTACTCTTGTCTACTTTTTGCATCTCTCTGGCTATCCCACTTCTTCTTTGCCAACGTCTTCCTCTGTATACTTTCTTGTACTTCCCCATTCTACCTCCAGGTTTCCTCCTCCTCCTACCTCTGTCCAGATGTCACGGCAATCACCCTTCTTGATATCACCCTTACTACTTCTGCTGTAGTTGGCAAGCTGTCTGGTAACTCTTCACTTCCATCCAGTGCCTGTCTTACTTCCTCCCTGAACTCAACCTTGCAGTCTTTTTTCAACTTCCACCATTTTATCCTTGGCTCTACCCTCACTCTCCTCCTCCACCTTTATCCTACAGACCACCATCCTATGCTGCCTAACAATGCTTTCTCCTGCCACCATTTTGCAGTCTTCAATCTCCTTCAGATTGACCCTCCTGCATAGGATATAATCTACCTGTGTGCATCTTCCTCCACTCTTGTACGTCACCCTATATTCCTCTCTCTTCTTAAAATATGTATTCACCACAGACATATCCACCCTTTTTGCAAAATCCACTATCATCTGACCTTATTCATTACTCTCCTTGACACCATACCTTCCCATCACCTCCTCATCCCTTCGGTTCCCTTCACCAACATGTCCATTGAAATCCACTTAAATCACCACTCTCTGTCCCTTGGGTACACTGTCCATCACTTCATCCAACTCACTCCAGAAATTGTCTTTTTCATCCATCTCACACCCAACTTGTGGGGCATATGCACTAACAACATTCATCTTCACACCTTCAATTTCCATCTTCATAATCATCACTGTATCTGACACTCTTTTGACCTCCATAACACTCTTGACATACTGTTCCTTCAGAATAACCCCTAACCCATTTCTCCTCCCAATCGCACCATGACAGAACAATCTGAATCCACTTTTGATCCACCTGGCCTTACTCCCCTTCCATTTAGTCTGTTGCACGCACAATATATCAACCTTCCTTCTCTCCTTCAAATCAGCTAACTGTCTCCCCTTACCAGTCATACTGACAACAAAGTTCCTACTCTCAATTCCACTCTCTTTTCTTTCTTCCTCTCCTCCTGCCTCCGGACACATCTCCCCCCTCTTCTTCTCCTTCTTCAGTGAACAGTAGCCCAATTTCCGCCATCACCCCGTTGGCTAACAACACTGGTAGCAGCCTTAGTTAACCTGGGCCTTGACCGATCTGGTATTGAAATCTGTATTGTTGTCTGCATATTGATCTGGCAAAATTTTACACCAGATGCCCTTCCAGACGTAACCCTCCCCATTTACCCGGGCTTGGGACCGGCACAAAGAAGCACACTGGTTTGTGCATCCCCTGTGGCTGGTTTGGATCACAGTTAAACTAATCATTAAAAAAGAGAAATAGTATTGCACAGATGTACAGTAAATCTACCTAGAGCAGACTCATAGTTTTATAGTAGAGTGGCAAAGATAAGACCATTTTTAAATAAATGCACAACATTTCTCCCAGAGTTTACCAGAAGGATGGGAGACATGGGAGACTCTGAAGTCATCTGAAAAAGGTTCTATGGTTTGATGAGACCTGAAAATGAGCTTCTTGGCCATTGGAGTAAGCACCATGTATACAGACTCCTTCACTCTTTCTTCACAGTTTGTTATATAGCCTTATGATAAAATCTTTTAAATTATTAAACACTCAATACCCCGGAATGTCAAAACGAAATACCCTTGAATGTCAAAACGAAAAAAGGATGTTTAGAGTTTTCAATAACTCTTTTGATTTTTATAAAAAAATCAATTCCCTATATTCTTAATAGTAATTTTATGATGAACAAAAAGCATCATATTCAGTTTTTGTCTGGGGCAAATAATAACTATATCCTAACTACAGGGTCACAGAGGTCTGCTGGAGCCAATCCCAGCAAACACAGGGCACAAGGCAGGAAACAAACCCCGGACAGTGCGCCAGCCCACCACAGAAAGCTCTCATTCATATAAGTATTCAGACCCTTAATTAAGTACTTTGTTGAAGATCCTTTGGCAGCAGTTACAGCTTTGTGTTTATGTAGGTAAGTCTCTGCAAGCTTTGCACACCTGGAATGGAGCAGGTTAGTCCTTTCTTCCTGACAGATCCTCTCAAGCTCCATTAGGTTGGATGGGAAGCATCTGTAAACTGCCACCTTCAAGTCTTTCCACAGATGTTCAGTGGGCTTTAAGCCTGGCCTTTGGCTGGGCCACTCAAAGACATCAGAGAAGCCTGAAGCCATTCAAGGGTTGCCTTGGTGTAAGTGTATGCTTTGGGTCACTGGTGAGTTGTCACTTAAGTCTCTGTATATGGCTGCATTAATCCTTCCCTTGATTCTGACTACTCTCCCTGTCACTGAACAGTACCCCTATAGTATAATGCTGCTTCCACTGTACTTCACTGTAGAAATGATATTAAGCAGTACCTTTTTGTCATCAGACCAGAGAAACATTTTCCTCATGCTCTCAGAGTCCAAGTGGGTTGTCATATGCCTTTTACTTAAGAGTACCTTCTGTCTAGCCACTCTACCAAAAACCTCTGGCTGGTGGAGTGCTGTTGAGATGGTTGTTCCTTCTGTCAGGTTCTCCTATCTCAGTAGATGACTTCTGATGCTCTGGTGCAGTGACCACAGGGTTCTTGGTCAACTCTTTGACCTAGTCTCTTCTTACCTGGCTACTCAATTTGACTATACAGCCAACTCCATGTCCTGGTAGTTGCCCTGATCTATGCCTCACCACAATTTTATTGTGGAAGTGTACAGAAAGTTTCTTTGACTTCATGGTTTGGTTTTTGTCATTACATGCTTTGTGAATTTTAGGACTTTATATAAAACAGGTGCCCTTCTAAAGTATGTCTAATCAATTCAGTTTGTCACAAGTGGACTCACAACAAAGGACATGAATATTTTTATGAATGAGAGATTTCAGTTTTTGATTTTTTAATACATTTCCAAAACCTTCTGAAAACATGCTTTTAGTTTTTCATTATGGGTTATTGAGTGTAGATTGATGGACAAAAATGGCAATCATCCTTTTAAAATTAAGTCTACAGCAGAAAGTGAGGGTGTCTGAATAGTGTCTGAATACTTATTGATGAACAGTTTCCATTGATATAGGTCAGATGGTCTTTGCAATGGATATTAGACAGTGCATCTGTTACTGGCTATGACACATCCATTCCAGGGAACACCAATTGTTACTGCATGGTGCTGAAATGTAAAAAAAAAAAGAGAGAGACTAAATCATTGCCAAACAAAACATTTATTAAGTAGTCTAATGAAAAAGGAACAAAAAGGCAAAAGCTTCAACAGGCACTGTATATGCTTTACAAAAATAATGAATGTTGCACATTTATTTAAATCTATTTATTTAAATTTATTTGAATCCAAACTGCCATCTTAAATCCATCCATATATCCATTATCCAACCCGCTATATCCTAACCACAGGATCACGGGGGTCTGCTGAAGCCAATCCCAGCCAACACAGGGCACAAGACAGGAAACAAAACCCGGGCAGGGCGTGCACACACACACACCAAGCACACACTAGGGTCAATTTAGATTCGCCAATCCACCTAACCTGCATGTCTTTGGACTGTGGGAGGAAACCGTAGTACCTGGAGGAAACCCACGCAGACACGGGGAGAACATGCAAACTCCACGCAGGGAGGACCCGTGATGTGAACCCGGGTCTCTTAACTGCGAGGCAGCAGCGCTACCCACTGCACCGTGCTGCCCAAACTTAAATCTAAAAGTGCAATAACAGTGGTATTTCCTGCACTGGAGAAAATTTGAATATCATTTACAACACAATCTGGTCACAAAATCTAGGGACAGAGGTGTATTTATTGCAAATGCAAGAATCAAAAACATTTAACAGGAACAATCACTATAATTTGTGAGGTATTTTTCATCAACAACAACAACAACAACAACATTTATTTATATAGCACATATTCATACAAACAGTAGCTCAAAGTGCTTTACATAATAAAGAATAGAAAAATAAAAAACACAATATGAAAACAAAATAAATCAGCATTAATTAACATCGAATAAGAGTAAGGTCCAATGGCCAGGGGGGACAGAAAAAGTAACAGATGCTAGTTCCAGTTCTTCTATGCACATCTGTACAACAACACTTCATGACCCGTTCCCACTCCCTATTGATCAATGGCATAGGAAGGGAAGATAATAGGGACAGGACTTTCATAAATTCCAAAATGCTCTTTATTCAAAATATGTGTGGTGCAAGTGCCACTTCTCACATATTTAATTCTGATCAGTCCAGATGCAAAGGGTACATTCAAATGATTAGTCGAACTTTTCTAAATGGAACATATCAAAGGTCATAGTCAGGATTAAATAGAGTTCTAAAACCTAATTTTCTAAAATTTAATTTATGTCATATATTTGAAATATAACTTGCCTGGATCCTTTTCAAAGTATTTTTCACATTTGTAATTATTATTTAATTTTTGTTTGTAATTATTTTTAATGTTATGATGGTGATATCCTAAAAGAGAAGTATACTGCATATACATCTGATCACACCCACCAGCCCTTGGGCCTTCATCTTGAGCCTTCTAACTTTTTTCTTATGTAATTTTAATAAGTACATGTGATGGGAAAAAAATCCAAGGACACAGGAACAATGTACAAAATCTCCACTGGCTATACTGAGATTACAGTATATCTTGGGACCATAGAGCTGTGTGGCAGCAGTTCTAACCGCAGCACTGATGTTGTGTTCACTTCTAGAACCTGCTAAATAAAATCACTTAAAAACAGTCTTCTTAAACTAAGTATTGTTGAATGTTCCCACATTCTCAGGATTATGTAAATATAGAGGGCTTGCTATGTTGCTTATAATTATGGTTAGCATGGGTATAACATTAGAAATGTTTTTTTTAAGTTAAGACTGATTTTGGGGCTTTTTTGGCAAGAATATTAGTGATAAAGGGAGCTCAGTCTATTGATATTTACTGTATCATTTGACTATGAATTTCAGTCCAAGGCATTAGCAGGAAGATTCATCAACAATTTCACTTTTTTATAGAGCAGATTTTTTAGTTTTGTTGCACTGGTTACAATTGGCTATGAACATCTACATATTTAGTGGTGAATTGCGCAGTGATGATTTGTTTAGAATTATGGGTATTATCTCTTCAGAATTGTTAATCTACTGAAATCTAAGAACTAAACAAAGCACAAGGTGAAAACTTGGAATCAAAACTCAGAGAACAGAAAATCAAACAAAAATACTTCTAACAGCTCCTTTGCTTTTGCCTAAATCCAAATACTTCTGGTTTGTAACTACTGTACTTAAATATTCAGAGCTTTCAAAACTTAAGGGGCACATCTATGCATGCATGTGTATGGCACTGCATATAGTGCCATCTTCTGTAAAAATCATGTCAAAAGCTCAAACATCTACATATGGAAATATAAAGAAAACATAAAAATGTAAGTATTTAATTATAAACTACATTTACACAGATGTTAAAACACCATATGTATGAGCCAGTCACACATCCAATTCTGATACATAGGCTAAAGACTAGTGAAATATTTTTAAGTGGTCAGTTTAATCATCCTTTCACAAATTGGCCTCATTTAGGCCAAAAGAAAACACTTTAGGGTATGTGGAGTTAATTGTTTTAAAGTTAGATGATTGAAATGTAATCATTTTGGTTTTAAATATTATGTGTGATGCCATGAGCACAAGCGCTAAAATGACAAGATCATACTGAAGTATAAATCACTACTTCATCTCCACTAGAGTTAATTTTTTTTTTAACAGGAAGCACAATTTATTTGGCGATGTAGCACCTTTTGTGTTTATTACATCTGTTGTCTAACGTTATATTTCATGTATGGTTTTGTGTTAGCTGCTTGTTTGTATTCTGCTAGTGTCACTAGTCAGTGGGAGAGATGCATGTAATAATCTTATTTTATAACATACACATGACAATACATTTAAACTTGAACATGATTCCATGGCATTAGTGAAAACATTATGTAGGAACATTAAACACTGTAAATTGCTGTTTTTACAATAATTAAGATAATGTATGCATGATGTTCTGTCTTTATTACCCATTGTAAATTGTCAGTTTACACACAGCAGTATCATTAACCATATCTCTCCATGTAGGAGGTCATGTGAACTGTTAATTCCTGTTTAGAGTATTACAGCATTACTAGAAGACTTATTGCCATGGATTTTCACAAATAATGCATGAATAATTATAATTTTTACACCTTTCTTAAGTGAAATATTTAAGCAATTCTGCTGTAATTAGACCACAATAAGAAATACATTCATCCAACAGTGAAGTCAGAATGTCTTTCTAGGCAAAGTAATTAAAATGAAGCAGATATTTCAACTGATCCAAAGAACATGAGACATTTGACAAATGAGAGGAGACCATTTAGTCTTTCAGGCTCGTTTGTCTGATAATAGCTAAGCTGTCCCAATATCTCATCCAAATTCTCCTTAGAGGATGTCAACATTTCTGCTTTAACTATATAACTCGGTGGTTTGTTCCAGATTCCCAGAACTCTTTGTATAAAGAAGTGCTTCCTGGCTTCAGTCCTAAATACTCTTCCCCTTTATTTCCACCGATGTCCTCGAGTACATAATTCACTGTTAAGTTGAAAGAACTCTGCTGGGTCTACTTTATCAAAGGCTTTGAGAATTTTGAAGATCTGGATGTGTCCCCTGCACAGTCTCCCCTTTTTGAGACTAAACAGGTTTAATTCTCAGAGTCTGTCAAAGTATGACATATCCTTACGTCCTGGGATGCAGTTGGTTGTCCTCCTCTGCACAGTGCTACAAAGTGCTGCTGTCTTTCTTGTAGCGGGATAAGCAGAACTGCACACACTACTCCAGATGTGGTCTCACTAGTTCATTATATAGACTAAGCAGAACATCCCTTTATTTATATTCAAACATTTTTATGAAATGATGTAACATTTTTTTTTCCTTTTTATAAGCTTTTGTGCATTGTTTAGATGATGAGAATATTGTGCCAATATAAATCCATAAATCCTTTTCAGAGGTTGCTTACTTTAGGCTAGTGTCTACCATCTTGTAATTATAATTGATGTTCCTTTTGTCCACGTGTAGCACTTTGCACTTTTCGTTGTTACACTGCATTCATGTTCGCCCAGTTATGGGGCTTGTCCACGTCTTCCTGAATTGTTTTTGCTGCCTGCTCAATCAGTGTCTGCAGTTACTCAAATTTTACTATCAACTGTGAATTTCAAAAGTTTACATACAATACTGAAATCTATAAATCAGATAAACCAACAATCTCAGGACAGACCCTGAGGGACTCCACTAATGACCTAGTCAGTAAGGTAAAGGGTGAAATCACAGTACTAAAATTCTTAATAAAGTCAATATAGTAATTAGCTAATCCTGTGAATAGGGAGCTCCAGAGATGGCAAAAGGATGTGAGGCCTCCAAATGCTTCAAAAAAGGCTTCAGTGACCAAGCCTCCTTTGCATGCCTGAAAAAGGGGATCATCCTAATGAGGTTAATCCCAGCTCCAGTGGTCTGCCTCAGCCATTGCTTAAAATATAAAGGTAATTTTTTTTTAAATTATGCCAAAAATCCCACAAGGAGAAGGATGACCATAAACCTTTCAGCTTGTATGAACAGGGCAAACAAAGAATCTTTATAAATAAATGACTTATTTTTCAAAAATATAAATGTACAAGGCAAAGCTCTTCACAGCAAAAAAAGGCACAAAAGTTTTTAGCAAGCAAGTTGAAATACGAAAGCCAAAAAAGATATCAAATAAAAAAGCCAAAAGAGAAATCAAATAACAAAACAGAAAATGGCTAAGGTAAAAAAAACAGAAAATCCGGAGAAAAAATAATACTGATGGTAAAACTCCAAACAACTACGATACTCCCACTTTTGACTGGAATAAACTGGCAGAAGGAGGACTCAGCAGTCATTACATCAGGGTGGCCCAGCCTCCTGGGGCTCCGTCTGCAAAAAGCAGAGAATTGAGACATATTTTACACAAATAATAAATGTTAAGATAAATTAACAGAATAACCTATAAACATGAAATGTAACTCAAAATTAACAAAAACAGCAATAAAACCTAAAAACACCTAATTGAAATGGATACATAGCACCAGACTGTAATGCAGCAAGTCATTCATCCTGCAGTGTGTATCCATAGAATTTAATAAAGACCTGTAGAAACAGATTGACTTTCATCAACATTCTTTAAAGGTGAACGTATTGTCAAACACTCTTTGTTAGATATGTGCTGTTATGCAACAGCTGGAAAAACAGACAACTTCCAAAGGTTTAAAAAGGTTAATAAAGCAAAGACCAGGAGAGAAAAATGCATTATAGGGGAAAAATTAGATGACAGTCGATAAAAAGTGTAGTATGTACAGGAACTATCAAAAAGCACTAACAAAAAAACAAATTAAAAACCATGAAAAAGTGCTGCCAAAAGGTTCAACAATAAATAAGTATAATTTCCATTATTAATGTCTAAAAGTCTAAAGTAGATTTAAAAAATGTTTAACAAATTCAAATGTCTGCAAGTCCAATGTTGCATTCCACCATCTTATTTATTTTTTTATTTTAATTTTATTGATTTTATTGTAATCATTCCATACAGATAGATCAATTTTTACAAAAAATAGGATTGAAAACAAATCAACCCAACCCCCACCCCTGAGAAAAAGAGAATGGCCAATGGAGTAAAACTGGTCAAAATACATAAATTGATGAGTTTAATAGGCGGATAAAAAAAAAATGGGAAGAGAACCTATTTCCTTAGTGCTTTAAGTGCTTATTCTAAAATATTATTGATTAGATCCTGACAGGTTTTGAAAAAGTTTTGCACAGATCCTCTAACTGAGAATTTTATTTTTTTCCAATTTCAAATAGTATAAAATATCAGTTACCCACTGACTTAAAAGAGGAGAGTTAGGATTCTTCCAGTTTAGCAAAATAAGTCTGCGTGCCAATAGTGTAGTGAAGGCAATTTACAGTTTGTCCTTTTCCGCTTTCAGCCCATCTGGAAGAACACCAAACACAGCTGTTAATGGGTTAGGAGGGATTGTGACACCAAGGCTGTCTGAAAGGCACTTAAAAATTTCCAGTGCTTCAGTGCTCCATTAAAGAGGTTGTTGCTTTACATTATACATCATTGATGTTATGCAATATGGTCAGTTACCTTATGGGTAAAATTAGGGTTGTGGGAGAAGTTTTCTGACTCAGGTTAAACTAAGTAACAAAAACATGCAATCCAGTTGACACTGGTGCGCTGATCATGAGCAAAGCACATAGTGTCTGATCTGCACATAGGAAGGGGCATCTTTGCTTATAGGGGAAAAAAAACATTAAATCTTTTCAGGCTACACTAAAATTGGGAATGCTTAGTTCTAGTATATATAGCGCACAACTTGGTACACTATTTAACCTTACTTGTAGATGATTCTTTATGTTTTAGGAAGGCTATGTTAAATGGAATGAACAAGGACTTAATCAGAAACAGGCAGAAAGTTAAAAAGCCTGTAAGACAATAAGAAAGCTGATAAACAAAACCCAATATGTAAATTAGAACAGAAAACGCACAGAAAATCTTAACACAAATTCTTCTTGATAGTGCCTTTTACCAACCTCCTACACTTAGCATGAAAAAGATGTGCTGCTAGAACACTAAGCCATGTGTGCTGCCATCTTAAATAGGGGGACACAGTGATATCATGAGTCATGTGACTTCAGTGTCAATGGCAGAGAGTGGCATTGTTATAAGCAATATGGCTTGCTTCTTTAAAAAAAGATGTAAAATTGCCATGATTGCAAAAACAAAATGGCACCAAGATGATGTCACCAGTGACAGAAAATGGTAACAACAATAAAACAACTGGAAAAGCATCCAAGAATAAAAGTACCCATCATAAAGTAATATCCATGAAAGAACTTATATCTAGTTTCTTAAATGGAATACAAACAAAACATGGAGGTCATGTACATTAGAGACAGGAACCCAAGAATGATTTTTTGGAGAATAACCATCTGAATATACTAAATAATAAATGGTGGCACTACTACACCTAAAATGCATGATATGTTAGATCTTGTACACTTAATCTCCATCAATAGCAATCCCAGTACGAGGATGACATGGCCATGCTGCAGGAGAACTACATTAAATCACGCCATGTTAAAATATGTTAATAGTGAGGTATATGAGTGGGGAGTGTCAGACGGTAAGCAGCTTGGCCCACGTTTTTATTGTAGTAGAAGATTCAATGTAATGAGTATCATAAAATATTTCTAGACAGCTATACTGAAATGTCAGAACATGTACTGAATAACATACTAGGAATGGAACAATATAAAAATGTAACATCACAATTATAGTGACCAGTATTGTCATGGGTTTTGGTATTATCATGGTATTGTTAAAATATGGTACACCATACATATTGCAATAGATTTCACCATATTTTACACTGAAATAGAACATAAACTATTGTCATTTAAAAACAAAACGTCACTGTCTCAGGTGTTTTAAACCAGATGTATTAATGCCAAATGATGTAAACAGACATAAACAAACTACAAATAATTTACATGAACAACATTTATGTGTAGTTTGCAATAACCAGAAATAAACATGCAAAATATAGATTTTTAACAAAATCAAAAACATGAACCACTTAAATATCCAACTGCTAACAAAGTATAGAAATGTAAACAAATTAAATAGCAGCAGTGCTTTACATATCTTCATAAAGAAATAAAGGCCCAATCTTTGATATATTTTACTTTTCCTTTATTGTAAATTGAAATGTAAAAATGTGGGTTAAATCTGCGACCTTTGAGGAAGACAATGTTCTCACCAGCACTGAACATTCTCTCTAATGTTACACTGGTTGCTGAAATGCATAAAAGCTTTCCGGCAGTCTTGGCAAAATGAGATAGCTCTGATGCATAGTCGTTCCACCACATCCGTAGATCCTCTTCTGCTTGAATGTATATCAGTGGAAGATAATTTAAATGTATGAGACTTGTAATCCAAGCAAAACTTGTGTTCATTTCTGTCTATATAGCTACTAATTATACACATGTAATTAAATGTGGCATGAATCATTTATTTTTAATGGTGGAGTTTGGTCAGATGGTTGTTTCAGCACTATTGTCTACAAAAAGCTTCTTTTAGACAGAGTTTATTTATAAATCTCTAGTGATTCATGAATGTAACCAATTTGGGAAACTGCTAATGTTATGAGTTTAAATCTGATAGGCCCTTTACACTTGGTGGCTTTATATTTGTTTCTTCTGTGGTTTCTGTTTTTTAGTCATTTAGCATCTTGAATACAGCAAACATGCCCAGGTTTCAACAGAACTATAAATATGACAATAAACAACTAATATTCTACTAGGGCTTAAAATTCATTTTTGAAATTGGGGAGTTGTTCCCAATAGCTTAATACAAGGGATGATATCAAATGCATTGTGGGGAGAATGAAACTGTGAGGAGGGGGTCAAATACCCACTGTTTAGAAAGGATTTTGATTGCACTATTTCAGGCATTTTTTATGTCACAACATGCTCTTTCTGTTGTTTACAGAAGTTTATAAAATTTTAAGCAGAAAGTTATCAGTCATTCTTTCAATTTTTTTTATCTCAACTATAATTGTTTTGAATAAACAATTGCTTAATTTTGCATGTAGAGATTTCCACTCATATTTAGCCCAAATAAACAAACTTGCAAAAAATCTAAAGGATGTAAAATTAAATATGCTGAGAAAAATATTTAATTTTTCATCCTTACTATACTATTTTCCCTATTAAGAGTATAGTTTTCTGCAGCTAAGCTGATGTGCAGTCAGTATAAGGCTCTGAGTGTGAATGCAGAGAATGTATGGAATTTGAGGTAGTTAAAATATAGTTAATATATTTTTAGCTTAAGTAGCATAGAACTGCAGCCTGATTACCACTGCCACTTTAGAGATCCAATGTAGTAGGTTTAAACCCAGTACCATATTGTAAGTGTGGAGTTTTCATGTTCTGTCCGTGTCTTGTGTTTTTTTTCTGAGTACTCCAGTTTTCCTCTCATATTCTCAAAGCCTTGTAGATTTGGTTAAATGGTCCCAATGTAAGAGTGTATGTATGTGTGTGTGTGTGTGTGTGTGTGTGTGCGTGCGTGCGTGCATGCGTGCGTGTGTGCATGAGTAGATCCTGCAGTGGACTGGTACCATGTCTTGGCCCTTTTCCTGCATTGTGCTCAGTACTGCTAGGATAGGCTATCACTCCCTGCTCCTCTAAATTGTAAGCAAGTTTGAGAATGGCTATGACTTTATTAGTTTATTAGTTTGGCAGTGAACATATTTACTTTGAGGTTACCATCAACTGTTGACAAAACCAAGGACTTTTCTAAAAGACAATAAAAGAATGTAAATATGAACTGTAGCATCATAAGGAAAAGTGTCCTACAAAGACCTAATTTTTATTCTTTTTAGTGTTGTACATGTGGCAGCCTTAGCCATGCTACAGCTAATTTTCCTGAACGTTTTCCTTGAGCACTGTATATCTTTTTCTCTGTATCACTGATTTTATTTTTTACGTTCAGTTTTAAAGACAGTCAGTCCACCACAGACATTTTAAAGAAATGGCAATATTTAGTGTCTTTAAGTTTAGTCACAACATGGCCACGAATTGAAATAAAAAATAACTACATTTAATGTGAGTTCACTAAAAACAATCCAAATCGATTTATTGAATGTTTCTATTTATTTTAGCACAAGAATATACTGCAATCTGTGCATGTGAGTTTAACAAAACATAAACAATTAAAATGTAACTCCTAAGTAATAAATAAGACACAATTATAAAATGGTGATTTTTAAAAAGGGCATTGAGTATTGTTGTAAGAAGCAAGAGAAATTGCTTACAAATAAATATGTGCATGAAATTAGTGTGTTAAAAATTACAATTTGCAGTAATTACTACATTTGCACAGAGTACCCTCTATCCCATGCCATATTTGCAGTCCTAATTGAACATTATTTAAATTGTACACCACCTTGTTCAGTTGGATCACTCTAGTCCAATGTACGTATTTATGTGAGTGTTTTTAATTGAAGTTTAACTTTTGGTTGATTCATACGGCTGGACCTAAACCTAGCCTGTTTTAAGACTTATGCTTGTGATTCAAATGAAAAAAATATTGTGGATGCATCACCCTTTGCAATAAATGGGGACAGACACATGGTAACACATCCATCATGACAATACATATACAGTACAGTCAAATACTTAGGAGAGTAGGTAACATTAAGCTTCATACTAATAAGAGATTAGCTAACACCAATGAGCTAAAGATTATCTTACTTTGAATTTGCTGTAAAACAGTCAGTGATAATCTTGAAGATAACTGATTAATTTCAGTATGTTTCCCGTTTTTGCTGTAATATTTTTTCTGCATGTTCTGCAGATAGGGTAGTCATCTTCAATTAATTTTCTCTCAGCACTTTTCAGAAAGCTAAAATACGATTATATTTCAAACTTAGTCCTCTTTAATGGATGAAAGAATTCTAAAACACAGTCACTGCCTTCCTCTATAGTTTTATTAAAGTGCTAGATGCCCAATTTGCATGCTGTGCATGTATAATTACTATTTTTTTAACAAATGCCTGAGAGTGTTTTTAAAAACACATGTTATTGACTGCAGTTGTAGTAATAATTAAAGTATGAAGTGCTGTAATAAACACTGGGGATTTCACTGCACTGTATTATAAAACAGACTGCTGATGTGGACAGTTTTATAACCAGTCGATTATGCCACTTGCCTTTTGTCTTTAACGTACTGTACATATGCTGTGAAATATATGCATGGCTTTAATTTTTTAAATCAATTTACAGTATATAGAAAATGTTTTTATTTATTTTATGTGAACTGTTGCCTTTTTATTTTTGCTTTCTTTGTCTAAATACTGAATACCTTTGGATTCCATTTGCTCCTGGCAGAATTATGTAGTATATTATATAGTATCAGGAGGGAAGATGTACACACAATAAAACATAACAGAACTGAAATGACTGAACATGAAAGATGCCAAGAATTTGTGCTGACTGCTTTTGCAAACTGTTTCATAATAAGTTTGCTTGTCACTAGCCTTTTACAGCTGTTTACATATTTGCAGAAATATGTGAGCTTGGTTGTAAGTTTTAAAGTATCCCAAAAAAAGAATAGCTTCTACCTAATTTGTTATTTTATGTTTGCAGTTCATTGAAATGTGTTGTTTGGTATTTCATTAATAACTACTAATAAATGCTGAAACATTTTTTTGATGAGCAGCCACTCAAACCTAGAATGTTTTTGTTTTTTTGGTTGAGTTGAAAATGTATGCTAACTCTACTAGCGAAAATTCGAAGATTCTAAACTTCTTTTTCTTATGCTTATGAGGGTTCATTGCCTCTCAGGTGAAATTTATACTTACAGAAAGGTAAATGAAGAGTCAACAGGTCACATATTAGCACTGGACCTCAATCTGCAAAGTGATTTTGGCTAAGGATTTTGCATACAAATGCTATTTTTCTATTATATGGAGAATCAGAAATTTAAAACAGATTAGACTTAAGGATTTACTAGTACTAGTTTGTAGTGTTGCTGGAGTGTATTGTGTCATATCACAGTGCTTATAAATTATATGCTTCCTATCAATCCAGCAATTTTTTTTTTTTAATTAATTTTATTGCACTCCATACAAAGCAATCAATTTTTTACAAAAAGAAAAATAGAGTCAAGAACAGATCGATCCCCACCCTTGAGAGAGAGAGCAAGCCAAACGGCATAAAAATTTTACAGCTTTTAAACATACCTAAATTAATAAATTCTCTATGCTTCATGAACTTATTTTTAAAATATTACTGATTAGATCCTGCTATGTTTTGAAAAAAGTCTGTATGGATCCTCTAACTGAGTATTTGATTTTTTCCAATTTCAAATAATATAACACATCGGTTTCCCACTGACTTAAAAGAGGAGAGTTTGGGTTCTTCCAGTTTATCAGAATAAGTCTGCGTGCCAAAAGTGTAGTGAATGCAATCACAATTTGTTTGTCTTTCTCCACTTTAAGCCCCTCTGGAAGAACCCCAAACACAGCTGTTAATGGGTTAGGAGGGATTGTGAGTCCAAGGCTATCTGAAAGGTAATTAAAAATTTTTGTCCAGAATAATGTTAATTTGTTGCAGGCCCAGAACATGTGACCTAGTGAGGCTGGGACTTGGTTGCAACGTTCACAGGTTGGATCATGCCCTGGAAACATTTTGGAGAGTTTTAGTCGAGACAGATGTGCTCGATATATAATTTTGAGTTGTATAATTGTATGCTTTGCGCATATGGAGCTCGAGTGAATTCTCTGCATTGCTACTTTCCACTCCTTTTCTGATATATTAATTGAGAGATCTTTTTCCCAGTGTCCTCTTGGATCTTTGAAAGGGAGGGATTGTAAAATGATTTTATATATTGTAGAGATGGAGTCTAAGTCCTTGAGATTGAGCAATATTTTTTCCAGCATGGATGAGGGTGGAAGATGAGGAAAATCTGGAAGGTTCTGTTTAACAAAGTTCCTGATTTGAAGATAGTGAAAGAAATGTGTAGCTGGAATGTTAAATTTGGAATGTAATTGTTCATAGGAAGCAAAGACGTTGTCTATATAAAGATCTCTAAGCAAGTTAATTCCAAATTATTTCCAGATATTAAAAACTGCATATGTTTGTGAAGGTTGAAAGAGGTGGTTCTCTTGCAGAGGTGCCACAGATAGAAGCTTCTCCATCTTAAAATGCTTTCTACATTGGTTCCAGATTCTAAGTGAGTGGAGCACAATTGAGTTATTTGTATATTGCCGATAGCGTGTGTTTATTGGAGCACAGAGCAAGGAATACAAAGAAGTACTGCAGGATTTTACTTCTATTGCGGTCCAAGCCTGTGTATATTCTTCTATTTGTGTCCAGGTTCTTATCGCCTGTATATTTGCTGCTCAGTAATAAAACTGGAAGTTAGGTAGCACCATGCCGCCTTCTTCCTTTTGTCTTTGTAAGGTCGCTCTTTTGATGTGTGGATGTTTTGAATTCCAAATAAATGAGGTTATTGTTGAATCTAATTGCCTAAAGAATGATTTATTAATGTATATTGGGATGTTTTGAAATAAAAAAAGGAGTTTAGGAAGAATATTCATCTTAACAGTGTTAATTCTTCCAGCTAGTGTGAGATGAAGGGTTGACCATCTATGCAAGTCTTGTTTAATTTTTTCCATTCAGATGGCGAAATTTTGTTGTTTTGTTTACTTGTGATGTTTACCCCAAGGTATTTAAACTGTTCTGCAATGATAAAAGGTAGGGTATCTAAACCAATATTATATGCTTGAGAATTCACTGGAAAGAGTACACTTTTACACTCAGATTAATTCTGAGACCAGAGATCTTTTGAAATTCTGTGAGTGCTGCTAAGACTGCAGGCACAGAATTTTCTGGGTCTGATATATACAGTACCATGTCATCTGCATATAATGAGATTTTCTGTTCCAGTCCTTCTCTGCTAATCCCCTTTATCTGATCAGTATTTCGACAATGTATTGCCAGTGGTTCAATGGCAATCGCAAACAGAAGCGGTGACAAGGGGCATACTTGTCTAGTGCCACGTTCTAGTTTAAAGTAGTCTGAGCAAATGTTGTTGATGCAAACTGAAGCTTCTGGGTTAGTATAAAGTAATTTAATCCATGCACAAATGTTTGGGCCAAACCCAAACTTCTCCAATGTAGTAAAAAGGTATTTCCATTCAATCATGTCGAATGCTTTTTCTGCATCCAATGATAATAATATTTCTGGGGTGTTTGATTTAGTTGGTGAGTATATTACATTAAACAGGCGTCGAAGATTTGAAGATAAGTGCCGGCCCCTAATAAATCCAGTTTGGTCTTGTGATATTACCGAGGGGAGCACTTTCTCCATCCTTCTGGCTAAGATTTTAGAGAGTATTTTAACGTCGTTATTCAGAAGTGAAATTCGTCTGTATGATGCACATTGTAATAAGTCCTTATTTTGTTTTGGAAAGACAGTGATTAGTGCTTGGCGAAAGGTTTGTGGAAGAGATTGGTTATCTCTGGCTTCTGTAAATGTTGCTAATAGGAGGGGAGCTAGCTGAGCGGAGAATTTCTTGTAAAATTCTGCAGGGTAGCCATCAGGGCCTGCTGCTTTCCCGCCTTGGAGTGACTTTATAGCATCTAGTAATTCTGATAACGCCAGAGGTTTATCAAGTTCCTCCGCACTAAAAGCATCTATTTGTGGTATCTGTAATGTATCTAGAAATGTATTAGATTGTATATTGTCTTCTTTAAACTCAGTAGTATATAGGGATTTATAGTAGTCTGAAAGTGTGCATTATATTTTTGTGTTCGACGATTTTATCTCCGTTCGTGTTGGTGATTACCGAGATTGTGTTTCGCACTTCTTGCTTGTGAATTTGTTGAGCTAAAAGCTTATTAGATTTCTCTCCATGTTCATAATAATGATGTCTGGATTTGAAGATTAGTTGTTCAGTTTCTTTAGTTGTCAAGAGGTTTAATTCCGAATGTAGAGCCTGTCTCCTCCTATGTAGAGTCTCGCTTGGTAGTCTGGCGTGTTCTTCATCTATTTTAGTAATTTCGCTTTTTATCTCTGCTACTTTCTTGGCTTCGGATTTATTTCTGTGGGAAAGATATGAGATAATCTGACCTCTTAAGAAGGCCTTAAGATATTCCTGCAGAGATCTCGGGTGATGTATTTGTCTCTAGAAAGAATTTGATTTGTTTGGATATAAATTCTGTACAATTCTCGTCAGCTAATAGAAGCGGGTTGAGGCGCCATCTGCGGGGTGAGTGTATGGGGCTTAGTAAGTGGGTCTCCTGTAAAAATACTATTTTAGCATTTAGACCTGTTAGGTGAGAGAGTACTTTCTTTCTCTTTAATTCGTGATTCAGGCCTTTAACATTCCAGTTTACAAAGTTAACTGTCCCGTCATGGAGACACTGATTCTGAGTTTTTGATGTCATTTTATAGTCTTAACTGGAAGTGAGACAGCTTTGGCCTTAATTTCCTATTTCCCCTAGAGTTGTTGCCATGCAGCTTATTATTACGTTGATAGTTATAATTATTAAGATTAATAGGATAGATTAGGTATAGATCAAGCCTGCTCTTTTTCTCTCTCCCCATTAACCTCCCACCCTCCCTTTTTGCCTCCCCAAGCGAGGCTAAAACCCACTTCACGCAGAGACAGAGCACGTCCAAAGCAAAACAAGCCCCAATGCAGCGGCGCTTTAGGGTTAAAAGATAGAGATATCTGTTACCAATATAGTCTTTAAAAAAGAAAAAAAAAAGAATTTTGCACTTAAAATATATATATAGTCTTCAGCAATTTTAGTGCATTAAGATGATACACCCAGATAATAAACCCTGGTGATGGTGTTAAAGATGTGTCCAAAATAAGCATAACAAGTCTTAATGCAGTAATAGCAATAACAATAAACCAAGGGTATGATATTGACCAGTCTCGTTTAGGGTAGAGATGAAGTAATTAGAGAAAAAAAAAAAAGGAAAGAAAAAGTAATTAAGCACAATAAAACATAAAAAGATAGCGCCCTAGTAATACTAAGTAATAATGAGAATATATGCTGATAAAAAAACCTGTATTTTAAAACAAATAGATCAGACAGTAGATTATTAATCCTTGCTTTATCATTTACCGCCATGACTCACTATTATGTATCAGAATAGTCCCGGGATCAGCTTTCTTAATTCCTTTTCTGCTTCTTCCTTGCTAGCGAAGACATAGAAATGACCTTGCCATTCCACTTTAAGTTTTGCCGGATACAAGAGGCTGTATTTGACGCTGGCTTGCCGTAACCGCTGTTTGATGTTTTTTGAAGGCTGCGCGTTTGGTAAATGTTGCTGGAGAGAAGTCAGGAAAAATACGATTGTGGTTATTTTCAAATGTAATATCTTCCTTGTTTCTGAGGAGTGCCATCACCTCTAGCTTAAATGATAATCGTTCAAAACGAACTATAAAAGACCTTCGCTCCCCTTTTCACTCTCAGCCGGCAACGATGTAGCGGACGTTGGTCCCGAAGAGTCTGTACTTTCGCCCAGCTGTTCCAGGTCTCTCTCTGAAAGGCCGTATCTTGAGCTAGGGCTTGCTGATCTTGGCTTGGGTGCAGCTTTAGTTTTCTTTTCTTTCGGACCCCCTTTCTTGCTGGCCATGTTTATATATGCTTACATATATACTGTAGCAGTCCCCTTGGGTTGAATAAATGCAGGATATCTCAGGATAATAAGCAAATAATATGAAAAATAACACCGCTGCTAGCGGAGCTCCACTTCAGACGTCCATCTCTCGCATCGGACGAGACCAATGTCAATCCAGCAATTTTTTTAAGCTCAGAGAGCCTATTGTGTCAAAATCACTGCAACACAGTTAATGTTTGTAGATCACCTTCTATGGGGAAGTAGAAGAAATGCATATGATATGCAAATAACATTAACATTCACTGCTTCTAATTTCTTACTGATTGCACAAAAATGCAAAAAAAGTTGATATTTTTCTTCAATGTATTGATGATATATTATTGCCAAAAAATTTGCAATACTACATCATATTGTTTTTCCTACCTCTAAAACTAATTTCTTTATAATTATTCTGAGTGATAACCTCATCAACACACCACTGTCTTTTCAGGAAATGTTTGCCTCAGTGGCAGTGAATATGAACTCACTCAATGATCTTAAAAGCATAACAGTAAATTAAGCTGTATGTTATGATCTTTTTAACTATCCAATTTGTAACCATCTAGTCAATTATGGGTGATCCTGGAATACTGAGGCAAGATTTTTAAAAACCATCAACAAGCAATGAAAGGATTGACAAGATTCAAACTGATATAATATCCTTTGTATTGAATTCCAAATGGTTTAATGTCTGTGCTAGTGAACTCATATTTCAGATGTGGATAATTCTTATCTTAATGATTAAACTTTTGCCTATTATGTACACACTCATTGATGTTTTTTTTTTGTAAAAACATTTATTAAAAAATAAACCTTAATGTGCTAAATATATTATGTTAACACAGTATATACAGTATGCTAATGTATAGGTGGTGTATTATAAAAAACTTTTACTTGTTTTGCAGGTTGCCGAACAGCAGTGAATGATCTTGTCTTCATTGTTGATGGATCATGGAGTGTGGGATTCCTAAATTTTGACACTGCAAAGAAATGGCTGATTAATGTCACAAACGGATTTGATGTAGGCACCCAGTTCACAGACATGGCAGTTATACAATATAGTGATACTCCAAGACTAGAGATCCATCTTGGCCAGTATAAGACAAGGCAGGAGCTTATTGATGCAATTGGGGGAATAAAGTATTTAGGAGGGAATACCCAAACTGGAAGAGCAATTAAATTTGCCTCGGATCATGTGTTTCCTTCCTCCACGAGAACCAGTCCAGCAAGGAATAAAATTGCAGTAGTTGTAACAGATGGAAAATCTCAAGATGATGTTGTGGATGCTGCAGTTGAAGCCAGGTCACAGAACATAATAATGTTTGCTGTAGGGGTTGGTTCAGAAATTACGAAGTCTGAATTGGTTTCTATTGCCAATAAACCATCTTCAGCATATGTGTTGTTTACAGAGGACTATACAACAATTGAAAAGATCAAGGAGAAAATGCAGCAAAAGCTTTGTGAGGGTAAGTAAATCGGATGAACATTACAAAGAAAATGTTTTATTTATAGAATGAAATCTTGAATATGAGATCAATATAAGAAAAGAAACCTTTTTTTTTTCAAAAATGTATTGATTTTTGCAAGACACTCAGTATTTTTTTCTAAGGTTCTGTGTAGTTTTTAGTTACACTTTCATTACATGATTTTGTTTTGTTTTAGGTGTACTTGGTTAATTTAATAGTAATTTTGTTGCCTTACTGGGCCCACTGCACTTTTGGTTAGCAGTTGTCAAGACAAGGTGCATGATGTCACCACAAAATCTACTAACGGAATCCAACCCTGTCAAGTATCATTCAATGAAATGCACAAGCCATTTGCAAACTAGTTGTGAGCTAATCCTAAAAAAAAATTTGGTTTGTTTCATGTTTGTTTTGATTCAGAACCTTGTCTATACATATGGAAAGGTAATTTTAGCAACTTCATAGGTATACTATGTTGTTGTACTAGTTTGAAACTAATAGTTTACACAGTCTGTGTTAATAAATGCATTAGCATCTATCTTTAATATTCATACTGTGGAAATAAATTATTCTTCATGCAGATCTGACTGCAAAGATTGGCCATAACAATTCAGAGGCAGGCACTTCAGTTTTACTTGTTATAACATCCAGAAAGCTTTTCTTTTGCTTTTAGTTTTGGTTTGTTTATACAACCACTTATGTACTTGACTTGATATCTTCACAATTTGCATAGATCATCGTATAGAGGTAGCTCTTCAGATTGGGGTAGTGACATAGTGCCACCTCTAGTAAATAATATAGTTGTGGGATCTCTTTACTCTGTGAAAATGTGGATTTAATCTTTGCAACCTGTGAACTGGGATGGTGAACATCTTTCCTCACCTCTTTCCTCTTGTTGACTGCCAAAAAGACCAAACCAAATCAGCATAATATTAATGGGTTAAAATTGCAGTTTGAGGCATGTAGTCAATATGGACTATACACTCATCATCACAACAGTTGTGCACACGATTTTACCAACAAATGCTTAAGGTTTTAATCACTTTGGTGCTGGAGAATCACCATGCTTTCATTGTTTCAAATGTTCAAACATAGGAACATAAGAAATTTGACAAATGAGAGGATTCAGTTCATGAACCTCAAATGCTTATCTAATAGCTAAGCTGTCCCAAAATTTCATCAAGATTCTTTTCAAAAGTCATTACGTTTTCCACTACATGTCTCGGTAGTTTGTTCCAAAGTCTCACAACTCTTTGCTTACAGAACTGCTTTCTGGCTTCAGTTTTAAATATACTGTACCAAGTTTATTTAATTAATTAATTTCCAAGTTAGGAGTCATGGTCACAGTGGTGTATCCAAGTTTCATTCCTAGTTTCAGAAGTCAATATTCTTGGCACTCAACATGTATAATATTGCTCATTTTTAGTTGTTCATGAAGAATGGATTCATCTCCCCTGTAGTATCTTCCATGTCATGCAATATGTCGTTGAGTCTTCATCATGATTCTAAAATATGATACATACAAGGGATTTCCTTTGTTGTTATTGATCTTATTTTGAAGATTACAGTATCAAAGTATTGCATTGGAGCAGTTTTCTTTTAAACTATAATACAAACATTCCTTAATTCTGAAATAATATAAGATGTATTTGTTTATATTACTCTGAAATAAAAACTGTGGGCTGTCTCATTTTGAGTATATTTTATGCTTTTCTTTAATTCTTTATATCACTATAGTTAACTCTTAGTGGTTGCATATTATATGACAGGGTATTGTCCTTCTTAAGCCCAGCACTGGATTAATAGCAACAATAAAACAGTGCAGTTGAATCACCACAGTTGCTTTTTCAGGCAATGTACAGACTTCTGCACAAAATGACAAGCACTCCAGAACTTTACAGGGTCACAGCCAGATTCTACATAATAGAATTAGGAGCAAACTAGTTCATTGCAAAATGCAATTTTGGATGTGACACCATGTTACATACACTCAAACAAACACATATTCTTGGAAACCGTAAGGGAGTGCCACTGAGCCCCAAGCCACAGACACAATTTCACCCAACTCAATACCGAGTTCAAATAGATTGTTTTTATTTACAAACAACACTTTTCTGATTGCACACCAACCACGATACACAAATATACCCACAGATTCTCTTCTTCCTTCCATCCTTCTGATGAATGTTCCTCACTACCTCCTAACTTGGACTCATTGAGGTGAGGAGAAGCGCCTTCTTTAAACTCAGACCCGGGAGTACTTTTGGTGCTTGGACATGGTCAGGCGGAAGTCCCACAAAGTTGGGATTGTAAACACCTGCAGCTTCCCCTGGTGGCACAAGTGGAACACAACAGGGCTATACTCCAGGACTCCATTTTCCCAGAATGCCTTGTTGGTATCGGAATGGGCACTGAAGCCCAGGGATGCTACCATCTATCGTATTGGGGGAGAAAGTATTCACCAGACAACATCTCCACCAGTTCTTCCAATATACTGGCCTCCCGGTTGGGTAAGTGTCCCTGCTCAACCCTGGCCGGGATAACAGCCCATGTGTGCCATCCATGACACTCGCAATTTACGCATACAGTATTATGCCAAATTACAGATATTCTAACCACATTTGTAATGTGGGATTAAAATGGAGAAACCTGAGGAACATTTAAGGTCAAAAGTAGAAAATGCACACACAATGTGGCCAGAATCAAAAAGCCCCAGGAGCTATAAGATAGCAATATTAGATGCTTTGCCATCATGCAATTTAAGTCAAGTCTGTTGTCATGTATGCATAGTATAGTGAAAATCTTACTTGCATGTCTTTTCAGAATAGTTTGCATAAGTACAATACTAAAAATAAATAAAATTAAATTAATACATAACAGTATACATAGCATGAAACACACACACCCACACACAATAGGAGACTGGACGACAGTGAGAACACAGACTGAAAAGGAGCAGTACAGCCTGATTAAAATAAATGTATTACATTGCTATGCCACTATTTGGTTTTGATTAGTTTTTTCTTTTTTTTAACCTTAACTGGTTTGCTAAGGTAGTTTATTATAAAGTTACTTGTCTTTTGTTTTCTTGTTGGACCTGAAGCAGAGTTAGTTTGACTAGGAGAGGGTTAGCCTGAATTAGCTCTGGTGGTGTAGTTGGTTACTAGTTGGTGTGGAAAGCGTACCCCCAGACACAGACAGACCGACACCAGAATGTCTAAAACACACTTCTTTATTTATATTTTCCACACCACAATGCCTTCAATCACCAACTCTCTCCACTGTCGTCTTCTTCTTCTTTCTCCTTCTCTCTTTTGACCTCCTCTCTCCTCCTCACAAGCTTCGTCTCCTTCCTCACAACTCTGGCTCGTCTACTGGAAGGAAGCGTCCCCTTTTATCATGACCCGGATGAGCCCCAGGTGCTCCCCTTGATGCCACTTCCTGGTGTGGCGGAAGTGTCAGGAAAGCACCTGGAAGCACTCCGGGTGTCCTCAGAATTACTTCCGGCAGCACTTCCTGGTGTGGCGGAAGCGCTGCCATCCAGGCTTCTCTAATTGTCTGGGCGCCCCCTGGCGGTGGCCACGTCCTCTCATACTAAGCGTCCCAGCTCCGTCTCTGTGGCCCCCAATTAGACCCAGGCGGCTGCCCTCTCATGGCCGAGGAGAAATATTGTCCAACTCGGGGACTATCCAGGCGTCCTGGCCGGGCAGTGTCCCCGCTCATCTGTGACACTGGCTAGTTCATCTACATGCTGTACTTACTGCTCTGTCACCATGCATGCTACACGGCTGCAGTTATCACACTAGAAAATTTTATTACTGTTTTTAGCTATTCTAGCAAAATGCTGTGCCACTATTTCAGCTTAGAAAACATAGACACAGTAGAACTTGTTAGCTATGTAACTTATCCTGTGTTGTTGGCAAAGTAGAAGTAAGTCTACCTTTCGTGTGGTTACTTCAAATTTCATCCACACCTGACAAGGACTGAGATATCTGCATACCCTGTAAGGTTGCTCTCCTTTTTGTAGACAATAAGATCTATAGTTATCTCCATTATTAGCTCCAGGTAAGAAGATGCATGCTGAGCCTACTTGTAGTGCACCCCATCCTAAAAATGTCATATAAGCCAGTATAGATCCAACCAAGGTGATTGGTAAAGTGTGCAAAAGGAAATTCATCACAGGCCAAGAAGTTAAACATCTCTCAACATTTGCAATGCTCAATCACTTGAATTTCAAGCATCCTATCCTGGCATCCTCCCAACCCACCACAAGTACCACATCAACAACACAACCATGTCTATCCCTGCAAGTCACTCTTCCACATCACCTGTCTTAGCTGTTTTTAATACAAAACCATCCCACAACAATGCAAATAACAGAGACAGTGGGAGAATTGATTTGTCTTCACCTGATGCCTTACTCATTATTGGAGAATAAAGGTTTTTATAAGCTTCTCAATGTAGTTGTACCTCACTACCAACTACAGTCTCATTAGCACTTTTTGTGTAAGGTCGTACCACAACTTTACCAAGATGTGAAAACAATGGTAAAGGAATCCTTCTTAAAAATAGAAGGGAAAGTTGTGCACTGCACATCTGGCCAAGCAAATTTTCAACAAATGCATAACTTTCTCTCTAAAACTCAAATAGAGTGCACAAGGAATAGTAAGGCATAAATGTGTGACAGCACTTTCAACATGGAGGTTTTCAATGTAGATAACACATCAGCCAATATTCTTCATCACTTTCAGGGCCTTGTAAATTAATGACAAGATGATCAGGTCAGGTCAGGTTGGGGAGCACGCACCGGTACAGCGCTTTGCCGCACCCACCATACAATGAAACAAACTCTGGATCCTGGTTGTCAACCCTCCAGGCAGACATGCGGTCTAGTCACACCCTACAGAAATGACCATCTATCTGCTGCAGCCAGGCATTACATGGGCGTTCCCTTGGCACCAGGACTCTAAGGATATCGGGAGCACCACACACCCCTTTCCAGCAACCTCATAACCCCCCATGCTCTCCCAGTCCGTCTGCTGACTTTATTGGAAGAATCACCAGAGACATGAAGGTCACGGCCGAGGTAAGTAAACCTATAGACAAGGTCGACACTCTCTTTGCAGACAGACACACTGCTGATGGCTGTGCCCAAAAGGTCATTAAAGGCCTGGATCTTGGTTTTTATCCAGGACACTTGCAAGCCCAGACACTCAGACTCCTCACTCAGTCTCTCGAGAATGAGAGTGCCAGAATGTGGTCGATGGTAGACTTCTTAAGCGTAAAACCAGACTGCTCTTGTCACTGGTAGGTGAGCTGGTGATCATAGATCGTATTGAGGATGACCCTAGCAAGGATCTTACCCGGCACAGACAGCAGTGTTATCTCCCTGTAGTTGCCACAATCCAGGCAATCACCCTTCTCTTTCCAGATAGGGAAGTCAAGTCCCATTTTCCAGTCAGTTGGGGTGATGCCTGTCTCCCAAATGTGAGCAAAGATTGATTGCAATGCAAGGAGGACAGCCTTACCACCAGCCTGGAGAACTTCACCCTGGATACCACAGATCCCTGCAGACTTCGCTACCCATAGCTGGTTCACAGCTAATTGGAGGATCAGCCTTAAGAACCATGGACTCAGATATATCTAATGTCCTAGCTGGAGGATCAGCCTTAAACAGCTGCTTAAAGTAGCCAGGCCAGTGGGTCACAACTACACTGTCATCCGGATGTAAGGATTGTTCATCAGCCACCCTAACTGCTACTGTCCAAGGAACAGATTTGGGTGTGTGTAATGCTTCAATTCCTCTATAAGCAGGATGTTGGTCACTAGCTCACATATTCCCCTAACAAACACCTCCTTATCTGCCCTCAGAGCCTTCACAGCCATCCTTCTCAGTTCCAATTACATTTTATTACTTGCAATCAAGCCATGTGATGTGAGTCCTCTCAATGATATACAGAGTGCCATGCTAGATGAAACACCTCCTTCTGTGAACACTGGAGCTATCAACACAGCCCTCAGCAACCTTTGGGGTCTTAACATGGAAGGTCTTCCACATCACATTAGGATCAACAGATACACCCAAGTCTGTAAGTTCCACACACAAACTGCGTGCAGATTCAATAGAAACAGACTGATCTTGGAGTCTCGCCTGGTCCAGCCTCATTTTCCTAGTAGCTGGTAGCCTGCTGGACCTAAGCTGGATCTACAGAGTATCAACAACTAGTCTGTGGTCAGAATTCACAAACTGGGCATTTCTTTAGACCCTGCATCCAGTGGTCTGCCCACAAGGATGTGATCGATCTCCTTCACTGCACCACCAGTATTGGAGCACCAAGGAAAATCAAGGAACAGGGAGCCACTTTCACCATGGTCGCTAGACCCATGAGGACCAAGACAATCCTCATAGCAAGCCCTGTCAGTGCCAGTGGTTGCATTGAAGTCACCCATGACCAGAGGAGTGCCACTTTGCAAGCACCCATCAACCACTGAGTGAAGCTGTGAATAAAATGTCTTCTTCACTGAGACATCCTCACCACAGTCAGAGCATACACTGAGGCACCAGATAAGGAACCCAGAGAGTGCCTTAATCTGAGTCTCATAATATGCTTGTTGACTCGCCACAACAACAGTTACTCCATGACTATGACAGCCATCAGAGCGACCAAAACAATAAAATGTGTACCCACCTACAGAGATCTGGTAAGTCCCAGGTCTGTGCACCTCAGAGAATGCTGCCACTGAAATAATGGAGTTTATGGAGCTCCTCCAACAGCAGAGCAAGCAGGGTCTGCTGAACAAACGGGTATTGTTAGCTAAGCAGAAGCAAGGTATGCTCCAACATGGTGAAAGGTAGACCAATTTGAACAGAGGTTGGCGCGTGAGTAAGGAGAGTCCACTTTCCCCTGCCCTTGGCCCGGAGCTTCTCTCTTGGATTCGCTAAGGTACTTAGTGAAGAGAAGTCGCAAAATCAACCGGAATTTTCAAACAAATCTCTCTATTATTAAAAAAAAAATCCCAGGGCGACGAGACATGATCTTCTCGGAAGACACTTAAAAGATCTGCGAGATGCAAACAATATCAAATATCAAAACACCCAGTCATGTAAAGGCATGTAGCACACACAGATCCTGTGCTCTCGGCACATATAAAGTGTATAAGGACAATACGTTCTAGATGAAACGTCAATGACTAAGCAAAGAAGAAAGAGCAGCGCGGAGAAAAGAGACCCAAAAGCGTTGGAGAGAAAAAAGGCAGATAAGAGATTATGAAAGCATTGGAATTTGAAAGGCTCAAACAAACGATGGCGTGATACACATACAGAGAAAGGTAAAGAATATGAAAGCAGTAAAATTCGAAAGTATTGTAGCGTAGCGTTCCAGCCAGGTTGAAGCCTTTTTTGTTTTAAGTGACTGTTAGGCCTGATTGAGGGAAGGTGGAGTACAGCACAGAAGACAGATAGCAGGGTATTGATTGATGCGGTAAGGGGGGGTGAGACCTGGGGGATGAGGGGTTGGAGAGGGTGCTAGAAAGTTGCGTTTGGGGTTACGAAGTTGGCGATTGTTCAAGTAAAACTTTTGTGACACTTTATTACGTCAGTCGCTACAGTTTAAAAAAAAAGATAGTAAAGATCACATTAGTGCAAACAAAAGGAAATTAATCATCAGGACCAGGTGTAATTGAAAAAATAGCAGGACAAAGCGAGGTCAGAAATAAAAGGCAAAGAGCAGAAAACAAAGTCTTTTTGCCTTCACATCATTCAATGAACAAAACGTAGATTTACACAATAATGGACCATACGCTATGAGAATCTGTGGTCCCACAACAGTTAAAGCAACGACAAGTTTCATTTCAAAGAAAACACAATTCAGTCAGGTGTATATTTGTGATCACGGAGAAGCGATCACAATGCGAGCAGCAGAGACACGAAGTGGCAAAAAGGACAGCAGCTGTACAGGCTTTAAAATGATCGACGCTGCCCCCCACTTCACAACGCGAGCAGTTTTATACATCCTGCGAGAAAGACATTTAACCACACCCGGGGCCAGAAATAAAGGACAAGTATTGTTTTTACAACGTCACGCGACACAAGACAGTGAGCCATCATTTAAAACAAGTCCATGGACATCTAACCTAGCAGTTGTTGGATTGCTTTTGGCAGACAAGCATCATGTGCTCACAGTTCTCAAAACAATGACATGTGACAAGCAGAACAGGCAGCTCGCCAGCAGCAGAAGGGCAGCAGATGATCTGACGGCATCTCCTTAGCGTGCGTTCAGCTGCCCCCCCTTCACAATGTGAGCAGCGTTATACATCCTGCGAGAAAGACATGTAACCACGCCCGGGGCCAGAAATAAAGGACAAGTATTGTTTTTACAGAAGTTTTTAAAGTAAAAGTGAAAATAATGCATATGTAACAATTCCTAATTACCTGTTACAAGCTGAATAAAGCTGGTTTTGCTAAAGTACTGAAACTCAACCTCGTGTTTTGGAGTGCAAGACAGTGACTCATGCGTCACAATATATATAGGTTTATATATGGATTTTCCATTGTGTGTCAAGTTCATGTGGTTTTATTCTTATTAAACTATCAATATTTCCATAGCTGATACTTTTCAACATATTAGAACAAACTATTTGATATAGGATTCTGATTATTTTTATTTTACATAGAAATTACTTACTTATTTTGAAATATGTTGAACCTATGTATAACAACCGGAATTACACCTCTTTTGTGAGCCAGGTTGTACAGAAGCTCTGAACCACATAATGAAAAAAATGTTGGGATAGCCCTTGTCTTGTGCATACATGAAAGTGTCTTGTACGTACCGGATTCTTTCACGATATTTTCACGTAAATACAAGATAGTTTTACGTACGTATAACATAAATTAAAAAAAAAAAAATCTTCAGTTACCTCGTCCGTACATGTAAACTTCATGTACGTTGTGACACCCTTAGGGGCTTGGCAGCCACCCAAAATACAAGATAGTTTTACGCATGTATAACATAAATTAAAAAAAAAAAAATCTTCAGTTATCTCGTCCGTACATGTAAACTTAATGTACGTTGTGACACCTGTTGGGGCTTGGCAGCCACCGAACCCGACACAGACAGACACAAGAAGCACACTTGGCAAAACTCACACTGTTTACTTTCTTTGTCTTGCACAGCACACAGTGCACCAATCAGCAACATAGGCTCAGTCCTTTTCTTTTCTTTTTCTCTCTTTTCTTTATTTCTTCTCTCTTCTGCTGCCTCTACTCCTCCCTTCACAAGCTCTGTCCTCTACCTCCTGACTCCGACTTCCAGAATGGAGTGAGGTGGCCCCTTTTATAGTTCACCTGGATGTGCTCCAGCTGCTCCCTGACGATCTTCCTGCAGCACTTCCTGGTGTGGCGAAGTGCTGCATGGGCACCTGGAAGCACTCCAGGTGACCCGAACTTTCTTCTGGCAGTCCATGGCCCCGGAATTATCCAGGTGCCCCCTATCGGTGGCCACAGTCCCCAACAGGGTTGAGCTTCCATGGTTCAGTCCTGTGGCCCCGATGCAAAAAAGGGGGGGCTGCCCTCTTGTGTTCCGGGGGAGATATTGCCTCTGTCCCGGTTGTTCCATCTTCCAGGCATCCCAGCTGGGCAAGAGCCCCAGCCATCCACCACAACATGCATAAAAGTATCCCGTACATATGAGATATTTTCACATATGTATGGGATATTTTCACATATGTCCAGGATAGTAGTTCTCCCATAATTTTTTTCACTGTGAGGTTCAGAATCTACATAAGGTTGCTCTTTAAAATTTCATGTTATCATTTTCTATGTTGTCTTCAGTTGTTTGTATATTGTTAAGTTTAAGAGTTTCTAACTTATGACCATATTGAATAGAGCGGAAACTACTGTCAGTGATTCTATAATCTTAAGTTCTTAGTAACATAATTGGCTCAAACTGCCCTTTCCTTATCCCATATAAAGCAGGCATCCTTGATTGATAATACTATAATAGAAAGTGCAAAATTAGCAACAGGTGCATACACTCTAGGCCTTGATGTGTCAAAACTCTATTAATATTATTAGAATGCAAACCAAAAAAAATTACATTAGACCATTAGGTTTTGGTGATAAACTACGTTTTTCTAGAAAATTAGTGCAGCTGTTATATATGCTGCCTTGCTGCTCTAGAAACTTGTGTTTCAGTTACAGCCTGGTTAGTATCTGTGTGAAGAGTACACATGCACTACACATACACAACTTTATTGGTTTTCTTTGGCACGTAGAAGGAACATGAGCACAGCAAAAACCATTAAGAAAATATGCAAACTTTTCAAAGAACTTAAAGTAAATTCAGTGCCATTGTGTAGTATCTTGGTATGAATCCAGGAATGAAACAGTACATTTTCATAGTACCTTACTAAGATTATATTTCATGGCTGGTTTGTGATTGTATTAGCACTAGTAAAAGTTACAAATGAATACTTTTTAAACTATTGTCCATTGATTTTTTTTTTTGGTGGAAAGCTAGAAATGGCCTAGCTTTTTTAAAATCTGGAATACCTATTTTGAAACATAACATCTTCAAATTTTAACTTTTAAACCACAGGGTTGCTGATTCACAGTGTTTATTATATTCTGCAGAGTCTGTGTGTCCTACAAGGATACCTGTTGCATCACGAGATGAAAAAGGTTTTGAATTGATGGTGGGCTTAAAAATCACCCAGAAAGCAAAGAAAACACAAGGCTCTCTGACCTCTGAAATGGCCTTCCTTCTTTCACCTGAAATGGACTTTACTGAGAATACCAGGTAATCTACTTCTCAGTTTTTTGGTTATTTTTAAAATTTACAGAGGCAGAGATTTATTTATCAGTTTTAGAAAAAAAATCCACATTGGAGTTTATAAAAGTATTTACTTACGGTTATATAAAGAAAATAAAGTGCAATATGTGTAAAAAAAGTCTTCACTTGGAAATAAAAAGTATGTTTTGAAAAGTCATTAAGAATTGTTAGCATTAAACCTAAAATTTGTTGCCATCACTATTCTACTGTTTTAACAGGACATCAGTTGTAACATTGTTTTGTACAGTGGTTAGAGGCTAGGTGTCTGTAAATGGAGATTTGGAGACATATAGAGTAATAAAGTGTTATGTAGGACAAAAATAATTTGTAAAAGTCTGTGCAATCTGTAGAAAACTACAGTATGCACTCTTGTTTAATAACTATGGTCTACAACATTCTATAACATGCTAATTATGTCTTCTAATAGAACATACATCTTTCTATTATAAAAGAAAATCCTGCAATGAGAGGCAGAGAGACTTTCACTTCCCACGACACGGTCAAGTCACATCATACTGACATCCATGGCAAGTCACGCCCTACTTACAAACATTGTCAAACACAAGTCACGCCCTACTTACAAACATTGTCAAACAAGATCACGGTCAGCTAACCTCTCAACGACAAAGCGAAGAAGAAAAAGCAAGAGCACTGCGTCGAAAAAAGACCCAAAAGCGATGGAGAGAAAAGAATGAAAACAAGAACACTAATAAACTATGTTCATCATCTGAAAATTAGGACAGTAAGACGAGACGTGATCTTCTGAGAGGCAGAGACACTTTCACTTCCCACGACATGGTCAAGTCACGTCATACTGACAATCCATAGGAAGTCACGTCTTTTGCAGAGTTGTCTTTCGCCTAGTTATCTTTTCACCGGGTTGTCTTTTGCTGAGTTGTCTTTTTTTTAACATGTTACCTCTGTACTATGCATTTCAGATTGGGTCAGTTTGTATTAAGCATTTTTCAAATTTCCAACGTACCTGAATGCTACGCCATACCAATGCAGCTCAAGTTCAGTCCTGTAGAAACCTGCAGGTTTTTGTTCCAAACATCTCCTATTTTTAATTGGACTCCTAGCCTAATTAAGAAAGTTATTATTTCATTGTTTCTGAGTTTTGAATTTGAAAACTACAAAACTCAGGTAAAGTTTTATTAGAATGTACCATGCATTTACTATATATATGTTACATGGGGATAATTTACTGTTTTTTACTTTTTTTAAGATTTTTACCACACATCATGATTTAAATTCTTTTTTTCCTCATGTTCTGGTTATTTAATCAGTTATTTACCAATGAGCACGTTAGTGGATCTGGAACAGCTTTTCAGTATTCACCAAAAGAGTTACTTATATAAAGCTACGGCAATATATATATATATTTCTGAATATCTTATAAATATAAAAATCATACTGCTGTGTTTTTCTAAATACAGAATAAGTGAAGTGAACTAAAGTTCAGCTAATTAAATTAGATCAGACTGAGGTTAAGTGACCCACTAATTGTGAAACTGGCAGGAGCAAAAACCTGAAGGCAAAGGGGCTGAATTTAAGGACCAATGTGCCATGTACAGTGGTGTGAAAAACTATTTGCCCCCTTCCTGATTTCTGATTCTTTTGCATGTTTGTCACACAAAATGTTTCTGATCATCAAACACAT
>JANRMT010062818.1:54785200-54817555 GCA_026402145.1 Polypterus bichir lapradei | reverse complement strand
ATGTGTTTGATGATCAGAAACATTTTGTGTGACAAACATGCAAAAGAATAAGAAATCAGGAAGGGGGCAAATAGTTTTTCACACCACTGTATGTATTTTCTAATTTGTTTAAAAAATAACAAATTGCATATTTTAACACTATTATAAAATCTATACAGACTAGCTGAACAAACATCCTTTTCTGAATGTATATATTGTTAGCATACTTACTTTTTCATAATTTCAAAGACTTAAAGGTGAAATTTAGACCATATTGTAAATTTATATTATGAACAACATATTATCTTCAGTTTGGGATATGTTCTAAATATGTAGCAGTACCGTTCTAACTAGCAGAAATGCTATTTTTTATGATTCATCTGGATCTCCATGCCAAATTGTCACATTCTGTCCATGACTTCCTTGCAAAGTGACCTAAAGAGAACCACACCATGGACAAAGAAATAGTATAACTGAATAAGTACAGTAAATGACAAGTAAAATTCTGAACTTAAATTCAGATCAATGACAACACCAATCCTAAACAGCACTAGACATCTCACTGAATTCATGAAATCATTAAGCTTACTTATTTACCCAAGATAAATTAGAACTTCAAACAAGTATTACTTTTTCCAAGTGTAAAAGTCATTGTGTGACAAGGTTTTTATTAATTATGTCAGGAAAATCAAGAAAGCCCTGTTTTACTGCATAATACTTGCATTTTAGTGAGAGGGCAAGCAAATGGTCACATCACCCAAATTTTCAAAAAGAAAATAGTAAAAACGGTTTTTAAAACCAAAAAATGAGTCTTTTGCATCTCAAAAGCTAAAATAAAAAATCAAAAATTAAAAAAACAATAAGGAATCTTACTATAAACTCTTCTGTTACATGTTTGTTTATTGTATCTGTCTCACATCCATTCTTCAATGTTCATATTTTTTATATACAGTATGTTTATAAATACATTTTATTGATGTGTATCTCAAAATAAAACCTTGCTATAATTTAAATCCTTAACCATATGTTAAGAAAGGTAACATGGGAAGTCTCATTAAGTACTGGTTTTGAGAAAAAGCCAAGCTGATGATTAATTCATTAATAAAAACTACCCCATCTTCCTCTGCAACATATAGGGAAAGTATATAGTGTTTCTCAACAATCTTTACATCATCATCAAACATTAATACATGCATATGGGGCTGTTCCAATAGACACATCATTTGTGGCAAATTTAAGGTACAAAACCTTATTTACAGTGATTTTGTACAGTGATCTCAGCAGTGCTGACTCAGTCCCATATCATGGCTCTTCTTCAGTTATTACTGTGCAGTGGGAAGTGTATGTAAAAAGACTTGCAATTTATGATTATAACAATAGCTTTATTCATTCAGGAGCTTTATTAACTTTATTAACTCAAAAGAATGTCATAATGGCACAATGCACTTACAGTATGTACAATCTTGTAAGTTCTCAAATTGCTGGCCTTCATTATTTACACATTCTTCTACTTGCTACACTCAAGCACACTTTTATAATAATACTGTAATAAGAAGACAGCAAATAATACAAATAAATAATACAATAATTAATAAATAAATAATAATACATAAATAAACTCTGTTTCGTGTACTCACAACTGTAAACCTACTTTTGCCCACCCCTTTATTTACATCAATTAATTTTTATGGTTTCTGGCTATTGACTCTAAACCTTTTGTGCTTAGTTTACTATTGGTGAATATTGATTTTTTGGATCAGCATATTCACTATATTATAATTTATTAGAAATATATAAAATGCATTCTGATTGGAGGGACTTTGTGTTAATGTTGTTCCTTCAGTTGTTGATTTATAACATTGACTATAACAGTTTACTGCTTTAGTGGATAATACATTTGAAGTCATCTAAATATATTTTGAAGATGTGCCTGGTTTGCAAGAGGCTCCCAGGTGCAAAGGCCCTACCAGGATGGTATATGGAAAGGCTAGGTCTCATAGAAAACCTTGAAACAAAAGAGAAAAACACAGTGGTAGCTATTGGTGTCCCATATATGAAAGTGTCTAATCACAAGGGGCCGCATGTGGGGAATATGTCCTATGTATATGGTGCATACTATGAAAGTGAAATTGGTAGGGCATCACCACAAGTATAAAAGAAATGTGGACTAGTGAAAGGCAGGGTACCCTCCAGGAAGGCTAATGACCTAACAATAGTCAAGGATGTCTTACAAACATCCTGGGGCTGGGGGAAGTTGTTATAACTAGTCAAAATACCTGGCAAATATAAGCCAAGAAGTGAGCATGTCAGGCTATGCTGTTTATTTATTGGAACAGGCAGCAAAGGAGCTGCTTTGGAGTCTTGGCCTTTTAAAGGTAACAGAAAGGATCATTGGTGTGGGGACACCAGGATCTACTAGAGGAAATCCAAGCCTTGTATCCCTTGAGGAAACATAGGGGCCACATCAACCCTATCCTGAAAGTTTTATAAATTATTTCAAATTTCCCTTATAAAAATATACCTCAGAAAATAAGTCACACCACTTTTCAGTGTTTTAAGTTTGGAATTGTAAGGATTCTTCACTCTTTTGTAATAAGTGGCATCTAATAGTTGTTTGGAAATGCAAAACAAGCAATGAAACATAATCCATTCTTTATGAAATTATCAGGTTTTATCACCTGGCCAAATGCTGACATGATAGTGACAGCAGCAGATGTACCACCTGTGACAGCCAAGGGAATTTAAACTACCAAAAAATTTAGTTCTGCACAGAGATTACCGAGTCTGTTCTTAGCTCATTCATCACAGTGTAGTTTGGATCAGCAGCTAAATGTGACAAGAATAGGCTACAATGAATATTCAGATCTGCCAAATAGATCATTGGCATTACTCTTCCCACATTACAGGACCTGTACTATTCAAGAGTTAAGAAACAGGCCGAAAAATCACCAACACTCACATCTAGGTTGCAATCTCTGAATTTCTCCTATATGCCAGGTGTTATAGATTACATTGCAACAGAACTATGGTAGGTATCTCTCTATTATAAAAAAAAATCCTGGAAAGCAAAAGCAAGGCGACGATACGTGATCTTCTCTAAAGTTCTCGGAAGACATTTAAAAGACCCGCGAGACAAAAGAGACTTGCCACGGAGCGTCTCGCGGGGACCATAACCATGAGACTTGGTGCCAAGAGATTGTCCCAGGGCCGTCTCATGGGGACGTGGAACATGAGATTCTTGCAAGACATGCCCTACTTACAAAAGATATCATATAAGAGCACATCCATCAAAAACACTCAGTTGTGTAAAAAGCACGTAGTACACACAGATCCTGTGCTCTCAGCACATATAAAGCATATAAGGACAATACGGAGAATAGAGACCCAAAGGTGTTGGGGAGAAAAAAAGCCAAATAAGAGATTATGAAAGCAGTGGAATTCGAAAGGCTCAAACAAACGATGGCGTGATACACATGCAGAGAAAGGTAAAGAATATGAAAGCAGTAAAATTCGAAAGTATTGCAGCGTCCCAGCCAGGTTGAGGCCTTTTTGGTTTTAACTGACTGTTCAGTCCGATTGAAGGAGGGCGGAGTACAGCATGGAAGACTGATAGCGAGGTATTGATTGATGTGGAAAGGGGGGGGGGGGGCGATACCCGGGGGAGGAGGGGGTGGACAGGGTGCTAGAAAGTTGTGTTTGGAGTTAGGAAGTCGATGATTGTTCAAGTAAAACTTTTGTGACACTTTATCATGTCAGTCACTACAGTATCAAAGAAAAGATAGAAAAGATTGCATTAGCGCAAACAAAAGGTGATTAATTATCAGAACCAGGTGTAATTGAAAAAATAGCAGGACAAGTCGAGCTCAAAAATAAAAGGCAAAGAGTAGACAACAAAGTCTTTTCTCATTCGCATCATTCAATGCACAAAACGTGGATTTACACAATAATGGACCATATGCAATGATAATCCGTGGTCCTGGAACAGTTAAAGCAATGACAAGTTGAATTTCAAAGAATACACAATTCAGTCAGGTGTATATTGATGATCACAGAGAAGCGATGCAAATTTTAACAGGCAAAAAGAAAGGTAATGTATATATTCCGCAAATAACATTACACACCAAAGGAGATTGTGATATGTCATTCGTATTAAAATGTTTACAGTGAGAATAGCTTTTGCTATGACAATCAATAAATCACAGGGACAAACATTAGAAAAAGTCGGATTATTTATTAGAGAAACAGAAACAATAGTCACTCACAGGCAGTTATATGTTGCATTGTCACAATGTGTCTCCAACAAATATTGTTTTTAATGAAGCTTTAAAGTAAAAGTGCAAATAATGAAATTGAAACAATTCCAATGAAAAAAAAAATGTAATTGTATATCCGATTAACCAAACACAGGAGTTGGCAAGCGAAGCGATCAGCGGGCGAAGCCCCCTTGTTTTCTGCAAAAAAGAAAATTAAAATTATAAAATAAAAATGCAATCTCTCATTTGCAATTTCATTTTCAAAGTCTGCATGCAAGTATGCTTCAAAAATTAAAATTAAATAACCCCATTTGCTATTTCAGTTTCAAAGTCTATGTGCAAGAATACTGCAAAAATGAAAATTAAATAATCCCATTTGCAATTTGATATTTAAAGTTTACGTGCAAGAATGCAAAATGAAAATGAAATAACTGTTTGCAATTTAATTTTCAAAATTTACATGCAAGAATGCTGAAAAATTGAAAGATAAAATGAAATAACCCCATTTGCCATTTAATTTTCAGTCTGAAGTTGCAAAAATGAAAGTAAAACGTGTTTCCACTTCGCATTATCAATTTTTTTGCAAATAACACGGGTCAATGGGCGAGGTTTTGCACCTCGATTTCCCACATTTCTTTGTGCTTTGTAGCTGTAAAGCCACTTCAATCAGTAGAATACTTTTCACTTCGTCTGTGTTTAATTCACATGATTTTGATATTTTCACACCCATACTGCAAGCAACTTTGCATAGTTGCATGTGCTTTTCCAACTAGTGTGGCAAAAGGCAAGCAGTCCTTTTAAGGATAGCAAGCAACACAAAGAACCACGTAAAAAGCATTGAATCCAGCCATTGTGCCGTCTCTGTAGTATAAAACTACAAAAATACAAAGCGTCCCATTTCCACTTCAGTGTAAATAAATGTAAATTATGACATAGTAAAGGCTAATTTCTGTCATGTTAAGTATTGTAATTAAATAGCACATTAATTACTTCAGAACTACAATTGTGTGATTTTTTGTGATTCATTAATGCCTAACAACTGTGGGTTAAACAATGGCTGTAGAACTGATTAGACCTAGGTAACTTTGCAAGGGCCTTTAAATGTGTCTTCCAAGTTAACAGAGGGAAGTAGAAATATCCATCAACAATACATGAATGCTAAGCTTTCTTTAATAACCATAGAAGGTTTGGGATGCAGCTGTTGCAGCATGGACTATTTAAGGAAAACTAGGGCTCAGTATTGCAGAAGAATTAATGACCACTGTAAACAAACATAGCCTCAGGATTTTATAAATCCCCATGATATCAGAAGTAAGTCCGTGGCAGTGATACGTGAATGAAAAGGTTTGTCCCTACTAGGGCTTATTTAATTTATAATTTGAGGCAGAGAAGGATGCCAACAGAGAATGAAACCACCTAACTTGCTTGTCTTTGGACTATGAGAGGAAACCTCAGAAAAAAAACACATGGACCCAGGGAGGACCCAGGATGTGAAACCTGGTCTCTTTACTGCATGGCAGCAGTGCTACCACTGCACCACTGTGACAGCCTATTTGTAATATTTTTTTTGTGAAAAAAATACTTTATTGATGAATACTATAAATTTGCAACATTTTATTGTATTACAGAATTGCACATTTTCAAGGCATTACCCATCTGTACTTGAAATGTTTTTCTGCAAAAGGCATTGGATTATGCAGAAAACTAAGTATGAAAAAACTAGGGGCGGCAAGGTGGTGCAGTGGTAGTACTGCTCCTTTGCAGTAATAAGACCAGGGTTTGCGTCCCAGGTCCGCTGTTCATGGAGTTTGCATGCTTTCCCAATGTCTCCATGGGTTTCCTCCCACAGTTCAAAGACGTGCAGGTTAGGTACATTGGTGAAACTAAATTGGCCCTTGTATGTGGTTGGGGTGGATGCATTAGTGTGTGTTTGTGTTCGTCCTGCGATGGACTGGCACCCTGTCCCGGGTTTGGCCCTGCCTTGCACCCAAAACTAGCCAGGATAGGCTCCAGTAGACCTCCTTGACCCTGTTCAGGACTATGTGGGTTTGAAATTGACTGACTGACTTTTAAAACTTAACTGTCCACATTGGGTCATCATGGTGAATTTATTACTGTTTTTCTCAGGGATATATTTCCAGAGGGCCTCCCACCATCATATGTGTTTGTAGCCACTCTGCGAATTAAGTCACCAGTGAATAAGGAAACATTTCACTTATGGAGAATTATATCTAAGGATGGTGTTCCTCAAGCAGCTGTCACACTCAATGGAGTAGAAAAATCTATTATCTTTACAACAACCAGTATTACAAGTGAAATTCAATCAGTAATTTTTAAAGAAGAGCGTCTGAAGGTGAGTGTTTTTTATTACAATTTTACATTTAAACTGAAAGATTTGTAGAGTTAAAAATTCTTACCTTGTATAAAATGGTATTGTGATTTTATGCTGCATAAAAACAAATTTTGTACTTCCATTTGTCTTTCCATTGTTGGGATCTGAAGCTATGCTGACAGCACAGAGTGTTGGAACAGATCTTGAATGTAGCAACAGTCATCACAGGGTACACTCCTATGTACATCAACACTTACTTAAAGTTAGAATATAAAATAAAAACAATTTGGACCAGAGTTAGCTATTCAGCTATATTTACATGAATGACTATTCACCTAACTTTTCAAAAAACTCTCAAGCCAAGTATTGATGTTTTAGTCTACTGTGTTGCACTGCTTGGTAACTTATTACATGTATTTGGTTATATATAAGTGAAGAGATACTTTGTAACAAGTGTGCAAAATTTACTTTTAACCACCTTTCATTTCTACCATGTTATCTCTCAGTCTTAATTGATTACTTTAAATGCAAATATTTAACACCTTCAATTTTTCCCACATAGCACATACTCCATAGTCCTAGAATGTTGTGGTTCATCTGTGGCCCTTCCAAACACTAATACAGTATATCTCTTGTAATATGGAGACCAAAATGCAGTACAGTATTTCAGATAAAGTTTCCCAGGTGCAACTTTAGCATAACCTTCCTTAATTTCTACTTAATTCAGTGTGCTCTATAACCTAAAATTTATTAACATTTCTAATCACTTCTGTACACTGTCTAGATATGGTCATTGATGAGTACACTACAAATTGTAAATATTATATTTGCATAGGGTTTATTTTTATGTTATAGACAATGGGTACTTGCTCCTGTCCTGGAGGTCCACAATGGTTACAGGATTTTGCTTTAACCAAATTTTAATAGAACCCATTTATTTACTACTAAAGCAATGTGTTTTTTGGGCTTAGTCTTAATCAACTTGTTAATTACAGTACAAAACCCTTAATTGCTTATTTTACTTTTAAGCAGCTTTAATAGTTGCCTGTTTTCTTAACCAGTCATCAGTTAATACTGACGTGTAAATGACAAAGGAACCACTAACTCTCTAGCTAATGTTTTTCCATTTAGACCTGTGTATATGCATCATTAAAAACATCTGTGTTAATATAATGTTTTGAAATAAATGAGATAGAAGCAAAGGACCAAGGGGTACAAAACTGTTCCTAACCACTAAACACCAAATAAAAAATCAACAATGTGATAAATGAAAGCACTAACAAGCCATATAATTAAATACCAAACTTTATTATCTGCTAAGCTTGGCTTATAATTTCAAAACTTGTTGGAATGAAAACCTGCACCATCAATGAACTTCATCTGCGAACTTAATCAACTAGCAACATTGTTATCCTAGTAATTTTTGTAAATATAAAAGAGACAATTCCCCAGCACTGATCCTTGATGGACCCTGATTTTAACATCAAATAATTCACAAAACATTACTTGCATGAGAAATCATTGTTTCCTGTGTTTAAGCCAATTTGTACCCATCTACTAGCTGAGCATTGGATTCCCACTAGCCTCTTACATGGGACCTTATAAAAGAGGTTTTTGGAAATTGAGATAAATAACATTGTACATGCCCCTCTGCTTTTTTGCTTCTTCATAAAATTCTAACATATTTGTAAATTCAGATTTCCCATGTGTAAACATATGATGGCTGTTTGCTAAAATGCCTGCTCTCAGTGTTCTGTAAGTTGATCAATTTTGTCTTTAATAATTGATTTTGCTTATTTGCATCTACTAAACATTGGGATCAGCCCCATCACCTTTCTTTATAATGAGACTATGTTTCCAGTCATTAAGAATTTATTCTGAGTTTAATGATTACGGCAAAAAAATGTAAAGGATATATATTATAATTGATTTCCTTGAATACGTGTGACTAAATGTTATTTTGCTCTGGAATTATGTTTGATTTCATATTTTTTATTTGTAGTAGTTCTTCTTTCTCTGTCCTTTCAAACTTGTTAGTATTTCATTAATATTCCTTGTAGTTACTTAAAGATTTTAAATTTCTTTACAAGTAAAAACTTCACAAAATATGTATTGATAGCATTTTCCATTTTGTATTTAGTATTTTCCTATCCTTTTGACTGCTAAATTACTGAAATAAATTTTTCTACAATTTGAAATAAATTCTTCAAATTGTAATGAATTTCTAATTTTCCATTTTACTGTTACTTTTATGTTCATATAAAATAAGCCTTATGTTTATTTTCCAAATGGCTCAGAGCTATACAAATGTTAAATCCCTAGACATTTTAGCTTCTGTTACAATGCTTCTTAAGCAGACAAATGAATCCATGACTGCTACACAGCTTCCAGCAATTTCTAATTTACTGTCATGTATACTCGTAGTTTGCTTTGTTTTTTCATCTGCTTTTCAACCCAATAGCCTCAGCATCATCTTTATTGTTCTCAGAATATGCTCCATATACAGAAACATTGGAAGTAGAAACAAATGTTACCTACAAAATCCATGCCTTCCAGTTGACATCTCAAGCCTAACTGGATTACTTTTTTCTACCACTCTTTTCATAATGTCATATAACATCTGTAGAACTAAAGATAGGGAAAATCATGAACACCTGATGAATTGCACAATTTATGTTTAACTGTTTGGTGAGTCTTTAATAATGCAATGCTTGGTATTCTTAGCCTAAGTACATATCTTTTAAAATCAAAAGTTAAAATCTTGGATGGAATGCCATGGTCCATTAAAGTTTACCACACAACTGAGTGACTTGCTAAGTGGAAGTCTTTTTCAAAATTGATAAAAGACATAACGTGTGCTGTAAAATTCACTACTTTCTTATGGAATAAATTGTAGGGTATTAATTAGGTCAACACAACTGTGGAGTTTTTTGGAAACTCACTTACTCCTTTCGTAATCAGCATTTGATGGTCTTTAATACAATGTTGTAAAACCCCAAATCAGAAAAAGTTGGTCCTATATGGAAAATACATACTAAAAAAGTGATTCTTAAATTTCATTTGACTTTTATTTTATTGCAGACAGCATGAACCCAAGATATTTTGTGCTTTATCTGGTCTATTTCATTTGTTAATATACAGTACATCCATTCCTGCATTTCAGGCCTGCAACACATTCCAAAAAAAGTTAGGACAGTAAAGCGTTCACCACTTTGTAATTTCGCCATTCCTTCACACAACACTTAAGAGATGTTTTGGCACAGGGCTTATCAAGCATTGAAGTGTTTCAGGTGTTATTTTGTTTTTTTAATATAATATAATATAATATAATATAATATAATATAATATAATAGGGCTGGGAATCTCTCACCACGATTGGATCATACACTGAGACAATAGACAAGTCCCCCAGAGAGTGCCTTAATCTGAGTCTCATAATACGCTCGGACACCATCGGAAGGAGCCAATACGCTACAGCAACATCTACTCCCTGAGTATGACAGCCATCAGAGCAACTAGACCAATAAAAGGTGTACCCACCTACAGAGATCTAGCCAGTACCAGGTCTGCACACCTCAAAGAATGCCACCATTGCAATGTGGAGTTTATGCAGCTCCTCCGACAGCTGAGGAAGATGATCATCATGCCGACAAGACATTCCACGTGCCTACCCAGATGGGCCGCCTCAAATTGGGACCCGAGTGCTGCCATGCAGCAGGCAATGCCTTAGCACCACACCAGTTCTGATCCCCAACAGGCCTGACCCCATTGGCTCACCGATGGTTTTGACTCTTCTGGGGATGAGGCTCCTGATGGCTTTCCCCCATCCCCTTAATAATGTGAGCAGCTGCCCATAGCAGCAGAGCAACTCCCACAGAGAGCAGAAAGGAGTCCTAACTGTCATCTCAGAGCTGCATGAAGTTTTTCTTACAGTGGCTGGTGTGCCAAATCTGCCACTAACCCCCATGATTTCCTTGCAAGTTGGAGGACTGCTTGCAGGGCCAGATGCAGTTTAACGTCATACCCAGGGAGACATTTTATGAGCAACTTCGCTCAGTGGTTGATGGGTGCCAGTGAGGTGACAATCCTCTGGACATGTGTGACTTCAATGCAACCACTGGCACTGACAGGGCTGCATATGAGGATTGTCTCTGTCCTCATGGGTCTGGCGACCATGGTGAAAGTGGCTCCATATTCCTTGACTTTGCAAAAGGTCAGGGGCTGTGGATCTCTGGATCCTGGTTCCAGCGCCCTGAGCCACATTGTTGGACTTGTTACTCCAATACTGGTGGTGCAGTAAAGGAGGTCAATCACACCCTCATGGGCAGATGCTGGAAGCTCTGCAGGGTCTACAGAAGTACCCAGTTTGTGAATTCTGACCAAAATTGTTGCTACTCTGAAGATCCAGCTTAGGTTCAGTAGGCTAACACCTACTAGGAAAACGAGGATGGACCTGGCCAGACTCCAAGATCAGGTTGTTTCTGACAAGTTTGCACACAGTTTTTTTGAGGAACTTACGGACTTGGGTGCGACTGCTGATCCTAATATGATGTGGGAGACCTTCTGTGACAAGCCCTTGAAGGTTGCTGAGAGTTATGTTGGTGTTACCAGTGTTCCCAGAAGGAGGTATTTCATCTCATAGGGCACTCTGGATACCATCGAGAGGAGTCGCAGCGCACGTCTTTATGGTAACTTCAGTCTTTACTGGGAACTGAGAAGGACGGCTGTAGGGCTCTGAGGGGAATATAAGGAGGCATTTGTTAGGGGAATCTGTCAGCAAGTGACACACCATCTATTGTTTTAGTGACCCACGTCCTGCTTACAGAAGAATTGAAGCATTATGCGCCTCTGAACCTGGTCCTCAGAGAGTCGCAGTCAGGACGGCTCATGGAATGGCCCTTACAGATGCACAGATGCTGAACCAGCTGAGGGTAGGGAAGGCTTCAAGGATCTGTTGTATCTGGGGTGGCCTTCTCCAGGCTGGTAGTAAGGCAGTCCTCTTGGCATTGCAAGCAATCTTTACTTCCATTTGGGAGACTGGCATCATCCCAACTGACTGGAAAACTGGACTTGTCATCCCTATCTGGAAAGGGAAGGGTGATTGCCTGGATTGCAGCAACTACAGGGAAATAACACTGCTCTCGGTGTAAGGTCCTTGCTAGGGTTGCCTTCAATAGGATCCACGATCACTTGCTCACCTACCAGCGCCTGGAGCAGTCTGATTTTACGCCTGAGAAGTCTATCATCGATCGCATCCTGGCATTGAGGGTTCTCATGGAGTGTAAATGTGAATATAGGCAGAGTTTCTTTGCAGCTTTTGTCGATTTTCGTAAAATGTTCGACTCAGTTGATTGAGCTGCCCTGTGTGACATCCTGAGACTTTGCAGGATCCCTTCAAGGTTGCTGTATATCATGGCCGGCCTGTACACTGGAACTGTGAGTGCTGTGCAGAGTGGAGGCATAACCTCTGTGTTTTTCCCTGTTGACCCTGGGGTTCGTCAGTGGCATGTTCTTGCTTCTACTCTTTTCAATGCTTGCATGGACTGGGTGTTGGGCAAGGTCATGGGGTCCAGTGACTGTGGGACATTTGTTGGTGAAGAAAGATTGATTTTTCTGACGATGCTGTGATATTCGTGGAGTCAATTGAGGCTCTGATCGGGGCTGTCATGAGACTGAGCATGGAGTCTGAGTATCTGGGCTTGTGAGTGTCCTGGATAAAAAAAACAAGATCCAGGCCTTTAATGGCCTCTTAGGCACAGCTATCAGCAGTGTGTCTGTCTGTGGAGAGAGTGACAACCTTGTTGAGAGGTTTACTTACCACTGCAGTGACATTCATGTCTTTGGTGACTCTTCCTATGAAGTCAGTAGATGGATTGGGAGAGCATGGGGGTGTCATGAGGTCACTGGAAAGGGGTGTCGTCACTTACCTGAGACGAAGACTGGACTCTCTTCCCAGAGAATCCTTGGATACCGCTGGTTTGACTTTGTGTCGAATGAGCGGTTGCTCACTGAGTCCTGAATGAGGCACATTACCTGCATTGTGAGGGAGCGTCAGTTATGGCACTAATGCCATGTGGCACGATTCTCTAAGGGTGATACGGCTCGCAGAATCCTCATTGTTGAGGATGTGAGGGGCTGGACCTGGCCCAAGTGATGCCCACGTAATACCTGGCTGTGACAGATAGAGGGTAATTTCCAGAACGTGGTACTGGACCATGAGTCTGCCTGGGGGGTTGCCAACCAGGTTCCTGAGCTGTTTCACTGTGTGGTGGGTGCGGCAACACACTATACCAGTGCATGCATGTGAATGCTATTGTCAGACACAGTTCATGCACTCTCAGCTCCAAGCGGGGTCGGAAATAAAAGCAAAAAGTAGAAGACAAAGTAGAATGTCGTAAAAAGGTTCAAAAACGTTGGCGCGATACACATACAGAGTAGGTTAGAGATTATGAAAGTACTAAAACTCTAAAGTCTCAAAAAATTGATAGTAAAGATCGCATTAGCCCTAACAAATGAAAATTATTACTCGGTGAAATAACGGAACAGCAAAAAGAGATCGAATATATGGACATAGTTGATATGACAGAAGTATGTAGTTATTGTTCGGCTTTAAATTTTAAGTTGGTATTTTAAAATAACCTCATAAAGCACAGAGAATTTATTAATTTAGGAAAATTTACAAGCCTTAAATTTCACACCGTTTGCCTTGCTCTCTCTCTCAGGGGTGTGGATCGTTTTGTCCTTAACTCAATTTTTCTTTTTGTAAAACCTTGATTGATTTGTATGGATTGCAATAAAATTAATAAAAATATAATAATAATAAAAAAAAAAACTTTAAGTTGGAGACTTGTAGATTGTCTAATTCCGAAGCTCTCTAGTAATTATAAAATTAATACATAAACCATGAAGCGAATACACACTGAATCACAAATTTAATGTAGAATCAACACAACAGATTTAAAAAAAATTAATGGCAAAGTTTAAACTTAAACAATGACCTTAAACCTGAACTTTTAATAAAATTCTGCTTGAGGAAGTACAACCTGAATTTGAATGCCTTCCTAAAATGCAAGTTGAAAAGAAGGCAATTAGAAAACAAGGCCAATGTGTTAATTATCAAATTGGCATAATATGAGACACAGACATGTCAAAGTAAAAATAAAACAATCAAAATGACTTTTGACTTTGAATACTCTGATGAAGACTGATTTAATTGAAAGAGTAAGCACCTCTTAAATGGGTATACATTAAAACTTGTGTTAAAACTCCGTAATTACTATCCTCAATTGTTCATCACCATCATCAACTTGGTAATTATACTCTACACAAGTGTTTTTCAACTGGTGCACTGTGGAAGTAACTGTGTAGTGCCCCTGGGTCCTGACCTGAGAGAAACATGCTCCTCACGTGGTCGAAACCTGTCTGAGAAGGATGGGACTGCCTGGAGAAGCCAAGATAAATGCAGCTCTGCGGTCGTCTTAACTGCAAATGTACTTAGACTCATCAAACCTGTATATGCTTTCTTCCGCTTCAGTGTTACGTCCCAGAAGCATGCTGCTCTTTCACTGTCCCTCCCCTCTAATCTCTCATTCACTCCATGTTGTTTGTGTACACTGCTCTGTTCCTTGTCATCCGCACCTGTGCCACAACCACCCCATGTGATGGTGTGTGTTAAACAGGCCACATTAATAACAAAAAATAATGTGCTTACTTTCCCAGGAATAATTATGAAATAAAATTATTGTATCCTTCCCTAGTGGTACAATGATGAGTCAAAAATGAAGAAAGAAAAAAAATAACACTAAAGAAGGGATACATTTAGCTTCTTTTAATATCAGCGACACTCACAATAAAACCATTTTTGAAGGAGAGCTCTTGGTAAAGGTATGCAGTCATGGAGTTCCTACAGTCGGTGGGAGTCATGATTGCTAGGTACAGGCAGGAGCAATGTCTTCCATCCATCTGTAGGTGAGGTCTAATGTTAAGTGCAGTTCTCAGAACTTTATACTTTTCTCTATGTCTTTGGTTCCAAAGTAAGAACATGCACTTGCCAAAAGTGGGCTACAATATTTTGCTGATGTAAGTTAAATGGAAATAGCATACAGTAACTGTTCACCATAAACTGGCTGTAAGACCATGGGGATACACCTACTCTCTTTTAATAACCCACCTAATTTGTCTCCTCTTGTATCTTCCCATCTCCTTGCCGGGTTGCTTACATGGCAGTAATGTTTTCTCCCTGTCAGCTGGTTTGCATAGTTTAAATGTTTTCAACTGTGTTAATGCATAGTCTTCGTTACCCTTTTTGAGTAAAATAATGTATTATGGAATAAACCTCACAGATCACAGTGGCACATTTGAAAACTTTGGGTACAGTGGTGGTGGTTGTCCTTCTGTTAGTTCCTCCCATCTTCAACAGGTTCTCTGGAGCTCATCCAGAGTGACCATTGGGTTTTTGGTCACCTCTTTTACCATAGCCCTTCTCCCCTGATTGCTCAGTTAGGAAATGCAGTCACATCTAGAAGGAGTCATGATTGTTCCAAATTTGTTTCATTTAAGAATTACGGAGACTACTTAGCTTTTGGGACCCTTCAATGATGCAGAATTTTTTTTTTAGCCTTTCCCAGATCTGTGTCACGACACGACGCTGTCTGTAAGCTCAGTAGGTAATTCCTTTGACCAAACCTCTTTTTTGATCTGATATACATTGTCAACCATGGGATCTTGAAGAAACAGCTGCATAACTTTTCCTATTCACGTCCAGTCAAATGAATTTACTACAGGTGTGTAGTACTCGGGTGTTGTACCATGTTAGCCATTATGAATGTAGAGAAAAGCCAAGCAAAATGACACCTTTTATTGGCTAATTAAAAAGATTACAATATGCAAGCTTTCAAGGTAACTCAGGCCACTTCTTCAGGTGTGGAAATATTCTCAGTGATGAACAATAAGAATGGCAGTATACTTGAGCCACATTTCAAGTGTCATAGCAGAGGATTTGAATACTTATGTCAATATCATATTTCAGTTTTTTATTTTTAATAATTATGCAAAAAAATCCTAAAATCCTGTTTTCACTTTGTCATTATCGGCTATTGAGTGTTGTTTGATGAGGGAAAAAATGAGTTTAAATATTTTTAGCACAAGGCTGAAACATAACCAAGTGTGAAAAAAGTGAAGGGGTGTAAATAGTTTCTGAAGGCACTGTATGTGCATCTCTCCATCAAGTTAACCCAGTCTTAGTGGGTGACTACATCTCCACTTGCCAGCGGGAAATTCAGAAGGGTCTACTGGAACTGAAAAAGCAGATAGGCACTGTCTGTGCTGACAAAATTATCCTGGATAATGTGTCTAGCGCGTGGCACAGTGGCACAGTGGGTAGCGCTGCTGCCTCGCAGTTAGGAGACCCGGGTTCGCTTCCCTTGGTCCTCCCTGTGTGGAGTTTGCATGTTCTCCCCGTGTCTGCATGGGTTTCCTCCGGGTACTCCGGTTTCCTCCCACAGTCCAACGACATGCAGGTTAGGTGCATTGGCGATTCTAAATTGTCTCTAGTGTGTGCTTTGTGTGTGGGTGTGTGTGTGTGTGCCCTGCAGTGGCTGGCACCCTGCCCGGGATTTGTTTCCTGCCTGTTATTTGTAAACTAACTTACATTAGTCTAATAGCTAAGGTAATAGGTTTACAAAATGTCAAAAAGACTTGCTTCATTTATTGGCAAGGTCAGAAACAGTTGTGGTTTTATTATCAAGAGTAATCATTATATTTTGAGAATGCAGTACCACAAGTGATATCTGGATTTATAGATTTTAAATACAGTATTTGATAATAGTTCATAGCTAAGTGTAATGATTTCCTGCCCCTACAAAGCACAAAAATGGGTTCAGGTCTTGAAAAACCAGTTCTTCACCCAGGTTTGGCTACCCATAGTAGGTCTCATCATAGGCAACCTAACTCCCAACACAAAAGGCAGGCCTTAAACCTGCACACATCAAAAATGGGATCAGCTTTTAAATAACAAAGGTTCAAATTGTCCACAAAATGAATACAGGAAAAATATAAAATCTTGTCTGGATACAAAACAAAACAAAATGATTTATTAAAGGATTCAAAAGGATTGCAAAAATGAATACAGTAGCACAAAAGGAACAAAAATAGGATTGTAGCAAATAAATTCAATAAATTAAGGAGACAGTACCTGAAGGATGGTGCAGGGGTCAAAGACAGAAAATTCCAAACAAGAATCCGAAAATCACAAACCAGGTATCAAAATCACAAACCTAGTGCTAAAGCTGTTAAGGCTTCTTCAAGGCTGAAAATACTGCTTGGCTTTAGTACTGCTGGGCCAGAACACCAGCTGCCTAATTAGGTGGGCCATTCTACTTAGGCTCATAATACATTACACAGGGCAGACAACAAAAACATAAAAAGTAACATACAGTACTCCCTCGCTATATTGCGCTTCGACTTTCGCGGCTTCACTCCATCGCGGATTTTAAATGTAAGCATATCTAAATATATATCACGGATTTTTCGCTGGTTCGCGGATTTCTGTGGACAGTGGGTCTTTTAATTTATGGTACATGCTTCCTCAGTTTGTTTGCCCAGTTGATTTCATACAAGGGACGCTATTGGCGGATGGCTGGGAAGCTACCCAATCAGAGCACGTATTACGTATTAAATAAAACTCCTCAATGATATACGATATGCTTCGCACACTTCAAAGCTCTAACAGCCCGTATTGATTTTTGATTGTTTGCTTTTCTCTGTCTCTCTTACTCTCTCTGACATTCTTTGCTCCTGACGGAGAGGTTGTGAGCAGAGAGGTTGTTTGCACAGAGGCTGTTTGCTTAGAAGATATGGACGCTCCTCTAAAAAATGCTGAAAGACTACCTTCACATTGATCCCTTCATTGCGGCCGCTTTATCGCGGTGCTTCGCATACTTAAAAGCCCAACAGCCCTATTGATTTTTGATTGCTTACTTTTCTCTCTCTCTCTGACATTCTCTGCTCCTGACACACACTCCTTTGAAGAGGAAGGTATGTTTGCATTCTTTTAATTGTGAGAAAGAACTGTCATCTCTGTCTCGTCATGGAGCACAGTTTAAACTTTTGACTAAAAGGTGTTATTTCATGTCTAGAGGGCTCTAATAATGTTAAAAAAAACGTATTTAGAAGGTTGTAAACAGGTTTTCTATGCTCTAACTGAGAAAATATTAGATTTATAAATAAAGAATCCTACTTCGTGGAAATTCATTTATCTGTCTGGAGCGGATTAACCGCAATAAACGAGGGTTTACTGTATAACTGTGTGGAGAATATTTATAAACAGTGTGGGAGAGTTTCTAAGGGCTTAAAATATATAAAAATAACCATACAAACATATGGTTTCTACTTCGCGGATTTTCACCTATCGCGGGGGGTTCTGGAATGCAACCCCGACAATCGAGGAGAGATTGCTGTAATACAAAATTAAAAATTAATTCATAAACAACAGCATATGAAGTAAATTACAGAACAAAGACAAAAACAGAATGATTAACAGAATATGACAAATATATTTAAACAAAAAAAGGATTAAATAAGTAAGGCATAACTTGAGCCAGGGCAGTAACTGTGGATGTATCATAACAACTGTGGAAGCATACCCCCGGACACAGACAGACAGATGCCAGAATGTCCAAAACACACTTCTTTATTTTTCTTTACAGTACCACAATGCCTTCATCCACCAACTCTCTTCCTTTCTCTCTTTCTCTTTCTCCTCTTCTTTCTCTCTTGACCTCCTCTCTCCTCCTCACAAGCTTCGTCTCCTTCCTCCCAACTCTGGCTCGTCTACTGGAGGGAGGCAGCCCCTTTTATCATGACCCGGATGAGCCCCAGATGCTCCACCTGACTTCACTTCCTGGTGTGGCGGAAGTGGCAGGAGAGCGCCTGGCAGCACCCCGGGTGTCCCTGGGATTGCTTCTGGCAGCACTTCCTGGTGTGGCGGAAGTGCTGTCATCCAGGATTCCCTAACTGTCCAGGTGCCTCCCTGGCGATGGCCACATCCTCCCGTAGGTGTGAGCGTCCCAGTTGTGTTCCCGTGGCCCTCAAACAGACCCAGGCGGCTGTCCTCTCATGGCCCAGATGAGGTATCGTCCATCTCGGGGACTGTCCAGGTGTCCTGGCTGGACAGGGTCCTCAGTCATTTGGGACGCAACACATACATAAAGTCGAACAATTCAGCCAAGAATGAGAAATTTAGATTAGGGGGCCTGAAAACTAAGAATGTCATTATATTTGATTCTGTTGTAATACCTAACATTAGTATTCTGGAGTTGGTCTTGTCCATTGTGAGAGATGATCATCTGAGACAGTGCTCCACTGGCAGTGGTGTTATTTAGCATTTTTTTTATCTATCTGAGATATTCTGTATTTAATTAACCTGAGAGAAATCAATTAGAAGTATATTAGAAACATGAGCAGGGGACCAAGGAATCAGAAAGAGAAGGAAAAGGTAATGTGAAATAAGCAGACACAAACAAGATAAAGAGTTGGGGTTGTCACTATGGAAACCCCATATACCTGAAGTTTAGGTAAATAAATGCAATGGTCTTTTTAGACAGAGCTCATAACAGAACATAATACAAATGAAAAGATGGCGGCTTATATGCCCGAATGACAAGAAGGGGTGAGTCCAGAGGAGCAGGAACTGGAAGCGACGTGAGTGTTGGGAAGTTCAGTCAGCTGTTCTGCAGAGGGAGAAAGAAACAAAGTATTAGAGGACAGCACCAATCCCTAGTCCGGCGGGTAATCACAATTATTCAAGCCCTTAAGCTGTCTCCCATGCACATGTATGAGACAGTAGCTAAAGTTTCATTAAAGTTTAAATTGGTCTCGATTCCATGATATAGTTTACTGCAGATTAAGCTGGAAGAGGTAGGTGAAGGAATGGATAAGTCATTAAATGGTGTAGCCATTAAATGTAATTAATTAATTAATTAATTAATTAATTAATTAATTAAATGTAGCCATTAAATGGTGTAGCATCTACTCCAGCCTAAAGTGAATTTGGGAGCAAAGCTGTGAGTGAGGTGGGCAATGAGAATTAGCCACTTACGGGCGGCATACCTGAACCGAGCATGGCCTCTTTATCCCTGCAATCAGCCACTACCAACCCCGCAATCAGCCACTACCAACACCCCTTGTGAATCAACAACATCAACTCCAACGGAATACGAAACTCCCAACTTCAAAGCATGGAGAAAAAGGAAACAAACTGTCTGAGCTGATGGTATTGATTAGTGTACCCTACCACAATCAGGGTAATAATAAATGATGTAAAGAATGATATAAAGGATATAAAGAAGGAAAGAGCGGGAACACAGAACAGACAAGCTAATTCAAGATATAAAAGACCAAGAGGTACATTTACCAAGAGGAATAACTTCAATGTAAACCTAAAAAAAAAAATACAAGAAAATTGAGTATAAAATGTACTTGGTGCTCATGTAGCAAACATTTATGACTGGTATTGAAGAAGTAGAACAATTGATATCCATGGCCGACAAAAAAGCAAATGCAATACAATCCAAATGCAAAGTGCTTTGTGATAAATTTGCAGCAATTGAAGATAGATATGAAGGAAAAACATCAGAGATTAAGGACTTCCTGAAAACTGTTAAACTGTAACTTACTTCCTGCTTGTCTTTTACTACACCTAATTGCCTGTGGTTATAAATGTAGACGGGAAGGTGGGGAGAAGTTATATGGTACAATACCTTATAAACAGTGGTAAGTCTGTGAGATTTGAGGCATTCTGACAAAGGCTACATATTAATAATAGAAAAGGGGAAAGTAGAGCAATATTATACTCTACTAAGACAAAACAATCACGCAAGAAGATAGCCCCTAGCCTTGACTCTCTAAGAAGACAAGGAAAACTCCCAAAAAAACCCTTGTAAGGAAAGAAAATGGAAGAAACCTTGGGAAAGGCAGTTTAAAGAGAAGCCCCTTTCCAGGTAGATTGTGAGTGCAGTGGGTGTCAAAAACAAGGGGAAAATACAATACAATACACAGAACACAAGTAATCCTCAATACAATATATTAAATATGTGAGTATCTGAGTAACCATTAAGTATCTAGAATTGTCTTAGACTTAAAAAAAAATCCTTTTTATTTCTTTCAGTAGGGCTATTTAACACCATACCCTAGATTTGTTATATCTGGACATAAGATATCTCAATTTAATCTTTACTACACCTCAGCTGGGGGCTTTTTTTTTGGATGTGCTTTGTCTCTTGGCATGTCAAAAGACTGGGACACTGTTAAGTGTGGTTTATCCTCATTTGGGGAAGCAAAATGTGGGTGGGGGGAGAAGAAAAAGAGAGCAAGTTGCTTCTTATCTTTACTTTTTACCCCCACAACTGTAAGGACTGTAACAATAAGCTCCTTAGCCGTAATACCTTGCAATAATATGAAATCAAGGTTAAAGCTAATTTATGAAACAATGTACTACTTTTACTTAAGATTACAAAATGTCCTCAAAAGTTAAGATCAAAAAATGAATGTTTTAAGGTGGAATGTCAAAGGTCTCAATAACTATCTAAACAGAAAAAAGTATTCTCCAACCTAACAGGCCTAAATGCTAAGGTAGTATTTTTACAGGAAAGTCAATCAAGCAAGAACCAGTTTCGACTACAAAGAGATTGGATTGACCAAATTGACCAAATTTTCCACTCCAGCTATACAAAGAAAACTAGAGGTGTGGGAATCTTAGTACATCTGAGGCTACAAACTTTATGCATTATCTGTTCCTGAAGGGCGCTTTGTCATGGTGATAATTTATTTAAATCTAAAGTAATTTTAATAAATATTTATGCATGTAATGTGGATGATAGAGACTTAATCCAAAACGTATTTGCATCAATTCTCAATATGAGCACTCATAAAATTATAAAGGCTGGAGACTTTAATTGTGTTTTAAATCCAGACCTGGATAGATTAACACCTACAGTGGCGATAACATCAAATACCACGAGGATAATTACACAGCTTGTATTAGATCATAACTGATCAGACCCATGGAGATTTTTAAATCCAAATTCAAGACGATATTCCTTTTTCTCACGAATACATCATGGTTACTCAGCAATTGATTATTTCTTTGTCAATAATAATTTATTGCTGTTGCAACCCCTAACAGGAGTAGCCGAAAGAAGAAGATCTTGTAAGTATGACGCTATTGTTATCTCTCTGATCATGCTTCTCTGATCTTGGAGCTTGAATCACTCCCTACACACTCATTACATAGCTATTGTCCCAGTTCCCTGTTTTTAGCAGATGTGGACTTTGCAGAATTCACCTCCAGACAAACTGGTTATTGTTTAGACACAAATGCATTCTCAGTGGTTTCAGCAGGAATACTTTGGGAAACTCTGAAGGCATTTTAAGAGGACAGATTATTTCATATCTTTCCTACAAAAATAAATTGGTGACCAAAAAGGCATCAGACTTAATTAGTGACATTTCCAGAATAGATCAAGTATATGACAGGTCTCTAAATGAGGCACTTTACAGGAAAAGAAAAGCTCTATAATCAGAATTTAATCTCTTGACAACAAAAGAAACAGAACAGCCCATCTTTAAATGGTGACATCATTATTATGAACATGGAGAAAAGCCTAATACGATCTTAGCTCAACAAATCCAGAAGCAGGAAGTTTGTAATGCAATAAGAGAAAATACCAACACAAAAGGAGATAAAATCATTGACTATAAAAATATAACCCACACATTTAGGGAGGGCTATAAGTCCTTATATTGTACTCAGTTCAAAGAAGATGAGACACAATCTAAGGAGTTTTTTTGACACAGTACAAGTAATACAGCTTGATACTCTTAGTGAAGTGGCACTCTGATGCTCTCAAAACTCCTGGATGCTTTAAACTCACTCCAAAGTGGGAAAGCAGCAAACACTGATTGCTACCCAGTGGAATCTCTCTATTATAAAAAAAAATCTTGGAAGAGAGACTAGGGAGACGAGACGTGATCTTCTCTGAAGACAATTTGACGTCCCGTGAGAGACACTTTAACGTCACGCGAGACAAGGCAGTGAGACAACATTTAAAACAAGTTCACGGACATCTAACCTAGCAGTTGTGGGAATGCTTTTGGCAGACGCGCTTCATGTGCTCCCAGCTCCTAAAACAATGACAAGCGATAAGCAGAACATGTACCTCGCCAGCAGCTGCAAGCCAGCATATAATCCGACTGCTTCTCCTTAGCAGGCGTTCAGCTAAACCCCACCCCCTTCACAACATGAGCAGCATTACACGTCCTGCAAGAAAGAGATTTAACCACGCCCAGGGCCGGAAATAAAGGACAAGTACAGTATTGTTTTTAAAGTACAGTATTGTTTTTTAAGTTTTAAAGTTAAAGTGAAAATAATGCATATGTAACAATTCCCATGAAAATAACAATCTCTTTAAATTGTATATCCTGTAAACCAAACCTGGGGATGGGCGAGTGAATCGAGCAGAGGGCAGAGCCCCCTAGTTTTATAAAAGATTTTCAACTAAGTTAGCTACACTGTTATTAGCAATGTTTAAAGAAGCTAAAGACAACAAAATTCTACCTCAAACTTTTCACCAAACATTAATTACTGTTGTAAAAGAAAAAGCATTATAAAGTCAAACATTTGGGGCAACTTGCTGCCAACCATGTATAATTATAAACAAAGATCTGGAAAAAATGCATGTAAAATTGAGAAATTAGTCTTCCGGAATGGTGACTCCTCCAAAATTAAGGCATTCTGGGTGGAAGAGGCAGGTCCAGATGGATGGATCCCAGAAGTGAGATCAGATGGAACAGTGTCGGTCATGTTTTTTGCAGATGGTAAAGAAGGGAGGTCATTAGTACACAGCGTCACCTGCTTCAGTGGAGAACTGCCATCACCCAAGCCATCAAGCTATTTTCCACATGCACGCGCATGACACCTTCTTTCCAAAAAAAAAATAAGGTCTTTTTACAATGTGTATCGTAGAGACAAATTTCACTTCTAAGTAAGATGTTCAAATACTCTCCAAGATTTTTGCTAGAAGGATTAGGAAAGTGCTTCCTTCTGTAATATCACAAAATCAAAATGGATTTATTAAAGGCAGACACTTAGCTTCAAACCTTCAGTTTAATGTAATATACTCACCCATAAAATCGAACACACCAGAGATCTTATTATCTTTGCATGCAGAAAGAGCCTTTGACAGAGTTGATGAGGACAACCTATTTACCACATTGCACAAATTTGGGTTTTGGCCAAAATATATGTTCATGGATAAAATTACTCTATACCTGTCCAGAAGCCTCTTCCTGTGTTAACAACATGACCTCAAACTACTTCAAATTGAATGTGGTATTCGACAAGGGTGCCCTCTATCACCAGTGCTTTTTTCAAACGCCTATGAGCTATTGACTATTCACTTTTGAAATACATTAGAGATTAAGGGGATTATCAGAGAAGATCTTGAACAGAAAATATCACTATATACAGATGATATGGTATTGTATATATCAGACCCACAAACATCTTTACCAGTAGTCCTTAATACACTAAGGGAATTTCAAAAGATGTCCGGATTAAAAAAAAAAATTGAATAAAAGTGGAATCTCTAGTACTAAACTAGACATCTATCTGTTCATTTGATCAGAACAAATTCAATATCCAGGGGTAATCATCACAAGTAAATATAAAGATCTTTTTCAACACAATTTTGCTATCATCATGGGAAAATCAAACAAGATGTGAACAGATGGCCTACCCTCCATCTCACATGAACAGGGAGAATCAGTACTGTCAAGATGAACATCCTTCCTAAACCTCTTTTTTTATTTCAGAGCATCCCTATACACATTAACAAATTGTTCTTTAAGAAATTACACTCAATGATAACCTCATATATCTGGAATTTGAGATGTCCATGCATTCAAAAAGCGACTCTACAAATACCTAAGCAGAAGGTGGCATGGTACTATCTAACTTTCAATTTATTACTGGGCAGCAAATATACAATCTATAAAAACCTGGAAATCGATACAAATTGATGAATATACACAAACCTTGTCTGCAACAAAAATAAAATCTTGCTGTACTTCCTTATATGTGCCACAGTAAATACAAATTATCAATATAATAATAATCCAATTGTCCATCAATCACTCAGAATATGGAACCAATTCAGAATGCACTTCAAGGTAGAGAAGCTTGTATCTGCTGCTCCACTACATGATAATCACCGTTCTCAAACCTCTCAAACCTACAAAGTATTTAATCCTTTGGAAACGACTGGGATTAAAACACAGAGAACTGTATATAGATAATGTTTTTGCATCTTATTACAATTCAAATTTAACTTCCTAGAAAAACAATTTTTCCACTACTTTCAAATCAGAAATTTTGCTAAAAGAAACATGCCGTTTCCACATCTCCTGCCCATTTCTGTTTCTGAAAAAATACTGATTAGTCTGGAAGACTCAGACAGCACCTTGAAAATATATAAAAACATCTCAAAGTCCCTTTTTTTCAAAGATCCGAGGGTATGGTGGGAAAAGGATCTTTCAATTAATATCTCAGAATAGGAGTGGAAGACAGCCATGTATAGAATACACTCTCGCTCCATATGTGCAAAGCATTTAATAATTCAAATTAAAATCCAAAATGTATCCAGAGTAAGATCCAGATCTAGCTCCAGCCTCACTGGCCCACATGTCTTGGCTGTGCACCAAATTAACATTATTTTGGGCAAAAATCTTTGAATGCTTATCAGACAGCCTTACTGTTCACAATCATTCCTAACCCATTGAAAGCTGTGTTTGGTGTACTCCCAGATGGTCTTAAACTGGATAAGGACAAATTGATTATAATTGCTTATACCACACTACTAGCACATATACAAGTATATACTGTATCTTGCTTAACTGGAAGAATCATTTTTTATAAGTACTAGGGGGCTCCGCCCCCTGCGTGCTTCGCTCGCCCACCCTCGTGTTTGGTTTACTGGATATACAATACAATTTATTTTTTGTATAGCCCAAAATCACACAAGAAGTGCTGCAATGGGCTTTAACAGGCCCTGCCTCCTGACAGCCCCCCAGTCTTGACCCTCTAAGAAGACCAGAAAAAAATCCCAAAAAAAACCCTTCTAGGGAAACAATCTAAGAAATCTTGGGAAAGGCAGCTCAAAAAGAGACCCCTTTCCAGGTAGGTTGGGCGTGCAGTGGGTGTCAAAAAGAAGGGGGTTAATACAATACAGTACAATACATAGAACAGAATAAATCATCAATACAGTATAAAAATAAAAATTCTAGAAGTATGGAGTAGAATTTCACATTAGATGATATCACATAATATGATTTGGATTTGTTTAGAGTCCTGGAGACCTCATTCATTAAGCTGCCTGTCCCATTTGGCCATTCCACATCTGAAATAGTGCTAATCCGATGAAAGGACTCCTCTTTCCCACGATTCCTGCGATCCTCCATCAGGGATGACTTTACCTTAGGCAGGCAATATACAATTTATTTTCTTGGGAATTGTTATATATGCATTATTTTCACTTTTACTTTAAAAACTTTTGTAAAAACAATACTTGTCCTTTATTTTCAGCCCCGTGCGTGGTTACATCTCTTCCTCGCCAGACGTATAACGCTGTGAAGGGGAGGGGCGGCTGAACGCACGCTAAGGATATGCCGTTGCATCATCTGCTGTCTTCCTGCTGCTGGCGAGCAGCACGTTTTGCTTGTCTCTTGTCATTGTTTTAAGAGCTGGGAGCACTTGATGCTTGTCTGACAATCCAACAACTGCTAGGTTAGATGTCTGTGGAGTTGTTTTAAATGATGGCTTACTGCTTGGTCTCGTGTAACGTTGTAAAAACAATGCTTGTCCTTTATTTATGACCCCGGCTTGGTTAAATTCTTTTTAACAGGACGTATAATGCTGTTTGCTTGCTCGCTCGCGCACGCCGCCCCCCCCCCCCCCCCCCTGTCGTGCTGCCTTTCGATCTTTTTAAATCCTTTACAGCCGCTGTCCTTTTTTCTACTTTGTGTCTTTGCTGCTCACGTTGTGATCGCTTCTCCGTCATCATAAATATACACCTGACTGAATTGTGTTTTTTTTTTTTAAATTAAACTTGTCGTTGCTTTAACTGTTGCGGGTCCACAGATTCTCCTAGTGTATGTTCCATTATTGTGTAAATCTACGTTTTGTGCATTGAATGATGTGCACTGAGACACCTGTATCTGTGTGTGCTGCTTCCCTTTACACTACTGTTTTTTTTTTTTGCCCATTCTCTTTCGTCTTGCGGTTCTTTTATTTGTCTTTCGTGATCTTAACATGAAGATCATGTATCGTCGACTAGTCATTCATTCCACAGGATATTTTTTATAATAGAGAGAATTGGTTCACTGATATTCTATACTATTTTAAATTGGAAAAAAACCTAATTCTTGCTTAGAAGATCTGTTCAAAACTTTTTAAAAATATGGCAATATTTAATTAATAACATTTTAGAATAAGCATTTATTTTGGTGGAAAGTGACATTTTTCCATCTTTTATTTCAACTATTTGTGCCCATGCTGCTGGCACTCCTCACTTTCTGTTGGATGGGGGTTAAATTCTGTTTTGTTGCCTTCCTTTTTTAATTTTCTGATTTTTTTTTTTCATCTTTGTTTTTCTAGTTTGACTATGAAGTCATGAGTTGTATATGTTGCTATAAAATGTTATTTTTATTATATAAAATAAAAAAGTAGTATTCAAAGAATGTGTAATCACTTAGAGCCTTTGTAAATCTAATTAAACATAACTCCTACTGCCTCTCATTTTTCCAAAACATGAAATATAAAGCAATCAGAAGAAGTTAAATCAAAAGTGATAATGTTGTTATCAGAAAATTAACTTTCAGTATGTGCAGTTTGTAGTGGTAAAATAGAAAGAACCATGTGAAATGCAAAATTGTAAAAGACAATCTCAAACATCAATATAAATGCATAAAATAAAACAAAGGAGAAGAGGTGAAATGAGAAATATAAAAAATACAAACATACATACAGAAACACGCAAACTGGTGCCATTAAAATCAAATAAACAATACCGTTAAGACTAAATGAAAGACAATATTTAAATATATTAAACCTTTAATTCTTAATTCTTGAAAGGACATGCTCTGCTTTTTACAACATTGTAATTATACAGCAGAAATATTTTTTTAAATCAGCTGTGAACTAGGTGCAGTAACAGAATAAATAAGTCTCTGTTTTGCAAAGACAAACACTGAAACTTTAAAGAATAGCACTTTAAACTTCAAGTTCAACTTCCAAAATAAAGCTTTAATTTCTGGATTTGTAATTATTTAAAATGCATTTTCTGAAAACCATGAGATCACTATAAATACAGTGCAAGTATCTCATAAGATAACAGGTATGCAATTTAATCATGCCTTTACTAGTCATTTTCTGTTTCTGTTATACAATACATGGATTAAATTCTCATGTTTATTTTTAAATGATGTGTTTTTCTGAAAAATCCTTTGAGGTTTGGGCTACTGTACTTTGGAAGGGCATCCAGCATTAAATTAAAAGTAAATGAGCTTATGAAGCTAAAAGCTATGTTTTCTTATCCTTGCTTTAGAGTTTTCAGTGTTGTAAAATTTATACAAACTGTATGATGAATTAAAATAAATGTTACACTGAATGATTTCTGGAAAGGTATATAACTGGGTCCTTATGTTTATTCCACAGTTATTTTTGATTCTAATTTAAGTAAAGTAAGTAGAGTAAACAGTATCTGTATAAAATAACTGAGAAGTAGTCTGCTGTTTAAGGCTGCTTTCGAACATTTGTATTTTTTTATTTAATTTGTGAAATAATTTTTGTTTTGACAAAAGATGAGTCTAATTTTACTGTTCTGTTAAAATTATGACATAGACAGTAAAGCCTCAAAATGCCACTGTAATCTTTGCTTTCAGTTTTTACAACAAACCGTAAACAGAAATTTGCAGAAAAATATAATCAGCCCTCAGACAGGAGAGACACAGAGATGCCACATAGCATTGGGCAGTTCGAGTACCTGGATAAATGGGAATATTTATTGTTACAGTTCACGATAGAGGAGATAAACTGATGGCCCCTGGTGCACATATGCACACTTATTGGCAGTTAGAGGTCATGGGGAATGTGTCCATAAATGACAAATATACAACTAAACACTGGGACAATTTTGATATTTAGGCTGTACAATAGTTACATATTTTAGAGTTTTTAGAGTTTCACATGTACTGCTAAATATTTATATCACATTCCATGTCACATATGGTAAATTGTTCATAATATAAATTTACAATTTAAAGTCATACATTAACATAAAAACATTTAAAACTTTGAATTTATGAAAATTTACACAAATACATTGCAATGTATTTGCAATTGTGGCAAAATAAACACTTTTTATTTTAACAATTTAGAAAATGTATAGCATAACATTTGGGTGCATTCTGGGACTGAAATAATACGAAACAGTCCACTTTTTTGCACAGGTTGCAAATTCAAGAGTAAGCACCTGGCCTATACCCACTACCATTTCAGTTGCTTGTGCTGACTATTGAGGATCTGTTTTGCCAACATGAGCGACTATCAGATGTATAAATGTGGAAAATACTGAATATAAAATCTACAAGTTGGAATTATTTTTTTGAGGTAAATCCGAAAAAGCAAACAAAACTATAACCATGGCCTTAAAAAATTTGCTGAAAAAATACTCTTTATTTTTCTCTTTATTTTTCCCTTTACTTGAGACTTACTTCATTAACTTAGTGCATCCATGGGGGAGGTCAGGCCCCCCTCAAACATCATGGTTGCCTTTTAAACTCTGCCAATGAGCACACTCCATCATTTACCTGCTGACTTGTGCCAGCACATGGATTCTCTGAGCTCTTATCTTCTGCCTTCTCAGCTGATCTACTGCATACATCTGTTCAAACTGCTTCAGCTGAACAGCTTCTCTTCAGCCCTCACATTGATACTTTTGCTTCTCCATCTATCTGTTGTCATTCACTTGGCCATTCTCCTCATACTGGCAACTTTGTTCCCCTCCAATTGCCAGCAATGTCAGATCCCAGGTAATAGTGGTGCTTGTATTTAAAGCCTATATGCAGGGGAATGTTCAGTTTCTGGACAATGCTATGTAGAAAGCTGGGAAGTGGGTGGGATGTTTCTAGTGAGTTTGCTGTCAGTCATGTTGACATTTCTCCTCCATATATAAATGTTAAGTCCCCTGTAGTAAACACGGCAGGTACCTGGCCCCAGATCAGTAAGTGCTTGTATCTGCAGGCCATTACAATATTACTTCATATATGTCTTCTATAATGATACATTTTTTATCATTAACAAAAATTTGTTTAAAAGTTTAAAAGTAGCTAAAATAAATTAAATGTCCCCAGTGAATAAATAAATATTATGCTGCATTACATGATTACATAGCGTTATTATGTCAGGGTCAACCCAATTAGCAGCAGCAGGAAACCTTAATTTGTGTTAGGGACCTGGATGCATTTTGTGGACAAACTCTTTTGGACTTGCAGAAACAGCAAACTTTGCTTAGAGCAGCTCTGGCCTGGTGTCCCACATCAAGAAACAGGCTAGTACATGACCAAGAGGCCTTTCTAAGAGAACCAGAAGTGACCTCTGAAGTACTTACAGGTTAAACTTGAAAGGGGCTTTTGACCAGGAGGCTATTTAACTTGGAGTTGGGAGGAAAGTTGTAAAGGGTTCAACTGGTAGATGTTTAGTAGACAGATGCATTTTAGAAAAGGTCCTGAGCGTGGGAAACACTAATGTGTTGATATTGGGTTGGGGTTAAAAAAAAAAAAAGTGTCAAGGAATTCCATTAGTTAGTCAGGGACATTAACTTGTAAGTCACAGTCAGAGAGGCCATCATATATACCTTTATACCCTATTGATTTGTTACTTTGAGATCTCTACTATATTTTCTTTCCTTATGTTTATTTTTTTAAAAATTAACCACTTTATTAAGTAATCTGGTTCATTTATTGCCCTTTATGGATTCAGGGATGCATCAAGTGCATCCTTTAATGTTACATTAGATAAACTTCATTAATCCCATGGGGAAATTGAGATGCGTACAGCAGCAGAAACATAAAAAACAAGGATACAGACTCAGATGACAAATAATACAGCCAATCAATCTGTCAATCGATAAGTAAATGAATGCATAAAAATAAATAAATGTATATTGTGCAGATATTTCAAAATGAATTTAACAAATACATTGGGAGGAAGCATTGAATTGCCTGATATCATTAGGCAGAAAAGACCCACAGATGCTTCTTAGCATACTGTGGTGAAATGAGCCTGTGGCTAAAAGTGTTCCAGTTGAGTGACTCCTGGAGGACATGGATCATCTTTCCCACCCCTATGATGGAACAGGCTTTTGTGATAAGTTTGTTCAGGCATTGTGCTTTTTTTGAGCTTCCCCAGGAGATCGCAATGTAGGAACACCACACTGGTTACTATGGACTAATAGAACAATTCTAGCAGCATGCTGCACACATCAAAAGACCAGAGTCTCCTTAGGAAGTAGAGTGACCCTTCTTTGGCAGCACCACTATGTTGTCAGACCAGTCCAGTTTGTTGTTTATGTGACCCCCCAGGTACTTGTAGTTCTGTACCACTTTCATTTCCTCCTCCTGGATGGTGACTAGTCTCAGAGGCTTCTTGGCACACCAGAAATCCACCACCAGCTTTTTTGTCTTGCTGATGTTGAGTTGCAGGTTGTTGTCCCTGCACCACAAGACAAAGTAATGTAATGAAATGTAATGTTCACAGTAACTAGAAAAATATAGACTAGTTCATCTTGAAATATCCATGACCAGAAAAAATCTTAAAAGTATCAAATAGCATAACAAGTTTCTATAAGGTGTTTTCCATTACTACTGCAAACTGAAAAATATTAACAGTTCTCCAGTTTTACTTAACACAATAGTTAATCAAATATTTATCTGTCATAATGTAATACCATCAAATGTTAGTAGCAATGGTTTTAGAGATATGTTTAAAAATAAATAAGTCACCCCTAATGTTTGCTGCATTATGCAGTTAGATTGCAAAGAAAAATGGACGCTTTGATATTGATTTCTAAAATCAAAATATAACACCTTGGACTCAATTCAAATAATTCTGCTGAAAAAAGCAGCAGTACAGTCTGTACTGAAAATAATTCCACGGGTCTAATAACAAAATGATGTCCTTTTTATTGAAATATTTCCCATAAAGCTAAAATGTTTTACCCTCATTAAGCGATAATTTCTGATTGAAAACAATATGTTCTTATTGATAATAGCAACTGATGATGTCACATATCAATGTGCATGCCACCAGTAATAATGCAAACAGAGTAGCAATAGTGATCTAAGGCATTTTTGAAAGAAACTCACCACTAAAATATATCTATAAGGTAAACACATTAACAAACCTCCAAAAATAAATAAAAATAAAAGAACTAAAAAATAAAAATAATGTAAAGCATTGCTCAAAAACCACAAGATCCTGTAAAAAAATTTCTGAAACATACATTGCCCATAAACAGCAAGCAGTTAATGACAGTGTATGTGATGTTGAGCATGCAAGTCAGTCCAGAAAAGTAAAATTTTTATGACAGTATACTTGTATATACTTGTGTGATGAACAGAATAAAAATACATCTATCTATCTATCTATCTATCTATCTATCTATCTATCTATCTATCTAT
>JANRMT010062818.1:54765916-54785190 GCA_026402145.1 Polypterus bichir lapradei | reverse complement strand
TATCTATCTATCTATCTATCTATCTATCTATCTATCTATCTATCTATTGTGGTATCCGGCTGGGGCTGGAGCCCGGCTGGGACGCCCAGGAGGACCGGAGGAGGGCTTGAGCCTCCTCCGGACCGCGAGGGGACGTCCGCCCTGGTTATGTTGGGGGCCACGGGTAAAGGGCTTAGAAGCCCAGCCCTGTAGGGACCCGTGGCCACCGCCAGGCGGCGCCCCAGTGCCTGAATATCCCTGGAGCCCAGCACTTCCGCCACACCAGGAGGTGCTGGGGGGAAGACGACAGGGGACACCCGGACGGCTTCCGGGTGCACAGCCGGCACTTCCGCCACACTGGGGCGTGTCTACGGAGGAGTGCCGGGAAGCAGCTGGAGCCCATCCGGGTTCCTATTTAAGGGGCCGCCTCCCTTCAGTCGATGGCGGATGTCGGGTGGAAGAGGACAGAGCTGGAGAGAGGACTGGAGGCGGCCAAGAGAGAGGCATTGTAACTGTGTGGCCTGGACATTGGGGAATCGGTGCTGGAGGCACTGGGCTTTGTAGTGCACGTGACCAACTGTAAATAGTTGTAAATAAACAGTGTGTGGTGAACATAAGATGTCCGTCTGTGTGTGTCCGGGCCAGATTCCACACTATCTATTTATCTAACTTTTCTTTATTTACATCTACAGTATGTACTAAATTCATAATGTGATTTTCATTATCTTAAAAAAGCAGGCCATCCTAAAGATCATGTATAAATATAAAGTCACTTTACGGTCACCTTAGATGTTTTACTGTGTATATAAATAATCTGCTTTACTTAATTTCGTGCACAGCAACATACCATCTTCGAATATCATCTACTGGATAGTAAACAAGTCCTAAACCTGGTACCCTTACCAACCCAACATGTATAGAATGAATTATTATCAAATTCTGATTATTGTCCCTTTGAATGATGCACCTCTAGTTTGATATTAATTACATAAATACATGCATGTGCATAGCTGGTTGTATTTAAGCTGTATAGTGTAATGGGCTAGGGCATTGGCTATCAGTTCAGTCTCTGCTACAGACACTGAACCCTGAACCAGTCACTTAACCTACCAACTTTAAAAAAAATGTTTTTTACTGTATACTAAACTTGTAAGGTTCCTTTGGATATTTCAGACAAATATATTACAACAGTAATGTTTTACTATTTTAAAAATTATGTCCTTATGGATGTACTTTCAGATATTATTTCTTGTTCTCATTCATATGTTGTACTATATGGATTTGAAATTGCCTTTCTTCTTTGTGTGTGCTCAATTTTATCCTCATGTCTATTATTATTGTTGCAAATGAGGCCTGACTCCTGTAGTGACTTGCAAAAGATAATAAAGGAAAAAATGAAAACTGACGGGGATAATCATAATAGGCAAATACCAAAACCAAACAACAGAGCATCAAAACCAAAATAAGAATTAAAAATTTGAGTCAAAAGACAAAAAAAGTGAATCAGTAACTGAGAAGAGAGAATTAATAACTTAGAAAAGCAAAACTGAATATTCTTAATCACGGTGAGACAAGAGTTTATCTGTAAAAATTTGATACTCAAACACACTCTGCCAAAGACAACCTTTGAACTGTCACTCTGATGATGTCGCAAATGAACATGTTGCAGTGTAAACTGGAAAATGCTGCCATGGAAACAAAAAATACAAATAAGTCAGATGCACCATTTCTGACAAAAATTTGAAATGCATATAAATGATATCAACTGATAGCACTTTCTTAATGGTTTTCCTTTCTTTTGTAAATACTTGTTCCATATACATGATTTTAAAGCTTTCCTCCACCTTTATATATACTCAGATTTATACTTACAACCATAACTGTTTTTATAAATAATGTAAGGACAATTATTGAATGCATATCTGTCCTTGCTTTGGATAAGACTTATCTAACAGTCTCCCAAACTTTAACATTCTATTTTCTTTAACATATGTTTTCTTTTAAATAATTAATCCAGGTAATTAGCATTTTCATTTTGTTGAGTAACAAAATTCTTGCAAAGTTTGAATCACATTTAATCTTTTCCCTGTGTCATAAGTCTGTCCAAACTTGACATAACATTGATTGTTTTTCAAAAATTCCACTAGAGAGAAGCAGGTAGGTATTGTGATTTGTGCATTTTACTAGTTTTTCTTGGTCTCCCCTGCATGAGTAATGTTGATCTACATGTCATTATTGGGGGTTTTAGGAACCAAGGATTCTGATTTTCACATTATTTTTTGCATATAATGCTGTATTACAAAATTAGACATTTTTATCGTTTTGCTGCTATACTATCTATGTTCTCATCATTTTGAGACAATTGCATTTTGATGTATCGTTGGTAACATTGACCTGAATTCCCCATGTGACATGACATCATAGCGCAGACAGTATGAAGGCTAAGCCTGGCATTTCCGGGGTATTTGAATTTGCAAATAAATAACTACCACTGAGGCTTTATTTGAGGCTACCTTTTGATTTAGATATCCCAGTTATTGAAATGTTGCCCCTGTTCCTGGTTTTTGATTAGCATTTAGGTTCATTATTAATCTCGGCATGAATTTTGACAAGAATCTCCCGGTCTTTTTCATAAAAAAAAGATTATCTGCTTCTTGCATGTCAGTACAAAAATTCCGATCTAAATATGCACACTTCAAACATCTCATAAATTAACAATATAGGGAAAAGGGAAAAAAAATAGCACAACTTAAAATTTTTTTGTGTTTACGTGGTTTTCCTTCATCAATTATATCAGATAGGGGACCTCAATTTGTGCCACTGTTTGGTGATTTTTTGTGAAAGTTTAGGTTGTACTGTCAACCTTACAGTATATCTGGATATTACTCTGAGACCAAACTGAATGGATAATTTGTGACCTTGAGAACTTTCCCTGATGTATGATTAATTGTAATCATGATTCTTTGAATGAATATTTGTCCCTTTTAAATTGTGTAGAAACATGTAAATTCATTCTGGATTAAAGCTGTTTACATTTGAATACCTGTGTGGCTTCCAGCTTCATTTTTTAGATATTCATTTTAATTCTTCCACCATACCCAGCCTATCTGAATATTTGTCTGGGTTACAACTGATGTGGCAGCTAGTGCAGTTGAAAATGTTGAAGGTTTTGGGATTGAGTTTCTTAACCCCTGCCGCCATTGTTCATTTGTTGAATAACTTATGAATTGAAAGGGCTACTGTCTGGAGGATTGTTCTTGGGTGCATTCCTTTGACCTTTGTGACCCTGCATTGTTGTCTTGTATTCTATTGTCAATTTCCACATAAACCAGTAGGTTGTGTTTGAAGACCATATCCTTGATGGGGTGCTCTGTTGTGATTTGTGCACTTTAGTAATTTTTTTCTTGGTCTCTCCTGCATAAAAAAATTATGATCTACACATTATATCAGGGGATTTAGGAACCAAGGATTTTGATGCTGATTATTGCATATAATGATGTATTAAAAAGTAGAACATTTTTAACCTTTTGTCGCAATGCCATCTTTCTTTTCGTATGGGCACCACCATTTTGAGACTGTGTCCTTGGTAACATTACCCAGAATTCACTAGGTGGTTTGACATATCTGACATAATACAGGTGATAGTATAAAGCTCAAGACCAGGCATTTCAGGGTCTGGTTATTGCTGGTAAATAACTACCTTTGCAATTTTCTTTGAGGCTTCCCAGTTTTTGAAATTTTGCTCCTGTTTCTGGTTTTTGAATTTTGATTAACAAAAACTTGCTAAAATGTTTGATGGTCAAAAACTTGCTGAGATATGAAACCTTTTAAACCTTAAACTCCTTAAAGCACCAACACACTTGGCAGTTTTTATCCAGAAACTTCCATAAAGAAGGCAATATGTATTTTTGTGCAGTTCTGCCATGATCTATTGGCCCTATATGTTGTCTACAGTATGCATACAGACTTCTTGTACAAGTTTTACTCAAGCAGCTGTTGTTTTCTTGGCTATAAGACCTGTACAATTACAATAAGTTCAATTTAAGGCAAGGTGCAGGTGTTATAATTGTACGCTCTGCAATTCTTACCAACAGCAGTACAAAGACTTCTTTTGTAATAGATTGTCCACTAAATGCATTTTAACATGTGTCAAGGTAATTTAAAATTCTAAATTGATTCCTGTGATTCTAAATTGATCCCTAATGGAATGGTGCTATATCCAGGGTTGGCTTCTGCCTTCATCTCATCATCTCAAAATTTGTCAGAATAGGCTTTGGGCCTGACCCTGAATTGAATTATGAGTTTGAGAATGTTATTTTTTATGATTTTATTTCTAAACAGAAAGCTGCATTTCCAGTTCTGCAAGTTATATAGTTAACTTTTATAATGGACAACACAGACTCAGTTGACTTTAGGCTAAAAAAATATAAAAATAGTTTTGCTAAGTTTATTTTATGAAGAGCTTATATTAGTACAATTTCAGTTTAAATGGATCAAAAATAGATATCTAGATGTTTCTATGTTGTGAGCCTATTACAGTACATTATATGCAGAGATAAATCAAATTTTGAATATCTGGTGAATTTCTAAATTATACCTTTATCTGTTTTCTGATTTGGGCATATTTTTGATGTGAGCTGCATTGTGAACAAGTACATGTTTTCCAGCTTGATTTACAATTTGACTTCATTACTTCACAGAAACTCTTTGATGAAGAATGGCATCAGCTTAAACTACTTGTGAGGGATATAGACATCACTTGTTTTCTGGATGATGTCCATATTAAGCAGAAACCACTGGAACAGCCCATCCCTATTTATATTAATGGCAAGACGCAGGCATTTAAGCATCTAAAAAAAGAAACAACTATTCCTGTAAGTATACTTAATTGAAACTTATGAAAATTTATTGTGTATCATTGCCTTATGATGGACTGGTGCCTTGTCCTTTATTTGCTCATACCTTGTTCTCAGTGTTCTTTGAATATACTCCAACCCCTGTGACCCTAAACTGGATAAAGCAGGAATGGATGAATGGATAATCAACAATTGAGACACACCAGCAATTAGCTATACATTATGCTGCATTGCTTCAAATTTTAGCAGTTTGTATTTTACTTTAAGAAGTAGAAAATATGCTGTCCTTCATTAATTTATCCATCCATCCATTTTCCAACCCACTGAATCCAAACACAGGGTCACGGGGGTCTGCTGGAGCCAATCCCAGCCAACACAGGGCACAAGGCAGGAACCAATATCCCGGGCAGTGTGCCAACCCACTGCAGTCATTAATTTATTTACTCAATTTTTCATTTTTAAAATATTTTGGTTTTATTTGTTTATAATTGCATATTCTTTTTATTTAGCTAACTGTATTTGTGTAATAATCAAGAAAACATTTGCATAATTGATAGTCTTTAAAAATATTTGTAATATTTTACTTCATACTGAACAATGTCACTAATTAATTTGCTCTTTAATTATAAATTGTCTCTCATTCAGCCCAAAACTTCCCAGTCATTTATCTGATTATGTTACATGTGCCACTTTAGGATGATTTATTAGTGCAGGAGAAAAAAAATAAATACACATTAGTTGTTGTTCCAAAAACATTTATTGTACCCAATGCCACATGTTATTTCATAGTTCCTCATCGTCCTTTTCAGAGTTTATCCATCCATCCATCCATTATCTAACCCGCTATATCATTGGATATATATATGTATATACAGTATATATATATATATATATATATATATATATATATATATATATATATACAGGGTCACGGGGGTCTGCTGGAGCCAATCCCAGCCAACACAGGGCGCAAGGCAAGAAACAAACCCTGGGCAGGGCGCCACATCATGGCTGCCACGCGTTCCCAGCGTTCATTTCACGCGTCCTCTGAGCAGGTCCTCAGAAATTTGCGCGACACGTGCGCGAGTTGCAGTAGCAGCAAAAAGTCGGGGGGCGCAGTGTGCTAAAACTCAGAACGTAACGTCAGTGTCTCTGTTTACTATCTACATGTGACAGAAAGCCTCTATGCAAATCCTACGGATGAATGCTTCGATGTGGTGAAGCAAAATGCCGACATACAGATGCATTTGTGGTGCTTTTATATTCAAGCGTCACATATTCCCGATCGTAATGACACGATACATTTTAAAAGTCTCACATACCATCTTTTGTGCCGTCTTTTTTTTTTTTTGCAACTTAACAACAGCAACATAATGTACAGTAATCCCTCCTCGATCGCGGGGGTTGCGTTCCAGAACCCCCCGCGATAGATGAAAATCCGCAAAGTAGAAACCATATGTTTGTATGGTTATTTTTATATATTTTAAGCCCTTATAAACTCTCCCACACTGTTAACATTATTAGAGCCCTCTAGACATGAAATAACACCCTTTAGTCAAAAGTTTAAACTGTGCTCCATGACAAGACAGAGATGACAGTTCTTTCTCACAATTAAAAGAATGCAAATATATCTTTTCTTCAAATGAGTGTCTGCATCAGGAGCAGAGAATTTAAGAGAGAGAGCGAGCGCTCACAAAGAAAAGCAAACAATCAAAAAATCAATACGTGTGCTTTTAAGTAAAGCGGCATTTTTTCAGAGGAGCGTCAGTATCTTCTAAGCAAACAGCCTCTGTTGAAACAGCCCCTCTGCTCAAATCTCCTCCGTCAGGCGCAGAGAACGTCAGAGAGAGAGCGCGAGATTAAAGCAAACAATCAAAAAATCAATACGTGTGCTTTTGTGCTTTTAAATATGCCGAGCACCGCAATAAAGCGGCATTTTTTAGAGGAGCGTCAGTATCTTTTAAGCAAACAGCTTCTGTGCAAACAGCACCTCTGCTCACACCCCCTCCGTCAGGCACAGAGAATGTCAGAGAGGGTGAGAGAGAGGCAGAGATAAGCAAACAATCAAGCACCGCCCGGGAAGCATATCTTATAGCATTGAGGAGTTTTAGTTAATATGTAATACATGCTCTGATTGGGTAGCTTCTAAGCCATCTGCCAATAGCGTCCCTTGTATGAAATCAACTGGGCAAACAAACTGAGGAAGCATGTACCATACATTAAAAGACCCATTGTCCGCAGAAATCCGCGAACCAGCGAAAAATCCGTGATATATATTTAGATATGCTTACATTTAAAATCCGCGATAGAGTGAAGCCACGAAAGTCGAAGCGCGATATAGCGAGGGATTACTGTATAGTGCTGTATTTGAGCCACTGAGAAAAAAATAAAGGACACGGTGAAAACGTGTATTTTGTGATTAAAGTGGAAATTTTGGCTTTAATCTCGAAATGTCCACTTTAACCTCATAGTTTACTTTATCATTAATGCAGACCATCGTAAACGTCATCCAAGTTTTTAGTTGCTACGAGCTTCTTGGACCAGACAGCAGCAGCAAGCAGCAATCATTTCCGGCGCCGCATGTGAGTGGCAGCCATTTCAGCAGCTCCGTGTATGACTTTATCTTTTACCTTTTTTTCCTCTATTTATTTATTTCCTCTATTTCGCTGATCACTTCTACCACTTTCTTTTATGTGGAAACGCTCCCTGGACACTTTTTATTATTTTTACTACTTGATATGGATTTTTACACTCCGAGACTCGCCTATTCAAGTAGTCAACTTAAAGCACTGAGAAGAAATGCTCACGCCGGTGTGGTTCCCTGTTTACCTGACGAGGTAAGAAGATGATATCGGGGCAGCCGAGCCGGTGCAAAGATAAAAGATAAGAAAAAAGCCAGGCAACTTGAGAGAAAATGGCGTTATAAACCGTCGGTGCCTTCTGTGATCCTGGGAAATGTGAATTCATTACCAAATAAGATCGACGAATTGGCTGTGCTGGTGAAAAATGTCAGAACCTACAGAGAATGCAGCTTGCTGTGTTTTAGTGAAACGTGGCTAACAACTACCATCCCAGATGCTAACGTGGAGCTACCCAGGTTTAGCACAGTTAGAGCGGACAGAGATGCAAGTACCTGTGGGAAGAAGAAAGGAGGAGGACTCGCTCTCTATGTCAATACAAAGTGGTGCAACTCAGGACATGTAAACGTTAAAATCTCCAATTGCTCCAGGGACATCGAACTGTTGGCCGTAAGTCTGCGTCCCTATTACTTGCCCAGAGAGTTTGGACTCGTGATTGTTGTTATTGTTTACATCCCCCCTCAAGCGAACACGGAGATAGTGAGTGACATCATCCATTCCGCAGTTGCTAAGTTACAAACGCAGCACCCTGAGGCACTTGTGCTAATCGCTGGAGACTTTAACCATGTAACTCTGGATAAAACATTACCTGCCTTCTTCCAGTATGTGGACTGTAGCACCCGGGGAAATAGGACTATCGACCTACTGTATGCAAACGTTAAAGACGCATACAGCGCCACCCCGCTGCCTGCGCTTGGGAAAGCAGATCATAACCTGGTTCTGCTTCAGCATCACTACAAACCAAGAGTGAGGGCGCTACCTACAACCACACGATCATTCAGGAAGTGGTCCCCTGAGGCAGAGCAGGCTCTGAGAGACTGCTTTGGAACTACAGACTGGGATATATTGCTGGGGTCACATAGTAAGAACATTGAAGAGGCTGTTGAATGAACAACTGATTACATCAACTTCTGTATGGACATTGTAGTTCCAGTAAGAACAGTACGCTGCTATGCTAACAACAAGCCATGGATTACAAGTGACATCAAAGGCCTTTTGAACCAGAAGAAAAGGGCTTTTAAAGACGGTGATCAGCATGAGCTCAAGTGCGTGCAGAAGGAACTACAAGTCCAGCTCAGGGCAGCGAAGGAGCAGTACAGGAGAAAGCTGGAGCAGAAGTTGCAGAATAACAGCATGAAGAAAGTGTGGGATGGGATGAAGATTATCACTGGCTGCAGCTTGAAGCGGGGTGCCACCATCGAGACAGACGTGGAGAGAGCAAACCAAATGAACAACTTCTTTAATAGGTTTGATCACCCTAACCCACTCTCACCTCGGAGTACTGCATCCTCCAACCATCCTTCTGTTGATAACAGCATAGGTGAGACATCCCCACCCACAATTACTGCAGCCCATGTGAGCAGAGAGCTGAGAAGACTTCGTGCCAGCAAAGCAGCGGGTCCAGACGGTGTATCGCCACGATTGCTGAAGGCCTATGCTTTGGAACTGGGGAGTCCTCTACAGCGCATCTTCAACCTGAGCCTGGAACAGGGGAGAGTCCCGAGGCTTTGGAAAACATCTTGTATCACCCCAGTCCCAAAGGTATCACGTCCTAGTGAGCTGAATGACTTCCGGCCTGTTGCTCTGACGTCACATGTGATGAGGACCATGGAGCGGCTGCTGCTTCACCACCTGAGGCCACAGGTCCGCCACGCCCTCGACCCTCTGCAGTTCGCATACCAGGAGAAGGTGGGAGCAGAGGATGCCATCATCTATATGCTACACCGATCCCTCACCCACTTGGACAGAGGCAGTGGTGCCGTTAGAATTATGTTTTTGGACTTCTCTAGCGCCTTCAACACCATCCAACCTCTGCTCCTTAGAGACAAGCTGACTGAGATGGGAGTAGACTCACACCTGGTGGCATGGATCGTGGACTATCTTACTGACAGACCTCAATATGTGCGTCTTGGGAACTGCAGGTCTGACATTGTGGTCAGCAACACAGGAGCGCCACAGGGGACTGTACTTTCTCCGGTCCTGTTCAGCCTATATACATCAGACTTCCAATACGACTCGGAGTCCTGCCACGTGCAAAAGTTTGCTAATGACACTGCTATTGTGGGCTGCATCAGGAGTGGGCAGGAGGAGGAGTACAGGAAGCTAATCAAAGACTTTGTTAAATGGTGCGACTCAAACCACTTACACCTTAACACCAGCAAGACCAAGGAGCTGGTGGTGGATTTTAGGAGGCCCAGGCCCCTCATGGACCCCGTGATCATCAGAGGTGACTGTGTGCAGAGGGTGCAGACCTATAAATATCTGGGAGTGCATCTAGATGATAAATTGGACTGGACTGCCAATACTGATGCTCTGTGTAAGAAAGGTCAGAGCCGACTATACTTTCTTAGAAGATTGGCGTCCTTCAACATCTGCAATAAGATGCTGCAGATGTTCTACCAGACGGTTGTGGCCAGTGCCCTCTTCTACGCGGTGGTTTGCTGGGGAGGCAGCATAAAGATGAAAGACGCCTCACGCCTGGACAAACTTGTTAAGAAGGCAGGCTCTATTATAGGAGTAAAGTTGGACAGTTTAACATCTGTGGCAGAGCGACGGGCATTAAGCAAACTCCTGTCAATCATTAAGAATCCACTGCATCCACTGAACAGTGTTATCTCCAGACAGAGGAGTAGCTTCAGTGACAGACTTTTGTCACTGTCCTGCTCCACTGATAGACTGAGGAGATCATTTCTCCCCCAAACTATGCGACTCTTCAATTCCACCCGGGGGGGTAAATGCTAACATTACTCAAAGTTATTGTCTGCTTTATTACTCAAAGTTATAAAGCTGTTGTCTGCTTTTACATGCTTTTTTATTACTATTTAATTTAATAATTGTTTGTTTTGTTTTTGTATCAGTATACTGTTGCTGGATTATGTGAATTTCCCCTTGGGATTAATAAAGTATCTATCCATCTATCTATCTATCTATCTAGATCACCACAGAACACATGACATGTATGATATTCCAACTCTCTGCACATTTAGAATCTTTAGATTTGTACTTGATACCACTTTCATGATGAAATGCATTAAAGTGTTATGTAACATTTTACATATAATTTTGTTTAAATAATGAATACTGTTAATAGTTACGCACATGGGGGGAATAATTACACACATGGGGGTGTCACGGTGGTGGAGCGATATCACTGCTGTCTCGCAGGGAGTTATGTTGCTGGTATATCCTGCTTGTATTCCACACTGTGCTCCGATTTCCTTCCAAAGATATGCAGATTTGGGGATTTGGTGCCACTGAAATGACGCTAGTGTATGCGAGTGCTTGTATTCACCTTGCGATGAGCTGAGGCCTCGTCCAGGGATTGTTTCTCACTTGTGCCCAATGCTTGCTGGAATGGACACATCCCTGGATTGATGGATTTAATCAATAAACATAATTTTCAGAGATATTGCGGTAAGATGTCATGTGTCACAATTTAATGAGTGTTCCAGGCAATTCACAAAACAGAGAAGCCGAACATGTTTTCACCGTGATAATATCTCGCACTGCCACCTGGTGGATTCCTCCAGATTTACGTAAAGTACGCACGCAAGTATAAACACTACAACGCTTGCGTAGCAGGAGCGTCCGCTGCAGCATACGTCGCGTTGCGTGAAGTATAACTCCGGCCTAAGCAGGTCCTCAGAAATTAACGCGACACGTGCGCGAGTTGCAGTACCAGTAAAAAGACAGGGGGCGTAGTATTCTAAAAGTTGGAATGTGACGTCAGAGTCTCTGTATACTATCTACATGTGACAGAAAGCCGCTTTGCAGATCCTACGGGATCGATGTGCACGCTTCGATGTTTGATGAATGGTTCGATGTGGTGAAGCAAAATGCCGACATACAATGCCGCATAATGCATCTTCATCGATGTTATTTACCTTTGCTGTATCTTTAGCGTCCAGTATTTTTTGACAGCTGATGTTTGCTTTATGCTTCTTTAAATTTAAACAGTCAAAATACTGAAAAGGGCTCCTTTGGAAATCATAATACCTCGCTATATAGTTGACTGTTTTTTTTACACTAGATTCACCTCTTTCACAAAAATTTGTTTTTCCTTTGTTGGAAGGTACTTTAAGGCAGCTAGTACTTTGCTTCCAAAAATTGATCATTTTGCCTTTGAGTTATCTGTTCTTTCAAATCAGACATAATTTCATGTAATTCAGTGCTGGTTAAGTGTTTGCTTTCTAGTTTGGCAATGTGAATATTTAAAATGTTCATATAATGATGAACAAAATAAATGTAACACACTGAGACTAGAATCTTAGAACTAAGATCATCTTCTAGTCCATGCTCCTGTTTTTTTTATGAACTTCCAGATATTTGTATCGTAGTTTTCTTCTCCTAGATCAAGAAAATATTTTTTGACAGCTGGCTGACAATGTAAAAGTCTATCAAGAGCGGCATACAAAGAAAGACATCTTGTTGTTACATGGTGCAACATTTTTTGGTAGTCCATTTCCAGGTATTCAAAACACTCTTTTAGTACTTCAGATTTTTTGGCACTGTTAGAAAATTCTGTGTATATTTTCAAAACCACATTTTCCACGTCATATGAAAGAGCTTTCAATGCATTTCTGCCTGCGTTATGTATTACGATCTAGAAGTTTTTTGTGAACGGAATTATGGAGTCCATAGTTCACTATATCAACTTATGTCCATCCATCCATTATCCAACCCGCTATATCATAACTACAGGGTCACGGGGATCTGCTGAAGCCAATTCCTGCCAACACAGGGCGCAAGGCAGGAAACAAACCCCGGGCAGGGCGCCAGCCCACTGCAGGGTGCACACACTAGGGACAATTTAGGATCGCCTATGCGATCTGTATGTCTTTGGACTGTGGGAGGAAACCCACACAGACACGGAGAGAACATGCAAACTCCATGCAGGGAGGACCTGGGAAGCGAACCCAGGTCTCCTAACTGCGAGGCAGCAGCCCTACCCACTGCGCCACCATGCCGCCTATGAACTTATGTCCGAAATTTTAAGTGAACACTTTTGTAAACTTGTCAGTATGCTTGTTGTTATTGATGCGGAAGATTCATCATTATTTTCTATAAAGTCCAAGAATTTATTCCGGATTCCATTTTTTACGCTGAAATATCTTACTGTGACTGGAAATAGGTTTTGGTTTCCTTTATTGGAAGCGTCAGACAGAATGGTGCATGGTAATGACGACTCTGTATTGGCATTCATTTCATCCAAGACATTCTCTATACTTTTAGTAGCTAGACAGTTCTCTGCGATGGCTTCTACTTTTGTTCTCCCACAATGCACTTTTCTCGCCAACGCAGAATCTCGATACAAGTAAGAATTTAATTTTATGGCACAATCTGTGCTTAAGTAACTGTGGTGATGGTTGATACCATGATAAACCTGGGCAACTTCAATCATAGTTACAAGACTTTCTTCATTACTACTCTTTTTTGGAAAAAATGAAGTCACTAATTAATTTTTAGCACTGCCGGTTACGGCAATAGAATATCCTTTACTTTTTAAATGCGTTTTTATAGCCTTCTCACCTTCATGTTTTATGGTGAATTTTACACTACAAAGAATACATTTTGCAGTAAAATTGTCCACTTTAACAAGCCAGTCTTTGTAATCATTATTGTGCCTCCAAGAATCTTGAAAAGAAGTGGAATATTTATGTTTTTTCTTAGCAGGCATCGCATCCACAGAAGATGTAGTTGGCCGCTCTGATATCACTTCATTTGAGTCGCTTTTTCTGCTTCCATCACATTCACTATCATCGCTCATGGTTCAAAAACAAATTTCAAAAACAACAGAAAACTAAGTAATCTAACCACGCAAGACATGCGATTCACAAGAAGCAAGTCTTAACGCCAGGAAGAGAGATTGGGAAATGATTGGCAATTCCGTGCGACGCAACGTTGCCACGAATCGTGAGAAATCCAAAACACAGTGTAGTTAAAGTTGTACTAAATCGGTAGCTGGGAGTTTTCAGAATTTCCTTTGTTGAGTGTTAAATAATTTTTCACCTGGAGAAATTGACGTTTGACCCGGAGCCTGGAGCCTGAGGGCTGAAACCTGGAGACTCCAGGCCAAATTTGGAGAGATGGTAACTTTACTGATGCCTCATCCAGGGATTGTTTCTACCTCGTGCCCAAATGCTAGCTGGAATGGACAAATCCCTGGATTGATGGATTTAATCATTAAACATCCTTTTCAGAGATATTGTGGTATGGTGTCATCGGAATTTAATGAGTGTTCCAGGCAATTCACAACACAGTAAAGCCGAACATGTTCTCACCGTGATAATATCTTGCACTGTCAACTGGTGGATTCCTCCAGATTTACGTAAAGTACGCACGCAAGTATAAACAGTACAACGCTTACGTAGCAGGAGCATCCGCTGCAGCATACGTTGTGTTGCGTGAAGTATAAACCCAGCTTAAGAGTGTTCAGTTTGACAAGCGACCCTAAGAAAAAGTGAAAATGGATGGCTCTATCCGATGAGGAAAAGGCTGCCATGATTAAAAGGGATTGTGTAAATTGAACAATCCATCCATCAAGTAACAAAACATGAGATCTATATTAATTATTTATGCTTCAACTCATCTTAGATGGTTAGCACAGTTAATATATAACGCAAGAAGAAGGACATACACCTGTTTTCTTCATTGTGATGTAGAACTGCAGTTGTTAACTTAATTTACTGCTGCATCTTGTCTGTGTTTCACCAAGTAGCCTTAATTCATTATCACTAACAGTTTAACCCAGATGTTTACTTTTCACTTTTTTACAGATAGAAATACAAAAGTTAAGACTCTACTGTGATCCTCAGCAAAGTGAAAGAGAGACAGCATGTGAGATCTATTCTGTGGTAAGTATTTTTAAAATGTTTAGTAAGCTGTTCTGAATATTGACCGCCATTTAGAGTAAATGAATGCTAATCCCATCTTAAAAAATGAACATATAATTTTAATATTTTGTCTTATAAACAGTAGCAACTGCTAAAACATGTAATAATATATAATCAGAAATAGAACAGGTCATCAAAAATGCACTAAATTATATCAGTGATTAATTTCCTTTACTGTCAAAGCAACATTTAATAATGTAATGTTCAATTAGCATATGACCTGCATTTTCAAATATAATTTACAAAAATTAGTCAAATAAACAATGTAGTTATACTATATGATGTTTTTAAGTTTCTGTCTCCAAACTCAAACATGTTTTCAAATTGTAGCTAAAAACCTACAACAAGTATTCAATTCAATTCAGTTTATTTTTGTATAGCAATCTTCACTGACTGTAGGCACAGAGAACTCTTAACACGTTCTCAGGTAAAATAAAAATATAACATTTACAAATTGAGGATTACGTAATGAGCATTCATAAAGACATGACAAACAAAAGTACAGCGTCCCTTGCTATCTGCGGGATATTGGTTCCAGGAGATGCTCAAGTCCTGTATATAAAATGGCATAGTATGTTCATATAATCTATGCACATCCTTCCATATACTTAAATAATCTCTAGATAACTTATAATAGCACGAGCAGCACTAACACTTCCACAAAATTCAGCTTCTTTCTGTTTTATTGTGTGAATGCTTGACTTATTCTTACCAACTTTACGGCCCACTTTGGCAAGCTACATGACACTTTTCAAAAGATCTAATGTTTTTATTTTCTTGTAGAGAGATAGCACTTTACACTCCCTCTTAAGACCTGTGTATATTCGGTCACAGGCAGCTGCAGATGCAGTTGCACACAGAGGATGCGTACCCTGGTCTGTTTATAATTTAAGTGTTTGGTGTGTGGCATTGTGCAGTTGAAGAATCCTCTGGCTTTTCCCCTAAAGTTTTTTTTTTGCCTTTGCATATTGATCTCACAGATATTTCCATTACTGTCTGCACAAACTGTCATCTTTGCCCAGTTTCTGGGCAATTTCTCGCCATGAATTTGTGGACATTTTGCCATTGCTGTTTGCTTTTAATGTTGGATTGTGTAGGTACAGGTAGCAAAACATCACACAATTGTTCCTCCAATGAATGTATGTTTTCTTGTCTAGGGCATGCACAGGGCTAGGCTGTTAAAAAATTCTGGAGACATGTTGTCGCCGACACGAGGGTCTAAACACCCGAACTGATGACAAAATGTACATCACGTGCACCCTAGAGGACCCTTGTGGTGACTTAAACTCACCAAGTATAAACAGGCCTTTAGTTTTTGAGCTTGCACTGCTTAAGTCCCTGCACTGTCTTTTGCTAGAACAGATTGGATGCTCGTGGCCTCTGGCGGAGTGTCAAGAGTATCAAACTTGACCACAGATGAAGTAAAATCATAACAAGGTTTATATAGGTGAAACAATGAAAGGATCATTACTGAGCCTCAGGGGGTGAGGGTGGAGGGCTGGTGAATCTCATTTCCTTTTATATTGTTAACATTAATTGATCCAATTTAATTGATAGATTTATATACAGACACACTCAATAACCTTCTGGAACTGCATCTCTCCCACTCTCTAAGAATTTATAGCATCTTGGATTTCAGAGAGCCTTTGTTTCCTCTGTGCATAGTGCATCAAACAGTGGCATTTCTGCTTTATCCAGGAAATCATTACTTTCTTTATACTTCTGCATAACAAGTCATATGTTATTATTAAATGTTTAGTTATTTCTTTGTGCTCACTAGCTCTTGTTGCAACTGTTAATCTCAATGATTTCATTCCATACTGCCTTCTTATGTATTCATTTTAAAAATTGTTTTATCCACATCTCCTTGCTCATACTGTAATGAGAATAGTGTGACCTAAGAATTAGTTTCTCTTTTTCTGTTGACTTTCTAGTTTTTAAATTATTTTTATGCTAGACATATGAAATAATTTGTCCCCTCAAAATTGTTTTAAGAGTTTCCCAAATCCCATGGATGTTTTTTGAGATACATTGATCTAAATGAATGTATAAGTTTGTGTAATGATGATTTTAATAAAACTTCATCAGCTACAATTAATGGGTTGAACCACCAACTGTGAGATGTATTAGTGGAGCATAATGATAGGAGTTATAGAATAAAAGGATCAGAGTCAGAGATAGTAATAGTTCATAGTTTTAAGATTAGAGAAAGAGCAATAAGTTACAATCAAATGTTAGATAGTTTGTAACTGTGTAACACACATAAGACTTTTTAGATTTGTACTGTTATTTAAAAATATTTTTTTTGTTGTACCATTTAGTGTATTTGCATTACATACATGGACATGCTGTTGTTAGCAGTGCCACCTCTTGTCAGTCATGTGACCTGTCGGAACCATATTTATTGTCATAGCACTGTGGCTATTTAAGATGGCACCTTACTGTTACAGGTTTACGTGCTTTGAATTTTTTTATACTATATCAAAAAAAAACTCTTGCTCTAGGAAATAGGGAAGAATAATTGGCCAGGGCCTAGAATTTTTGCTTTCTTACTTTTGATCTTAATTTGTGGATTTTATATAAAACTTTGATGATCGGTTTTCTTGTGCCTTTGTTACTGACAGAAGCTTGCCCTACATACCTTTTTGCCTTACTCCAAAGCAAGATCTTCATTTTTCCAGTATTTTATTCCTCTCCTTGTGGCTTGCATTTTTATAACACAACAGAGCACTGATTTACTGGCAGAAAAGATGTATTGCCTGTAATATGGTTGGAGAAACCTCTATTGATTAGGTTCTTGACAAAATGTGAAATTATCAAGGCAGCTATTGCATTTGCAGCTGTTCAGGATCTGCCTAAAGCAGGGTTTAGTCATGTCATGTCATGTCATTTTCCAACCCACTTAACCCAGCCATATTGTGGAGGGGCAGGAGCCTATCCAAGCTAGTATAGGGAGCAAAGCCGGAACAAAACCTAGACAGAGTGCCAGTCCATCACAGGACAAACAGCCACACACACCTTCACACCAATGGAGGACCAATGTAGCATCACCAGTTCACCTAACCTTCATGTCTCTAGACGGTGGGAGGAAACTGGAGCACCTGGAGGAAACCCACACAGACACATGCAAACTCAATGTAGGGAGGACTCAGGACACACTGTGAGGCACTTCAGGATCCTATATTCAAACAGTACCTATAAAGAGATTTTTTTTAATTAAAATTCCACTATTTCTGGTCTTATTCTTACTATAGACTGACATTTTTGTCCTCTTCAGTTCATGATTGAAATCCTTCTTCACCTTTAACTCTACAAAATGTAATGAGTGATCAATGTTATGTGGTCCTGTATTTCACAGTATTTTCTGAGACAGTATTTTCTGAGACAGAAAAAGACTGATTGCATCTTTTTATATTCTTTTATGTATATGTTCTTTATATTCTGGAATATATGCAAAGTTTCAGCTGCCTAGGCCTGAAACCAGTTATGCAGCTAATAAAGTCTTAGAATAATAGGTGAAGCACAGAGTAAGTTAACCATGACTTGTTCTCTAAAAATATTTCTTGCAGCCTCAAGAAAGGCCAAGATCAATAATTTCTGAAATGCTACATATCAAGGCAAGCCCACAACACACTGATTGCCTCTAAAAACAGTAAGCAGACATCTGGAGTCTAGTCTACTTTATATTACTAAAAAAATGAGTTATTAAATGGAATAAAATTATTAATATTGCAATTATTCACATGTAATTCATATCTTCCCCTGCATTTGAAAGATAAAAAAAGAAAACAACAGAAAGAAAGTAAAAAGAGACAAATATAAGAGATACTGAATTTTACTACTAAACGCAGGATGGCATCAGATTACAAATGAATTATGCTACTGCTGATGTTCATAACAGAACTTTTACATATATTGAAAGTTACTAGAAAAATCAGCAAAAATAATGTGTATCTTTAAGAAAGGACCATAATCAACTCCAGGTGCTAGACCCAGAAGATGTTGATCTTCCTAACTGCCTTCTTCCATTTATCAGGTCTGAACTGGGGCACTGCTTATCGTGCCTCCTTTTAAGCTCCTTCAGTGCACACGGCTCCACCCTCCCTCCAGCAGTATCTCACCTGCTTCTGTGGAGCTTCACCTGCCTCTTCTCAGCTCATAAAGACAAGGGAGTCCCACATTCCCTCTGTGTTCATATCAAATGTGCTTAGGAGTGGCACATGGAAGGGAAAAGAAGAAAAGCACTTTAAACTGCCTGCCTGTTAAACTAGGACATCCACACTTCATTCTTATCAGCACATTTTATATTAGAAAATGAAATCATATATACCATTTAACTTTGTTCTTTGATGATAGTTTACATATGAGAAATTTATGTGAGGGACTTTACATAATAACTTAATTCAGATATGTGTTTCTGGAGTATACTATTTATCTAATGCTGATTGTTGAAAATTAAAGTATATTGAAATGTGTTATGTAAATAATCATAACTGATAAAGGAAGCATTTTTGATAGTTCTTTAGTCTGCAATTATGCTTTGAAGAAGAAACATGAGGGCCCCACCTATAGCTGCAAACAAGAAAGATTGCCATTTTTTAATTTAACATACAATGATGGCTCAAGACACTTCTTTATGTAGATAGATAGATAGATAGATAGATAGATAGATAGATAGATAGATAGAT
>JANRMT010062818.1:54639371-54712618 GCA_026402145.1 Polypterus bichir lapradei | reverse complement strand
TATATATATATATATATATATATATATATATATATATATATATATGTTGGAATTTACTATGCACACACGAATATGTCATCATGTTCGTACTTCTGTTGTCTTAAATACCATATTTCTTTACTTTTCTAGTATTTTCTGCTATTTTTTGTTTTTTCCTCTATAAAATAGCTTACCGACACATCCAATTTAATTCATTTGAAGTATCTGAAAAGCTGTTATAGATCTCTGCATATACCAGAGACATTAAATGTGTGTTATTTGTTACCTGCCAAAGTCTTTTTTTAGTTTGTTTTTTTGTATACTGATCTATCCTTGTTAATTTTTCAACTACCTTTAGTTAAAACCATTTGCTTTACATATTTTTATACCTTTTAATATATATTATTTGTTTAATCAATTTTATTATTATACAGTAAAACTATGTGTATGTTTTTTTCTGTATATGCTGTTTGTGCTGATTTTATGTGATTTTATGATTTTATTTACAGTAATTACACTTTTACAGTATGTGTCTATAAAGATTTGTATCTCTTTTAATTGAGAGGCTTTATTGAATTGCTATACACCTTAATGCTCTATAGTTGTGTTTAGTGCTAATTACTTAATATCAGCCTTAGAAAGTTGTAGATATTCTTTATTTATTATCATTTTTTGGTAATTGTATATGTAGTCCACATTTCAGGTTTGCAGAAGTATGCTGCAAGTATGCATTTTTTGACTAAAGTGTTGTTAAATACACCACTTCTGGAAAATTTGCTCATACACAATGGGAAAGAATCTATCTGTCCAAGTGGCACTGAGTACAAAGCAAGAATGGATTACAAATTTTGAGTAGGCACCCTCTGTTACTCACATAGTCACTCATTCACAAGGCAATTTAAAGATGCCAGTTAATTTAAGCCACATATCTATTGAAGAAGCCATAGTTCCTTTACAAAATACCATGTAATTATAGTGAGACATTATGCGTAATTTAGACATTGACTGCAGAGAATCACATACAGGCCAAATGAATAAGAAAAACAATATTAGAATTTGTTATATATCTCCTTATTACCTGTGAGTATATAAACATTGGACTAAGAAGTAAAGAAATAAAATGTGAATATGGTATATTACCTTGCATTTTAGCATTAATATTGCACAATGTGCAGCTATATATCATGAATTCTAATATCCATACTCTGCAATTTGTAAAACTTTCATCTTTAAATTAAAATGTACCTTAAGAAAAAAGTAACAATTTTTTCCAGAAAAATACAATTAACCTCAATATTGGGACAACCGAGTGTCCAGTAGATGAATGCAACGATTTTATTTTAAGTGCTGATTAAATTTATGTACTTTATTTATTTGTGTTTTAATCCATAACATGCCTAATGCATATTTACTAATAGCAATGGAAAGTGATTGTAATTCCAGACTGTAGTTGAATCACCACTTATCTGAATGATGTTGCATAGCATGACTCAATAGTGGAAAAAGGAGTTTAAAGAAATAAACAGAAGAAGCATAGGAGTATGTAGTATTTAGCTCAGTATATAATAACTTCTTAACTTATAAATGCTAAAATCATGTCTTCTTTGCTTGATTAATTCTCTGAATCTTTTAATTCTCTACAAGGTTTCCAATTTCTATCCATTATATCAATGTGATCATGCCTTACAGTGCAAAGAAAAGTATCTGTAGGTAGTTCCACTGTTGCCAAAAAAGCAAAAATGAAATGAGAATACAGAGCATGGTAAATAATATACTACAGCACCCACAATTCACAAATAATGGGAATATCAGAAACAGGCAACTGTTAGTTAAAGATATACTGTAAGCAAACAATAGTTACTTAAATCCTTTATCGATCAAAGTAGGAGGGAGTAGTTTTAAAGGTGATAACTTTAATACTAGAATCCCTGAAGCCGGCTAAAAAAGTTGTAATCCCAGGCCACCTTAAATTCCTTCGCAACTCTCCATTAGCCTGTTTTGTTTTGCAAATGTGTCAATCATCACAAGCAGCAAGCAGCCTGCTATCTCATCCCCCCAACCCCCGCTGCAGCGCAAGTCAGTCAAAAGTTCTCCTAGCTCAAGTCTATTTTTCTGGGTGTGAGGTGCCTGGAAGTGTATAGGGTAAATAATATTTTGTTACTTGGAACATATGCATTTCGTGTGTACTACATCGATCTGAGTAAATGTAGGATGACAGGAAATATAAGGTAAGAAATGTTGAACACATAGCTAAAACAGAAAATGTTTTCATGTTATAGTACTAATGACAAAATTTTGACATCAAGTATATAATGTGTCAAGACTAAAGTCCAAATATCTGCAGCTAAAGTCACTTCAGTACACATGTACTTTGTGAGCCTGCCCATGTCGATCAAACAGAGGAAGCTCTGCAGGCTACTTGTAACTTTACGCTGTAGGAAGATAAGTAAGTAAATCAAAGAAAACAACATTCAATCTGGCATTTATTCAATTAACATATAAATCTTTTTACATAAAGACCATCACAAAACATAATCACTAACTGGACTTTGCATGATGCCTTGGCGAGATCTGTAAGCCGTACTGTTTCTTTGAAGGACAGGTGTGGGTCATATTGACTGGCAGGATGACGCCCAACCTCTTGCTGCATCCAAACGGTGCCATCTTTCACCTTTATGCCTGGTGCAGCTGTGTTGTTCTTATATGTGAGTGAACGTTTCTTGTGGGGAGGCCTTCTGTTGTCTTTCTCTGATGTAGAACCCTCATCCTCATCTGAGTTTACCTCTGTTATAGCACGTCTTTATTTGAAAACAGCTGTGTCAGATGGGGCAAGCGTGAATGCGACTGAGGGAATAAAACTGAATTAAAAAAAACGCTAATTTACAAGTACCATACATTTCCATACATTATATTTACACCGGCTGTTACAGACTTAAATCAAATGTATGTTTCTATTGTATAATAGTAACAATAAGAGCAGCTCACTGCTCAAAACGTTTATTTTTGGACACGGCAAGGCTTGAACCTGCAACCTCTTGATTATTAGTCAGCAGTTCTTACCACTGTACTACCAAAGCAGTCGTGACAACGAAGTAGAGTAACATGATTTCTTTTTCTTCGGTTATAGTCTTGAATAAAAGCATACTTGTTTTGTTATACTTGTACCTTTTGTGAAAGTGCTTATTTGATATTTGGACTTCGGTCTTATCACATTATACACTTCATGTCAAAATTTTGTTGTTAGTACTATAACATGAAAAAAGTTTGTTCTTTAGGTATGTGTTCAACATTTCTTGCATTTCCTGTCATCCTACACTTACATAGATCTTTGTAGACATGGAACACACATGAAATGCATGTGTTCCAAATAACGATATATTATTTACCCTATACAGCTCCAGGTACCTTACTCCAAGTTAAGCAAGGCTTGAGCTGGAAGAGCTTTTTGCCCTTTCTGTCGGGGTGGTGGGATAGCAGGCTGCTTGCTGCTTGTGCTTATCAACATTTTTACAACATAAAAGACGCTAATGGAGAGGTGTGAACAAGTTTTTTCATAGGCTTTGGTAATTCTAGTATTAAGCTATGGATAGAAAATAACTTTCTCAAACTTAATGCCAATAAAAATGTAGTGTTACTGGTAGGCCCAAATTTCTTACTTTCTAAGGCATCCAACCTCTCTGTTTCTATTGATGGTACATTTGTCAAACCTGCTCCTGTTGTCAGAAATCTTGATGTTTTGTTTGATTCATCACTTAACTTTGAGCTATATATTAAGTCTCTTTCCAAAATGTTATTTTATCATCTCCGTAACATTGCCTTCCTCCGTCCATTTCTGTCCTTTAATGATGCTCAAACTCTGGTTCTTTGTTTCATAATGTCTCGTATTGATTACTGGAATTCCTTCTTCATTGGCCTTCCTGCAAAAACTATACAGAAGCTACAGTATATTCAGAACTCCGCAGCCAGAGTCCTCTCCCACACAAAGCGTTTTCCTCACATCTCCCCTGTTCTCTCCCATCTTCACTGTTTACCAGTTCCATCAAGGATTAAATTTAAGATTCTGCTTCTCAATTTCAAGTCCCTACATAACCTTGCTCCTCTCTACCTCACTCAGCTCTGAGCTCCATGCACTCCTTGTCGCTCTCTCAGGTCCTCGGGCAGTAATCTCCTTACTGTCCCATGCACTAGACTCTCCAACCAGGGAGGCAGGTCCTTCAGTGTTATGGTCCCTCAAGTCTGGAACTCTCTTCCTCAGTCTCTCAGAGATTACTCCTCTTTCTCCACCTTTAAATCTCAACTGAAAATATTCCTCTTCTATGAACTTTTGTCTTCTGTGTGATTTTTTTTTTACTCTTTTTATAAAGCGATATTGGGCTTGTGAAAGGCGGTCTATAAATGCAACTTATTATAATTATTATTGTTTAAATCAGTACCCAGTAACAGTCTACTCTGAAATCTGACTTCATTTGCACCACAATACAAGCTTGTCCTTAAACGGCGTAAGAGCCATTTGTTTGTTGTTTAGGTCATGTTAAATTGATAGAGGTATTTTCTTATTTATATTAAAATATATGCCTCTATATTAGTGCATTGTCGATGGGAGGTTCAATTATAACACCCACAAGCTAAATTATAAATTGAATATTCTAATTATTTCTAATCCCTCAGACTATGGACTAGTTCCATTTTATGATCAGCCTTGCAGTTGGTAAGGTATGGAGGGCAAAGAGTTTCATGTACAGAACATACTGAATGTAGTAACAGTTTTTTTTATTGATTTTAATTAGAAGCAGATAACATTCCATACAATCAAGTCCCACTTAAAGCAAAGCAAAGCACAATTCAACTCCAACCCAAGAGAAAGAGAGCCAGCAACCAAAGCTACTCTGTAAAAGGAACAAGAAAGGAAGATCATCCTTTTCCCCCGAAATGGAAGCTTATTCCAAAATGTTATTGATTAGATCCTGCCATATTTTAAAAACATTTTGAACAGATCATCTAAGTGAGAATTTGATTTATTCCAGCTTCAAGTAGTATAGAATATCAGTTTCCCACTGATTTCAAAGTGGTGGGGTGGGATTCTTCCAGTTGAGCAACATACAGTATATGAAGCTTGAGTGTATTCTGTGCATGGCTGTCTTCCACTCCTTTTCTGAAATATTAAGTGATATATCCTTTCTCCAATGTACTCTGGGGTCCTTGAAAGGAAGGGACTTTAAAATATTTTTATAAATTGTAGAGATGTTATCAGAGTTTTCAAGAGTGGTCAATATTTCCTCTGGAATATAACAAGTTTGGTAGGTGAGGAAAATATGGCAGGTTCTGTTTAACAAAGTTTCTAGCTTGAAGTTAATGGAAGAATTGCATTGATGAGATATTGAATTTAAAGTGTAATTGTTTGTAGGATGCAAATAGATTATCTATATACAAGTCTCTTGGTGGTTTAATCCCAGACATTTTCCGGACCTTAAATAGTGTATGACTTTTAGAGGGCGGAAAAAGGTGGTTGTCATGTAGAGGTGCAACAGATAAAAGCTTTTCTGTTTTATAGAGCCTCCTACATGGTTCTGATTCTGAGAGAATGATGGGCAATTGGATTATTACTGTATTAATGGTAATTTGTATTAACTGGGGCACTGAGCAGGGAATACAGAGAAGTACTGCAATATTTTATTTCTATTGCAGACCAGGCTTGTGTATATTCATTGATTTGTGCTGATGTCCAGGTCTTTATAGCTTGTGCATTTGCCGCCAAGTAGTACAATTGAAAGTTGGACAGTGCCATGCCCTTTTGCTTTAGGTCGTTGTAGAGTCGCCCTTTGGATGCGCGGATATTTGGAATTACAAATAAATTAAGTTATGGTTGAGTCTAATTTCTTTAAAAAATGATTTGTTAATATATATGGGGATGCTTTGAAATTGGAAGAGAAGCTTAGGAAAGATGATCATCAAGTTTAGCACAAGAATGCCAAGATTGTATTGAAACAGAGAAGAAAACATTTTTCCTTTTCTGCCTTTTATTCTGTGTGTGTAATAAGTTTTTTATGAATTTTTGTAATTTGTTCCTTTTTGAATTCTCACTAAACTTTTTTAAAACAAACTTTAATGGAGTGAGAATTTTTTTTTTGTTATCTGTTTGACTCATACTGGATCCTGCCTTGCCAACTTAGTAGCTACTTGATTTTGAGAACCTGGAAAAGGCACAGCTACAAACAGCTTTAACAGTTATTATATATTTATATTGTATAATTATAATTACATTTAGATATATGTATATATTTATTGTAATCATAATTCCAATCTTAGCCAAATTTTCTTTGCTCTCTCAAGAATCTAACCAAAGTTTCATCGACTTGTGAAATTGATAGTCAGAGTGCAATCTTTTCATAAATTTACTGGATTCTGAATGAACAATGTCTTAAGAAACCCTACGAGCTATGCATAAAAGTTGTGTTTTCAAGCCTTTATCTGTCCTCTCTAAAATATATTGTAAAAGATGACAAGACAAAAGACAAATAGTTGGGCTAACATCACAACCCTGTATATTATCAAGGAAAGTATTTTTAGGCTTTTCAGCAAAAAAGAATGTCTCTAAGGACTCAAGTCTCTGTTTAGACCAGCTAAGATGGCCACACTTTCTCTTAAGTACAGGGCAGGTAAGACGAGGTGGGTCCAGGAGGATGTGCACTGGAAGTGACATCAGTGGTGGCTGGGTTGTTAATCATCCAGTCTGTAGAGGGAGGAAGAGAAGAGGTGTTAGTATACACTGCCATCTTGTGAATTGGAGTTAAATTACCACCACCAGAGCCTTTAAGCTCTCCCCAAGAGCCATATGTGTACACTATTTATGTCCACCAACTCCATATAACTAGACTGTTTTTCTTTAGTCTTTAAAGATTTACTTTTAAATATCCAGTGTCAGTTATTTTAATGCAAACAGTAAATATTTAGAGGTAAATTACTGGTTTTAAATGGTCATACTTGAACAAACTCACACCCCCTTATTTTATAATTTACACACTGACTTATTTATATTACAACATTGTACATCAGCGAACTCTGCACTTATTCACAAGTCATAGATAGGAATGGTTTGCATCCCAAATCAATTAAATACTCTCCCATTGGCCATGTGTGTTTCCTCTAAAAGCCAAAACATTTCCATTTAGGTTGTTTGTTGATTCGAGAACTGAGACCATGTGAGTGAATATTAGCATTCAACAATTGGCTTCTTGCCCTGGGTTAATGCTTTTCTTATACCTAATACTGCTGGAATGATCCTTAATTATGTTAAGTGATGTCAGAGGTGGCTGGGGTGGCGACCCGGCCGGGACGCCCAGGAGGATCGGAGGAGGGCTTGCGCCTTCCCCAGACCATCTGGGGGCAACCGCCCTGGTTACTTTGGGGGCCACGGGTACAGAGCTTTGAAACTCCACCCTGTAGGGGCCCATGGTCGCCGCCAGGGGGCGCCCCCATGCCTTTGGAGCCCTGGACCTCAGCACTTCCGCCACACCAGGAAGTGCTGGGGGGAAGAGGAGCAGGGACACCTGGAGTGCTTCCCGGGGATGCAGCTGGCACTTCCGCCACACGGGGGTGTGTCCGTAGAAGATTGGCAGAACCCACCTGGAGCATATCCGGATGATAATAAAAGGGGCCGCCTCCCTTCATTCAGGGCTGGAGTCGGGTGAAAGAAGGACTAAGCAGGAGAAGAGAGTGTGGAGGCGGTCTGAAGAAGGCATTGTGTGGCCAGGACTTTGGGGGTTTGTGGTGCACTTATGAACTTGTACATATTGTAAATAAACGTGTGGTGCGTGAAAAAACAACATGTCTGCCTGTCTGTGCCCGGGTTACATTCACAGTGGGTTTAGAATTTGGATGATTTGGTCACTGCCCATTAAACTGTACAAGCAAACCTACACTGTATGTGTCCCAATGTATTCTGTTATTGTGAAAATACTTCTGCCTAACCATCGTAGTTGTAAAATCACTTCTACAGTTGTCAGAGGACATTATCAAGAGAAATGGACTTTAAATTAAAACCCACCCATAGTTTGTGACTTTGATGAGCAATAGGCTTGCATATTACCTTAATAAAATGAATGGTTGTAAAAGCTAATCAGTAATAACATTGTTAAATATACACATTTTGAGAAAGACAGGAACTCTTTATTTCTGTTTGCATCATTGCTGCCTACCATTTATTGTAGAATTTTTAAGTTTATCAACGTCTTTAATATTTTCAAACCTGCTTAATTCACTTTTGATTCGCCAAGGAACATTGTGGAATGGCCTTGGGCAGACTGCGAGGTCTTTGCCATTGCAGGACGCAATTTATTATTATATATTAACCTATACAAAATCCTGTTGAGATATTTTGTCAGTAACACAACATTATCATCTTAAGGTAACAGAATTCTAAATGAATGATTTGCTAGGCTGACAAGATGGAGGACTGGTAAGCATACTACCTCATAGCTCTTGGTACCCATGTTTACTTCTCAGCAAATTCACAATTTTAGAAGAATTGTTAAGTTTTTATCTTGTCTGTGTAAGGCTCTCCAATGTAGCAACACATCCTGTAAATGCACATGTTGGGTTAACTTATGACTTTGGACTGGTATACTGTGAGTATCATTTTGTAAAAAGCATAGATGAAATGTCATTTATTAGTCTGAGATGCATTTACTTTCAGTCTTAGTAAAGATAAAGCATGATTCTACATGGCTCTGCACTCCAGAATGTAACTTACTTAGGCAGATGAAACAAGCATAAACTAAAATGGACGAACACATTTTTTGAGAAAGTGCTAAGGGTCATTTAAAATCAGATAATATACTTCAAGGTGCCACACATCACAGTCTGCAGTGTTTAAAGCATGGAAATGTGCCTAAGAATTTCCTGTACAGATGTCATGTGTTTCCTACTGCAGAATTTGATATCGGCTAGATTCCTGCAGTATCCTAAAATCACAGTGGTTAAAGAGCTATTTTTAGAATGTTTTCGGGAATAGAGTATTTACCCAATATAAATAACACAGATGAACATTTTCTTTATCTCTCCAATACCTCTCCCTGACACCTGACCTCTTCCTCCAACCAGTTCAGCACTTATTCCCCAACTTCTTCCAGCTACACACTCTATCCATAACCTAATCCTCCTTTACTAAGAAAAATAAAAAGGACATATTTTCTGCTAAGTCACAAAGTCGACCCCAGCTGTCAGTTTGAGGCTGTCTGTATTTAAGTATTTTGGATCTTATATACAGTTACTATATAAGTTATGATTTCAGGGCAAGGCAGAATCTTGTGGTGGCCTTGATGTTTACAAGTGATCCTGTTGAACTCAACCACAAAGACAGGCCTTTGCTGCTTTATACAGGCTAATGAATAGTTTGGTTAAATTAGACTGTAGAAAGAGCACTCCCAAGGTTGCAATCTGCCTAAATATGATCCACTGTTTTACTTTTTCTTTTAGCTTACTGGAAGTAAGGAGATTCTGCTAGGATGTAGCATGTTAGGACATTTGATCAAAGGCTATTATGACAATAGATGATTACCCATACAGACTCTAAAAGCCTCCACCATCTCTGGTTTAATGAATCTGAATACAGTATGTGAAAGAAAACCATGTAAGACTAAACCTTAGAACAAGCAAGATGAGAATATTTATGTATATTTGAGGCAGAGGGTTTGTTAGTGAGGAGGGGAAACAGCTTGTGTCACAAAGCATTCAGAATTAAATAGCCCATATATTAAACAAAAAGTCTTAGATCATATAACTAAACCAGTCAGGCCATCAACGAAACTGTAAAATATCACAGCTCCCACATACCAAATCTTTCCCAACTTAGGTAGACCAGTAGCAAATTGGTATTAATGTTTAATCACCCCAATGGGCATCTAACCCTGGCCTCAGGAAATTATGTCCAGCAAAACACGAAGATCTGAAAAACAGTGTTTTGAATATTTCATCTGCAGTACATTTTTGAAGTATTGGTTGTTGTGTGCCAAATTCAAAAAGGAACAGTATGGCTGAGGGTTTAGATTTGAAAGTCTATAATTAATTAGAGGACTTAGCAATGTGTCTCACAGGAGTGGCTCCTCATATTTCAGGCCTGCTCAGCAGCTTTGGAAACTTTGAGTTGCGTGTGCAAGACAAAATTCATTACATTCCCCTGGTTGTCATGTGGAAGCAAGACAATTATGCCTCTGTTCTTGGGTAGTAATGCTTGGCTGCTACACCTCTATATAAAGAATGTGTCCACCAAAATTAATTAATTAATTAATTAATTAATTAATTAATTAATTGATTAATTAATTAATTAATTAAAATATCTAAACTGACTTGATTTATATACAGTTAAGCCATAATTAACATTGTTCATTTGTTTCATTTATTCATTTATGCATTTTTCTGAAGTTTACACATTAGTTCATAACCTCTAAACAGTTACAGGGACTTCTAAGGAAGAACTTAATGATTTGGAAATGTAGTTGGGAGAAGTATTGTTTGAAATAGAAAAGGTGAACTTTTTTTAATTAATCAGGACCAGACAGCATTTATCCTAGAGTGCTTAAGGAGGTTAGTGAGTACATATGTAAACCATTTGCACTTATTTTTCAAAACTCTCTGCACACTGGGAAATTCTGAAAGTCTGGAAACTTGCAAAGATTATCCCATTGACTAAAATGGGTGATTGGCTGATCCAAGGACATAATTGTCATAATGGACTCATCACTATCTATATCCAGACAGTTTGCAGAAGTGATTAATAAGGCTAAAAGGATGTCAGATTATCTAGCTTAATGTGTAGAGTAAGTGTAATTACTGTATGCTTAAGGTATGTAATGCTCTGGTGAGGCCTCATTTGGATGACAGTTAGATAGATAGTGTGGGGGAGGAACGATCTCCTCAGTCTGTTAGTGGAGCAGGACAGTGACAGCTCTCATCAAAGTTGTTCTGATGTTCTAATTACTTTGTAGACAACTCATCATTCTGGGTGTTGGGGGAACATATGCGGAACTGCTCTGACAGAACAGGAACCAATGAAAGACCCAAAAGATACTAAGGGATATAGTGTTCAAAAATTGGAGTTCAAAGAATAATTTACTGAATAAGGTCATTAAGGAGTAAAATTAACTTATACATTTTTTCTGGGGTTTTCTGACCCAGAGAGTCTATTTTTGACATATTTTTTTATTTTTTTACAGTTGGAGAACTTATGTAAGATTTTTTTCACATTAGTTTTGATTCCATTTTGATTTAGCAAGAGATGAACTTTTGACTTCCAATTTTGTTTTGTTTTTTGGGCTATGTCTTTCCTCCTAATCTTTTCTCATAAATCTTCACTGACAGTACTTATTCTGTCAGAGCTGTACATATTTTCATAAATAACAAGTTAGAATAATGCAAAACCACACAAGATTACAGAAAGCTGTCAAAGAAATACTTGAGTAAATTAGAGATACAAATTCAATTGAAAATAGCTATGTCTTGAAAGGTTTGGTCTTTGAGATAATTAACAACACCTCTGCATGCTTAAGATCATGCCTAGAAATGATGTAAAGACCCAGTTGATAGCTTGGCTACTGTAGCTTGACATTGAGCTCTTGTGACTTTGAGAAAGGGCTGAGTTTGGGCAGAAACTTTAGGGATGAACCCTGTTCAGCTTTCTAATATTTTATAAACATCAGTGTCTAAAATGATGATGGTATGGAAGTTTGGTTGGGGGACATCATCACCTAGAAATAAAGTAGAGAGCTGCAGTAGCTGCAGGTTTTCATTCCAAACATTTTCATAATTATAAGCCAGGCATATCATATAATGAAACTTGCTATTTAATTATATGACTTGTTAGTGTTTTCATTCTTCCAGAACAAATCTATATCACATTTCAGATTTTTCATTTACTGAGAATATTATCCATACATTTTTAACCTGAAACAGATTTTTACCTCTTAGACCTTACTTCAAAACATTTTATTAAAAACAGATTATTCGTGATATTTTTGCAAATGTTTAAATGGAAGCATGTTAGGCAGAGAACAGGTGGTTCCTTTGTCATTTGCACCTCATTATTAACTGACGGCTGGTTAAGAAAACAAGCAACAATTAAAACCTAAATGCAGCTGTTTAAAACTAAAATAGGCAATTAAGGGATCTAAATCATAACAAGCAAGTTATCTAAACTAAGGCCTAAATACATTGTTTTAGTAGTAAATAAACAGGTTCAAATTAAGAAATTGTTTAAAACAAAAATATTCAACCACTGTGGCCCTCCAGGATGTAATAATGTAGCCCTGGTGTAAAGTTGTTGACTTCGATGTCCATTCATTGATTCAAGATACAAGAGAAATAGCAGGCAAATATGGATTATTGAACTTGATATGCCAGTCTAAGGCTGAAGCAGTAAATGTAATCAAGAATAGTACTGTAAGAACTATTTTCTTAATCTAGAAATGCACATCTGTGAGTAAAGTGGTGCAAAGAACACAATAAATAAGCTGCCGAGTACTCAAGAAAATTTGTATTCTCAAAAAACAGAATACACGGGCACCACACAGAAAAAAAAATCTGAAGACTCAAACGTTTGTTTTCCTTTGTTAAACATTCCATAGACATTGACTCAAACCCACTGTATACTGAAGCAGTACTAATTTGAGGCTTTGATCCTAATGGAGAGCAAAGACTTTATAGCAGTCAATAACTTTAAATTATTTTATAACATTACCAAATACCTATACTGGGGATGTCTTTTAATCCAGAGTTCTAATGCAGTCTCCTTCATACCAACACCACCAAATACTTTATGTAGCATATTCATCAGTAAGCAGCTCAAGTGAGCTAATAATATTATCCCCTTGTAGAAGAAATAAAAAAATTGTATATAGTAAAGTACGTAGTTACATAGAATTTCCGGTTTATCCAATTAACCACAACTCTATAGAAGAAGCCCATTGAATTTTGTGTGAAATTAAAGGAACAACTCTTCCTCAAGAGAATACTCCCTTTTGTTAAGTCTTCATTGTTTGATATTGTGATTCATTTTTTGTTTTGTTTTGTAGGAAACTTTTATCATCAATTTTCCCTGTTTTTATGACTCCTGCCTGTTTGATTTCTCTGTTAGTTATATAGTTTTTTAATATTCTCCACTATAAAAACTAATGCTGTGAGTGATTTTCTCTATATTTGCTAATCAAAGCAGAAAATAAATTCAGATTCTAATATGATAGACCACAAAATTTCAAGATTAGATTAACTTTTAGCAAAAATACAATTAAAAATAAACAATCTAGAGGCATGTATGTCTGAGTTAACTATGATGCAACCAATGATTTTGCAGTAGAATTTAAATGTAGGTGCTGTGGCTTCTTCCATGCTGTAACAGATCGGCAAATCCACAATTTTATGTGGAGGTGTTTTTTTAAACCAGTTCAAGTTAAATTTACAGCTTAGTGTTTTGACTCAGATAAATCTAAAATATATTTTATAAAATCTTTGTTAATTGGGAGACCTTTTAAATGGGCATCTGTCTCAATTAAAAAATTAACAATACAAGGATGAGAAATTTTTTTTAGTTAGCTAAGATTTGTACTTGAGAAGAAGGAGCATCAAAATATGATGATGGTGTTTTTCAGAATGTGATAAAAGTCTCCAGTCAACAACTATTAAATCTTTGACAAGGAAAGGATACAACTGTAAAAATTTCAGTTTTTGTTGGCTTGGCATTAAATGTTGAAGCATTAATTTCAGTTTTCCTTATTGGGCACCTGGTGTATTAGCAAGTCATTACTCTCATAGTTTCACCTTGGTCACACTGTGAAGTTTTGTTTTTTGATTTTTTTGTATTTTGTGATGTTTCTTCTTTCTATGTTATTTGTTATGATTATATGCTACATTTATTGTGTGTTTCACTCTGCTTAATTTTATTAATTTCCATTCCATGTTGGGGTTTTAGTATATCGAGAATTCAGTTGATATCATGGTTAGTTTTTCTTGTCTTTTTTTATCTTCATACAATGTCATTTTATTTTTTATGGACTCTTCGAGCACAGTTACTTCTTTGTTGCTATGCTAGGGCAACCAGAAGTACACAGTGCATGACTTCGTTGTCACAACAGTATAAACATAGTGCCATGCACTTCCAGGTTGTGAATACCTTATTGAAATCTCTGGGTGTTTTGATTTATTACTTTTGGCAAGTCTTTTTGATTAAGTGTTCTGGTTAGTGTTTTTTGGTTTTGGCCCCAGTTTCTGGTCTCTTGGTTTTGACCTTATCCAGTCCCTATGTTTAATCTATTAGTTCTAAATTCTCCAGTTTATTAATAATTCCTGTCACTGTTAAAATTAGAGCACTATTTTGCTTGAGTTCTATTTTTGTTGTTTTTGCTTGTCTTACTTCCTTCTCTTAGTTTAGCTAATTCTGCTCAATGTTCAGGTAATAATATTATTAAATCAGTTGATAATGAGAGACCAAAAGAGGCAACGAAAGCAATGACATATAAAGTGATATTGGAGATCGTGACAAAAGAAAAAAAAGAAAAAGACGGAGGTTAAAAAGGAGAAAAGGGAGAAGGTTGGAGAAGGAGCCAGTGCAGGAGCGAGTGAGCGAGAACAGGCTCGCTGTAATAATAAAAGGTAAGTGATAAGTGAGCGCTAGCAGGGTGTTTGGCCAGCACCCGGGGGCAGATGGATTGGGTAACTCCTTCTGAGTTTTGCAAAGGAGCAGGAGTGACCGTGATTGAGGATGGCTTGCCGCATAAGGCAGCAGGAGTTGGAGGCTTGGAAGGTAAAAGCTCCAGCGTGAGCACCTTGGTCGGTGGGGAACCAAAGTCTCAGTCTGGCAGAGCCATGCGAAGCCAGGGGTTGGAAAGCTACCAGACCAGCAGGAGAAGGTCAGCTGCAGGTAGGGCGACTCCCCTGGCCCAGATGGGAGAAACAGATGAGCCACCAGCAAAAGAAGGCAGTGGTTTTTTTAAAGGACTGCTTCCAGCTATTTTTGATTTTTAACCTCTTTTTTAAATGGAATTTTATTGGATTATTTTAACCTCCACATGTTACCCTGGTTTTATAGATTATTTATTTATTGACTTTGAGTACTGCACTTTATTTAGATACTGTTTTGGTTTTGACTGTTTTTAATAAAAGCACTGTTTGCACTTTGCACCTTCCACGTGCTGCAATTGGTGTCCTCATTGTCCAGCTCATACGGTTACATTATTGACGGTGTCGGGTTCAAGAGGCTCCCAAAAGTAAGAAGGGAACATGGAGCAGAATCCGCATCCTCACAGCCGATTGTTAAATTAAAAAGCCTCCCACTGATTTTCAGTGAGCTTCTCTAGGACTATATTCAGACTTTGCTACCTATTTTATTTTTTATAATAGTTTTTTTAATTGGTATTTTTATACTTTAATAAATGCCACATTGCTTTTAAATTTCTATACTTTATTTTTATATCTTGATTGATTAAAGTAAACATTAGGGCACCAATGTGGGAAGATTGCAGCTTTCTTGCCCACAGGTTTATCAAGACTGAGAGGTCACAACTTGATGTTTAGAACTAGTATGGTAGAACTAAGACACTGTTGCAAGGATACCTGTACATTTGTTAGTGCTTGTGATAGTGTGTCCCCATGTAGATACTAAGAATGACAAGCAATAGGCAACACTCTTTAACATACTAATGTGATGGGGTTCTGTGTGGAATATTGTTGGGTGAATGGCAATGCAGACTTTGGATAGGATCTCTATGTGTATGATTGCATCTATGTGTGTGTTTATATTAAAGCTGGAGTAGACAAGCCTATTAGCGTATCTGGTAAGTCTCACAAATTCCACGATAATGCACTCCGTGAAAGAAGAGGAAGAAAATGATTAAATCATATGCAATATTTTTATTTTGGAGATTAAGACCATTTTCACGTTCAATGTCTAAACTGAGAACTTTAGGCAATAAAGGTACAATACAATACAATACAGTTTATTTTTGTGTAGCCCAAAATCACACAGGAAGTGCCGCAATGGGCTTTAACAGGCCCTGCCTCTTGACAGCCCCCCAGCCTTGACTCTCTGAGAAGACAAGGAAAAACTCCCAAAAAACCTTGTAGGGAAAAATGGAAGAAACCTTGGGAAAGGCAGTTCAAAGAGAGACCCCTTTCCAGGTAGGTTGGACATGCAGTGGGTGTCAAAAGATGGGGGTCAATACAATACAATACAATACACTGAACAGAACAAATCCTTAATACAGCATAAAAATAAAAATTTTAGAAGTACGGAGCAGAATTTAACAGCAGATGGTATCACATAATAAGATTTGGATATTTTTAGAGTCCTGGAGACCTCATCCATCAAGCTGCCTCCCCCATTTGGCCATTCCATGGCTGAAACAGTGCTGGGCCAGCCAATCTGATGAACGGACCCCTCTTTCCCATGATTCCATAGGCAGGCAAACAACTTGGCAGGTGGGCCGTGGCACCAATTGCCACATTTGAGTACCGAGAACAGAAACAGAATAGGTGAGGCTTAGTATTCAGTTACAACTATCATGTTACTTATGTTTTAGTGCTAATGACTAACAACAGAGATACGGTATGTACAGTTAATCAGCAGCTCTATTCAGGATATGCTAAACTGAAGTAGTGAGTCTTCAGCCGGGATTTAAAGGCTGAGACCGAAGGGGCATCTCTTATAGAAGCAGGAAGACCATTCCACAGTTTAGGGGCCCTGTAACTAAAAGCTCGACCTTCCACTGTTATTTTATTAATCCTTGGAATCATAAGCATTATCTTGAGATCTTAATGTGCGCTCAGATTTGTAAGTCATGATAAGTTCAGACAAGTAAGTCGGACTTTGGCCATTTAATGCTTTATATGTTAAAAGGAGGATTTTGAAATCTGCCCTAAACTTAACCGGGAGCCAGTGTAAGGATTTAAGAACTGGAGTTATGTGTTCATATTTTCTTGTTCTTGTAATAATTCTTACAGCCGCATTTTGGATTAACTGGAGGCTGTATAGAGAACAGTTTGAACAGCCAGTGAACACCGCATTGTAGTAGTCAATCCTACTAGAGATAAATGCATGAATTAATTTCTCAGAATCCTGTTTATTTAGAAAGCGCCTTAATTTCCTAACATAAGGTCACCTTAAAGAATGGTATTATTGGTTTTGCACACCCTTTAATCTTTACTGACCATAAAAACGTGATATATTTAAAATAAGCTAAGTGAATTAATGCCACAAAACCCATATAGTCACTTGTTTTTAGTTAGTTTAATTTTTTTATTTCATATCTCATTGGAAATATTAACCAGAATGCTGATGCCTTTTCTGTGCAACTTGATAATGATGAAGATCCCAAAAAAAAGAAAAAATCTTTTACTGCCAGAGAAATTTTTAGCAGGTACAGTCATAAATAAATCTGACATACTTACAAAAGTTTCATCATTCCAAGACATACCAATTAATGCACTTGATAGAATCTTTTGTGTCAGAATTGGTTCCATGCCATGTCATCTATTTCTGGTGAGAATCTATGAATCAGGATATCAATTATTACATACCTGTCTATAAAACTTGTTTTAACCCAAAAAATGATCAGGGTCTCCTATGGGTTTATTTCAACTTGCTCATTTTCCTGGTCGCCTTTCAGGAGAATTGGCAGTGGATTTTATTACAGATCTTTGTTCTTTGCAATGTTTCACTAGTATTTTGGTAGTGGCTGATTGCTTTTCCAAACTCCGTTATTTTATTTCCTTAAACAAAAGAGGAAACACAAAAATAATCAAATACAAAATTCAAAGAGCAAATCCTTACACAAAAGCAAGATTTCTGAAATCCTGAAAATGCAAAACCAGAATTTATATTAATCCAGAACTAAAAGGTAATCCAAAGAAGGGAGCTGAGTAACATAAATATGAAAATTAATGTTTCAGTCCAAGCTTGAGGCCTCACAGGTCTAATATAGAGGTGAGAGCTATCCCTCAGCTAGGGTGCTATTTTAAGTTCAACATGTATTAGAAAAGGCAGAAAATTATCATAATTAACATAAGAGAACAAAGTAAACTTAACAAACAAGAAAATACTAATTTATGTACAACAGAATACAAAAACAGAAAATTAGAAACATATTCAATAACATTAAAGATTTATAGAACACACACAACTAAATAAATGAACAAATGAAAAACAAACTTAAGCCAGGAAAGCTTCCTTGATCAAGCCATGACTTTTAAGTGACATGAAAATTTTTGGTAACCCTTAAAATTATCCAGAACCAATTTATTCATTATCAGGAAACATAAATCAACATACAATTTTAGGATATTGAAGCAATTTATAGATAAGGACCCAAGATGGATGTGGCAGTGAATGAAGTCCATCACTGATTACAAGAGTAAGAACATTATTACTGATGACAGGAATAAGTCCCTTTCCATTCAGTGATTTATATACATGGTTCGAGGCACTCATCACAGCCCTGGCCATTAAACCAGAGTTCTCCCCAGGTGACCCCTGTCTTTTCCATGGCTGATGTGAGGATGACCTTGGCTAGAGACCAGATGGTATCCTCAGTCAGGTGCTAAGAGAGTGCAATAGTGAACAAGTGGAAGTGTTTCACTGACATTTTTAACACCTCCTTGGCCTAGTCTACTGTTCCAAAATGCTTTAAATCCATTAACATCATCCCTGTTCCCAAGAAATCATCAGTATTCTACCTCAGTGACTCTTGCCTAATTGCACTTATGCCAGTAATTATGAAATATTTTGAGAAACTAATCAAGTTACACATCAAATCCTCTATTTCTCCTACATTAGACCTAAACCATTAAGCCTACCGCTATTATAGATCCACTAAGTATGCCATCGCTGCTGCAGTACTTTGATCCACCTGGTACATAAAGATTGTTAAGATAGAATGCTGTTTATAGATTTTAGTTCAGCATTTAATACCATTGTTCATCAACTATTTGTACAAAAGCTGTTCTCAGTGGTCCTGGATATTTCACTTTGTACTTGATTTTTCAGCTTTTTGACTAATAAACCCTAGGCTGTAAGGATTAATTCTGAATACTGGTGTACCACAGTGCTGTGTGCTGAGCCCACTACTACCTACTGACACATGACTGTGTTGCTAAACACAGCAGTAAGCATATCATCAGATATGCAGATGACTCCACAATTGTGCCTCATCACAAACTACGATTAATCAGCTTATAGGAATGGAGTTGCTTCCAGTCTGGTGATCCCTCGGTGTTGAGAAGGCCAGGTAGATGATTATTAACCTCAGGAGGACTTGACCATCCACACTCCCTTGTGCATTACTAGTTCAGTGGAAGAATACAGTTTTTTGTTCCGGGGCGTTTACATTTCCAGACCTCTCCTGGACAACAATATATCATAATTTGAAAGGCAAAAAAGTGTTTTTACTTTCTGAGGAGGCTGAAAAATGCTGGATTTCCATCTTCCATTCTTTTAAGTTTCTATTGGAGTGCCATCAAAAGCATCTTAATATACTGCATTATTATCTGGTATGAGAACTGCACTGTTGCTGACCAGGGACCCCCAGCAGCATGTGAGGAAGACTGTTAAGTCCATCATTGGCACTTCACTGCCCACCATCCAGAGTATTTGTAGTAAATAGTGTGTCAGTAGAGCAAATCATTATTTAACCCAGGCACCCTTTTCACAGTCATTACACTTCTGCCTTTCAGAAGACAGTATTGCAGCCTGCAAGCCAAAACTAACAGAGTAAGGAATAGCTCTTTCCCACAGGCTGTTAGATTATTTAATTCTAGACAGTACATAGACTGATCTATTTGTTTCATTTATCAATATTGTGTCATTTGGTTTTATGCTTGGTAATGCTTGTGTCATTTTGTTATATTGTTATTGTGTCCAATAGAAACTAAATTTTGTTCCTTCTTGCACAATTGTATATGTGCAGAATGGCAATAAACAGAAAAGATTTGAATTGCTTTTCTTTTCGGCATTAACATTTATCATTATATTCTAACATCATCATGGTGTCATGGTTTAGTGTGGGGTTCATCCCTGACTTTTTTTGTTTTTTCTTTTGTGTTTATTTCTTTTATTTTCTCTGAATTGTCATAATATCAGTTAGTTAATTGTATGATTATTAATTACCTTCTTTTAGTTCTTTAAGCCAAATGTATGTCCTGTTTGAAGGTAATTATGCAGCTACCTGTGTAATTGTTTTCTGATAGTGGGGGGATGACAACTTGAATTAGACAACAGGTTACAGGTGCTATAAATAGTCAACTCTGCAGTACCTGAAGGGTCTACGTATATTAGATTGTTGCAGTCACCCACACTCCATAAGTGGCACTGGTGTACTTTACCTTTTTTCTGCTCTTTTGCTTTTTGTTTGTGATCTTTGGAGCATTTTGTGTTGACTCATTTTGATTTTTGAATTTAGTATTTAGATTCAGAAAGTTTACTGTGTAATGTCTCATTTCTCTTAGTCCACTTCTAATTTGCTTTTTGTAGTATGATAATCATCTTTGCATCTTCACATTTTTCTTTTTTCATACATTTTTATTAACTCCCTGTTTGTTTGGATCTGTTTTGTCTAACTTTTATTTATATTATTATTATTATTATATATTTTTTGTTGATAAAACATTTATTAAATGCATTAAATTAAATAACTAAAAATTTCCTTTTTTGGGACAGGGATTTGATGGGCTATCTTCTCTCTTCAGCTTTTGGGGCATCATGTCTCATTGCATAGTTTTGTGGTTGTTTTTATTCTCCTGGGGTTATATCATTTTCTTTTCAGTTTTATTGGATAGAGAAATATTGTTTACACTTAACAAGTCTATAGTCAATCACATGTATGTAGCATATGATATCATTGCACAATCATCATGTAAGAAGTTTGTGTGCATTCCAAAATTATTTAAACTTTGGATATTTGTGCTTCGACTGTTTAGTTAGGGGAATGATATTTAGTTAATAGGAGCTCTGCTTTAGTTTTTGGTCCACAAATTATCTTTTTTTTTCTGATTTCTGGCAGTCATGTTCTCTATTTTTTAATTTGGTTTCTAACTTGGCCTACCTTTTGGCTATTCTTTTGGTTTCTCTCTTAAATAGATTCTAACATCTCTGGATCAAATTGGTCTTTTTGCCTTTTGGACTGATAACCTTGCATTGGTCAGTACTGTAAGGTCATTTGTGCAAAGTACATCATTGCAGGCTCTCTAATAAGGCTCCTTCATGGCTTCTTTAATTACTGTAAGACTTTAGTTTGCAAGGGATTAACTTCACATGTTGTTTCGTAGATGTCTTCTTAATGCAGAGACAGCCAAGGCTATGAACTGGTATCCACCTTTTTGTTTGTAATAATGTTTTGTTAGTAGTTGTTTAAATTTATTGTAAGGTTCTAGAATATGTAGATTCCGAATATGTCTTTATTGTATATATTAAAAGTAAATTTTAATATGTTAATTTATTTTCCCATTTAGTTTTTTTTTTACCACTGCACTATTTTTTGTATCAATCTTTTAAATGTACTTAAGAATTTCCAGGTGATAGTGATTGTTGTGTTTAGTGAAGTCATTATAGCATTTAGGATAAATATAGTGGTAATCAGTGTGAATGAAAATACATTTAATTTGACTACATTTTTGTTTACTGTGTTTGCTAATCACAAAAAAAGTCAGCCAGGTTTCTCATTTAACCATGGCCTCTCTACAGGTCAGCCAAACAACTCGGCTCGCTGGAAAATTCCAGTTCCTTCTTTTCTGGAAAGTTCCTTCTTTTTTCTCTACGTCATTATTTTATGACGTATAGCATCTGTCTTTAATTAATGTGCATTTATTTCTTGATCAAGCATGATTGTACTGAATATGTGTTGTATGTGTGTAAGGTATATACAGATTTTGTGACTATTTTAGAGTGCTAAAGTAAACCAAGACTTGGTAGCTTGTTCCAAATTCCCAAAGCTCTTTAGGTGAAGAAGAGCTTCCTGACTTTAGTTCTCAATGCATTTCCCTTTAATTTTCACAGATGTCCTCAAGTAAGTTGAAAGAATTCTCCTGGATTAACTCTTATCAATATTTTCAAGAATTTTGAAAATCTGAGTTAGGTTCCCACAAAGTCTCATCTGCTCAAGACTAAACACTTGTAATTCTCTGAGTCTGTCAAAATACAACATGCCCTTAAGTCCTGGAATGCACTCGGTTGCTCTCATCTGCAGAGCTTCAAGTGCTGTCCTTCTTGTACAATGATGACCAGAACTGCACACAATACTCTAGATGTGGTCTCACTAATACATTATATAGTCTGAACCCCTTAATTTATATTTACCAGTTTTAACAATATAACATTACATTTTATGTGCCTTTTGAATTGCTTCTGCACATCGCTTAGATTATCAAAATGTTATGTCAACTTAAAGTTTAAATCCTTTTTAGAGGTTGCATTCTTTAGGATAGTTTCTCTCATCTTGTATTTATAATTGATGTTCTTTTTTGCCCATGTGTAGCACCTTGCACTTTTCTACATGTAAATGTATTTTCCTAGTGTTCTGAAGCTTGTCTGAGTCTTTTTAACCTTTTTGCTGCTTCCTCAGTGTCTCTCATTGCACCCATTTTGCAATCCTATCTGCAAATTTCACAAGTTGACTCATTTTACTGGAATCAGTTTCATTATTATAAATCAGATTGACAAAAGACAGTCCCAAGAAGGATTCCACAGATGACCTCACTCTATGTGGAGCATTCTCCTCTTATCTGTACTCTTTGACTCCTGTTGGTTAATCAATGTGAGATCCAGTTTTGTAGGTTAGCTCTGAAGCTTATAGCTTCCAGTTGTAGAATTAATCTTCAGTGCAGGACCATATTAAAGTCTTTTTGAAAGTCAAAGTAAATTATGTTGTATGCTTTGCTTTTGTCAACTATTATTTACTTGATCAGAAAAATCAAAAAGATTGGTTTGTCAAGGTCTTCCCCTCATAAACACGTGCTGGCAGTTATTTAGTATTTTATTTCCATAGAGGTATGTTTCTAATTTGTTTCTTATTATAGTTTGCATCATAGGACTTATTGGTCTGTAATGACTAGGATCCATTTTTGTTTTGCTATTCCTCTGAGTCAGAGTTACTTGCCTGTTTTTTTTTTACAGTCTAGTTTTTACTTTTAGATTCTTATTAATGTCCTTATTTTTCCATTGTGGTCATTTTTTTAGTATTTTTGTTTTATTTGTTTTTGGAATTTGCTTATTTTTAGCCTGGATCAGAATATCTCTGAAGTGACACCACCTATCGTTTATAGTTTTTGCTATCTCATGCTGTACTTTGTAGACACTTCCTCATTCCCATGAAGTCTACTTTCTGCAAATTATAGATCTTTGTCTTAGTGAACATTTGTGCGTTTTCAAAAACAATCTCAACCATTGTGATCAGCTGTGGTCACTGTTGCTTAAAGTATAAATAACTTTTTTGTATTTTATTTTTGAAAACTAGAACTTTACAACAGCAATTTTCTAATCGAAAAATAATATACAAGATACACGCATAGTATCAATAACTTTTGTTTTTATTACTTTGTCTTTATTGTTCAAAAAGATGAGATCTAGAGCTGTGTCACCACGTGTTGCACTTGAAACAGTAATTTCATTAGACCAAGAATATTGAATGATTTTGTTTAATCCAATACTCATTTATCAGGATGCCCTGACAAGTGCCTCAGGCAGAGATTTTTCTATTTCAAATAGATATGACAAACTGCCATTCATTTCTTTCATACTTTTTTATACCTTCCTGGGAGCACCTTCTGTCATAAATTGTCTGGATCATGCTTTGAGTGACACTAGTGATTCCATCTGAAAATTGAATAATACAGGCTCTAATGCAACCAGAGTTTTCACCTCATTTTAGTGGTTTACCCTGATGCTTCCAGAGTGAACTGTAAAATTAGACTAACAAACTACTAACAAACCATAGCTATATATTGATTGTTCCTATCTGATAACAATGGTATCAATTGGGATTTTAATATAAGTATTGTTAAACACTGGAAATTAAATTTATATGTTAAAAGTAATTTGCTCAAACGTATTAGTAAAAGTTAATTTCTTTCAGTTGAGAAAAGGAAAATACTAATTCAGTTGTTATTTTGAAATTTTGTAAAATCTGCTTCTCGTATATTGTATAAGGTAGATAAATCATTTTATCCATCCATTTGTTTATTTCTCATGTCAGTGTTATCAGAACGCATAGCCTACATATGAAAAACTTTCAGACATTTTACAAGCTACAGTATTATTTAGTTTGTGAGTGAGTCACATCAAAAAAAGCAATAACATGTTTCATATGGTCTACAGAGCTAAACAATTAACCTTAGATTTGATCATGAAAGACAGAAGGCAGTTTATAAATACACTTTAATCATTTTCATGCTTCAACTGTAACAAATTTACCATAGTAAATAGGTTGTAATTGTGGTACATTTAAATGACATCAAATGCATTTTTATGGGAGCATGGTTTAAACGTAGCTTTGTGAAACAATACATGGATAGAAGCTCACAAAATATTATAACAAGCAACAACAACAATAACCCCACAATGACACACAAGAATTACAAAAAAACGGAGAAAAAATCTTGACTTGGATAAAGATAAGAGAACAGTCACAATGAGGTATTTACTATAAAGGTGTATTGGTGCAGGTATATTAATTCATTGACTAAATGTGCTCAAAAATAGTATGTTATAGACAGGATATATTGAAATTTAAGTAACAACTCTTTAAAAATCATTCTATAAAATTTAGAATACATTTTTTCTATTCAACAAATTTAAATTCCTCTATACTAATAAAAGGCAAAGCCCTCACTGACTCACTCACTCACTCACTGACTCACTCACTGACTCACTCACTCATCACTAATTCTCCAACTTCCCGTGTAGGTAGAAGGCTGAAATTTGGCAGGCTTATTCCTTACAGCTTACTTACAAAAGTTAAGCAGGTTTCATTTCGAAATTCTACATGTAACGGTCATAACGGTCGATAACGGTCGACAACGTCCGCCATGTTGAACTTTCTTATTTATAGCCCCATCTTCACGAAATTTGGTAGGCAGCTTCCCTGCGCCAACCGAAACCGATGTACATACTTATTTCGATGGAATGACGCCACTGTCGGCCGCCATATTGAACTTTCCAACGTCTCTAATTTTCCAACTTCCCGTGTAGGTAAAAGGCTAACCCCATCTTCACGAAATTTGGTAGGTGGCTTCCCTGTGCTAACCAAAACCGATGTACGTACTTATTTCGGTGGTATGATGCCACTGTCGGCCGCCATATTGAACTTTCCAACGTCACTAATTCTCCAACTTCCCGTGTAGGTAGAAGGCTGAAATTTGGCAGGCTCATTCCTTACAGCTTACTTACAAAAGTTAAGCAGGTTTCATTTCGAAATTCTATGCGTAACAGTCATAACAGTCAACAACATCCGCCATGTTGAACTTTCTTATTTATGGCCCCATCTTCACGAAATTTGGTAGGCGGCTTCCCTGTGCTAACCGAAACCAATGTACGTACTTATTTCGGTGGTATGACGCCACTGTCAACCGCCATATTGAACTTTCTAACGTCACTAATTCTCCAACTTCCCGTGTAGGTAGAAGGCTGAAATTTGGCAGGCTCATTCCTTACAGCTTACTTACAAAAGTTAAGCAGGTCTCATTTCGAAATTCTATGCGTAACGGTCATAACAGTCAACAACATCCGCCATGTTGAACTTTCTTATTCATGGCCCCATCTTCATAAAATTTGGTAGGCGGCTTCCCTGTGCTAACCGAAACCAATGTACGTACTTATTTCGGTGGTATGACGCCACTGTCAGCCGCCATATTAAACTTTCCAACGTGAGTAATTCTCCAATTTCCCATGTAGGTAGAAGGCTGAAATTTGGTGCTAATTTCGGTGGTATGATGCCACTGTCAGCCGCCATATTGAACTTTTCAACGGTCTTTGTTACTTATGGGCCCATCTTCAAGAAATTTGGTATGCGGGTTCCCAACGCTAACTGAATCCTACTTACGTACATATATACGTCCATAGCCTGCAGCTTGGTCACCGTGTGAGGTAGCGTTGGATCCCCCATCCCAACGCCTCCCACGTTGTTGGCTGCCTGCCTATATAAGGCCGTCCGTCGCTCCGGTCTCTACATTCCCTTCCTTGCTTCGCCATGGGATTCACGTCTCCCTGCTGATAACTACAGCCTTTTTATTTAATCCACGGCTTCTCCGCTGTTATATTGTTCATTTATTACGATTATAGTTATTGTTTAGGTATTTTAGACTTACTTTACATTGTTCAGGTACCCATTTCCTTTATCATTCCAACCGTACTGCCATTAACATGTCTATCGAGGTGATCACCATCGATCAAAGAACTGTCACTTACCGAATGGTTTCCATGCCCGGAGATGGCACCTACCTTTTCCATTCTCTTTGTTACATATTGCACGGCCAGATCAGGCTCACTCTTGATATCCGGAGGAACAGTGTGTCTTATGTATTGAATGACTGGGACAGGTTCAAGGTGTGGTTTAATTTTCTTCTTAATAAAAATTTTAAGGCAGTACTTCGCCGCTGCGAAGCGCGGGTATTTTGCTATATAATATATAATATATATATATTATATACAGTATAATATATAAAATATATATAATATATATATGTGTGTGTGTATATATATATATGCTAATAAAAGGCAAAGCCCTCACTGACTGACTGACTGACTGATTGACTGACTCATTCACTCATCACTAATTCTCCAACTTCCCGTGTAGGTAGAAGGCTTCGCCACAGTATTCACGTCTCCCTGCTGATAACTGCAGCCTTTTTCTTTAATCCACAGCTTCTCTGCTGTTTTATTGTTCGTTTATTACGATTATAGTTATTGTATAGGTATTTTAGACTTAGTTTACATTGTTCAGGTACTCATTTCCTTTATCGTTCCAACTGTACCCCCATTAACATCTCTATCAAGGTGATCACCATCGATCAAAGAACTGCCACTTACCGAGTGGTTTCCATGCCCGGAGATGGCACCTGCCTTTTCCATTCTCTGTGTTACATATTGCATGACCATATCAGGCTCACTCTTGATATCCGGAGGAACATTGTGTCTTATGTATTGAATGACTGGGACAGGTTCAAGGTGCGGACTAATGACGGTACAGGAGATAATTATACTACACAGGAGCACTATAAGAGTGAAATGCTTAAGCCCTTCACCTATGGCTCTGCATGTGAGTTGATGGCTGCCGCTGAATTGTTCGGTTGTCGCTTTCAAGTGTACCGAAATGGCCAAATATTTTACACCTTTGGACAACTGCCAACGCCTCTTAAACATCTTAAATTCACTGGTGACGATTTGAGTAGTGGACACTTTGATGTTTATGAATGGTTAAACTCTCAAAAGCTGGATGCGAAGTTATTGATGAAACCAGTTGTATACTTACAACGCTTGACAGATGCCAAATGTCATTTCAACACAACAAGTCCTGCAAATACTAACGTAATTGAAACAAACCATGAAACTCAAACCGATTATGACAGCAGCAATCCAAGCTGTGAGATTTGAGGCAAGATTGCTTTTCACATGGCCAACTGTACGTTGCATGCTCAAAAGTAAGCTCAGTGCACAGCTTGGTCATATTACAACCGGAGGGCCGAGCTGACAACGTGGCATACAAAGAGATCCTTAACAAATAATTATTGGTATATTTTCTCTCAGTTTAAAAAGGTTTACTTTTCTTCTTAATAAAAATTTTAAAGCAGTACTTCGCCGCTACAAAGCGCGGGTATTTTGCTAGTTTCAAATAAAAGTGAACTTCTGGGGTAGGAGGGAACAACAATCATCTTTGGAAACTTGAGTTTCCTATTAAATGAACTAACACCCCTCTCCCCCGGACACACACACAGGAAGAATATTAAAAAATTAAATAGATGTCACCCTAGCCTGTAATTAAGGTGCATTTGGAGGGTAAAGCAGTGGTGCTCTGCACTGAGACAGGGTTTCAACTTGTGGAAACTATTTTTTAACCTCCTGGCTTTGATATTGTGATCTAGTACAGTAACTAGAATTATTCCAAATCTATACTAATAAAAGGCAAAGCCCTCACTGACTGACTGACTGACTGACTGACTGACTGACTGACTGACTCACTCACTCACTCACTCACTCACTCACTGACACACTCATCACTAATTCTCCAACTTCCCGTGTAGGTAGAAGGCTGAAATTTGGCAGGCTTATTCCTTACAGCTTACTTACAAAAGTTAAGCAGGTTTCATTTCGAAATTCTACACGTAACGGTCATAACGGTCAACAACGTCCGCCATGTTGAACTTTCTTATTTATGGCCCCATCTTCACGAAATTTGGTAGGTGGCTTCCCTGCGCGAACCAAAACCGATGTACGTACTTATTTCAGTGGTATGTTGACACTGTCGCCGCCATATTGAACTTTCCAATGTCACTAATTCTCCAACTTCCTGTGTAGGTAGAAGGCTGAAATTTGGTACTTATTTCGGTGGTATGATGCCACTGTCGGCCGCCATATTGAACTTTTCAACAGTCTTTGTTACTTATGGGCCCATCTTCAAGAAATTTGGTACACGGGTTCCCAACACTAACTGAATCCTACTTACGTACATATATATGTCCATAGCCAGCAGATCGGTCACCGTGTGAGGCGGCGTTGGGTCCCCCATCCCAACGCCTCCCACGTTGTTAGCTGCCTGCCTATATAAGGCCATCCGTCGCTCCGGTCTCTACATTCCCTTCCTTGCTTTGCCACGGGATTCATGTCTCCCTAATGATAACTACAGCCTTTTTATTTAATCCACGGCTTCTCTGCTATTTTATTGTTCATTTATTACGATTATAGTTATTGTGTAGGTATTTTAGACTTACTTTACATTGCTCAGGTACCCATTTCCTTTATCATTCCAACCGTACCCCCATTACCATGTCTATCGAGGTGATCACCATCAATCAAAGAACTGTCACTTACCGAGTGGTTTCCATGCCCGGAGATGGCACCTACCTTTTCCATTCTCTTTGTTACATATTGCACGGCCATATCAGGCTCACTCTTGATATCCGGAGGAACATTGTGTCTTATGTATTGAATGACTGGGACAGGATCAAGGTGTGGACTGATGATGGTACAGGAGATAATTATACTACACAGGAGCACTATAAGAGTGAAATGCTTAAACCCTTCACTCATGGTTCTGCATGTGAGTTGATGGCTGCCGCTGAATTGTTCGGTTGTCGATTTCAAGTGTACCGAAATGGCCAAATATTTTACACCTTTCGACAACAGCCAATGCCTCTTAAACATTTTAGATTCACAGGTGACAATTTCAGTAGTGGACACTTTGATGTTTATGAATGTTTAAACTCTCAAAAGCTGGATGTGAAGTTATCGATGAAACCGGTTGTATGCTTACAACGCTTGACAGATGCCAAATGTCACTTCAACACAAGTCCTGCAAATACTGTTGTAATTGAAACAAACCATGAAACTCAAACTGATTATGACAGCAGCAATCCAAGCTGTGAGATTTGAAACAAGATTACTGTTCACATGGACAACTATAGGTTGCATGCTCCAGAGTAAGCTCAGCATACAGCTTGGTCATATTACAACCGGAGGGCCGAACTCAGAATGTGGTATACAAAGAGATCCTTAACAAATAATTATTGGCATATTTTCCCTCAGTTTAAAAAGGTTTAATTTTCTTCTTAATAAAAATTTTAATGCAGTACTTTGCCGCTGCGAAGCACGGGTATTTAGCTAGTGTTTGCATAAAACTAAGTATACCAGGTCTTAGGGTGTGTTTCTAAGAAAATAATTATAAAAATACTGTCAACTAATTGCAGGGTCTACAGATGTAATGCATTTACTTCAATTAAACTGATTGCTCTAACTGTTCAGAACCTAAGGACATTTGGGTTTTTGCTTTGTCAAGCTAGTAGTTCTGTAAAGGTTGCCAGTTCGAATCCCGTAAAATGCCAAAAGTGACTCTGCTTTGTTGGGCCCTTGAGCAAGGCCCGTAACCTGCAATTGCTCAGTCCTTGGTATGACATTAATCTGCATCCATCCCTGTATGTAGGCCCTCCAACCTGCAGGGAAAAACTTGGGGGTTGGTGGCAGAGTCACTCCATCTGAACTAGTGTGGTGCAGAGGTATCTCCCGTTACATGGCTGTACTCGGGTCCTAATCTGGATCCTGAGTTGGTTTGTCGTGTGGTGGGTGCAGCAATGCACTGTATCAGTGCGTGCTCCTAACCTCTTTCACAAACCCAAGGTCGCTTTACATACAGATTAAAAAAATGTGCATGTGAGCTTTGACACTAGCAAACAATCAGAGCAGTGAAAATGGTTTCACTACCCGTCTGATTTTCAATATTTTAGCATAGTTGTCACAGTGAATGTCATCAGATCTTCAACAAAATTAAACAGAAATGGAAAGTTGAATGAACAAGTTCACACAAGAACAAATAAACCCTGAAATCTGGAGATGACTTTGTCATTCTACAAGATAAGGGGGGCAGCCATGGCCCTGTTGTTCACCATTTTGTCCAGTCATTGATTGTTCATTTTTACAGCTAAACATTTCTAAGACAAAGGATATGGTCATGGTGCTGTCCTCCTTCCACTGTCTCATCTTAATTAAAGGAGAGAAAGTGGACAGGGTGGAGCACTACAGATATCTAGAAACAATCACTGATAACAGGATAAACTTTGATCTTAATACAAAACAAGTTTCTAAGAAGGGGCAGACACTTGTTTCTTAAGAAACTCTGTAGCTTTAAAGTGGACAAACCCATAATGAAAATTTTTGAAGTCCTTTATTGAATCTGTTGTCACATTTGCTTTTATTTGTTGGTTTGGCAACCTCAACATTAAGAAAATAAACCATCTTAACAACATTGTAAAAGCTAGCAGTAAAATTATTGGCTTGCAGCAAACTTCTATCACTGATGTATTGCAAACAGGTTAGAAAGAAGGCTGACTCAATTCAGTCAGACAATTGCCATCCTCTTTTCTCTAAATTTCAACTGTTGCCATCAGGCTGCAGATTTACTTTTCTAATGGTAAAGAGCAACAGACTTGAGAACTCTTTTATTCCCAGTGCTACAAATATTTAGAATTCTGTTACTTGTAGTAAAACTGGTTAATGCTAAATTCTGAATGATTACTTTTTATACTGTTATAAGTAATTATTAATCTTTGTACTAATCTTGAGTATGTGTATTTGTGATAACATTAGTCATCAGTTATTGTGTCTTTGGTTATTTTCTTGTGTCCTGTATCCAACAGTGTCTTATGTTTTGTACTTTACTACTACAAACAAGTATCCATCTGGAATAATAAAATCTACCTAACCTAACCTATTCAGTAAGTATATAGACAGCCATTGAATTTTACATTAATTAACTTTTTTTAAAGGGAGAACTAATACTATAAAAACACACCACATTGTTTTTTTCCTGGGATTTCTAATGAGTTATTTTGGAGAGTGTTGTTTTTTTGGTGAAGACAGGTGCAAGTTTAACAAGCAAACTGTCAGCCCTTCCTGAGCATTTACTAATAAACTGTGTACTCTCTCACGTGATATTTAGTCCTTAATTCTACATTCTATGTGATAGGCAACATAATGTCAAAAAAGCATAGAATCATGATTGTATATGTGGATGGGACAATATTGTCACATTTCATATTTGGAAAGTGACATCCTTAAAAAAAACAGACTTTCCTTAGATGTGATATTTTTGTCTAGCGTAAATTATATTTTTGTTTGGCATAGATTTACTGCATAACACAAGAAATGAAACTCAGACACATGTTAGTAAAATAATACACAAATGACTGCTTTCTGCACCTAAATTATGTGGTAAATCCTCCAAAGTCAGATTGTGCCTTATGTTCATTGTGGCAAGAGAGGCTGTGGCTTTTATTAACCCTGTTAGTGCAAGTATAGGATACAGATAATGGGATTAAGGTAGCTTATGAACTATAGCATTCATATACTGTATATGAAAGTCCGTAATGCATTCATTTCCCAGCGCTGTAAATAAATAAAGGTAGCTGGTGCTGATTTCATTACTCATTTGTTTATGTGAGTGGCAGAGACAAACAGCCCTTTGCCACAAGTCTCTTAACATTTTTTTTTTGAAAAATTGGACAATATTTAAAATAGTACAGAATTTTATATTTACAGTATATACAACATAATTTTCTCTAGACTATATATATAAAAGCCAAATACCACTGACTCACTCATCACGAAATCTCCCAAACCATGAGGACTTGGGACTTGATATTTGGAATGTAGATTACCCTTGGCCCATAGGTGTTTTAAAAATTTCATGGTCCAAGCACAAAATTTCTTATAGTTTCTTAGACCGATTTGTATGTCTGTCCACTTTTCACGAGAGAACTACTTAGCAGATTCAGAATGTTTTTTTTTCTATAATTTGCTTGAACATTCCGTTAATTCTGCGACGTTCTCATCGTGCTAAGTACAGTGCCATCTGGAAAGTATTCACAGCGCATCTCTTTTTCCACATTTTGTTATGTTACAGCCTTATTCCAAAATGGATTAAATAAATTTTTTTCCTCAGAATTCTACACACAACACCCCATAATGACAACGTGAAAAAAGTTTACTTGAGGTTTTTGCAAATGTATTAAAAATAAAAAAAACTGAGAAATCACATGTACATAAGTATTCACAGCCTTTGCTCAATACTTTGTCGATGCACCTTTGGCAGCAATTACAGCCTCAAGTCTTTTTGAATATGATGCCACAAGCTTGGCACACCTATCCTTGGCCAGTTTCGCGAATTCCTTTTTGAAGCACCTCTCAAGCTCCATCAGGTTGGATGGGAAGCGTCGGTGCACAGCCATTTTAAGATCTCTCTAGAGATGTTCAATCGGATTCAAGTCTGGGCTCTGGCTGGGCCACTCAAGGACATTCATTGAGTTGTCCTGAAGCCATTCCTTTGATATCTTGGCTGTGTGCTTAGGGTTGTTGTCCTGCTGAAAGATGAACCGTCGTCCCAGTCTGAGTTCAAGAGCGCTCTGGACCAGGTTTTCATTCAGGATGTCTCTGCACATTGCAGCAGTCATCTTCCCTTTATCCTGACTAGTCTCCCAGTTCCTGCCACTAAAAAACATCCCCACAGCATGATGCTGCCACCACCATGCTTCACTGTAGGGATGGTATTGGCCTGGTGATGAGCGGCGCCTGGTTTCCTCCAAACGTGACGCCTGGCATTCACACCAAAGAGTTCAATCTTTGTCTCATCAGACCAGAGAATTTTGTTTCTCATGGTCTGAGAGTCCTTCAGGTGCCTATTGGAAAATTCCAGGCGGGCTGCCATGTGCCTTTTACTAAGGAGTGGCTTCCGTCTGGCCACTCTGCCATACAGGCCTGATTGGTGGATTGCTGCAGAGATGGTTGTCCTTCTAGAAGGTTCTCCTCTCTCCACAGAGGACCTCTGGAGCTCTGACAGAGTGACCATCGGGTTCTTGGTCACCTCCCTGACTAAGGCCCTTCTCCCCCGATCGCTCAGTTTAGATGGCTGGCCAGCTCTAGGAAGAGTCCTGGTGGTTTCGAACCTCTTCCACTTACGGATGATGGATGCCACTGTGCTCATTGGGACCTTCAAAGCAGCAGAAATTTTTTCTGTAACCTTCCCCAGATTTGTGTGACAATTCTGTCTCGGAGGTCTACAGACAATTCCTTTGACTTCATGCTTGGTTTGTGCTCTGACATGAACTGTCAACTGTGGGACCTTATATAGACAGGTGTGTGACTTTCCAAATCATGTCCAATCAACTGAATTTACCACAGATGGACTCCAATTAAGCTGCAGACACATCTCAAGGATGATCGGGGGAAACAGGATGCACCTGAGCTCAATTTTGAGCTTCATGGCAAAGGCTGTGAATACTTATGTACTGTACATGTGATTTCTCAATTTTTTTATTCTTAATAAATTTGCAAAAACCTCAAGTAAACTTTTTTCACGTTGTCATTATGGGGTGTTGTGTGTAGAATTCTGAGGAAAAAAATGAATTTAATTCATTTTGGAATAAGGCTGTAACATAACAAAATGTGGAAAAAGTGATGCGCTGTGAATACTTTCCGGATGCACTGTATCATAATTCGCTTGCGGTACCGATTTATTAGTGCAAATTCAAGAGGGACTGATCAGGCTGTGGAGACGGGGGCATGGCCCTCCTCACTTACGCGTCTGCCTCGGGACATAGTCTTAACTGCACTTAGTTAGCGAATGAGAGAGCTACTTAAAAGATTTAGATCTTTTTTTTTTATTATTATTTCCAGTTGATTTCGCGACTTCTCTCATTGCACTAAGAATCATAGTTCGCTTGCAGGAGCGATATATTCACGCTAATCCGAGACAGAGGCTGCGGGGTGAGGGGAGGGGGACAAGTGATATCAGGAGTAGAGAGCTGGGCAGACAAAATGAGAGACAAGCAGACACTGAAATAATTATAGCAATATTTTGAAGATTTTCTTTATATTTAATTTAAATAAATAACTTCTATCACTTGGAAAAAATTAATGGCTTTCTATAAATATGTTCAGCATGCACTAATGAAAAGTGTATGTCATTAGTTTACTGTTTCTTTGTTTAGTAAATTACGATGAAATATTAATTTGCAAATTATCACATAATCAAAAATGACATGTTTGGTAGGTTAGTTTATTATCTTATTCATGATAACACAGATAAGCAATGACGTGGAATGAGTAATGTGGATATTGTCATTGACTACAATCCTTACTCCTTAATGATGGTCATTGATGTCAGATGTTCTCATTGATTAAGATCAAGCTTCCAGAATTTAAAAGTTTAGATAGCTTGTACGTTTTTATTTTTTTTTAGTGTAGCTGTGCACTTTTTTAATTTTGTCCCATTTAAATGGATGCATGCCCTGAATAAAAAAAGATAGTATGGCAAGTTGAAATTTGGCAAATTTGGAAATTGCTTCTTGTTGTGGAAAAAATAAGAGATGGTACAGTAGGCATTTAGTGTTATATTACATTTGTAACTCTAGCTTCTTCTGACTTCTGTGTACACAATATACGTGATCCAAACATAGATTGTACTAAAATTACAAGCATTTGTGATTAACACATTCTAATGTATTCATAGTCGTGATATTCATGCACTGCATTAGTGTAATTTTCCTTAACTTCAGATTTGATGTTCCATGACATAAGAGCTTTATTAAGTATTATAGATAGGTAAATGGCAGTTTCTAATAAGAATAAATAAATGTATCCTTTAATAACATGCTGTAAAAAGGATGGAAATGGGTGAGTAACCTTTCACTCATAAACATAATTGCGCTTAGGTAAAACAACTCACAGTGAATTGTATTGTAGTGTGAAAATATATAAAATGTGAAGAACGGTCAGTTGGTGGTCTTTGTTTATTCTTCTGGGGAAACAGTTTAGCCCTCCCTTTTAGCCTCCAATCTATATTACAATGCCAGAATGCATAAAAGTTTTCTTTCAACAACAAATATACTGATTTAAATAAGAAACACAACATTTATTTTTGTAGTGAAACTTCAGCCTTCATTGTTGAAATAACTATGAACAATTCCAAATAGCAGGAAAATAAAACAGTGTAATAACAAAAGCAACAGCAAAATAATAATAACTGTGAACATAACAGTCCTTAAGATTCTGCCTCTTGTAGTCATCACTGGCAAACACCTCTGATGCACAGAGCCATTTGCAATTGTGGAATGTTATCTCAGGCCTGCAGAAAGGGATAAAGATGTTGTTGACAATTGGCAGGTGAGGGTTACATCGCTGGAGGTTGTAATCCAAGGTATGATGAAGTTGCTCTTTTGGATTACGATCAGGAGGGAAGGCAGGACAAGATGTTACCTGCACACCAGGATTCATTCCTCTGGACCCACAGTGGCTGGGTGTGCCCTGGCATTGTCCTGCTGAAGAGTCAGACATATATGGGATGTTTGTTATCAGCAGGCATCAGGCTATTGAGATTTCTTCTGTTTTTTTTTTTTTTTTGTTTTTTATGGGCTGAGGCATTTGGTTATGAATTCATAGCATGCAAAACTCAAAAAATACACATAAGCCTAACTTTGTGACAGGCCTAAAAAATATCAATAGGACTCAAAAGCTCAGAGTATGCCAGTTCCTCAAATTCTAGATGTAGGCTTGTGGCCTGCACTCCCAAAAGATGCCAAAGCTTAAAAATTTCAAAGAGGAAAGAGGAATCATGAAACTCTGTCCCAAATCAACAATATCAATTATTGTTAAAAATTAAAGTGTTTATTAATACAAAGGGTTCTTAAAAAAACCAAGAGGAAATATGTAACAAAAGGTTGCTTAAAAGAAAACAAATAGAACAAATTCAAGGTCATAACACAAATAGTAAAAGAAGAAATCAAAGAAAGCGTTCAAAAGTAGAAGAATCAAAAGATAAACACTTAAGAAAGCAAGGGAATCCAAAAAGAACAGAACAACAAGAGCTGAATAGCAATGCCACTGTAATAATGTTGAAGCATCTCAGAACTTTGAGGGTGGGCCCTCAGCTGCAGCATCATAACAACACACTATTTCTTAGCACATATGATGCCTTCAAATGACATTTACCAGAGTTTTGTACGTACAACTTTCTTTCCACAATATAAAGTTCTGTAAACAGCTGTATTTTGTTGCTCAGTATCATATAACACTTCATTTGCATGAAGGGCAAGGATTAGACATTTGAAAAAATTCTATAAACTCAGAAGTGGCATCTTGCAATTTCAGCAAGTGTAAAATGTCTATACTTTATCAATGTTGAAACTAACCTTAATGTAGTGTATTCCTCTAATAATTTTTTGAATTGTTTATTTTGTACCCCAGGTATAACTATGTTGGCTATCTATTTCCAGGCACAAAAAGGTGAGCCAGGAGAGCCAGGAGCAAATGGATGGCAAGGTAGTCCGGTAAGTATTATATTTATTAACTCTTACTTTAAGTTACTTAGAATGTATGACTCAGAAAATTAAAAACAGATGTGTCATACAACTTGCTACTATATTTCTTTGGAGTGCTTTCTCCTTGTATTTCCAGTAAACATGGCCCACATAAACACTTAATTTAGAGGACCTGTGATGCAGGCTCCCATCCCCTCTCTTTACTCTGTTGATTCCTATTGATGCAAAGAAGAATCTTCAATGAATTCAGAAGGGTAGAAATATTTAAATTTGCCTTTTTCAGACTATGGGCTGGGGCTGACTATTTTGAACATAACATTTTAGCTTTTGAGATATATTTTACTTGAATTAAATGGAAATGTGCCTTTTGATTTTATTTCTTGGACATGGTGCAACAGGTGTCTTTCACAGGATAAACAATCAACCCACTCAGCCTCTCCAATATGAGGTGCACAGAAAAGTAAACTTTTGTTTACTACTAGACACAGATAAATCTTACATTTTGATTGGGGTTTTTGTGCCACAGTTCACACATATTCCCCTGCCTTATTTGCATTTACCACATAAAGGTTTAGTGTATTTTTATTTATTTTTTTGTTGTTGTTGCTTTTTTCTTACATTCCACCTCTTACATCAGCTAAGTACATGCATGCATTTTCATTACAGTGCCTTCCGCTTCTGGGTCATGGGGTGGAGGCAGGTTCTTGCCTTTAAAATCACTCCTGAGCTTCTGTGCTTCCTTCTAAAACCAATCCCTCCTCAAGCTCACCCTTTTCGGTGTCCTCAGCTTGAGGAGACATACTCTGTCAGGCAAATTCACCCTTTAAATCTGGCTTATGTCCCTGTCTCCTTCACTCTGCATCTGAGGGGACCCTGCATGCCCTGCTCCTTTCTCTAGCTGTAATCCCTTGGCTATCAGCAGGAGCCCACTCAGAGCTGTCGGTCGTGCCACCTCCTTAAGCATTCAGAAGGAGTGACCCTACCCTGAAGTGCCACTGCACCTCTCAAGGCAACTTTCCCCATGAAGGCCTATTCCTTGTGCTTTCCTTTAATCTCTGTTTTTTCTCTTTATTTGTTTCTTTCCTCCTGTGTCCAACTCAGGTTCCTTTTATACTTCAGTGGGCACAGGTGCCTTAATTTTGAACCTAAATGGGCTAATGAGGAAATTGGCTGAACTGTGTGTATCCATCAATTCCCTTATCAACACCCCGGTGCATGCACTTAAAAAAATCTGATGCACTGCCACAAACCAAAATTGCCACATGTGTTGTTAGCCTTGGCATATATGTCTGCAAACTGCATAATAAACGAGAACAGACACTCTTGGGAATGTAAAAATATCATTATTGCTTTTTAATGACTTGTGTGTTTATTGCAACATACACAAACAACTTTGAAATATGGTAGCATTTTGCTGGTGGAACACCTCAAGCATAAGTGGTTAATAAGATCTGAACTCAAGTAAAAAGTCTGCTTAGGAAATATTACTCATTTACTCCAATCATGCACAACATTAAAATCATCTGACTGATATTGTGTAGGTCCCCCTTATGCTGCTAAAATAGCTTTTACCTGCTGAGGTATAAATTCTCTGAAGGTATCCTGTGGTAGTTTCGATGCACTTCATGTTCTAACACCTTTCTGTCATGGTCAGCATTATGTTTTTCAGCAATTTGTGGTACAGTAGCCTTACATGCCCATGACCCTGTTGCCTGTTCATCAGTTGTCCTTTCATGGACTGCTTTTGGTAGGCACTAACCACCACATACTAGGCACACCCCACACATGTGTTTTAGAGATGTTCTGATCCAGTCGTTTAGCCGTCACAATTTAGCCCTTGTGAAAGTTGCTCAGATCCTAGTGTTTGGCTATTTTTCCATGCTGGAGCACCAGATCTACTCAAACCAGGGACTTTTGATTTGCAGTTCTCCATAATCTTCCATACTCCAAACTCCTGCAGCATCTGGAGAAGATAATATATTCAGAGCACTGAGAGCACCTGACTGCTGTACTCGTCTCAGTCAATATTTATTTTAGGTCTCCAGACAAAGCCTTTTTGTGGATTTGTATGCTGAAATATTTAATACAAGCAAAGTAAAAACTTACTGTGTTGTGATTGATATGTGTTCTTGATGTGGATTTTTTTGTCACTGCTGTGGTTTTTAGGTGGCTCTGTGAGCAGAATGACTTTTCCACAATGCAGTTCAGACTGTTGAACCTAGTCTATCCATGAAGCTAATGCTTTATGCTGGACACACTTGAAAATGTATTGGGGCAGTTCACTTAAGAAGGGCAAGTCTTAACATTATAATTAATATGATGCCTGTGTGAAATAATGTAATAACTAGTATAATGTAATCCATGGTACCATTTAATTGAAGTCTTTTTCATCCATTGACTGCACCTGCTTAGTCCACTACTCTTAAGTTGTGGTGGGCTAGAGCCTATCTTAAGAGAAATGTGGAAAATGCTGAACCAACTCTGGACAAGATATTATTCCATAACAGGGCACTCTTACTCAAACACTTGCATTCACTCATTCAAGTTAGACTTGTCTATTCTGCTCACAGCATTTCTTCAGGATGCAGGAATAATAATGTTGGGAGAAAACACAGATATTTGAATAAAAATGAAAAAATCACACAGACAGTGAGCTGGACTAGGATTCAAATTCAGTTTCCAGCAGCTGAGAGAATGGCAGTAACAATAGTTCTACTGTGCTCTGTGGTTTTGATTTGAACTTTAGAAAAAAAGAAAACTCATTTTGATGGGACAATTTCAATTTTCAAAGGTTTTCATTGAATATATTTGAAAGTCTTGTTTCCTTCTTCTTCTACACTACAATCCCAGGGACTGGCTACCTTGAGGAGTCTCCTCTATGTTTGCATATTCTGTATCCCCCAAAACTCACCTCCCCAATCCTCCCACAATGCTTCCACCTGATCATCTTTCTTTCTTCCTGTGCCGCGCCTTCTCCATACTCTTTCTAATAATCTCCCTCTTATTTTCTTAACCACAAGACCATACCGTCTGTTTTTCACACTGATCTTTACCAGTCCTGCTTATCTTCTAACCTCCACATTTTTTAATATTTCCATTAGTGAGACACCTAAAGCCCGACTCAGCATTCTCCTTTTAGTTTTTTTCAAGTTTCTATTCCTCTCTTTTCCTTATGCCTCATGTTTCTACACCATACATCAACATAATTTCCATAATTTCTATTATTTATCATAAACATGAAATGATTTAATTATGGCAGCAAATAAAGGTGGTAGGAATTATTTTGAAATAGTAATGATACACTTGATTTAACAGGCTAAAAAGAGGCAAACAAATTTGTACAACTATTTAGTGTAGGCTTCAAAACAAAGACTTCAGTTATAAGGGTATTGACTGTGTTTTAAAACTGCCAAATAGTGTACAGCAAGGAAGTGAACTGGACTATCAAATCCTAAGTTACCAGTTTTAGTTCTACGAACTGACCCACGATGTCACAGAACAAATTATGTATGGTGTCTTGAAATAGTGTTTTATATAGAAAGGCACTATATAAAACAGACTGTCAATCACATGTCTCTGATGTGGACTATAGCAGAGGGATAGACGCTGAATGGTACAGATGACTTCTAGAGTAGAAAGCCAGAACCAATTTATCTGCCTCTGTGTCATGTCTAACACACTGTAAAGACTTTACCAACAGTGTGTGATAGATGGCCAGGAGCCCTGCCCCACCGCGATGCCTAGAGGAATGAGGAACCGGGAGAGCAGCCCTTCTTTTCCCTGGGCACTCGGCTGGTCCTTGCTCAATGGGGGACAGCACTTCTGGGACACCAGGAAGTGCCGACAGACCAGGGATGGTTTATGCCCGGAGTGCTTCCAGGTGCAAGGGCAGCACTTCCGCCACACTGGGGAGTGCTGCCGGAAGTACATCGTCAGCCACCTGGAGCACATCCGGTACGAGATAAAAGGGGCCGCCTCACTCCAATCAGAGAGCCAGAGTCGGGTGGAAGAAGGATGGATCTTGCGTGACAGGAGTGGAGGCAGCCGAGAGAACAAAGGACTGCATATTTGTAAATATCGTATATAGTGGATGTTAAATAAACATGTGTTTGATGGACACTGCGTTGTCGTGTCTGTCTGTGGCCGGGCAACCCTTTACAAGTGTTAGCAGGAGTCTTTTTTTAATCACACATAGATGCTGTTTTTTATTACGCAATTTTTAATTTTTTTTATTTTATTGACTTTATTGTAATCATTCCATACAAATAGATCAATTTTTACAACAAATACGATGGAAAACAAATATTTGCGCAAAATCAAAAACTAAGGTCATGAGCAATTTGATAGAAAAGTATCCTCCTCAATAATATTATGGTTGCTTTAAAACCCAAGAAAGCTGCTTGAAAAATGTTCAGGATTTTATTGTTGTTTTTTTCCGAATGTATGTACAATATTTTTGAATTATTGCCAAATAAATGATCAAATTTTGAATGCTAAGAATGACATATATAACGTGAAAGAGCTAATAATGAACTTGTCATTCTTTTAGTGTTCCACTATTTTATACCTCAAAAATGACATTTTTGCCTAATTTACTGAATCTTGACTCTCATTACTTCTGTACTCTGGTCTTTTCTGCGGAAAACATGTGAGCTAGAAAAGAACATTTTGGAGTAACCATTCACCACCTGATAGTAGATGGTCTTTAACTAATATGCACCAAACCAAAAGAACAAAAAATGTTTCAATAAAGCAATGATACAGATTTGGCTTTGTGTGACTTTTCAAAAGTTAAGCTTCATTTATAAACTAGAGGAACTCTTATTAAATAAAGGGAGATTTTTCATCAAACCATCCCCTTCATGTTGTCAATCAAAACTCTAAAAAGTAACCAATTATTTTGAGTGCTGATCAGTGGCATTTACATTACATGCTTTGTATGTGCACTGCAAAAAATTAAGCTGAAATAAGAATAGATTTGGTTCACTAAACCCTGGATTTTTAAAATTTAATTTAATTTTAAATTAATTCTAATATTAACCATTAACTTATTCTTATGCAAGTCACATGGTTTAAGCTGGGGAAGAAGAAGGTTAGATTTCTGTAATTTTGAATAATATAAAAAGTGGCATAATACAGGAATTGCATCTGACGTATCAGGGCCTGTATAGACTGCCTACCCATTAATCAATCTAACTGTAAAGTTCTTTTTTCTTTGTAGAGTCAAAGGCCACTAGAACCAGTGGCTGAAGCCAGTTAATAACCAGCCACAGATGACACCACGGTCTGTGGTAAAAATAACACAAACAAATACACAACTAAATTAAGAATGGAAAAAAAAATGTAGATGTTAATTAACCAGACAGCTACAGTATGTACTTGAACTGTCAGAAATGAGAGAGAGCTCTGAAAGAAAATTTAAACAGATACTGACACCAGGCCCAGAGCTGAATCTGGATCCATGAGGTGTCAGTTGCCTGTCCTGCAATAAACTATTTAAATGCCCACAATAAAGTCAAGGGTGATTTTATTCTGTAATGTCACTCCATTAATGAAGTCAATAATGAAAAAGGAAGTTTTGCTTCAAATAATAAAAATGTTTTCAGGCTAGACTATAACCTAAGGAATATTGTGACATTTGTTAATATCACCCTGCAGTCAGTACTATCATTAAAGGAGAATTTGCACTAACTGGCAATGTAAATTGGCATTCTTATAACATGTACCATATGTTACTTGGCTTATCTTTGCTTCAGATATTTATCTAATCAATTTCTAAAGAATGCTTAAACTTTTGCCTAAGAATTGAATTGCTTTTGGTCCAATTGATCAAATGATCATCCATTAAAAGTAATCTTTATTTTTAATACTAAAGTGGCACGCTCAGATAACATACAACACCAATTAAACAGCAATTTAAGGTACTAAAAAGTAGAAATTTATCGGAAACCATCTTTGAAGAATGTTTCTTCTTCTTTTAAAACTGTAAATTTGTGTGTGATCCCGAGGTTTCCTGGCAAACAATTAAGAGCTTTGAAAACAGCAATACAGTAATATTTAAAATCAGTCATAAAAAGAAAAGACTAGATAGAAGCAGCTCATAAGGAAACATGCCTTGAGTGCAGTTGTTTTTAAAAGCAAATGTTCTTTAATTGGAGTTCATGATGGAAAGAAGCACAGTTCCTTACTTATATTGTAGGACTCATCTCTCATACAGTACATTGATTTAGTTTTAGTTCCTTTCTTTGAGAAAAATAAAACTATTACAAATGAAATCTTTAAGCAGATTTGGTTAGATACTATGTTTTTCAATCTAAAATTAATTATTAAAGTAAAAGCATAGTACTGTTTAACAGTGGCACAACAAATTCATGTGGGACAAAAATGCATACAGCTAGCAAACCCCCTAGGGGTTTATTTTATTTACTGAAAACACATTATTTTTATAAAAGTAATATAAATGAAGTAAAAATAGGTCAAACAAAACAAAGAGAAACCACAAAATACTGTAAATAAAAGAGTAACTATACTGTGCAATTTATTGCACCCCATAATGTGCAAAATGCCCTTGCATCAATGGCACCCATCCATATGTTGGCACTAACTGTTGTGGGCAATGATTAAGCTGTACAGTACTTGTCTTGATTGAACACACGAGTAGACAGTATAACCAAAAATAGTGTCATGTTACAATCAAAAATTATGATGGTTTTGGTAGATAACAGTATAATATAAGGGTAGCACGGTGGCGCAGTGGTAGCGCTGCTGCCTCACAGTTAGGAGACCTGGGTTTGCTTCCCGGGTCCTCCCTGCATGGAGTTTGCATGTTCTTCCCGTGTTTGTGTGCGGGTGGTCCAGTTTCCTCCCACAGTCCAAAGACATGCAGGTTAGGTGCAATGGCAATCCTAAATTGTCCCTAGTGTGTGTGTGCCGTGGTGGGCTGGCGCCCTGCCCGAGGTTTGTTCCTGCCTTCTGCCCTGTGCTGGCTGGGATTGGCTCCAGCAGACCCCCGTGACCCTGTGTTAGGATATAGTGGGTTAGAGAATGACTGCTGACTGACAGTATAATATACAATATTTGCATATAAGCTGTACTTTTTAGACTGAAATGTATTTTGTTAGCAAAAAAAAAAAACATGTATTAATGATTAATTGTGCACACAGGCATGTTTCTTTATCCATCAAAATGCTTGTTAAAATAATAGCAGGTATTCCCCACTGAGCAAACAAAGCATTGAATATGGCTTTTGTCTGTCCTCTCGCCTTTGTTTCAGAGTGCCTGCTTGTTTCAAATTGCCTTGACTCATAAACCAGACTGAACCAGACATCACTCTGGGTAATAGTCTAAAAGGCTCACTTATTCCACAAAGTTGTAATACAGCTTCACAAATGGCTTTACCTTTAAACACTTTAAAAGACTAAAAGACCTACAGAAAATCACATTTTCGTATTCACAAATTTGCATATATTAATACATCCACTAGGGCGGCACGGTGGCGCAGTGGTAGCGCTGCTGCCTCGCAGTTAGGAGACCCCGGTTCACTTCCCGGGTCCTCCCTGTGTGGAGTTTGCATGTTCTCCCGTGGGTTCCCTCCGTCTGCATGGGTTTCCTCCCACAGTCCAAAGACATGCAGGTTAGGTGGATTGGCGATTTTAAATTGGCCCTAGTGTGTGTGTTTGTGCGTGTCCTGCGGTGGGTTGGCACCCTGCCCGGGATTGGTTCCTGCCTTGTGCCCTGTGTTGGCTGGGATTGGCTCCAGCAGACCCCCGTGACCCTGTGTTCGGATTCAGCGGGTTGGAAAATGGATGGATGGAATACATCCACTCCTGTTTGTACACCTCAACTCATAATCAGCACCTGGCACAAGGCAGGAATGAGCTTTGTCACGTGTGCAGAGTACAGGGAAATATGGGTTTCACCTAAATTCTGAATAGGTGGATGGACAGTAGAGGAAGCCTGAAAGTATGTTTCACTGTACTAAGAGGTATGAGGCATAGACCAATTTATTTGTGACTATAAAGAAATATTACCTAAACAATTATGAGTTTGTCTTGATGCCAGCCTGACCAAATATAACTTGTCTTGCTGATAATAAAACTATAAGCAATATGTAAACAGCTTTTATGGTTGCAAAGGTTTTTGTCTATGTGTGTTGTTTCAGTTTTTCTGCTTAAGAAAATATTGATTTGTATAAACAAGTTCCATGCAAACAGTGTCTGGGCTGGGATACGATCCCAGAATTGTAGAACTGTAAATCAATTGATTTACAGATGATAATCTCTGTAAGCAATAAAACTGATAAATGTTTGCTAACTAAGTGTCACCAAACATGACCTAGCTCTTGTTGGTATGAAGTAAGCAGGTTGTCACTGATTGATGGAATGGCAAGAATGGGGTGAAGATTTCCAAGCTATAAAAAACTGGAGACTGTTTTAACTGGGATTCAGAACTTAAAGTTCTAGGTCAGGATTAATGCTATAAAAGACCTCATTTTGTTAACTGTGGCTCCTTTTCTTCCACATTCATCATGAATGAGTGTGGGTGTATGTATGAGTGTTCCTTGTGATTCATTGTTTTCTCATCTAGAGCTGGCTCCTGTCTTGTACCTGATATAAATGTAATAGGCATTGGCACTCCACAACCTGTGCACTGAATTGGGTGTACTTAATATACTTAAGAAACAGTCTAATTCATTGCAAACTGCTAATTTGCCTCATCTTCAAACACTGCCTATATATAGCTGTTAAGAGTTTAAAAAATGAAGCAAACATAGCTTTATGTGTACCTGTCATCAAAACTCAAGACAAAAGAAAAACAATTATGATATCTATTTAGGATAAGCTGGTTGTATTAAAAAAATTTGAATACACCCAATACCATACTTTTTAAATGACAGACTCCAGAGTGAATATTGTATATAAACAATTGAAATTATATATTAAAAATTACTTTCTCAGAGAGACACTTTCACGTCCCGTGAGACGAGACTTTGTGCCAAGAGATTCAACTATGCCCAGGGCCGGAAATAAAAAACAGAGTAGATGACAAAGTAGAACGTCATAAAGAATTCAAAAACATTGGTGTGATACACATGCAGAGCAGGTTAGAGATAATGGAAGTATGAAAATTTGAATGTCTCAAAAAAAGATAGTAAAGATCGCATTAGCACTAACAAATGGAAATTATTACTTGATGAAATAACGGAACAACAAAAAGAGATCGAATATATTGTTTGGATTTTAACTTTAAGTCGGAGACTTGTAGATCGTCTAATTCATGTTGCCATCAGGGAAAAGTAGTGTTTCTTCCCAATGAAGAGGAGTATCCGTGAGAATTAAAATATTTGTTGTTGGGTGAAAGTGAAATTCACATACGCTGTCCTGCTTGGGTCACAGAGTTGCACAGATACACAGGAGATTTTAGAGACAGAAACGTTATTCAGACACTTCAGACAAACATACGTCTCTTTCAGGAGTGAATCGAGCTCTGTGTGTAGTCAGAGGGGACAGTTCCAACTCTCAATTAAAAGAATAGAAAATCTTCCTCTTCATCGGGGTGTGCCTCGGGAGTGGGACCCCCAGCAGGAGTAGAGGATGTCTGGGGGAGAAGAGAGACAAGGCACTGAGACAAAAGGACACCTGCTGTACAGGCTTTTAAATGTTCAAAGTGCCGCGCAAGAAGCAGATCATGCAGAAGCAGCAGCAGCAATCCAGCAGCTGATCGAGCAAAGAGGAGGTATCACCATTTAAGAGGGGGTTTCGGAAGAGCAACCACATCAACTTGGGGTGCGTTCATCCCCCCTCTTCACAGCACGAGCGGCAGAGACACGAAGCCCCCTAATATCTTTTAATAAACAAGCTTTCTAGAGAAATCTCAGTGTATTAATCAGTTGACTGGCTTTAAATCATAACCATAACTAATCATAACTTGTTGAAAATACTTTCAAATTCATATTAGTCATAGTACATCTAAAAAAAGCATTTCTTTGTTTCAGATTAAGCGATTGATGATGGATATACACTTAACATCTGAACATCTGTCTTAACTCAGTCTGTTAAAATTTCTAACTAGAACACAGATACTGGTCTACCACTTTATTGTTAAAGGCAAACACTGACATCTCATTCAGTTTACTGTATAACAGCTCTGAAGTCATATTCTGAGATTTTTCAGGTAAGGAACACAGAAAGTTTTGAGGTAACGTAGTTTTACTGACTTATCATGGCATCGGATTGAGGCAACATGTTACATATTGATTACCACAATCAGGTAAGAATGGGCTTGGAATAGAACCCAGAACTCTGCAGCTGTACAGCTTCAGAGCTACATGCTGTGTCACCATGTCACCATCCTTCTGTTATATGCCTTTATAAAATTATTTTAAAATACTACATTGATTACACAAATCATTCAAGATACAGTGCATATATCCTGTAAAACAGTGCTTCACAAACTAGGTCCTGTGGACCCTCTGTGGCTGCAGGTTTTTGTTCCAACCAGCTTCTGTTTTTAATTGGACTCCTGGGCTAATTAAGTGAACTGTTATTTCCCAGACTCTGTGTTTTGATAACAATATAAAAATTATAAAACTAAGTTTGGTAAAAAAAAAAAAAAAATTATAATGAACAAGCAGTTACAAGGGAATAATGTATTTTTTTTTTTTATAATATTTTCATTTTGATTTTCATTCTACTTTTCAGGTGTTTGATTGTTTAATTAATCCATTATTTACTAATTAGTGAGTCTGACGCTAAAGTAGTTGCAGCCTTTGATTATTCAGTATTGTTTGCCTGGGTGTCTGCTCTGCTCATTTTTAATTGTCATTAATAAGATACAATGAAGGGGAAAAACTGCACAGAGAAAGAGCAAAATATAATCAAATCAACAGAAAAGAGTTAAGCATTAAAATCTATAGCAAAAGGAGAAGTATTTTAAAATGTCTAACAAATGTAAAAATCATGCTGCTGTGCTTTTCTGAATATAGAATAAGAGAAGTAAAAATACCAGCTAATTAAATGAGATCATTGTTATGAGGTGTTGTCACTAATTATGAATCTGGTTGGAACATAAACCTGCAGCCACAGTGGGTCCCCAGAACCGAGTTTGAAAAGCACTGTTCCAGAAGAATTCTTCCATCTCTCCTATAATAAAATTAAAGATCTAAATAATTCAACTAACACATATCCATTTATATCTTTCCCTGTCTTCCCACTCCATCCAGCTCCTTACCTAAATTTTCACCAGGCACATCTGCATTTGTTAATGACCTGCTTTGTAAGATGAGGCCAACAACTTATGTACTGGACCCCATCCCTACCACACTTCTCAAATCCTGCCTTCATGCCATAATCCTGACTGCTACAACAATAATAAATACATCCCTTGACACTGACTTTGTGCCAGCCACTTTTAAAATCGCTTATATATCCCTAATGTTAAACATGTCTGATCTTGATGCTGACTATCTTGACAATTTTCGGCCTATTTCTCACTTACGTTTTCTGTCAAAAGTTGTTGAGCATGTTGCTGCCTCCCAACTCACTAATTACTTAACTCCTAATAAATTGAAGGAACCCTTTCAGTCCTTTTTCAGGGCACAGCAGAGCTTTGAAACTGCTCTGCATCAGGTAACCAATGATTTTCTTATTGCAGCAGACTCTGAACAAACCTGCATAATAATTCTGTTAGACCTCAGTGCAGCTTTTGACACTGTCAGACATAACATTCTACTGTTCAGAATGGAGATCATATTGGGTATCTCTGGCAATGCCCCACAGTGGTTTAAGTCCTATTTTATTTTATTTTTTTCCAGATTTAGTATTCATCAATGCTCATTTTTTTAAATCTTCATTCATTTAGTATTGGACTGAATCTTATTCTCCAGTACAGAATTGTAAATGAGGATTACTGTTGGTAAAATCAGGTTGATATCATACATGTGTATTTTCCTGTTGCTTTTGTTCAAGGTTTACTACAGGATAGGGATACATTTTCAGGAAGAACTTGTTCACATAAAGGAACATATGAAGAAGTAAATCCTTGGGACCCCAATAGAAATAATTCTATGAATTATTGAGACAACTTAGCTACTGGCTAACCTGATAAGCCTGGTAGTGCTTTCTTGTTCTTAAGACATCTTATGTTCTTAATACATAAATTACATTACTTGAACTTCAATCTTTGCCCGTTTCTTTCTCAAAATTGTTTTAATATCATGTATCCAGCTTTTTCTCAAGCTTCACCAATTAGTAGAGCCCAGATTTTGTTGTTTTTCTACTTGAGATTAAATTTTCTTTCAACAAGTTGTATATTAGCTCAGCAATCACTTCTGCAAATTATGTGCTAAATGCTCATTCATTCACAACAGTAAACTTTTATCAATAATCTAATTACCAAGTAACTATTACTTGAAAAAGTGAATCAGATATTTTTTGATAGATTGTGCTTTGTACTCCATTTACAGGGTTAATTTGATATTATGTTTTATATATTGTGATGACAACTGGATGAGAATTTAGTCTCTTCTTGCCAACTACTAAATAATAATGTATTTATTTTGTAATTGCACTCAGATCATTTAGGCTAATATTTGGCCTTATCATTACCTTCTTAAATTAATGTAACATGATTTAGAAAAACAGAACACTGCTAAACACTAATTAAATTTGATCATTACTGATTCAAATCATGTTCTTTACTTATGTAATTATATAAATGCTAGCATAATCTCTGTTCACATGACAGAGATAAGAATATGCTACCATGATGAGTATAATTTCAACCCTAACATATTTCAGAACTACTATGGACTTTTAAAAACACATATGAATACAGACTTGTGGTTCTGGTATAGTATATGATAAGTTTAGATTTGGCATTTGTTTAAATGGATCTTTTACAATACTTCAACAGAATTAACACAACTGAATGTAAGTATAATGGATCACCTGTAAATAAACTTCTAAAAATGTGGTTTATGCTATATTTAAAAAACAAAAAAAGAAATTACTATATTCATTTCATGTTGTAGTTTTACTGCTTATGATTATTATCCTAAGAAAACAATGAATTTATGTTTTTTCTATAGTAACGACAACAACCTAGTTTCGACAATTTTCATTTAATGAGCACTCTAAAATGTTACAGTCAAATGTGTTTTATATTGAATAATAACCAGTTATTATGACCACTGAAGTTACACCCACCCACAATCATGATCCACCCATGTCTACTACGCACATGGTGCCACAACACAAGTATGTGAACTATTAATAATCAGTAACATAAGACATAAAAAGACATAAATTCTTAGACAGAGGCAGTGTACAATGCTGAAAATTTAAATTACAATTTTTAAGAAATCAGAAACTATGTCAAGATGCCCTGATCATTTGCATGACATAGTTTCTGTACTTCTTGACTTATCTTTGGCTTTGTGATGTTTTGCATCTAAAAGTACACTGTGGACAAATGTGATATATCAAACAAAATACTTTAATGTGACCTACATATCTTGTGTGGCCATTGCGGTTGCACTTTTTACAGGCCAAGATTGTCACTGTGGCAGAATATTGCTCTCAATACTACCTCTACGTTTACTGGAGGCATTAAAATAAAACCCAGAAAGATGTTTCAGCATTGGTCTGCCTTTCCAGACAGCCTTAAAAACAAGTGTCTTAATTTCTTCTAACCACCAGCATCTTTTCTAAGCAAACACAACTATTATTGAAAAGTCACAGTTGTAGTGGTGTATCATGAGCAGTGTTTCCTGTACTGTGCTGCTGTAGTCACTTGGAGTATCTGGTTATCCTCATCTTATTATTACCAAATTACCAACAGAAACAATTAGTTTAGTTAATCTTACAATGCTGACTAAGCTAATGCACATTGTCATTCACTTACTTTTAACAAATTCACATTTATTTTTTTCTCTATCACACAGGTAAATTCTTCAAAACAATGCTAACAATTATTGTGGATGATTATTATTATTATTATTATTATTATTTGATTAAACAAATGTTTTAAAAATAATATTTAGAGTGTAACAGTACAGACTCAAGAACTTGAAGCAGAATTATGTCTTTGTCTCATTTCTTAAAAAAATAGATTACATCATGAATGTGTGTAATGCAAGTCCCTACTGAATTTTCATACCAAATACAGTTGCTCAGGCATTTGTCACATCTGCTTTGCTGCACTACTTTGTAACACAGCAGAAGTCTAAGTCTGTCTCAAATGTGTTAGTCATGCCTCAATTCAGTTTAAAATAATCTTAAATCCAATTCAGGTTATGAAAATCAGGTACCAGACAGGAACCAGTTCTGTATAAAGTTTTAGACAATTAGGTCTGGATTGAGCAATGTTTTTACTTTCTCGTATAGGGAAAGTATTGTAATCGTCTAAAAATATGATGTTGAGATTTTGATGAACCTCCCTGACTTTCTCATATACGAAGTACAGGGAAAGTATTGGAATCCTCCAAAAATTCAATTTTAAGATTTTCATGAATCTTGATGTTTTAGACCTCCCTGAGTCTGAAAATACCATTTTTGGAATTATGTCTGTGTGTCTCCCTGTGTGTGAATGTGTATGTAAACACAATAACTTTCACTTAGGTCAACCAAATTTTGCATACAAGTATTAGGTACAAAGCGTAGATTTCTATAAACTTTTCAGCTATTTCTGCTAACTGGAAGTGGTATTTACCGTTTATTCATGTAGCTGCAGAGTCTGATTTATTCAACTTTACTTTTATAATAATTGTTCGATATATTATTAATCTGGTTTGGTTTGTTGTTGATGGTTCTTTAATGTACATAATATAAAAATATAATCATTGTCTTGTGGTTTACTCCTTAAATATCCATCCCCATATCTAAGTATTTGAGAAAGTCTAGGGGAGACCACTCCCAATTTTTTTATACTGTACTGCTTATGAGTTAAAATAGCAGCTGAGTGTATGAAGGATCAGGAGAGGATGTAGTTGAAGGACAAAGCCTAGGTCAAGACCAAAAGTGCAGCAAGAATAGCATTAAATGTCCAATACATGAAACTGAAAATAAAGTTGAAAAGGCGTGACAAGAGATCAAGACCATACAAAAATATACACAATGTCTGCGATTGGTTCTGGTTCATTTGATTGATTGTTTTTTATACACAATCTCAGATAGAGGTATGATAATAGGATTAACTTTTTACCTTATCTGGTCCCAGTGGTGATGTCACACACAGTAATTTTCTAGGATATAACTAAGGCAATGAGTTGGCAGAACACCCCAGAATGGCAGCGTCTGTGAAAATCCAAAATTATGGTTCAAAACACTAGACATAAATTTTAATAATCATAATTACAAAAAGTAACTAGAAAAAAGTTCAATTTAGATTCCACATAAATAATAACCAAAGCTTAGCTAAAAAAGTAATTAAAGCAAGAGAAAAATGACTAAATAAATTAAATCAGGCAGTGTCACATAACATATATCAGTCTATCCATACTGTTTGATGGAAATACTCAGAACAACGCATAGATAAACAAATGCAATATAGTAAAAGAAAAACAGAAAAGGTCGTGCTGCTACATAAGAAATGACAGGGCTTGAGGATGGATATAGAAAACCAGATGCAAACATTTATTTTACAAAATTACAGTTTTTTGACATTGAATTGGTTGTTTTCTTTCCTTACAGAAGATGCTGGTATTACTGGATCATTCTGATAATTAATGAATTGTCTCCAAATCTGATGCAACCCATGGAATATATGATCACTTCATTTATTACAGAGGCTTACTATTTATGAGTTTTTATTACACTAGTCTGTAATAATTGTTATTGTGGCTCAATAGAAAGGTGAAACAAGACAGCACAAAAATATGGAATATATTATAAATCATGGATTTTAGATTTACAAAATGACCCACAACCATTTTCAAAGGGGGTCAGATTAGTTGCTAACCATGAATACTAGTACAGATCTGGAGTTAATGGTCATAAGTCACCCATCACATACAGAAGTCCAGTATTATCGGAACTGAAAATAGAATTAAGAATAACAAAAACATGGAAATACTAGAAAAAAAAAGTTTGAACAAAAAATGCAAAGGCCAACTCCAAAGATATAGTTCAGTAGGCAGTCTTGCAGTGGCACATGGTACTTATAAAGTATTTTTTCTCTATATAAAAGAAAACAACAACAACATATTGTTATTATTTAATTTGGATGTATTTAACTATATACTTTTTAATTACTTTTCATTACTGGTTTCAGAATGCAACCTCTAAAATACCTTCTACCAGGAAAATAATGTGTCAAATGATTTCCATCCATCCATTTTATTAACCAGCTTTTTAAAGTTTAGGTTTACTGAATGTTATAAACCATCTCAGTAGCACTAAGTGACAAGCAAAAACTTAACTATGGCAGGAAATCAAGTCAATTAATGATCACACTCTTGTACACACCAACAATCATTCACACTTGACCAATTCGTGGGTAGTGATTCACCCGATTTGCTGGTCTTTAAGGTGCACGAGGAAGCAAAGTCAGTGGGTTAGGACTTGAATCCTGCTCTCTGAAGCTGTAAAGCATGTGGAATTCTAAATATGCATTATTAGAAATACTTTTCAAATTAATTATAAAAAAATGATTCCATAAATTCATATTTCTTGGAAACAGTGGACAAACAAAAAAGTATCAATAAAAAAGAAAGAATTGCGGGTTGGAGAATGGATGGATGGATGGAATTCTAATAGATTGCTGTATTTTAAATTTATTTTGGCTTATTGCCCTTGTACAAGTCCAGTGTGCAGGTATGAGCCAGTGTGACGTGCCAAAACACTTTTTTGAGGGTTCTCACATTATTACCTACCAAGATGGAACAGCGGCTTAGTAACCCGAAGGTCTCAGATTTTTGACTACTGTAGTGGGCAATGCTTAGCTGTGACACTACAGTGCAAATTCCAGGACTGAGACAACTTATCAGCAATTAGTAATGCCTTGTTTTCAGCACAAAGGTAATAAATACAGAGTAAAAATTAAAGATCCTACTGTATAAAGAAAATGTCTCTTCTTTCTGAGACTGACTGTGCAAAAGTAAAATTGTACATGTTTTTATGGAACAGACTTCTATGTCTGGAACAAAACTGAAACAATGAACTCTTCCAAGTTAGGTTTGCTACACTGTTTTTATTTTACAATTACAAAATTTCTCTTTTCCTTGCTAGGGATTTCCTGGCCTTACTGGGCCTCCAGGTGTCAGTGGACCCAAGGTGAGAAATTATTTTAACAAGGATAATGTAATGAACACTTTGTCATTATGTCTTTAACACAGGTTTTCTCTAATGCATATGCTGTATAAAATCAAATGAATAGTTGATCCAAAATGAACAATATAAAGTTAACATGCTAAAAAATAATTTATTAAATAAGAGATCCTCCTAAATTAAATATATTCATCTGTGAAATGCCTTGACATTTTTTTTCTTCTGCCTAAGGCAATTTAATTATGGCTTGCTTTTTTTTAGTTTTACAATTGTAAATATCATTTTTGAAAAGGAAGCATATTTGACTACATTTTCTACTTTGTTCTTGCAGGGAGAACGGGGTATTATGGGCCCTAAAGGGGCAATGGGACCACCAGGACCACAGGTTGGTTAGACTCAAACAACAAAGATTATTAACTAGTTTCAAAAATCAGGATCTAATTGACTATACCTAAAATACAGCCGGTGCTTCAGAACAAAAAAACAATTACACAATTAAACACAGCATTTACTTAACACTCAAAACCAGTCTATTTATATGTATCCATCCATCTTCCAAACCCACTTATCCAGAATAGGGCTGTGGGGCAGCTGGAGCCTATTCCAGCAACCATTAGGCACAAGACAGGAACAATCTCTGGACATTGTGCCAGCCCATCCAAGGGTGAACACACACACATTGTGTATTTTAGTATTGCCAGTTCACCTAATCAGCATATCTTTGGACTGTGGGAGGAAATTGGAGCACCATGAGGAAACCCACAAACACACTGAGAACATGCAAAACACAAACCCTGGTGTCCTTACTGCAAGAGAGAACTGCCATTGCTGCACCTCTGTGTTGCCCATTAATATGTATATATTTGTACATATTATATGATGTTTTTGTTGCATTATTATGTTTTTTTATTATAATTATTGTAGTATATTCTTGGCGCATAGGCAGCAGTGTGCTTGTTAAGAGTAAAATTGATGTTGTTAACAAAAAAACAATAGATAACCTACAAATTTTGTTTTAGACAAAACACATTATTATTATTATATAGTAGGCAATCAATTTACTTATGTTTTTTGAAAGGATCCGATTATCAATATAATGGAATACTTTCTGACGACTGACGTTTACCAGACTGCAAGGTCTTTTATTTTGAACACTTACAGGTGCTGGTCATAAAATTAGAATATCATGACAAAGTTGATTTATTTCAGTGATTCCATTCAAAAAGTGAAACTTGTATATTAGATTCATTCATTGCACACAGACTGATGTATTTCAAATGTTTATTTCTTTTAATGTTGATGATTATAACTGACAACTAATGAAAGTCCCAAATTCAGTATCTCGGAAAATTAGAATATTGTGAAAAGGTTCAATATTGAAGACACCTGGTGCCACACTCTAATCAGCTAATTAACTCAAAACACCTGCAAAAGCCTTTAAATGGTCTCTCAGTCTAGTTCTGTAGGCTACACAATCATGGAGAAGACTGCTGACTTGACAGTTGTCCAAAAGACGACCATTGACACCTTACACAAGGAGGGCAAGACACAAAAGGTCATTGCTAAAGAGGCTGGCTGTTCACAGAGCTCTGTGTCCAAGCACATTAATAGAGAGGCAAAGGGAAGGACAAGATGTGGTAGAAAAAAGTGTACAAGCAATAGGGATAACCACACCCTGGAGAGGATTGTGAAACAAAACCCATTCAAAACTGTGGGGGAGATTGACAAAGAGTGGACTGCAGCTGGAGTCAGTGCTTCAAGAACCACCACGCACAGACGTATGCAAGACATGGGTTTCAGCTGTCGCATTCCTTGTGTCAAGCCACTCTTGAACAAGAGACAGCGTCAGAAGCGTCTTGCCTGGGCTAAAGACAAAAAGGACTTGACTGCTGCCGAGTGGTCCAAAGTTATGTTCTCTGATGAAAGTAAAGTTTGCATTTCCTTTGGAAATCAAGGTCCCAGAGTCTGGAGGAAGAGAGGAGAGGCACAGAATCCATGTTGCATGAGGTCCAGTGTAAAGTTTCCACAGTCAGTGATGGTTTGGGGTGCCATGTCATCTGCTGGTGTTGGTCCATTGTGTTTTCTGAGGTCCAAAGTCCAAAGTTGCAGCCGTCTACCAGGAAGTTTTAGAGCACTTCATGCTTTCTGCTGCAGACAAACTTTATGGAGATGCAGATTTAATTTTCCAACAGGACCTGGCACCTGCACACAGTGCCAAAGCTACCAGTACCTGGTTTAAGGACCATGGTATCCCTGTTCTTGATTGGCCAGCAAACTCGCCTGACCCTAACACCATAGAAAATCTATGGGGTATTGTGAAGAGGAAGATGCAATACGCCAGACCCAACAATTCAGAAGAGCTGAAGGCCACTATCAGAGCAACATGGGCTCTCATAACACCTGAGCAGTGCCACAGACTGATCGACTCCATGCCACGCCGCATTGCTGCAGTAATCCAGGCCAAAGGAGCCCCAACTAAATATTGAGTGCTGTACATGCTCATACTTTTCATGTTCATGCCTTTCAGTTGGCCAACATTTCTAAAAATCCTTTTTTTGCATTGGTCTTAATTGATATTCTAATTTTCCAAGATACTGAATTTGGGACTTTCATTAGTTGTCAGTTATAATCATCAACATTAAAAGAAATAAACATTTGAAATACATCAGTCTGTGTGCAATGAATGAATCTAATATACAAGTTTCACTTTTTGAATGGAATTACTGAAATAAATCAACTTTGTCGTGATATTCTAATTTTATGACCGGCACCTCTAATTCACTGTGGCTCGCTGCCGCCACCTGCTGTATCTCGACTATTTAAAATTAGATTTTGCTAATCATTTAAAAGACTTGATATTTGACTTTCTCATTTTCAAAAACTAAGATGTTACTGATGTAAATCCTTTACTAAAAACAAGATTGCTTTTGGAAAATTACACTGGGCAGGAATATATAAATGAAAACCGTCAAGGTCCCCAAAATTATGTGTGCGCTGTTTAAAGATGATTTCAATGCAGAGTTACGGTAAGGCGACATCGGTGTATGTCGCAGTATATATAACTAGGCTTTCCCACAAGGCTTTCGATCATAAGTAACATTAGTTAATTCGTGATAGAATCCATTATTTTAAAGTTCGGGGGATGGGCGAGGTGAACAGGCAGGCGAAGTAAGCCGGGAGTCACGGGTCTTGGCTGAACGACGTCAGGCTGCAGAGGAGGATGCGTTAGTCCCTTGGTACAGTATTTCCAACCTTCCCTTCTGTGACTGCTTGTGCTCAGAGCTGTCAGAGACGTGCTGGGGGCCATATGCAAGCTAAACAAATAAAATTGACCTTAACAAGCTCACCGTACCTCAGCAGTGTTACATTTCTTATTACTACGCCTTTAAGTAACTAGCCACACCCAATGTTTACGGAGTACTGTAATTATAAATATTAATATTTTAACCGTTATTCGGGCTACTTGGATATAGTTGATAAGAACAAAATAAAATAAAACAGACTCTTTGGTATGTACTGTATTTCCTTCGATATTTATTTTGTAATGAAACTGTTTGACTACTCTGGCACAACTTTTTTGACGTATATGAGCTTTCGATCGCTGAAACTGCTAGAGAGTACCAGTGAAACGTAAACAGATTTTTGATTCGTTCGTTGTCAGTGCCATTAATGGGCTGCCTCAAGTGGCTTTTACGTTATGACTACAACAAAAGAATGGTTCTTTCTGTTTGTTTGTCACGTACCCACGGTACGCCGCAAAACACACACCCCCCCCAATATACAGTCTTTTTGTTTCTACGCACATCTGCGTTGGATATTTCCGTTTCATGTTAGACAGGCTGTACAAATACTGATAACGTTTGTAAACAACACGGCGTAGTGCGGAGCTAACCAAGTAGATATTGCTGCAGACCTTTTCTTCTTGATCGGCGAAACGTCTGCATTTTATGTATTATTTATAAAGTGGAAACCTTACCAGACAGCTCATGGAAACAAACAGAGCAAACACAGGCACATGTACTCATCATATCACTTTGATTAGTTCATTTTTATACTATTTATAACCCAGTGTACAACTGGTAAACGATTATTTTAGAGCCTGTTTTTGTGGATCATTTAATGCCAAATAAGTGAAAGGGCAAAAATAAATATATCCAAATGAAGCAATAAAAGATGTTTCTGCTGTTGGTGTATTATTCCAATAACATACATTTTGTTTCTTGGGCTAATAGCAGACTAATGAATTATTAGTATGTACAGTATTATGGATAAATAAGGTCCAAAGTTGATGAGATAAAAAGGTGTCTCTCCTAACTTGACATGTTTTAGTATGTGGAAGAGGTCATGGGGAGGACATGCATACTCCATATTGACAGTGGCTATGCAGGAAATTAGGACCCGGCCATCCACCTATGAGACACAAGTACCAACCCAGGGACCAGTGTGCAACGCTGTTCAGAATACAATATGTATTCATATTTGGACAGTTCACAACAGTATAACAGTATACAGTATTACAGTAAATCTGATTTAGTTAAGGTTTAGGAAGCAGACTGTAAATGTCATGTATTATTTAAATAAAAATGATACTAAAACATTGGCCTATGATTAAGTTTGTCAGAGTACACACATAAAACAAATAACAATAATGCAATTGCAATTGGGAAAGCACTGTACCTCAAAGTATCTAGGAACCCATTAATATCATCATTTTATTATAAAGCAGGAATATTTCCACACATTTAATTTTTATTTTGCAAAACACCATTAACAACATGCATCCACAGCAATGTGCTTTGTTAAGTAGAAAAGAAGACAATGTACTATCAAACTTAATAGACTAATTAAAATATAGTTGCTGTATCTATTAATATCTTTTTCATTCCAGAATCTCAGCTGACTTTCCTCTAGTAGAAGTTCTATTATTAGTTTTGCAGAAACGTTGGAGAGTCAGATATCATGTGATTTGTTCTGTCTTTATGCTGCCTTGCTGTTCCTGTTTTTAGTATCAGTATAAACAGTATTTGGAAGTCATTGACAATACATTGTTAATGAAAAATATTTCTGGTGATTTTATCATTATTTTCACTCCTCATTCACCAAGCACATTTGCCAGATCTGCTTTTTGCTCAGTCTTTTGGAAATGTACAGAAATGTTTAAAATCCCCACAAAATACAACAGCCAGAATGACCTAATGCAATTGCCGGGCAAATACAATATGAAAGTACATTGTCACAGAGCAGTTGTAACGATTCACCAGATACATCACTACTAACAATTGTATAAATAGTTATTTGGCTTTCTTTTTATTTTGGACCAGAATTTTATTGTTATTCAGAGCAGGCAGCTGTTGTCCTTGGCAAAGGCATGTCATACTCTGCCCTTTAAGTGTAGTCTGTGACAGTCAGATTAACTAAATGATGCAGGGAAAAGAAAGTACCCTCTCAGCATTTTGCCATTAAAGTTGTTATTGTTTTCAAGATTCTCTGCTTCTTATGTGTGTCTTTTTTAATGACTAGCATGACTACAAAATGTTTAGGGCTAATTCAGATGTGTATGTGAGAGAGATTTACCTATTTATTTTAACATAACTCCAACTTTGTTTTTGTTTTCTTTTTCTTTTTTCACCAAAGAAAGAGAGGTTTAGTGTGCCACTGGCTACCCTAACATATATCTTGAATGTTTCTGTTATCTGTTCCTATTGATTTACATTTTGTTTGGTAGCTTGTAGTTGGGAGATGTGTTACTATTCTCAATCCAAGAAAATATTTCTTTTCCTTGAATATTTATGTGAGAATTTGCCTTTTTTGTACTATCAGTCACTCGTCGTAGCACTGGTGACTGTCTTGTTTTGCCTCTACTATCTTCTATTACTTGTGTGTTTCACCCCTACAGAATGCATCTATCCCTTTTTATTAGCCTTTAAACCTTTGATAATTAGTCACACCTATACTATTTCACATTTTCCTGTTTAGCTTGTAGAGTTGCATAAAGCAAAAATGCCACAAAACAAAAAGATATATTAAATTAACTGATTCCACTAATGTTCTATTGCAATTCTGGGAAACTGAGTTACAGAAACAATCAAACATTTATTAAAAACAACAGGGTGTTTATTCATACAAATATTGTCAAAATCCCTGAGAAGGTTTCACATTTCATAAAAAAAAAAAAAGTCACAACTAAACTTAAAATGGCAACAAAGAAAAAAAAAACCTGAAAAATATTTTTTCTTAGGATTAGAACTGTCATTTTTTGTCAGTTTACTCTTTAAAGGATGAGTTCTGCAACCTTTAAGGCAGTTATTTTTCACAGTTAGGGTGTATATTTATTGGCCATGGAAACTTGGCCAATAAAGTCACTACAGGTGAAAACTGTAGTTAGTGTGAATAGAAAAAAAAGAAACTTCCACAGCAGCCTTGCTGTGACAACTAATGGGGCACCAGGAGAGGAAGCATGAAGCAAAAGCCTTAAAATCTGCCATATATAACGACTTTGAAACCAAAATGTTCCTGACAATTGGTCTAAGTCTTGAAATTGTACACATATCAGAAGGTTGTACATCCATATGGTTTTCACAAAAATGTCTTTTCAAATACCATTTATTTTTGTGACGCAGCACAATTTTGGAACAAGTCTCCCATTCATTTCCTCTTCATTTCTAATCTACATGTACTACAACTGTTCACTCTTGGGAGCTTAGTTGCTGATGTCCTAGTTTCAAGAATCCTGTACACTTGGTAGCTATGAAAACTTTAAACACTCCCATTTTTTCATTTTATTTTCACATACTGGGTATACACATATCTGTACATTTTTACCTGAAAAACAGCATCATGTTAAACAACCACAGACTCCTGTTTTAGTTCCAGGTTATTTGTAGTTATTTTCCACCACAGTGTCTCTAACTATCTCCTTACAATTCTATACATTGGTGCAGATTATTTGGAAATTAGTGAGAACATGTCTGCTTCTGCCAGGAAAGACCATGCCTGGAATCAGTAGTAAAAATTAATCATTCTTTTGTCATCTGAAATGCAGAAGACATGTTTTCAAACTAAACTAAAAAATCTGGAAAGTTATGTCTTTTATTTCACATTTCTTCTGGTGTAGACATTTTTTCCTGTATAAATACAGCTTTATTTAATAACTTAGATTATAGGGGAAAAGAATGTATCCCATAATTGTGGAAAAAAATCAAATTTACCTTTTTATTACTCAAAACACTTTAAAAATGTAAATTTTTATTTTATTGTTTTACATGTAATATTTCATGAATATAGGGAATTCAAGGTCCTATAGGCCCACCTGGTCCGGAAGGAGTTGAAGGCCCAAAGGTATGTATTAGTGGTACCATATATTTTCAAACAACAATTTAACAGTGTTTCAGTACAAGTCAGAATAATGTGCATGTTTGTGTTTAGGGTGTGCAAGGAGAACGAGGGTTTACCGGAGCACCAGGACTCGCAGGTCAAAAGGCAAGTATTAACTGAATTGGGACTGTTCACAAGTGATTTACATTGATCACAATAGTCGATTATTTAAATTTGTCAGTTGGTGCGGCATACGTTGACACATCTCATTTTTGTTCAGCATAGCAACAACATGTCAAAGACCATGGATTTCTAAAGTATGGGTACACTTTAAGCTAAAGCCAAATAACAGTGTGTTCTGTACACTCTGCAAACATGAAATGACATGTAATAGCAGCACAACAGCTATGCAGGAGCATCAAGATAGAAGCATTCCAGAGTTTCCTGTGAAGACGCCGCTGAGACAGCGCCATAAGTTCTCATTACTTTTGTTAGTTCTGATTGATACATTGCTGCATTCTACAATCATTTAATTTCCTGAGCACTGGACTTCATAAAAGACCTGTCACCCCGGCAACAATGCAGTAGTAGGCTAGTGTGGAATAACAAGACTTTTTTTTAGGAGGAAATTTATAATTAGTAAAATAATGTATGATCTAATTAATGTACGGTGTGGCAGAAATGGTATTTAATAAGCAGTATAACGTATTGTTAGGTTGTGATTATTGTGTGGTTTATGATGTTATTTTACTCCCACGTTATATTATTTAGTTTCTTTGCAAAAGTTTTTATTATATAATCTGAAGAGTTACTTGAATTGGTAAATTGTGTTGAAGTGTTAAACTGATTTTTGCACTTGCTAGTGTGTTATTGAAATTTGATTCAAACAAACTCCACTGTTACTTGATTTTATGTTTTTGCACTTACATTACACTGCTAAGCAGTCCTGATCTATAATATCTGATTCAAACAGCACTACTTTTGTTATGAAACATTTATTCGTGTTGGCATTTGTTAGATTTTTAACGGATGAATCCAAAACTGTTATTGTTGACTGACAAGTCTGCCATGTATTAAAAGGACTCAGAACCACAGGATTGCTTGTTACATGTGCCGTTTACTTCATCTGTCTATATCCCATAATATGCACACTGTAATGAAGATATTGCTTAGTGGCAGCCATCACAATCCACTACAGAATATGGAGGTTGGACCCACTGCCAATGTCCTGACAGAGATAAGGAGACACAAGAAGTCTTCCAGGGTAGCCAGTTTGTTTTCCACATGTCCACACTATATGAAACCAGCAAAGGAATCACTTTCACCTGTACATGTATGCTACATTAAGTAATGTGTGGTTTTCCCTGAAAGACAGGAAATTGACCTTTATAAATGTACATAAATGAAATAGTGCTAAACTAATAGCAGTACATATAATGTAAATGGCAGCAATAGATAAATAGCGTATTGTACTATTATTACTTGGGAGAAATGGCAGCTTTAAATATATACATAAGTACAATATTTAAAATATTAACATGTGGATTTGGAACATAACAATCTACTCCACTCCAAATTAAATAATAACATTAGCGTAGTTCAAATACGGTATACAATAAAAACATTAACTAGTTGCTTTTAAACAGTACGACTTCTGGAATAGGTGGAGCAATGGTGCACACTCTTTTTTTATGGAATCGGAACGCTCTCCTTCTTAACATATACCATTCCATAATATGCCATCAATTCCATCAGCCTTAGTAACAGATGTCTCTAGCTATTGCCACATGCACAGTCTTTGACAAGCAGCTGTAGTTGCTCAGTCAGGAACTGTTCAAATGGTTCACCAGATGTCTTTGCCTTTTCATTAAATTTGTATCGGGGTTACTTTTGGCATTACATAAGCACCAGAACGGTCATAATATGTTTGTAATTTCTTACTGTCGTCTTGGGATAACACCCATGTGTTGTAGATGCCCCATCCTTTGTCACCAATCCACAGCAAATAAGTAGCTAGACGTTTCCTTCTCCCCTTTGTCTTGAAGTGGGCTGGTGAACATTAGCTGTACATGCTGTTTGAACTTTCACTATGAGTCTGGCAAACTGACTGAGTCCCAGTTCATCCAAAGCGAAGGAACTCTGGCGACATGCATAACTGTTTAGTTTAATGATTTAGTTTTTTTACTCTGACACCATGTTATATGTTCTGCCACTTTATTCTATTAAAGGACTCAGAACCACTGAATGGCTTGTTAACATGTGTCATTTACTTAATTCATCTATATCCCCTAATATATTGTGACAAAAAGATACTCTATTTATCAAGAAAAACACTGTTACTTTACTCCTTTTCTTAATACTAGTAGCGCTGTAGATTCAACTAATGCATATAACCACTACAAAAAGCAATATTCAAATTAAGCCTCCACCCTTCTTCTTCTTATGGGTTTTTATAGCAGTTTGGCAGACCAATGTAAATAGTGCATTACCACCACCTGCTGAGCTGGAGTGGGGAGCAGAAATTCAGGAAGCTAAATAAACAAATAAATAAATAAATAAATATATATATATATATATATTGTCACGCGCGTGCGAGTAGCAGGACGTTGTATGGACCAATCGAAGGTAATTCCACGCCAGGCCAGGGGTTGGCGGGGTGCACTAAACCTTTTCCTGTTGTCTCTGCAGACCAGCTGTGGGAAAACCTATCTGACTCAACATTGAAGACGTCACTTCTGGTTCTAGTGCTCAGAAAGACGTCATTTCCGGTTCCAGCCCCTAAGATGAGATCAGAAGAAGGTCACTTCTAGTTCCCCAATGTCACTTCTGGGCCAATCACTTAAAACCACCATCTTTACAAACCTTAGTCAGTTCATGTCTGGACTCCAAACCAGTAACTTGTCTGGAAAACTTAACCCATTGCAGCCAGGGATATTATACGGGTGGCTGCCCCAAACCTTTTTAAGTGTGCCGCAAGCCCGCACCTAGGAAATTCTGGGCCCCAGGCAGCTGACAGAGTTCGGGCCCCTTTCGTGTTTCAAATATGTGCGGTAATAATGGACCTTTCAAGAAAAGAAAAAAAACTCGAAAAAGGGCGGGCCCCTATCTAGCTTGGGCCCCTGACAAGTGTCATGGTTGTCCCCCCCCAGGTGTGGGTGCCGGGTCTGATCATTTTTACTATATATATTTACTATTTATATATATATATATATATATCTATACTGTATATATATTTATACATATATACTGTATATATATTAAAAAGTGTCACAATTCTTAAAAGTTCAAATACGCATTTTAATGTACTAAATTGCCAATACTGTCCAACACTTTCCATTGAAATAACGTCCTGCCCCATAGCTTTCAGTTTTTCAAAAAGATGCAGTCTTTGTTCCTTATAAACAGTGCATTCCATTATTGTATGCTTTACTGTTTCAGGAAAAAAAACATCTTCTGCACATCCTTGTTTCATGCTTATTAATTCTAGACAGTGAATAATTTAATCCTGTTTGTCCAAAACATAATCTTGTTATTATGACTCCCTTCCTCCTATTTCTACCACCTACTATGCTCTTCTCCACCACTTAGTCCCGATACTGAGATGCATACACCAGGCAGCATCGGTTAGTGATAGTAGGCAAAATCAAACCCCCCTTTTAACAAAATTAGACACAACTGTTTGAAACCAAACATGAAAAAATCATAATTAACAGACTAATTTTAGGTGCAACACCACAGAGCCTCCTGGGACATCAGCGACATCTGTTGCTACAATATATACAATCCCATAATATGCAGTTCATCCAGGGTTTACATATTTCCAGAATCACAGATTTTTCGAGCAACCAAAAAAAAAAGTTAAGGAACTAAAGAAGACAAAAATATAACATTTTAATTAAGTCATGATTATAGAGATATAAACATGTATAATCTAAACATAAGTATATGTAAGTAAGTACATATTGTGATAATAATTTACACCAGACATCATAAAAGTTTGGGGTATCCACCCGTATAATATCCCTGGCTGCAAAAGGTTTAGATAAGAACAGAGTTATTCAAAAAACAGAACTGATTAACTAGAAGCAAGATTGCGGCTTTAAAGGCCCATAGAGGAAGTGACGTCATCAAATGGGGCCGGAACAGGAAGTAATGTCGACAGGACCGGAAGTGACGTAATCAACGGGTTCAGAAATGGAAGTGATGTCATTGGGACCGGAACCTGGTGGGATTTCCCGAAAACGGTCTGCAAGAAACTGAGAAAGACAGTCAGTGCACCCCGCCGCCCCCAGTCTGATGTGGTATTACAATTACTCAAGCCCTTTAGCTGCCTCCTACTCGCACATGTGACAATATGTAGAAGAGAACATATACAGTGCATCCGGAAAGTATTCACAGCGCATCACTTTTTCCACATTTTGTTATGTTACAGCCTTATTCCAAAATGGATTAAATGAATTTTTTTCCCTCAGAATTCTACACACAACACCCCATCATGACAACGTGAAAAAGTTTACTTGAGGTTTTTGCAAATTTATTAAAAATAAAAAAACTGAGAAATCACATGTACATAAGTATTCACAGCCTTTGCTCAATACTTTGTCGTTGCACCTTTGGCAGCAATTACAGCCTCAAGTCTTTTTGAATATGATGCCACAAACTTGGCACACCTATCCTTGGCCAGTTTCACCCATTCCTCTTTGCAGCACCTCTCAAGCTCCATCAGGTTGGATGGGAAGCATCGGTGCACAGCCATTTTAAGATCTCTCCTGAGATGTTCAGTCGGATTCAAGTCTGGGCTCTGGCTGGGCCACTCAAGGACATTCACAGAGTTGTCCTAAAGCCACTCCTTTGATATCTTGGCTGTCTGCTTAGGGTCGTTGTCCTGCTGAAAGATGAACCGTCGCCCCAGTCTGAGGTCAAGAGCGTTCTGGAGCAGGTTTTCATACAGGATGTCTCTGTACATTGCTGCAGTCATCTTTCCCTTTATCCTGACTAGTGTCCCAGTTCCTGCCACTGAAAAACATCCCCACAGCATGATGCTGCCACCACCATGCTTCACTGTAGGGATGGTATTGGCCTGGTGATGAGTGGTGCCTGGTTTCCTCCAAACATGATGCCTGGCATTCACACCAAAGAGTTCAATCTTTGTCTCATCAGATCAGAGAATTTTGTTTCTTATGGTCTGAGAGTCCTTCAGGTGCCTTTTGGCAAACTCCAGGCGGGCTGCCATGTGCCTTTTACTAAGGAGTGGCTTCCATCTGGCCACTTTACCATACAGGCCTGATTGGTGGATTGCTGCAGAGATAGTTATCCTTCTGGAAGGTTCTCCTCTCTCCACAGAGGACCTCTGGAGCTCTGACAAAGTGACCATCGGGTTCTTGGTCACCTCCCAGACTAAGGCCCTTCTCCCCCGATCGCTCGGTTTAGATGGCCGGCCAGCTCTAGGAAGAGTTCTGGTGGTTTCGAACTTCTTCCACTTACGGATGATGGAGGCCACTGTGTTCATTGGGACCTTCAAAGCAGCAGAAATTTTTCTGTAACCTTCCCCAGATTTGTGCCTCGAGACAATCCTGTCTTGGAGGTCTACGGACAATTCCTTTGACTTCATGCTTGGTTTGTGCTCTGACATGAACTGTCAACTGTGGGACCTTATATAGACAGGTGTGTGCCTTTCCAAATCATGTCCAATCAACTGAATTTACCACAGGTGGACTCAAATTAAGCTGCAGAAACATCTCAAGGATGATCAGTGGAAACAGGATGCACCTGAGCTCAATTTTGAGCTTCATGGCAAAGGCTGTGAATACTTATGTACATGTGATTTCTCAGTTTTTTTTATTTTTAATAAATTTCCAGAAATCTCAAGTAAACTTTTTTCACGTTGTGATTATGGGGTGTTGTGTGTAGAATTCTGAGGAAAAAAATGAATTTAATCCATTTTGGAATAAGGCTGCAAGATAACAAAATATGGAAAAAGTGATGCGCTGTGAATACTTTCTGGATGCACTGTATAAAATAGTCACAGAATAATGATAATAATGCACTTTGAATGATCATTCTCAGCAAACGTATGACAACATGACATATGCACACGATTCAAACACTCAGATTCACCCGACAGTTACCCATTTTATTCATAAAAGGTGGTGGTATTCCAGGCTATTCACAAAAACCTCTGGAGCCTCAATATAAAAATACATTAAGATTTTTTTTTTCTACGTACAATTTTTGTTCATTCAGGATTTTCAGAGGTAATGTGGAACACAGGATTTGTCTGTTGAATTTGGGACAGCCCCGCTCAACTCTGATATGCTATAAGTTATTATTGGATTAGTATACAAGTCTAAAAAATAATCTCTAGACCAATTGTTTAAAAAATAGTCATTAGGTGTAGCCTTAATAACTTCAAACAGTTTAAGTGCAATTAAAAAGTTTAATGTCAACACCATGAATAACAAATGATTGCACAATGTGGAAAATTCATACAATTAAACAGTGATTTTAAAGTAAAAACACTTGCCAGGCCCGGCATTAGGCATAGGCAAAGTAGGCGACTGCCTAGGGCCCCGGCGTCCGGGGGGCCCCGGATCGACGGCGGCCAGACCCCTGGCCCGCCCCTCCCCTCGCATGTTTAAATCACTTGGCCCATTGGGGGCGTGTCCGCGTGGGCGGCTATCTATAAACATCTCCTTGGTCTAATTTTCACGCATTTCGCAGAGCTTCCAGGGGGCTCCTCCCCCCTCAGGGGGCCCCTGGACCCCCCTTTCGCCTAGGGCCCCATAACACCTAAGACTGGGCCTGCACTTGCCAAGGATGTTAATTTCTAAGTCTTTTTATATATTACTCACCCATCAAAACTGGTTTATTGTAGCTCAGGGGTTCTAAATCTGAGGATTGAAATTTGAAAATTGGTATCATACTGAGACCCAAGAAGAAGATTATTATAAAAATAATAGTGGAGCCATAAATCGACAAATAACAATGTCCATATAATGATATAAAAGTAAATGATTGTTTCCTTTCAAGCATATTTCTCACATGAATATTACTAAAAGAGATAAGTTGGAAATAATCATTATTAAAACAATATTCCATCTATTTTTCATACTTGCTTAACCTGAACAGGGTCCCTGAAATGGGCACAAGACAGGGACAACACTTGGATGGAGTTCCAGTCCACTGCATACATACACTTGTTACAAACTCCACACAGAGCCATAGCAAGGTTTGGGACAGCCACCCGTATAATTGGTATCCTGGCTGAAAAGGTGTAAATATGCTACACCGCACTGATGTGCACAAAACTGAGTCAAAAACAGAACTGAGGGAATAGGGAAAAGGTGGAGGCTTTTAAAGGGGAAGAAAGGAAGTAAGGTCAAAGGGGTCGGGCTCGTGAGGGTCTTCAACCATAGGCTCGAGTCCGGACATGACATCACAGGGGCCGGAGCCAGCAAGGTCTTCTTCCATAGGCTCAGTCCCGGAAATGACGTTAAGAGGACCAGGTGGAATCTCCCGTGAATGGTCTGCAGGAAAGGAAGAAAAAGAGTCAGTGCACTTTGCAACATCCTGGTATGACTCAGAATTGCCCTTACTCAAGCCCTTTAGCTGCCTCCCATGTGCGCGTGTGTGACACACTGTACAGCAGAAATAATTTACATAGCCAGTCCAACTAACCTGCATGTGTCTGGACTGTAGGAGAAAATCAGAACACTAGGAGGAAACAAACACATGCAAACTCTACACAAGTGAGCACCAGGGGCTTGAGGCGAAAATAATTATTGTCATTCAAAACAAAAATAGATTCCTGTAATATATCACTGCCGGTGGAAATGCTTAGTATAAGACTTAGTAAGGCTGTGAGAAAGAAATTCCTGGGGTGCAGGGCAAGAATATGATGATTTTCGAAAGGAGAGTATGAAAGGTCCCTCAACTTAGTTACTTGGCATATGGCACCAGATAGGTAATGAAGTAGCTGACAAAATAACCAGTGCAGCTTATTTATATTTTTTAAATAACATTTTTCACATGAGCTCCACTTTAACAATACATTTTTGAAATATTTTAACATACTCCAGTATCCATGTAACAGTTTAAACAACTGAGATAAAAAAAGACAGAAGCTAAATTATTTCTAAAAATGTCTACACTATTTGCATTTTCTACAGGTGACTAGATAAATTTTGCTGAATAATTAAATATATAGTCCCTCTGGAAATCATATGCTGTACCAAATGACATTGTGCTGAATGTCTCCTACTTGTCTCACCATTTTGATATTTTCTGGTATTTTTCACAGTTCTCAGTGGTCTAACAAACACATCCTTCATACTACCAGTTGATGGCCATTAATCTTTCCACCTTGCAGATTTAGATTCAATGTAGTTTATGGCCACTGAAACTGCATTCAGTGTACTGTTACAACACTAAATATTCCTCCACCCAATTCACTCACCCTTGATAACACCCTGAAAATTGTCACATCCTTGTCCTGCTCTTTTTATTTTCATTTCAGTATTTGAATGTAGTGCTGCAGTTCCTTCATCTCACAAGCATGTCTGTGTCATTTCCTCCTCTCTCCCCATTTTGCATACATGTCTTCGCTGTTAGTTGTCTCAGTTTGATTGTTTAATAGGTTGTAAGACAGGAGGTGGGGAATACTTGTTATATTTTTGGAACAGAAAAAAAAAAATCGGGCAGCACGGTGGCACAGTGGGTAGCACTGCTGCCTCGCAGTTAGGAGACCCGGGTTTGCTTCCTGGGTCCTCCCTGCGTGGAGTTTGCATGTTCTCCCCGTGTCTGTGTGCTCCGGTTTCCTCCCACAGTCCAAAAACGTGCAGGTTAGGTGCATTGGCGATCCTAAATTGTCCCTAGTGTGTGCTAGGTGTGTGTGTGTGTGCCCTGTGGTGGGCTGGCGCCCTGCCCGGGATTTATTTCCTGCCTTGAGCCCTTTGTTGGCTGGGATTGGCTCCAGCAGACCCCCGTGACCCTGTAGTTAGGATATAGCGGGTTGGATAATCTCTCTGTGATGTGTAAGCTAAATATGAGGCAGATCACTTGGCACAGAATTTGCACTTGGATGAACTCGGCTAAATTTAGTACACAATCATGTGGTGACTCATGACAGACGTTCATAGTTTAAGAAACGTTGGTGTAGCTAATAGCAAAGTCAGTAACTGAGTTGTAAAACTTGATTAAGAATAATAAGTACTGTCAAAGAGGTGTATAAGTTAATAACATGGTTATGCTTGAGATTGATTTAATAATGAATATTAGGAGAGACCTAAACCCCGCATTAAAAATTCACTCTGTCTCACTACTATATATGTAGTAAAAGATTGTGGAAAGCCAGCCCCGGACACAGATAGACAGATACCAGAATGTCCAAAACACATACGTTTATTAATACACAGCACCACAATGCCTTATCACCAACAGTCTTGTCTCCTTTCTTTCTCTTTCTTTGACCTCCACTGCCCTCCTCACAAGCCCCGTCTCCTTCCTCCCAACTCCGGCTCGTCTACTGGAGGGAGGCGGCCCCTTTTATAATGACTCAAATGGGCTCCAGGTGCTGACACTTCCTGGTGTGGCAGAAGTGCTGCTATCCAGGGTTCTATAACCGTCCAGGTGCCCCCTGGCGGTGGACACGTCCTCCCATAGGGATGAGCTTCCCAGCTCCGTTCCAGTGGCCACCAAGGAGACCCGGGCAGCTGCCCTTTCGTGGCCTAGGGGAGGTATTGTCCCTCTCGTGGACCGTCCAGACGTCCCGGCTGGGTAGGGTCCCCAGCCGTCTGGCACAAGATGTATGGAGAAAGGTAAAAATGTCAGGTGAGGCCTTGACTAAAAGTAACACATCTGTATCTTTAATCCAATAAAGGGATCAGACTATTTTATTAAATATTAGTTGTACCACTGGTTCACCCGTGTAGTAGTGAAACAGGACAAACTTTAAAAAAAAATTGAACAAACAGGTATCGCTAGCTAACAATAGGCAAGGTACGCTCCAAAACGTGAGAGGTAGACCAATTTGAACGGAGGCTGGCGTGTGAGTGAGAAGGGCCCCTCCTGACTCCCCACTCCTGACGTCACGCTTCCCCTTCCCCTCGGCCCGTAGCCTCTTTCTCAAATTAGAGAGAATAAATCCCTCCTACAAGTGAACTATGATACTTAGCGCAATGACAAAAGTTGCAAAATCAACCGGAATGTTCAAGCAAATTACAGAAAAAAACCCGATCTAAATCCATTAAGTAGTTCTCTCGTGAAAAACGGACAGACATACAGACAGACAGACTTTGGACTTTATATAGTAATCTATATATATAAAATTCTTTTCGCGTTTGAAACGGAAATTATGTATGACCACAGAACATAATACAGGAACTAATCACTTCGTTTGTGGATGCCATTTTTATATTGTCTTTATGAATTGTTATTATTTGTGTGAGAGTTACTTTACTGATATCGAAAAGAAGTAAACACAAAAATGCCGATCTATCCCATAGAAGTGCGCTAGCGTCCCCCTCTCCCAGCCCTCCTCTCTGGACTCCAGCGCTGACCCGTTCGCTGCCAGGCGCGTTCTGACAGAGAAGTTTTATTTATTCGTCCACGTGACTGTCGCAGAAACTGCCACATTCTAACTTTTTTTTAATTGGCAGTACTTGATAGTAGAAGAGATGAGGAAAACAGCTTTGCGTCTTTCTACTTTTTAACTGCGCCGAGCTGTAAACAATGTGAAGACAACACCGCCTTCAGTGGTGAGGGGTCGTGAGAACAAAGTGGACGCTCAGAAACGTGGAATGTCAGGCTGCTCTGCCGGGTTGAGAGCTTCACAGTTTCGGGTGGCGTCCTCACTTCTTGCAGTGTTTGTGACACTTCGAGTGCCCCGTCGGCTCCTGGGAGAGTGGAAATCTTTGCGAATGAGTGTAATCGGCGCCATCGAAGCAGGACTCTCTTTGTAAATTGCGCTTCACGACTACTTACTGTCTCTTAAGGTGAGTTCAGGTCACTAAAACCCCGCAACATTCAAGGTTGCTTTTGTGATAAATTCTTTTAAGAAGATGGAGGGTTTACATCTAAGAAGATGTACCGACCTCTTCATGTTAAGTTTTGGATTTGGGAATTGTTTGGACCTTCTACCCGTTAAGCACGGAAGGGCAGCGTTTACATTTTTCAGAATAATTTTTCTTTTAAATCACAGGCACATAGTGCAAGGTTGTCAGGCAGAAATTTGCAGGATCGCATAGAAAATGTAATTTCTATACCATGAGATGATCCAAATACATTTAAGCTGCTGTTAGTGCTACTTACCTGTTGTGTTATAGCACGTTTAAAATGTACTTTACTCGAAAGCACTCCAGTACTGCTCAATGTATCTTTACTTCTTACATGTTAATGTTTTACTGTTTAATAATTTATATACTACATTTTATTTTTTTTCCCTTGCACTCAGTGAGCGAAGCCACTGGGTAATCAGCTAGTATATATATATATATATTACAGTGGGGTGTGAAAAACTATTTGCCCCCTTCCTGATTTCTTATTCTTTTGCATGTTTGTCACACAAAATGTTTCTGATCATCAAACACATGTAACCATTAGTCAAATATAACACAAGTAAACACAAAATGCAGTTTTTAAATGATGGTT
>JANRMT010062818.1:54604245-54639361 GCA_026402145.1 Polypterus bichir lapradei | reverse complement strand
AACCATCATTTAAAAACTGCATTTTGTGTTTACTTGTGTTATATTTGACTAATGGTTAAATGTGTTTGATGATCAGAAACATTTTGTGTGACAAACATGCAAAAGAATAAGAAATCAGGAAGGGGGCAAATAGTTTTTCACACCACTGTATATATATGAGAGAGAGAGAGGCAGAATACAAGGTTCCCTCTTAATCATGAAACTTCAGGTATATGAGAAGGTCATTTATTAAACCTTTTCATCTTCTAAACCACAAATAAGTATAATAATATAGTCTGAGTTAATCTTCAAATCCATGCCACTGGCACCAACACTGAATCACCTTCGCAGTAATTCGACATACAGTTTACTGCAGCCTCTGCAGCAGAGCACTCTGGGGCTAAATGTTTGTGCCGCTCAATCACAGTCCTAATGATTCTCACAGATGATTTTGCCTTCATGTGTTATTGGTCAGTCAGCTTGTCATACTTGTTGCTCAGGCATCTTATTGCATTATGTTAAGCATCATGATTTCAAAATACATTGTGAAACAGTTGGAAAAACCCAAGTAAGATCAAAAGGCAATTCCTTTGAATGTGAAACTTGTTAAGTCATTAAGGACTGAAAAAATATTTTAAACTGTATTTAATAGAGGAAAGATAAAATATTAAGGTTTGTTTTGATATGTAATGTTATTATTAAACTAATTATTTCAATTTGAATGATATTCTGCTGCTACCTGAGTAAAACAGAAGTACATCAAATTTGAAACCAAGGAATGTGTATTGTTTCCAATTAAATTCATGTTACTAATGTGTTCACATTACATAAATTCACCAAATTGAGGGGTTGCCAGAAAAGGATTCGTTGTCCCAAGTGACGGAATATATCAGTAATAAAATTAATTCTCAGATAGAAAATTGGGTTTTGTTTCTAAACTTTTATATAATGCAAATTATTAGCACAAGCTCAAATGATAGAAGAATTGACATTGATTCGAAATATACTTATGGCCTTTATGCATTGGCTACAATTTTTGGTTATGGTAGATTTTGACCATTGTGAGATATGGCCGGACAGTCATCCCGGCCAGTACCCCCAGGCCGCCAGGTGGAGCCATCCCTGTATCATGGAGGGGCCCCAAATTCCAGCAGGGAATTGGAGTCTTCCAGTGCAACCCTGCTGGATAACGTGGGGGCCACCAGGAGACGCTGCTGGGAGGCCCAGAGACATTGGTGTTTACAACAATCCGGAAGTACGTCATAGTCACGGGGACGGAAGGACCGACGACTTCCGGGATGAAGAAAAAGGACTTTTTATATAACCCAAAAGTGATGGGGAATCATGGACTGAGGGATGAAACACTTCTGGGTTAAGCAGTACAAAGGATTGTGGGAAACCCAGACGGGTGAGCTGAGCTGGGTGGCAGGGTGGCAACGCATCTGGGAGAGGAGGATTGTGTATTGATTATTGATTGTATTGAGATTTATGAATATAGTGGAGAGGAGGGTGCTTTGTGCACTTTATTGTGTTAATAAAACAAATAATTGGACTTTTATCTGGTGTCTAGTCCGAGGGTTCAAGGGGACGAATGCGCCCTCTATCTACCACACCATCAATGTAGTTTTTAATATTGCCTTAACTTAAGAATTTTTTCTTGTATTTTCTGCATCTTAAGGGTGATAAAGGCGAACACGGATCTCATGGTTTACCTGGTTCAATAGGAGGCTCTGGACCAAAAGGACACAAGGTCTGTGAAACTTCTAAGCATTCTTAAATGCTTCCCAATTTATAAAATCTTAAAATAAAAAGAACCCAGGGTGTGGTCAAGACTTTTTCACACAATGATTAATAATATTGAAACTTAATTCTTTAACTCCAAGAGAGTCAAAGTATTGTACAGTTTTCTTTTCACAAGGTCTCTTATATGGCCTGCTGCCTTGTGTAACATGTCACATGCATGGAACTCCAAGTTGAAAATTTTCTTTCTAAGGTCCAGTCAGTTTTTAATGCTGGTTTTGACCTTGCAAATGAGCTTTGTATGTTTGTCGTGAATGTTAAGTATTAGGAAGATGCATGAAGATATTTAAAAAAGCATGTTGTCTGGGATCTGATCTAAAAAGTATTTTAGGAATGGCAGGAAACTAAGAAGTATTATAAATAAAAGATATAGAAGACTCGCTCACGTTTTCAGTTGGAGATTTTCAATAAAGGCCTTTAGAAAAACTAATGCACACTGGGCATTAACATTTCTTTTTTTGGGAGTCTAACAAATGGCGCAGAATGCTTCTCTTTGGGTACTTTTGTACTCAGACCAACTTATCTGGGGTAACTTATCTTTGAACTTTAAACCACAGGGAACTTATTAAAATTGTTTTACATCCTCCAACCATCTGAAGTTGGTCAATGTATAAAGTAAGGTGATAAAGTTTATTATTTTGGATATAGAAATCTCAAATCTCCATTGTAATGGGAGACAGGGATGGATGGCTTCTTACCTGGACAAAATGCCCACATAATGGACAGACAACATTAGTTGATGGAATCTATGAACAGGATGGCTAGTGTTTTCTCTTCTGGGCAGAGCAATGAAATGGAAAGACAAGGGGAGACTGGCTATTAGGGTTGGATAAACCCCCACCAAATGCGGTGGGTGGCAATGCATCTTTGCTTAAGCACCTATGTGCACATCTTAAGGGCAGCCTGAGACTTGTGGTCCAATTTAGCAGTCCTTCTGGAGGTTGTGGGTGCTGCCAAGAATGGATATCCATATTCTGAAGCAGTTTCACCTCACCTGGAAGTGCTTCCTTCGTACAATGTTGCGATGCCAGAAGTATTCCCAAGTCTGGCATAAGGGTGACTTGGAGGAGGACAAAGCTCATCTGGGTAGGGTTACAGGAAGGACAATCAAAAGAAGGAATTATGCATTGCATGTTGTGTTGTTGTGAAAGGTACTGCCTCATGTGAAAAGATCTATTTGTGCGTTTATAGTTGTGTCAAGGGTTTGGAGCTCCAAGACGCCCCCAGAGACCATATAAGAAATAGATGACATTCATTTTGCAGATTATTAGCATGTGCTCCCATAATGCTGCTTTCTAAACCAAAGGGGATATCTATCCTTCAGCAGTGATGAAATCTTGTTAATTACTTGCTTGATTAAATTGCAACAGACTGAGAAACAATCCAAAGTTCTTAGAATGGCATTAGCTGTTGATAGACAATAAAACATAACATCCTGTAAAACATTGTAATGATGCTGAACTAAAAATAAACTTAGAGGATTTTAAATGAAAAATATTTGCTGAAAGCAAAACAAAGATGGAAAAACAGTGCAACATGAAGGGACTAGTTTAAAAAAAAAGATTCTAATGCAGCATGATTAATAAATTTTAAGGACTATCGCAGGAATGCTGCAAAAGAGAAGGAAATTATTAAAGACTGCTGTAAAACAAACAGGAAGACACACTAGACAGAAAATAATGCAGGAAATATGTTAACACTACAAAACTGAAAAAGGGAAGCAATTATGAAATGAGGTTAGATGAGTTTATTTCCAGAATCTTTCGCCTGTACCACTCATCTCATGACTCATGCTGTTCCCACTCCTGTGGATGTGTGACCAGTTTCTTCCCAATACTTGTATACACCAATAATGTGAACTGTCTCATAGTTATGCACTATTACTCAGAGTAGAGCAATGGTCTGACCTATTACAGTAATGTAGCACTGCCTAGCTAGATGTGCTAACACAAAAAGTTGTGGGAGGGGTTGTGAGGATGTCCTTGATTCAAAGTAACATGAAAAATTAACTATAAACCATGACAGTTGATAAAATTTGTAATTATTCAGCTGCCACAGATTACAGAAACCTGATTGCAGGTTTGCTTACGCTAGCATATATACTGCTCAAAATAATTAAAGGAACACATCAAGTCAATGAAACCTCTGGGATTTCGATCTGGTCAGTTAAATAGCAGATGGGGTTGTTAATCAGTTTCAGCTGCTATGGTGTTAATTAAATTAACAACAGGTGCACTAGAGGGGCAACAATGAGACGACCCCCAAACAGGAATGGTTTAGCAGGTGGAGGCCACTGATATTTTTCCGTCCTCATCTTTTCTGACTGTTTTTTCACTAATTTTGCATTTGGCAATGGTCAGTGTCACTACTGGTAGCATGAAGCGATACCTGGACCCTACAGAGGATGCACAGGTAGTCCAACTTCTCTAGGATGGCACATCAATATGTGCCATTGCCAGAAGTCTTGCTGTGTCTCCCAGCACAGTCTCAAGGGAATGGAGGAGATTCCAGGAGACAGGCAGTTACTCTAGGAGAGCTGGACAGGGCCACAGAAGGTCCTTAACCCATCAGCAGCACTGGTATTTGCTTCTTTGGGTAAGGAGAAACAGGATGAGCACTACCAGAGCCCTAAAAAATGACCTCCAGCAGGCCACTGGTGTGATTATCTCTGACCAAACAATCAGAAACAGACTTCATGAGGGTGGCCTGAGGGCCCGACGACCTATAGTGGGCCCTGTGGTCACTGCCCGGCACCGTGGAGCTCGACTGGCATTAGCAGTAGAATACTGGAATTGGCAGGTCCACCACTGGTACTCTGTGCTTTTCACAGATGAGAGCAGGTTCACCCTGAGCACATGTGACAGACTTGAAAGGGTCTGGAGACGCTGTGGAGAACTTTAGACTGCCTGTATCATCATTCAGCATGACTGGTTTGGTGGTGGCTCAGTGATGCCCTGGTCCAGATCTGGTAGGAGATCCCCCAGGACACCATCTGTCATCTCATAAGGAGCATGCCCCGATGTTGTCAGGCATGCATACAAGCACGTGGGGGCCATATAAACTACTGAGTATGATTTTGAGTTGCTGCAATGAAATTTCGGCAAAATGGACTCACCTGACGCATCATTTTTTCACTTTGATTTTCAGGTGTCTTTGAATTCAGCCCTCTGTAGGTTGATAATTTTAATTTCAATCAAACAATGTGGCATCCTTTCGTTCTTTACACATTACCCAGTCCATATCAGTATAGATATCAGGTGTCCCTTTAATTTTGTTTTCAAAATGTTCCTTTAAATTTAGCATTTTATTATAGTCTTTTGCTGGAATATTTTGGATTTTTCTTCAGTATTGTAGTAGTTTTCTGTTTTTTTTTTCTTTTTTGCTCTCTCTCAGTAATCTTTTATCAGGCCAAGATTAAACCTGTGGGAGTTTCACATTAGGATCGCAGCATTCTCCTTTAATGCCAGTATAGGTCTTGCAGGTGATTCAAGTGATGACACACCAGAGATTTAAAATATGCTGGTCATTCCATGGCATACATCCTCACTTCAGAATAGACTGCAGATACCAACTGTTATGTATTCTGCTACCACTGCTGCTCACCACTACTGGTACATTTTCCTCCTTTAAAGTGTATGCCAGGAAAACATCCTGTGAGATCCAGTTGACAAACTAATAATAGTAGTGGCAGTAGTATTGTCACATATTATTGGTGCACAGAAACAGCAATAGGTCTGATCAATTTTTAACTGGTTTTTGTTTGTTTCTATTTAAGGGAAATACAGGAGATCCTGGAGTTAAAGGAGACAGTGTAAGTATTGTTTTGACTTTACCATTATTGTAGCTTACACAGCATATCTGTGTTTCTTTGTATGCTACAAATATAAAATAATATTAAGGGAAACAATTGAAAACCTCAAAGACCTTAGTGGATCATTTGTTATCTTGTCAGTTGTTGCATATACACATTTTTTTTTTGTGAAAAGAAGAAATTTGTGGTGTAAAAATCATTTATTACAACAACATTTATTTATATGGCACATTTTCTTACAAAAAGTAGCTCAAAGTGCTTTACATAATGAAGGAAGGAAAAATAAAAGACAAAATAAGAAATTAAAAAAGACAACATTAGTTAACATAGAAAAGGAGTAAGGTCCGATGGCCAGGGTGGACAGAAAAAAAAAAAAAACTCCAGACGGCTGGAGAAAAAAAATAAAATCTGCAGGGGTTCCAGGCCACGGGACCGCCCAGTCCCCTCTGGGCATTCTACCTAACATAAATGAAACAGTCCACTTTGTATTTAGGGTACTCACGGAGTCACTTGATGTTTATGGTCATACAAACTTCTGGCTTTTAATCCATTCATCATTGTTGGAACATCACGGTGCTTTGAGTAGATGGTGGTGGCTTGCAAAGGACACCGGAAAAGGAAACAGAACAAAAAGGTTAATTTTATATTGTTCAATAAATTAATTCCTCAGTTTTGATTGTAGCAAATAGTGTAGTTGGGCCAATAGAGGAAAAATGAATATTTTTCTGAGTCTCAAAATTTTGTAATGTACAAACAGTTTCAAACAAAAGGGAAACAAAATAAAACTACACCACATCTGGTCTTCCTGCAAAATCTGGCAGTTTAATTTGTTGAACCTTTGCCTTGCCAAGCCAAATAAAGCCCATTACATTCAAATCTCACTCAAATGGATGTAAGTCTTATGTGAGTGATATTTGCAGTGGTTAATTGATCTAGTAACACAAGGACTTGTGCCACTAGAATTTAGACCCAGTACCTGGCTAAGATACACTCTAGTGACTGCCAGTTCACATTCATTTAGGCTGCAGTAAGGCTTATCATTAATTTCCTTCAGGTACAATAAACCTCAAGTCATATCTGCTCAGGTAATACGCTCGCTTTTTTCCTTCATAAGTAGATGTTTATTAAATAATATGATGCATGATATTTCTTTTGGATACTTATTTCGCAACTAATAAAAAGCCTCCACTGGAGTTGTATTTTTCTATTAAATATGTAACAAATTAAACTATAAATAAATTGATCTTGACTCTGTCTCTGCTTTATCAGAATTAAATACTGTAATCCTAAAATATTTATTACATTCTTTTTATTTGAATTGAATATACAAAAATGTACTTCTATATATTATTTTTCAAGACAGACCAGTTCAGAAGCTTCATAAACTACCTTGTACACAACCACCAAAGAATACAGAAAGTTGAATATAAATTAAAACATATAATATGATTCAAGGTGCCAATGTAGAAGACACGAAAACAAACTTCTGCATAGATAGGCTGACCAGATGTCCTATATAAGACACCATGCCATAACCAGTTTTTGTTTTATTTATTTATTATTTGAAGGACATTTTAAAATTGTGCTTTAGTAAATTATTGAGGAGCTGTACATGATGCTATAAGCAACACTGCTGACATTTTTGATATCACTTCTGCTTTGTGGTTCATGTTTTGCATTCTGTGAGGTGGTATGCTTTGTTTTTTTCATTGTCATCTTTGGTTTGATGTACATAATGCTTAGTTTAACATTGCCTATATGATTTAAGTTGCTGTGTAGGGCCATGTTCTACGTCTGCAGAGATTTTGTATGTGAAAGCAGTGGGTAAAAAATACAGCAATGTATTTCAATAAAAGAGTAATGAAGAACTGAATAATGTTTAAAATATCTAAAATAATATATACAGTAATATAAATAACTAACACCACCTTAGCAAATACCCAAACCCCTCTGTTTCCAAGAGAATCTGGTTGCCCTACATATAAGGTAAAACAGACCTCTAGGAACTATTTGCATACATAAAGCCTATTACAGAAATGCTTTTTAAGAAGTAGTGATATGGTAAACACAAAATTCAGACAAGCAAAAGAGGAAAAACACAACCCTAAGGGCAAGGCAAAAAAAAAATTAAATGATGTAAAAACCACACAAATAGACAAGTATAATAAGAACTACTGTAGCAAGCTTTGACTAATTGAAATTATAAGTCTATAACAAGTTTTTTGTGAAGATACTACCTAACAAAGCACACAGATTATACCTTATGTTAAAATAATAACCAACAGTAGAGAGAGTATTTAGGCAAACTGATTTTGTAGATGAGAAATGTGTTTTCTACAGATTTGTAAATACCTTAGTATCTCACTAATGTTAACTAGTCCCATTAGGCAGCAATTCAGTTCTACCTGGCTGCAAATACATACCTTGAATGTTATATGAATAGGTTGTGAACATTACCCTGTTTTGAATATATAAAGAAACCACTTCTTAAATCAAAATAAATTATTAAGAGTTAGATCAGTAAGGTTAGAGAAATTATTGTTTTTGTTTATTTATTTGATCTTTTTTTATTTTAGGGTGATCCAGGCATGCCTGGAAATATGGGTGTTCCAGGAGTACAGGTACACATTAGGAATCTCTCTCTCTCCCTCTCTCTGAATCTCATTCTAACTATTGTATAATTTGTGAAATAACATTTTTTGAATACTTTTTATAGGGTGAAACTGGACCAAAAGGGAAAAAAGGAGAGGTGTGTATTTTTTACTTTTGTTCAAGTAATTTCTTAAAATAAAGGGAATTAAAGGATAAAGGAAAGTATGAGACTGGTGTGATTGAAATTAGAAACTTTCCTTAATTTTTATTTTGCTTGATTATTTTATTTATTTATTTTGGTCAAGATAGAGCAAGGTGTTTTAAATGAAGATTGCTTCAAGGGAAAGATTGTTCATTACAATAATGAAGATTCAGTCAACAGTAATTGTATAACCAGCAAAGTATGACAGAAAACACATCACTGTCTTCTCTGTGTCTCATACTGAACAATACATGGCAGACCAAGCCCTGAATGCTCTTCTAGTTTCTCCAGACATCCTCCAGATATTCATTATCAATGTCAATGTATTTATAGAGCACATTTAAAACAACATCAGTAATGCTGTACACAAAATGCTTCAAATTAAAACATACAATTAACATAAATAAAACAAATAGAATTAAAACACAATAAAATACAATACAGCCAGCAGTAAATTGAAACAAACAAATGACTAAGATGAGGGAAATATCAGTATCACGGAAGATACGGAAGATCACGGAAAGCTAGAGAATAGAAATGTGTCTTCAATTTGATTTTGAACAGTTCATTGAAGGAGACTCATTAATGTAATTAGGTAAAGAATTCCACAGATGAGCTGCAGCAGCTGTAAAAGCCATATCCCCCTTAGTTTTGCACTTAGCACAAAGGATATCAAGAGACAACTGACCAGTAGATCTAAGGTCTGTGGATGGCTGGTGTATTACACACAATTCAGATAAGTGGCAGGCGCATACCCATGTAGTGATTTAAAGACCAGGAGCAAAATTTTAACATCAAATCTAAAGCTAACTGGCAGCTAGTGTAAAGGGGCTAAAATTAGAGATACAGAAGGAAACTTTTTTGCCCCAAACCAAAAAAGAAACAGCAGCATTTTGATCCAACGCCAAACTAAGTATCTGGGACTTAATGATCCCAGAATACAATGTGTTACAGTAATCAAGCCAAGAAAAGATAAAACCATAAGTAACTTTCTCAAGATTACTAGGAAATAAAAAAGCTCAACCTTGGCTAAAAGAAGAAACTGGAAAAAGCAACCCTTGACCACAGAATTTTATCTGATTCTCAAAAGAAGTTACTGTCAAAAATAACCCTAAGAGTATGAACTTGAGTCCACGAAAGAGCCAAGAAATTCAAAACAAATCTGAGCTTTGGCTGCAGGACCAGCTATCAGCACTTCCATTTTATTGTGAATATAGTCAAGAAAATTTTCAGCCATCCAGGATCTTAGTTTTATAGGACAACTGTGCAGCCGATTCATTGCAAAATTAGAAACAGGAATATAAACCTGTCTGTCATCAGCATAACATTGAAAATAACTGTTAAATTCCTTAAAAATAACTCCTATAAGATGAAGAAATATAGAAAATAAATAGGACCCAAAATAGATCCCTGAGGAACACCAAATTTAAAATGAACTGTAGACAAAAATGAGGAAATGAAAGTCACTGAAAAGTGTCTACCAGTAAGATATGACCTGAACCAGTTAAGAGCAGCCCCTATAAGGGCCACCAGATGCTCAAGCCGCAACAACAAGATCTCATGATCACTAGTGTCAAAAGTGGCAGAAATGTCTAGGAGGACAAGAAATGCTGCTCCGCCTGAGTCATTAATAAGAGAAATATCATTAAATACTTTCAGGAGGGCTTCCTCAACACCGTGATAATGACTAAAGCCAGAATGGTAGATCTCAAATAAAATTATTGGAGTTAAGATGATCAACCAAGTGAATATAAATAATTCTTTGTAATATTTTACCCCAAAATGGCAATTGAAAAATCGGGCGAAAATTAGCTAACACTCCAGGATCTAACTCAGCCTTTTTAAGACAAAAATGAGGGCACAACCCCCTCACTGATAGAACCATTTATAATAACTAACAATACTGGACTCAGGACATCAAATTCCTCGAGTAAGAAGTGTGGTGGAACAACATCCAGAGGATAAAAATTAGGTCTAATTTTTATTCCTTTGGTAAACCCAAATTCTTATATTTTTTGCCACCAGATTAGCTGGATCAGCACACTTATATTACAAAAACATTCGGACATATGCTCCTTAACTGTTTTAATTGTTTTTTTTCTTCCATGGGATATTATCACATGACATATTGATTTATGGTAGTTTTTTTCACTTGGCATGGTTAACTGTTAGTGGTGTGGAAAAAAACTTTCCTCTTAATTTCAAAGAAGTCATTCATGGAGACCAGATGACAATGCAGAGCAATTCTTTATTTGCACATAGATATGCACTAATGTCTCTGTCCATGGAGTGAGCAATCAATAATACAACTCACTTGATTTTTTGTTTTTCTACTACCATTACCTCATTTAATACATCACGTCATCTGACTCTTAATATGCATAGCTTTATTATTTCATCCAATCATCTAGTGCCATCAGTGTTTTCTGACTCCTTTTGACTCTCCCATTTACCTGAATGCTGCCTCGTAAATGGCGGTGATCTGCAGATTCTTTTAATAACCTTGGCATCACTTCTTAGAAGGGGTGTTTGGTCTTCCAAGCTAGTTTATCCTCACTTTCTAGAGGGATATTTGTTACTGATTTACAACATTCTAACCTTGGAAAATCAAGCTGGTGGTTTCTCTGATGAGGTACATCTCACATGTTCAAACTTTAAGCCACGTTTAGTTAACCCTTTAGTTACCTTCAGTCTTTTTCCTTGTGTTTTAATAATTAATTGGTTCAAATTCTTTCAAGTATATACTGTAATAATTTGTAAATGATTATATATATTAACTAAAAATTCCATATTAGTAATTATTTAACTTGAACTTTTGTAAATGTCTCATCAAGTAGCAACCTTTATACAAATATTTCAAAAGAAATGTGTTAATTCTTAAGCTATTGTGGAAATTATATTCACTACCGGCTATAAAGCATAAAATTCTTTGTTTAAGTCTTACAAAAATAATGCTGAATTGACACTATAAATGTAAACATTGAAAAATGGTGTGTTTAAGTTAGGAGTCAACATAAAGGCAGTAATTAGCCTCTGACTAAGAAAGTTAATGCATCCGTAATATTACTACTACTGTAGACAGTATTTGGAAACCTTTTTCTTTAGATTAAAACATTCTCCCATATTGACTTGTTCTGCTGAATTTAAAATATATACTGGCAGCAGAGTGCTGTTGCTAAGAGGGCTTACATACCAAGAGAGAACTCAAGAGGGACAACAAAACATCTTCTTGGATGTAAAATTACATGTTTTCTTATGGAATACTATAAAAGTAATATGATTCAGTTTAAACGTATTAAACGTAGTATGTCTAGCCATAAACCTGTGCCATAATTTTTTATCATATCCAATCAGTGTTGCATAAGCTTGGTGTCAGTTCCAAATATAATGACTGTGCTTAAAAGCACCCTGCAATTATAATGCATTCCTTAACCCAGTTCTTGCAGGCCAAGTGTAAAAGTTTGACATGCTTCTAAAACATCCATTTTAAAAAGTTAAAGATAAAATTAAGTTTAAGATAAAATTTATATTTTATATAGTATGAGGATTCTGTAAACAATTTCTAGTGGGTCTTTGAGGCATCTACTTAAAAATGAGAAATATTCCAAGAGTGCATCTAGGATATTCCATTTTCTTATTGACAGCATGAAGCAAGAAAATAGGACATTGAGATATTAAAATTCAGAGAATTCATATGAAACACTTGGGAATTAACATGTAAAATGTTTTCAAAACAGTTACATTTTTCAGTGGAACTTTACATTTTAGTTTTCATATCAATCTGTATGGTACAGTAATAAATTCAATTTTCAAATTACAAACTTTTTTTTTGTTAAGCGCAACTCTGAATCAAAAAGTATTTTATAGTTTTATGCAGTCGAACTTGGCAATTAACATATACAATTGTGGAATGTTCTCTGTAGGGCTAACATCAGTTTTGTTGTCTCAGAAAGGTAATGCTGGTGATTCTGGCAACAGGGGTTATGAAGGGAAGAAGGGAGATGTTGGTTCATCTGGAGCAATTGGACCACGTGGACCTCCAGGACAAGAAGGCATTCCTGGACAGCCAGGAGTACCGGGGCTCCCAGGAAAGCCTGTACGTATTCATATTTGCTCTCTATAGTAGAAATTAAAAAGAAGTTTTGTACTCTTTAAATGTTTATTTTATTATACAATACTGTATTTAATTATACCACATTGGCAAGAAGCATATAAAAAGTATTAAATTAACTGTTTTAAAAGATGAAAAATTTGGTGTGGTCACATACAGTATATGACATATGGCATATTAGTTGGACAAGTAAGTAAGAATTTCACTGTGCTTTATGATAGTAACAGTACTATTACTGCTATTAACATTATATACTTTTCCATTAAAGTGATTAGTATACCGTATATAGTCTTCATTTTATTCTGTACAAATTAAAAGTACAAGATAGCATGTGGAAGCATATGATTAATTTCAATATTCAGCCTAATAAATTAAGGTCATATTTTCTGTTGCAGGGCAAGTCTTTAACAGATGACCATGTAATTAAGTTGTGCACAGACGTCCTAAGGAGTATGTATTTCACTTTGTTTTCTGTTCTTCATTATGTTCTTGAACTGGGTGGCTGTACTATATACAAAAATGCAGCACATACTATTGTAATAAAGAAAGATAATGACATCAATTTTATACTTCTGTCTAGACTTTAATGGCTTCTTGTTAGTGAGTTACATAATACTGTATAATATTATTTCAAACTAGCTATTTTTAATTTATCTATTCACAAAGACACTTCCACAATCAGTACAGGACTGCCTGAATTAGATGCCAGGTTAGCAGAATGTTTAAAGATAATGAAATACAATGTATATAAAAATATCATTCATGCACCTTGAACTTCTCATTGTGCTGTTAAAATAATGAATGTGAGATTGTCATTGCCAACACTTTAATGTCAAAATAAAACTAATATTCCACATATTCCTTAGTTATACTTATTAAAATCAAAATGAACTGGCTCCAATAGAAGCTTTCTCTTGGGTTAATATTCGATTAAAACACCTAATTCCGAAATTACAAACATGAGTCTTTCAGAAAAGTGCCTATCTCCTAGCAGAAACACATTTCAGGTAATGCACTATGTACAGTCATGCTTCATTTTAATATATTGATTTGATTTTTCAAAAGAAAACTTAAGCCTGGGTTGATAGGTCTTCTAGGACATTTTACATTTCTTGTACATTTTTTAATTGTATTAAAGGTTATGAACAAAGTGCAGAATAAAATGATTTATACCCAGAGGGATGTTTTTCATTTTTATGTGCTTTATTTTCATGCCATGTATTTGTTCAATTAGAGTAAACATAAATTGAAATTAGAAAATGAAGAATATCTGAAATTAGTGCGATTTCTTCTTAATATATTTAGTATCAGAGTGGCTTGCACTGATGCCTTACAACTTCAGAAAAATGGGAGTGAACCATGGCCCAATAACTGTATGCAAGGAGTTGGCATGCATATGCAAGATTTTTGTTCTTAAATTCTAAAGATGTGCACATGTTATTTTTCAACTATGAATTTAATTGGGAGTGACTGGGACAGATGGAATGGTACCAGCTCTGGTGTTGGCTGCAGCTTTCAGCCATGACCATAAATTTGCAAGTTCTGAAAATGGATGGATATTTAACATTCCTGAAGCCATCCTCATCAAATGTGGAATATATACTGATTAAGTCACAAGAAAAGGCATTTGCTACATTATCTCTGAAATTTTATCACTCAAGAGTAGCATGGTGGCGCAGTTAGGAGACCCGGGTTCGCTTCCCGGGTCCTCCCTGCATGGAGTTTGCATGTTCTCCCTGTGTCTGCGTGGGTTTCCTCCAGGTACTCCGGTTTCCTCCCACAGTCCAAAGACATCCAGGTTAGGTGCATTGGCGATTCTAAATTGTCCCTAGTGTGTGCTTGGTGTGTGGGTGTGTGTGTGTGTGTGTGTGTGTGTGTGTGCCCTGCGGTGGGCTGGCGCCCTGCCCGGGGTTTGTTTCCTGCCTTGTGCCCTGTGTTGGCTGGGATTGGCTCCAGCAAACCCCCAGGACCCTGTAGTTAGGATATAGTGGGTTGGATAATGGATGGATGGATGATTTCACTCAAAATGCAAATGGTATTGTTTGGAATTTGGTAAGGAATTTAGTAAGGATTTTTGGTAAGTCGATTAAACTATTATCAATAAATCTAGTGTTGTTTGTCCACTCATTATACTACTCATTCAGAATTAATCTGTGGCTGTGCCCTAGACTAATGCTATTCCTGAAATGCCAATCCCAAATATCATAAGGAAGATTATTTATCTACTTCTGGGGCTATTATTATGTTGTGGCTGTAAAGTAAAATGAAATTAATGTAAAATCACGGTACATGATGGGTAACAAGAATATTCTATATCATGGCGTGACCCTTGTACTGAGTCCTGTGTTAGAATCTGAAGCAATTATTCAGATTGCTCTTAATAAATTCCTTGAGTAGTGATGATGGTTTTGGAGTCTCAGTACATTGGTCAGGGAATTAACATCTTAAGATTTATTTCAGTCCAGCATTTTCTTATCAAGTGCACATCCACGTATAAGCCCAGTGCACTATTCAATAATTACAAATATAGTAGAAAATATCATAAATAATGTTAGAGCATAAACAGAGAAAATTATTATATACAAAAATATACTGTATGTTGTGAAAGAGGAGCCTCTTTCTGGGACTCTTGCGTGGTACAAAATGATAAAACTAGCTTCTTTATAAAAAAAATTGTAGGTTTGTTATTCAAAATAAGAAGACATGAACAATAGCACAAGACAACGCAACATACTGCCTTTCAAGTCCTCACTACATGAGCATTTTATTCCTTCTCTAACTAGTGAGATGACTGGTCTGTTTGCCCATTACCAAAATGTAGTGCCACAAACACTCAAAACAAGCGTCTCTGTTATTTCTTAACCTTTTTCTGCTTCACCTTCTAATTCTAAGCTCATTGAGCCACTGGCTGAGACTGGACCCCAAATTTCTGTTTGAATAAGGGGAATAGCAGATTCTTAAAGGAAAAAGAAAGAAACCTGGGAGATGAAAAATAATCAAAATAGGCAAAATTCGTAACCAGAAAAGGAAATAGTCAATATGTCAAAGCCAGAACAAAATTATAATTGGAATAATTAGCCTAACACAAAATGTCCTACAACAAAAAGTCACATGAGGATCATTTTAACAATCCACAATCTTGGGCAACAAGTCTGGTGAGGTCCTGCGCTGCTTATGTCTGGTTGCACTTACTTAACAACATGGTAAACAAAATAACACAACATGAGGGCGTTAATTGAAAAAACAAACTGCCATTGCAGTGAGATGTGAAATAACTATAACAAAATATAAATAAAACTAAACAATAACTCTAAAAGCAGATTCTGCACTTTACAAAACCTTATCCCCAGCACCACTTTTAGAATCACAAATGCCTTGTCCTGTGACCATCAAACCCAGTGTTCCCACTGGTGACCCCAAGTACAAACTGAATTACTAAGCCCCAATATTTATTTAAAGAACCAGATACCATGTGTTATGTAACAAGACATAAAATTGGATGGTTTGTAGGAATTCTCTTTTGGAACATATAACCATTCTTTGATAACAGAGGTAGACGCTGACATTGTCTGCTGAACTGTCTGTTCACTTGCATACTTGCCACCCCTTTCCTGTGGTGGTGCTCCTGCCTACTGCTTTGCCAAAGCACCATTTCAATTATAGAGCGTACTGCCCCTGCAACGTTACACCCACACCTTGGAGTATAGGCACTGTGTTCTGTGTTGTAATCAGAACCCTGGTGTACTGCTACAGGATGTAAAGTGGAAAGCAGTGGTGAGCAAAAAGGACCAGAAAATGAATGACAGGTCAGAAAAATAAAGTTGGGGTGATTACCAGGAAGACAAAATGATTGTGATGCAAAACCAAAATTCAAAGTCAAAATGGCCTAGTCAAAATGTCACAAACTTGAAAATATAAATTAAATACTACAAAAGTTTGTATTATATAGAATAGAATATCCACAAACTTGGACAATGGAAGGCCATGATGTTGTTTTAAGTACCGTCACAATGACAACACTACATAGCTCTCTCTAGAAATGGGATTCTGCATAATAGCAAACCGATTCTCAAAATGGTGGCACGCAACTCAACAAAAGTCAAAAAGTATAAGAAAAAAATAAAATAGCAAGTGACACAAAATTCCCTGTAACTCTAAACACAACAAAAAATAGACAGTTCTTGCAGTGTACAGCACTCATTCTGCTGACAGAATCACAGGTACCTTCAAGCAAGAAATGGAAAGTGTGCACTGTCCAGACAATACATAAGAAGCACTAGGTAAAACAAAAAAGGGAGCCACTCTTGCCAGGGGTGGGAGATAGGGGAGAAAAAATGTGTTCTTCAGTTTAAATTCACATACACGCTATACATTTTGACAGGAAACAATTATTTGGTCATAAAAATGTATGAAGGTTATTAAGGCCACATTCATAATACCATTGGTGTTCCTTTTACTTTAATTCTATTTTTCATTGTTGCTTACTTCTCATTTTATTGCTACAAAAAGTCAATTTTGGTGATATAGTTGGGCGGGTCAGGTTCAATATCATGACATAAATTGTTGTGTCTTTTTTGATGATGCATTTCAATATATATAAAATTATATCTGACCCATTTTGCTCAGGAATGAAACAGTTGAAAGTGGTGTTACTATTCAGTATCATTATATGGTACACAAAGCTAAAAAAAACACTTTTGATTTAAATACTAGAAAATATTTTGCAATGAAGTTTTTGCCAGAATGTCACTGTTTTCAGCTTGTGTAGAAGGGAAGGTATATAATTCAGGCAATTTACTTTTTGGCACGGCTTGTGACTTGCATTCTGTTTTCTAAAAATATCTGTCTTTTTCAGACCAGCTGCCTCAGCTTCTTCAGTCTATGAATCCTGCCTGTCAGACATGTGAAACAAAACAGGGCTTACCTGGACTGCCAGGACCCCCTGGCCTCAAGGGCCCAGCGGGACAACCAGGTTACCCAGGAAGGATAGGAAGACAGGGATATCCTGGTCTTCCTGGAATGCAAGGTGCTCAAGGAGTAAAAGGTATAGCACTGTGAAAGGAGAAAACCTAAGACACCTCAGCATACATGACGCTACAATGAGTTTGTACAAAAGAGCAATTCAGCATTTACTGTTACTCATTAAACGCCAATATATGAAGTGCACAAAAAGGACCAAAGTACTTAAACCCAAAATGAAGTGCTTTGGTCTCTTTAAAATAAACTGCTCAAAAAAATTAAAGGAACACATTTTTAGTCAAAGTATAGCATCAAGTCAATGAAATGTCTAGGATATTGACCTGGTCAGTTAAGTAGCAGAGGGGGTTGTTAATCAGTTTCAGCTGCTTTGGTGTTAATGAAATTAACACCAGGTGCACTAGAGGGGTAACAATGAGACGACACCCAAAACAGGAATGGTTTAACAGGTAGAGGCCACTGACATTTTTCCCTCCTCATCTTTTCTGACTGTCTTTTCAGTAGTTTTGCATTTGGCTACAGTCAGTGTCACTACTGGTAGCATGAGGCGATACCTGGACCCTACAGAGGGTGCACAGGAAGTCCAACTTCTCCAGGATGGCACATCAATACGTGCCATTGCCAGAAGGTTTGCTTTGTCTCCCAGCACAGTCTCATGGGCATGAAGGAGATTCCAGGAGACAGGAAGTTACTCTAGGAGAGCTGGACAGGGCCAGAGAAGGTCCTTAACCCATCAAAAGGACCGGTATCTGCTCCTTTGGGCAAGGAGTAACAGGATGATCACTGCCAGAACCCTACAAAATGATCTCCAGCAGGCCACTGGTGTGAATGTCTCTGACGAAAAAATCAGAAACAGACTTCATGATGGTGGTGGCCTGAGGGCCCTACATCCTCTAGTGGTCCCTGTGGTCACTGCCCAGCACTGTGGAGCTCAAATGGAATTTGCCATAAACATAATTGGCAGGTTCACCACTGGCACACAGTGCTCTTCACAGATGAGAGCAGGTTCACCCTGAGCACACGTGACAGACGTGAGAGGGTCTGGAGAAGCCATGGAGAACGTTATGCTGCCTGTAACATCGTTCAGCATGACCAGTTTGGTGGTGGGTCAGTGATGGTCTGGGGAGGCATATCCATGGAAGGATGCACAGAGCTCTATAGGCTAGACAACGGCACCTTGACTGCCATTAGGTATCGGGATGAAATCCTTGGACCCATTGTCTGACCCTATGCTGGTGCAGTGGGTACTGAGTTCCTCCTGGTGCATGACAATGCCCGGCGTCATGTGGCGAGAGTATGCAGGCAGTTCCTGGAGGATGAAGGAATTGATATTATTGACTGGCCTCCACACTCGCCTAACCTAAATCCAATAGAACACCTCTGGGACATTATGTTTTGGTCCATCCGACGCCACCAGGTTGCACCTCAGATTGTCCAGGAGCTCAGTAATACCCTGGTCCAGATTTGGGAGGCGATCCCCCCAGGACACAATCCATCATCTCATTAGGAGCATGCCCCAATGTTGTCAGGCATGCATACAAGCACGTGGGGGCCATACAAAATACTGAGTACGATTTTGATTTGCTGCAATGAAATTTCAGCAAAATGGACTTGCCTGAAGCATCATTTTTTCACTTTGATTTTCAGGGTGTCTTTGAATTCAGGCCTTTGTAGATTGATACTTTTATTTTTTTATCAAATGATGTGGCATCGTTCCTAACACATTGCCCAGTCCATATCAGTATAGATATCAGGTGTCCCTTTAATTTTTTTTGAGCAGTTTATAAATTGCATATGATTATGAGGCATCATTACTCTCATTTCTAGTTATCTTTTATTTATAAGTTTCTATGGCAAAACTCAAGACCATATTTTTCTGTATAGCCTGTGCATACTAGCATTTAAAAGTGGGGCATGTGAAAGAATACAGTTTTTATCACTGTTCAGTGGAGTATTTGCACTAGTTGGTCTTTTGCACAAATGTAGGTTCAACGTATTGATTTTCCTCTGGTCCCTTGAATTATGGCCTTTGACTTGATATACATTGTGCCTTTCCTAAACATAATTCTTGGTTACCATCTAGACCTCTTTTTTAAGTTGACCTCAAATACTTTCTTTTTAGTGTTAACCCTCAAAGATTTTTTTCAGCTCGCATTAAGGAGATCATGGGTTCACATCCTGTGTTCTCCCTGCATGGAGAGCACTTTGAGTAGTGAGAAAAGCACTGTATAAATGTAAAAAATTATTATTATTATTATTATTGCTACTGTATCCATCTGAATACTCTTTGCAAGATGTATTTGTTTTTTTCATACCAGAATTTTCCTTTATGTGTGCAGACTTCTCTAATGTTAACAATTAACATATGAAACTAATAATGTTTATCCCCTTTTTTGCTAATTGCTAACTACATGCAAATATGCACCCTCTGTTTTTACTGGCATCTGATCATTGTGGTACCCTTTTGCAAAATACACTAATACAGATTTAAATATTAAGAAAACTGAGAGCCTCAAAACCATCAGGGCAGAAAAATATATCAGCTAAGAAGTGCCTAAATTAAAATGGCAAAATCTAAAGCAAAATCAAATGGTTCTGAAGTGAAATTGGCAAGTCACAAATAACAAGCAGACTACACACTCCACAAGACTGTGGGGTTGTCCAGTATCAACACTAACCACCATGTGGGCAGATGTTTTTTGGTCAGAAAACATTTGAAAAAATGATTTTGTACATAGCTGTTATTTCTACACCAGGACACCAGGTTTCCTTAAAATAGGGGAATCATACTGCTGGTGACTTTTCTGTGAAGTGGAAACACTACGCGTAAGACTTTCCTCATGGCTTTTTCAAATTTGGTGTTGCCATTTTAATGCCTAAAATATGGGGCTCAAGCCTTCAGGTTCCATCGGTAACCTAGAAAGTTCAGGTTTTATATGTGAATGGACACCCACTGTGGAGCCAATAGAGCTAGGCCCATCACCTGGAAAAACAAGCTTGAAGCACCTAGCATGAAGACAATTTCACATACTACAAAAGCAATATTTTTATAAATAATAAATTACTTTAACAAGATGTTAGAAAATTTGAAAAAAAATTGCTTACGACGACAAATTTGAAGGTTGTTTTAAACATTTTAATAATAAGTTAAATTACTGAGGGGAGTCTATTACTTATTTTACACAACATCTGGTGGAGCTGTCCCCTGCTGATCCTCCGTGCTGAAACACCGCTGGTTAACACAGTTTCTTACAGTAAACAGTTTAATTGCCGTTTTAAATAGAAAAGCTGCTCTCTTTTGGAGGCATGGTCTCATAATAATCACCAAAACCATGTATCAGTCACCGGGCCTATTTTGGATTTTTTGCTTACTCAAAAAGATACCCGTTTTCAACATAGGCAATCTGATATGTTAAAGTCAGTCCCTTATTTTATTTGATATGTTTATAAAAGTGCTGTTTGTGTATTTAGTCTGCTGTATTATTAGGACTCTGTGAGTGTGGCCCTAACAGGTGTTTAGAATGATTTGGGATGTGTGTGTTCATGTGTATCCTGACTTACTGCTGACTTTGTTCTTTAGTTTCCTTCCTAAAATATTTAAATCAGGATCTTGTTGATACAACATTGTACTACTGGCTGGTTTCCTAATGGTTGCATTTGTACTAATGTTTATTCATTGTTTAAAAGAGAGAAGAGAAACCCAAGTATAAAGAGGAAACATTAAAGAAATTAATATTTAGGCTCTGCAGAATTAGTTCACGTGTACAATAAAATTCATTAGCTCAGTCAGTGAAGTACACCCAGATACCAAAACATATTTTCTATTTTTTCATCTTTCTTTGATTTCAGCTTGTCACATATAGACATACAGATAAGGTTTTTGTGGGTTGCAGATTGCATTTCTAACATTTATTATTAGTTTGGAAAACTTTTTAAAGTAGTTGAAATTAAATTGCATCTCCTCCAATGCAATTTTGCCCCTTTTCTTGTTCGTGGACATTTTGTAGGTTCTTTGTGTGTTTTTGCTAGGGAGGTTGCCCTTGCTGGATGACTGGTGAATGAGAACTACCCACTTGTGAACTGTATAAAGGTCAGTGCTACTCATTTTTGGGTCATCCCAGACTGTGTATATTTCCTAGAAACTTGGTATACAATTTTCTTTGTTTGTAGATTGCCTATAAAAACATTGGCTTTGACTTTTGACTTGATTACTGCAATTCCTTATATTATGGAATTAGAAAGCCCTTTCTCGACTGCAGCTGGTGGAGAATGCTGCTGTTAGATTTCTCAGTGTGTAAGCACATTTTGCCAGTATTAGCTACCCTACACTGGCTTTCCATTTGCTGTCACATTGATTTTAAAATTTTAATGTTAGTTTATAACATTATAACAGTCTTCATGGAAGTGCTCCTGCCTATATGGTTAACCTTTTAGCACCCTATACTCCTACCTGTGCCCTTAGATCTGCCAACCAGCTCTTGCTTGCTACTCTGTACACTAGGCATTTCCGAGTTAGTTCTGTTATGGTTATTGTTATCATTATTTTGTACATCACTTTGGCTCAACTGCAGTTGTTTTAAAATGTGCTATATAAATAAATTGAGATTGACATTGACAATGACCCTAAGCACTAAGCAAAGACAACACAGGAGTTGCTTAGGGTCAACTTTGTGAATTTTCTTGAGTTGGGATGTCACAAGAACCAATATTTTGGTAATAATTTGGTGTCAATGTTTGAAAACTTAATAGTACCAGTTTTTTTTACAGTGCCAGGAATACCAAGAAAATCTTTATTACACAATAATACATTATAGAAACTGAGTAAAAACTAATAATAATAGTAATAATAATTAATTACATTTATATAGAGTTTTTTTCCATACTCAAAGCTCTTAGACAGAGGGGAACCACTTCAACCATCACCAATGTGTAGCGCCCACCTGGATGATGTGACAGCAGCCATTTTGATGAAAGGGTAAGAGAGATAGCCAATTAGAGACAGAGGATAATTAGGGAGCCAGAATGGATAAGGATGTGATGGACAACTTAGCCAGGACATTGGAATACACCCTGCTTTTTTGGTGGATGCCCTTTAATGACCACAGAGAGTCAGGACCTCAGGTGTATGTCTCATATAAGAATGGCTGACTATTGTGGTGGTACACAACAGGATCAACACATGTCAAAAAGAAAACAGCAGAAGTCATGTTTGGAAAGACATTGGTGTTTGTGCAAGAGAATTTCAGTGCACAAGTGCAGGGAACTGTACTTGTTATTTAAAAAAAGAAGAAAAAAATCCAACCCACACACAAGGGGTCATGTTACTGTCACTTTTATCCCATTATGAATTAGTGTATGTTTTTAGAGCAATTGAGATTTAATCATTTAACTTGTATTACCACAAATTTGTAATTGTGATAAACATAACAAGATTAATTACTTTTAAGTAATGTACAGTACTACACAACCCCGATAAATGAACGGAGGCTTGGGTTTCATTCTCTAATTGTAATGAACACATCTAGAGACATTCGCAGTCTGTCCATTTTCTAATTGGCATATGCAGTTAAGGGTTGCACTGGACAGCAATTTACACGTGTCCACAGTTATGCATGTGGGAGGAATGAGAGTGCTAACAGCAGTTGTAGCAAGTAAACATCGAGGCAAAATTCAAAGGAAATGGTTATTTGGCTTGTCTGCATCAGTGACGACATGAGTTGCTCCATTTGCTAATATCAAAAATAATGTATTTAGTACTTTAGTGCTTCAAAGGACAAGGGACATCTCCGTATTAACATGACGTGTACAGAGTTAACAGAGATGTGTAATTGCAGAAACATGCAGTTGAGGAGGACCAAAGCAGTATACTTCATTGCTATATGTGAATCTGCAAACACTGAATGTGAGTGGTTCATTTGGTTTTTGGAGGCATACTAACAATAATTAGTAAACTTCATAAGTAAAAGCATACGTCATATGTTTCAATGGTAATTACAGCCAAGTACTTTTCAAATTCTGGATTTGTTCACAGGCTTAAGCAATAACAAAGTCAGATCACTCACGCAAAAAAGCTTGAAAACAGCCTAACAAAGACTGTTTTACAGGAGTTCTGCAATAAAGGTCTAATGTTAAACTGACAAGACTAATTTTATGCAGAAAGCTTTAAAGTTGTGATAAAAAAAACAAAATAAAAGAAAACAAGCAGGGACAAATTTGGAAGATTATCCATCCATCCATCCATTATCTATGACATTTCCGAGGTCAGGTCGCGGGGGCAGCAGCCTAAGCAGGGAAGCCCAGACATCCCTCTCCCCGGCCACCTCCTCCAGCTCCTCTGGGAGGACCCCGAGTTGTTCCAGGACCAGTCGGGAGATATAATCCCTCCAGCGTGTCCTGGGTCTGCCCCGTGGCCTTCTCCCAGTGGGGCATGCCTGGAACACCCCCCCAGGGAGGCGTCCAGGGGAACCACCTCAACTGACTCCTCTCAATCCGGAGGAGCATCGACTCTACTCCGAGTCTCTCCCGGATAATTCAACTCCTCACCCTATCTCTAAGGGAAAGTCCAGCCACCCTGCAGAGAAAACTCATTTTGGCCGCTTGTATCCACGATCTTGCTCTTTTGGTCACTACCCAATGTTCGTGGCCATAGGTGAGGGTAGGAACGTAGATCGACTGGTAAATCGTCAGCCTCACCTTTTGGCTCAGCCCTCTCTTCACCACGACGGACCGTTGCAGAGCCCGCATTACTGCGGATGCTGCACTGATCCGTCTGTCAACCTCCCTTGGAAGATTAAAGAACCATAAATTTCTTACATCTCAAATTTAATTAGTTTGAATAATCTGTTAAATATTACTCATTGGTAATATTTTTTTAACTGGCTAATGATGCAAATATAAATCTTAAATTAGGAAACCAAACAAATTGGTCCATTGACACACCAGACTTTAAAAGCATGTTGTTACAAAAATAGCTTTAAAGAGTTTGTTTAAATGGAAGTATAATGAACTATCTTGAGATTCATTAATTCAACAGTACAGATATAGTCATATTTGAATTTTTATATTTAATATGGTTTTAAGCAGTATTTTTCAGTTACTACACAGAAAATACTGTATATTTAGCATGTGCACATGCTAAGATAAATAAGGTAGTTTATGATATAATTTTTTTATAAACCCTGTGCTAAAATCCCCCCAAGATGATAAACCCCATTTGTTGTTACAATTTAGGGTCTTCATCTCTGACACACATTGTAATTCAAGCCATGAATTACAATTTTTGTTGGTTATGAATAGCAATACCTGTTTATTAAACTTAGAGTTGGGTGACTACTTGATTCTGTTGTTAGTGTTTATATATTTAATATTGTATTACAGAAGAAGACACACTATTGTTCACTTCAATAAATGGAAGTACTTTAATATAAAAGCCATTGAATGGGATTTCTGTTTTTGCTGTGACATCGAATGGTACAGAGTATCATAACATTTCACTGGTATTGGTACTGAATACAAAAATTCTGGTAATGTGACACCCGTATTCTTGAGTGTCCCAGCCAAAGCCCAGACTTGAACTTCTCTGGAGAGACCTGAAAATAGTTGTCCACCAACGGTCTCCATTAAACTTGACAGGATCTACAGAGAAGAGTGGCAGAAAATGTCCAAATCGAAGTGTGCAAAGCTTGTCATGTTGTACCCAAGAAGACTCTAGGCTGTAATATGCTGCCAAAGGTACTTCAATGAAGTACTGAGTAAAGGATTTACATATCTAATCCATGTGATATTTCAGTTTTTTTTTTATTTTTGATAAATTTGCAAAAAATGCTAAAATCTTGTATTCACTTTCTAATTCTGAGGTATCGAGTATTCATTTAAATGATTTTGGCATAAGGCTATATAATAATAAATTGTGTAAAAAGTAAAGGAGTCTGAATACTTTCTGAAGGCACTACACATATATTAAGAAAAACATTTTTGCCTATAATGTTTAGAAGAGTCATGAAAGCTTGCAGTTGAAATGGCATGTCAATTGGAAAGTGGAGTAAGATAAGATGAGAACCAAAGTTTTCTGTTTTCTAGGTGATAATGGACTAAAAGGAGACAAAGGTGCAAAGGGTGAAGGATATTCTGGCCCACCTGGCCCTCCTGGCCCATCAGGTAAGGTATTTTTAAGTAATATGTAGTATATATTAGGAAAAGAATCATATACAAGTAGTGAATTGGATTAATAAAATGTATGTTAAATATTTAATTTTGATTTCAATGCATTTTGTTGAAAAGCAATTACAGTAAGTCCCCCACATATGAACAAGCTCCATTCCAAGAGCACTTTCGCAAGTCCAATTTCTTTATAAGTCCAGCAAAGATAGCCTAGTCAACCAACAAACAAAATGCAACTCCCAACATTCATCTCCTATAGAAAACATGTACATGTACACCTATTTGTACATAAGAAAGTACTTTTAAAAGTTAATATTTCTAGCGCGATTTAACAAAAAATAACAAAGTTATTTTTTATTCTCATTGTTTTCCATTAGCTGATCTTGGTTCAGTAGACTTGCTTACCACAAGTGAAAGATCCTACATATGTAGACCTAGCACACCTCTCTCTCGCAAACCCTTTATCGAAAACATGTTATTGGTACTGTATGTACAGTAGAAATAGCTTTTAAAAGTTAATATTTCTACTGTGTGATTTTTGAGACCTCGACAATAAACTGCGCTGTGCTACGAAACTCTTAACGTAGGAGGGGATTGCTTGTCCGCCAACAGTGCAACTGCAAGTTCAGAGGCTCATTGTGTAAAGTGTCTGTCACCCATTGGTTTATGGGGCAACATTTAAAACCAGCCACTGACTTGGCTGTGTGCTGACTTGCTGTTTTCTCACTTGTGCATGACGTCTGTCTACTCTTTTAAACTGAGAAGGGAACGACTGAAAATGCTGACAGCGTCACTGCGTGCATGCTAGGGTTTCTAAGAGTCCTGAAGAGAGAGCTCCAGTTTGGATAACTTTGAGATGACAATAAAACTGATCTTTTTTTGTTTTTAGAAATCTGGGCTCATCTTCTTCTCTCTTGTGCAAGTCTGTGACCCACATATTATTTAAGCACAGTATTTTTGTATTGATTTCTAGTGCATTTTAACAACACACAACCAAGTTGTTTTTTTGCATGTTTTCAGTCAGCTGATCTTGGTAGACTCGCTTACAGCTAGCGAGCTCGCATACGTAGCAAAAATATGTGATCCATGTTCCATGATCTTATCCATGTTCTTTAGAATCATGCCGAAGGCTGAATGGTTCATGTTATACTAGTGAATAATGTCGACCATCTTTTTGCCTTGCTTTACTCTCTCAATTATTTTCACCTTTGTTTCCATTGCCTGGCGCTTCTTAGCAGTACATCACCGCTAAATTTACGCTTAATTACAGACATCTTGGACTTTAACTCAACATAATCAGACATACAGCCAAAAGCACAACCACCTGTAGAGGATGCAAGCACGGGGCTGAGAATGTAAGCAATAATAGCATGGGTTTTTGCGCTCTGCCTAGTAGCAGATATGCAAACTAATTTACACTCTGCCTCAGATTTGAAGTTACAGTACAATTTTTAATTTTTCACTTATTTAAATATTTTTTGATTTATTGGTCATACATGTTTGCATCTTTGAAAGTTTGTAACTTGATGGTTTGTATGTAGGGGACTTAGTGTATTACATTGTGGAACATGCTCAGAGAAAGTACAGAGCATATAGTAGCTAATGATATATTGTATACTTTTGCCTTGTAAAACTTACTTTTGACCATTATGACACATGCCTCACCAAATAAACGAAGAAATACATAAATTGATGATGTCTGACACATCCACGCAAGGCTTCTTGAACTTAAGTGCCTGGTTTTCCATGCTTGTTCCTTGCCTTGCTACACCTGAGTACATCATTACCTGTACAATCTCAATGTCTTTTTTTTCTGGTTATACTTTCACAATTCTCCTAAACTTTACCAGTATCTCCTCATTCCATTTTCTATAAGCCCTGGAGGCCACTGCGTTTCTCAGCATTTATTTTGATTTATGCTATTTTTATCTTGAACAAATCTAACCGGACAATGTTTTTTTCTGAGATGTTCCTCCTCATCAAACTGAATATAAATTGGCATATTCAAGACCTGCCTGGCCACAATAGGCCCTTAAACCCTGGTAAATTTTACAAATGAAATAAATGCACATTCCAATAGCTGGCTAGTTCCTGGCCAATAAAAAGAAGTTGGAGTGGCATAAATAATCAAATTGTGCTCAACTGCTTATCCGGCATAGGAATGCCAGGAGAAGAAGGGCACAAAGGAGAAATGATACAGAAGATAATAGAATGCAATTCCATGTGTTAGTAGACTACATTAAATATGTGCTTTTGGTGGCTTAGTAGCTTTCATACGCAGAAGATTGCGATTCAAGTGATGTGAAAATGTCATCAACTGATGTGTGTTAGCAGTGGAGGTTCTGTAACTACTTGTTGTTCAATATTCTTAAAACATTTTTAAAGTATATCCAATGCAGTAGTATCTAATAATTGGCAATGTAAAATATATATTAATACAAAATGACCAATCTAGTAAAATCAGTATCAATACAGTGGTGTGAAAAACTATTTGCCCCCTTCCTGATTTCTGATTCTTTTGCATGTTTGTCACACAAAATGTTTCTGATCATCAAACACATGTAACCATTAGTCAAATATAACACAAGTAAACACAAAATGTAGTTTTTAAATGATGGTTTTTATTATTTAGGGAGAAAAAAAATCCAAACTTACATGGCCCTGTGTGAAAAAGTAATTGCCCCCTTGTTAAAAAATAACCTAACTGTGGTGTATCACACCTGAGTTCAATTTCCGTAGCCACCCCCAGGCCTGATTACTGCCACACCTGTTTCAATCAAGAAATCACTTAAATAGGACCTGCCTGACACAGAGAAGTAGACCAAAAGCACCTCAAAAGCTAGACGTCATGCCAAGATCCAAAGAAATTCAGGAACAAATGAGAACAGAAGTAATTGAGATCTATCAGTCTGGTAAAGGTTATAAAGCCATTTCTAAAGCTTTGGGACTCCAGCGAACCACAGTGAGAGCCATTATCCACAAATGGCAAAAACATGGAACAGTGGTGAACCTTCCCAGGAGTGGCCGGCCGACCAAAATTACCCCAAGAGCGCAGAGACGACTCATCCGAGAGGTCACAAAAGACCCCAGGACAACGTCTAAAGAACTGCAGGCCTCACTTGCCTCAATTAAGGTCAGTGTTCACAACTCCACCATAAGAAAGAGACTGGGCAAAAACGGCCTGCATGGCAGATTTCCAAGACGCAAACCACTGTTAAGCAAAAAGAACACTAGGGCTCGTCTCAATTTTGCTAAGAAACATCTCAATGATTGCCAAGACATTTTGGGAAAATACCTTGTGGACTGATGAGACAAAAGTTGAACTTTTTGGAAGGCAAATGTTCCGTTACATCTGGCATAAAAGGAACACAGCATTTCAGAAAAAGAACAACATACCAACAGTAAAATATGGTGGTGGTAGTGTGATGGTCTGGGGTTGTTTTGCTGCTTCAGGACCTGGAAGGCTTGCTGTGTTAGATGGAACCTTGAATTCTACTGTCTACCAAAAAATCCTGAAGGAGAATGTCCAGCCATCTGTTCGTCAACTCAAGCTGAAGCGATCTTGGGTGCTGCAACAGGACAATGACCCAAAACACACCAGCAAATCCACCTCTGAATGGCTGAAGAAAAACAAAATGAAGACTTTGGAGTGGCCTAGTCAAAGTCCTGACCTGAATCCAATTGAGATGCTATGGCATGACCTTAAAAAGGCGGTTCATGCTAGAAAACCCTCAAATAAAGCTGAATTACAACAATTCTGCAAAGATGAGTGGGCCAAAATTCCTCCAGAGCGCTGTAAAAGACTCATTGCAAGTTATCGCAAACGCTTGATTGCAGTTATTGCTGCTAAGGGTGGCCCAACCAGTTATTAGGTTTAGGGGGCAATTACTTTTTCACACAGGGCCATGTAAGTTTGGATTTTCTTTTCTCCCTAAATAATAAAAACCATCATTTAAAAACTGCATTTTGTGTTTACTTGTGCTATATTTGACTAATGGTTAAATGTGTTTGATGATCAGAAACATTTTGTGTGACAAACATGCAAAAGAATAAGAAATCAGGAAGGGGGAAAATAGTGAAAAGAAACAAGTTCCCCATCTTGCTGTTAATGTCAGTTAAGACACAGTAACTTGTATTGATCACTGTTACTGTGCCTGTATTGTAAGCATAGCCACACAAGATGGCAAAAGGGGGTGTGTGGTATAGCGGGTCCACAGCTCGTTTAGCAAAGGCCAGTTTTTAAATAAATAATCACCACTCTCGCGGCAGCTTAGCGAGGGAGCGTTGGGCCATAGCAAGCCGCGGGGCGATCTGCAGTGTGGGCGTTTCTCACCGAGTGCACAGGTGAGGAACTGCCCACATCCGTGATTGTTCCGTGGCTAATTTGCTACAGCTGCTATGGTCCTTTGTTGCTTAAATAGAAGCGCGAGTCGGTTGGAAGGGGAGAAAAAGAAAAGAGAAAAAGAGAGGACGGAGGTTACATGGGAGCAAGAGGGGAAGCAAGTCGGTGCAAGAGATAGAGACACGCGGTGCGTGTGTGTGGAGAGCGAGCGCACGAGCGCTTGTAGGTAGCTGCGAGGGTCTGGGTGTTAGGCCTACACCCAGGAGTTAGAATTGGAAGTTGCTCCCGCTGAGCAAGCAGGTAGCGGGAGTGACCATGGAAAGGTGACTGGCTGCAGAAGACCGGAAAGGCAGCGGGAGTCGGGAGGCTTGGGCGGTAAACTCCCTGGCATGAGCGTCCTGGTTGTCAGGGAAGCCAAGTCTCCGAGACTGGGATGAGTGCCAGACCGAAGCCAGGGATCGGGAGGTCTCCAGTCTCGTGTGTGTGAGTGTTGGGAAAAGGGCAGCTGCAGAGAGCCTCTCGCCTGCTGCAAAGCCCAACTGGGAGAAGCAGGTGAGACGCTAACGTAGAAGAGCACTGGACTTGTTGATTTTTGAAGATTGCTTCCTAAGGAACATTTTAACCTCGTTTTAAAAGGATTTTTTTTTTTCTATTTTAACCTCCATTTTCTTAATGGATTATTTATTTATTTATTCATTGAACTTTGAGAAAGCACTGCACTTTATTTAATTGAACACTTTGACTGTTTTTGTTGACTATTTTAATAAAAGCACTGTTGCACTTTTTTACCATCCCCTTGCTTGCTTGTTGCCTTCACTGACTAGCTCACTCGGTAACATTATTGATGGTGTTGGGGTAAAGCTCCCAAACAGCAATGGGAGTGTGGAGCCAGAACCGACATCGTCACAGGGTGCAGCCCATAAAATATACAAGGTGGCAAGGCCATTACCGCACTAGTCTGCCCCAAAATAGGCCACACCCCAGGCAGTCAGGCTTTCAGGCCTGTATAGGTCCAAAGTGGATCAATGGTTTTAAAGTGGAAAATATACTTTTGAATGTGTCAAATACACAAAAATGCCTCTCAAAGGAGAGGATTAACACAAACCCCTGGCTTGAAAAAGAAAAATTACTTGGATTATTGGATTCTTATTTTATGATTAGATCAAGATCAAGATTCTTTATTTGTCACATGCATAGTTATACAGGACAACACGCAGTGAAATGCATCCTGATCCGCTAATCAGAATTGTGCAAAGTTAGAAGAATATCAGTTAGATTAACCAAAAGTCATAGACTGAAAGATAACAGTATAGTAGAACATAATAAATAAGTAAATTTATGTGAATAAAGTAGAATTAAGTGTTAAGGTACAATAGTGCAGTGATTATTGTGCAAAACCAAAGTTAGACAGGTGCATAGTTAAATGACACACCAATTCCAAAACAAGGTAAGGGTAGACAGCATAGTACAACTTACAGTCCAGTCTAAGTATGTGGGGGGTCATGGATGAGATGGCATGTTTTGATTTAACAGTCTTATGGCTTGAGGATAGAAACTCGTTCTGAGTCTCTCTGTCCTGGCCAGGATGCTACAAAAATCTTTTGCCTGATTTTAACAGATGAAACAGGTTATTGCTGGGATGAGAGGTGTCTCTGATAATCCTGAGAGCTCTGGTCCTGCATCTTCTGGTGTAAATGTCCTGCATAGATGGTAGAGCTGACCCGCAGCAGCAGCGTTCCGCTGCACAGATCACTCTCTGTAGGGCTTTACGGTCCTGAACACAGCAGTTTCCAAACCAGGATGTAATGTTCTGTGTCAGGATACTTTCCACAGCGCCAGAGTAGAAAGTCTTTAGAATCCCTGAAGAAACCGCAAACTTCCTAAGCTGTCTGAGATGGTAGAGTCTCTGCTTTGCCCTTTTGGTCTGAACTTGGATGTGTTCAGACCATGTCAGGTCTTCAGAGATGTGAACCCTTTCCACTTGAGTCCTGTTAATGATGAGGGGCTTATAGTCCCGCTGCTGTCTCCTGCTGAAGTCCACCACCAGCTCCTTGGTTTTGCTGACGTTGAGCTGGAGGCAGTTTTCCTGACACCACAATGTCAGGTTTGCAACTTCATCCATGTAGGCCATCTCATCGTTGTTTGCGATGAAGCCCAGTACCACCGTGTCATCTGCAAACCTCACGATAGCGTTGGAGGAATGCGTGGCCGTGCAGTCATGGGTGTAGAGGGAGTAAAGCAGGGGTCTAAGAACACTTGAGGAGCTCTTGTGGTAACACAGTTACCAACCCTCACTGCCTGTGTTCTGCCAGTGAGGAAGTCCAGCACCCACGTACACAAGTGGTTGTTGAGTCCTAAGTCCCTCAGTTTCACAAACAGCCTACAAGTTATTATTGCATTGAATGCTGAACTATAGACTATGAACAACAATCTCACATACTGTGGTTCCCCTGTTTCTTGTCCACATGGCTGTGGGTGGTGTGCATTACGTGGGAAGTGGCATCCTCCGTCAATCTGTTAGGATGGTAGGCGAACTGGAGTGGGTCAACGGTGCTTGGGGTGGAGGATGAGATAACTGAAAATGGCAAAGGTCAGCTAAGTATTATGGGAAATAAAGAATTTATTTATATACTTAAATGGAAGCACAAAATGGCAAAACAGGAAAAATATCAAAAATAAGGCAATATGGGTCCAGACTTTAATCTGGTAATCAACAATCCACAAAAACCTAGAAAGTCAAAACAGTACAGTACTCATAATAATGTTCTACAGTCCACAGTTTTCAATAACACTCTGCTGCAATCATCAGCTCAACAGCCTTTTTCCTTCATGAACTCTCCATCTTCTAGTGTTTACTCTTTTTTCTCTGCTTTCTGGTACATTGGTTGTATGCTTTTTACAATTCATAATATCATCAACCAAACACAATGGTAAAGCAAACTGAAAGTCATTAAACAAGTGAATGTGAAAAGCCTCAACTACTCTTCAGAATAAGTCCTTGAGACCCTAATTTTCTTGGCTCACAATTAATGAGGCCCAGCTTTCCTGTAACATCAAATTCACACAGGCATCTAGGACATGGTGACACATCAGCACATCACAACTGCATGACTTTAAAAGAAGAAAAAGAAACTAAAAATGCTCCATTTCCCTTTAATTTGCAGCATGACATGTTTTTCACTCAATAAATACATTTAACTGTATTATGTGTCATTTAACTGTATGTTCTGTTCAGCAATAGCTTACCCCATTGGGATCTGATGTGTGGCTACACCATATAAGTGAGAAATTAATACAGTGTGTATTTTCATATCTTTAACTTTTGCTTATATCATAGGTCCCGAAGGACCACCTGGTATAAATGGTGAAGGATCCCAAGGTCCTCCTGGAAGTCCAGGTAAAGATGGTGTGCCTGGCATCCCGGGAAAACGGGGACCACCTGGGCAACCTGGCATATGTGATATGACCCCCTGCTATAGTGCCTATAACTTTCAAGAAAATTCTTTCAATAAGGGGCCAAACATCTGAACACAACTCACACAGATGAGCTGCTTCATTGGACTCTTTTTGAATTCTATGGGTTTGAGTGGGTCAGGGACATTTTGGGTCTCAGCAAGTGATGACCCGTAACATGTCACAGGTATCACATCATTCTGCACTCCAAAGACCTACAAACATTTGAGATATGTTGATGTTTTTGAACTATTACTGTATCTTTTATTTAAATGTTACATGAATAATAACATTTGTAGAACTGAAGAAATACAAAATGTCCAAGATTCCTTTATAAAATCCTAGTCTAGCCAAGAATGGTCAAGTACTGGCTGCTTCAGGGAGAGGAAAAAGACATAAAATGAATGTGTTGCCATAACTTGGTACAGTAGATTTATAATATTGGACACTTCAGTGTTCATGTATGTGTTATTGGTTGTTTTCATGCCCATATTAAAAGAGATTTTATTTATTTATTGCCATGTAAATTCCAAAGTGCCTTTTTGTATAAAAAACATGCAGGCTGGCACAATTCAGATTCTCTTTTAGTTGGTTTCTCCCAGGGTATACAAGACATTTTTGAAACCCACTGAAACTGCAGGCCTGTGCACCAAACATCCTCAAGTTTTAATTTTATTTCCAGTAGAAAAGAAACTTCGAGTAAAACATCTATACTGTTCTGTCTACAAAATCGCATTGTCAATGCGTAGTAGATTACAGAATTTATTTATTTGTCAAACAACTAATGCAACTGATAGAGTTATATCAAGAGATGGACCTGCTTTAGATGAAAATGTCTAAGAAGAGCAGAAATGTAGTTAAAGAAATAAACAGGTAAAGCCTCATCAGCCAAAGCTTTGTTTGTAAATAGATATTACATTTTGGAACAGTTGTGCAACATTAAATTCCAAACTTCCTTATAAGTACCACTGCAGTATTGTCTGTAGTTTATTGGCAGAATAAAATCAGGCAGATACAGTAATACTGTGTTACATCACATCATGTTGTCATCCATCCATCCATTATCCAACCTGCTATATCCTAACTACAGGGTCATGGGGGTCTGCTGGAGCCAATCCCAGCCAACACAGGGCGCCAGCCAGGAAACAAACCCCGGGCAAGGTGCCATGTTGTCATTTAAATAGTAATTTATTTTCAAATTTTCTATACGGTTTTAAAAGGTACATTTCTTATACTATGCCATACAGTGTTTTTAATTATGTAAACCAAGCACTAAGTCATATTTTATATCATGTAAAATATAAAATAAAAACATGTATTTTTAAATAATATTTCTGATAGTTATTTGTTGGCTTTAAAGTGACTGATAGCTTTAAAATAAATAATTTAAATGAACTTACTTTGCCTTTCTTTTTTGTCAATAATGAATGACTATGTAGAAATAGGTTCTAAATAGATGCTATGTCAAGTAAAATGGGGGCTATGTTGCTGTAATACAAAAACACTTTAGCATGTTAGAGTGATCTGTGATGATTGTGGCATCATTTTCTGACACAACTCTCATTTTGACTTGTGTGTGTTCTTTAATGCTATCGTACGTGGTTGTGTTTGTTAGTCATCTTGAAAGTTGTGTTCTGCGTGTACTGAATTAACCTTTTAATTACTTTAGCATATTCCAATATACAGTGC
>JANRMT010062818.1:54585992-54599245 GCA_026402145.1 Polypterus bichir lapradei | reverse complement strand
GAAAAAGTGATGCACTGTGAATACTTTCCAGATGCACTGTATAATAGATAATAGCATGGTTATTGATTGTAGATACTGTAAGGGTATCGTTTAAACCTGCTTATCCAAAGTGGGGTCGCAGGGCAGCTGAAGCTTATTCCTCAGCCATTCTTAGTGTAAAGGCTTACTACTAATTAAGAGAAGTTTGCTGCTATTGACTTATTTCATCTTTTACTGCGTATTTTTCTCTTTGTTGAATCCCAGCCTTGTCACTGTCTCTGTGGATCTTGCATGTTTTCTTTGTGTCTCCATGTATTTGCTTCTGGGTGATTCTTTTTCTCCCTCCTGCACTGACAGTCTATCTAGACTCTGTACCCAATTCTACCAGAAGAGGATAACTACAACCCTAAAAATTGAATAAAGTATAACTTTGGTATTCTTCAAGTCAGTTATTTCTTCACAAACATGGTATATATGTATTTGTCATGGAAAATTGCAATCTAAAGTTAAGCATTTTCTATAAATTTAAAAAATATCTTGCCCACACTAGCTCTTTACAATGGAGCCAATGGGACATAGAAGAGCACCAATAAAAAATAAAAGGTTAAAAATTTACCAAATGTATTCTTGTTGAGTTTTGATTAAAAAAAAAGTTCCTTCTATGTTTCTGGTGTAGGTTTATGACAAGAAAAAGGATCTGGAAGTAATTATTTTATCTCATATCCCTGGTGCTATTTTTCTTGAAGTAATAATACGTTTTCTATTTGGTTGTGTGAGTTTTCACATAAGTATGAAAGTAAATCAAGACAAAACCAAACAAATGGCATGAACAGTTTACTATGATTTTGTCTTTTGAGAAGAAAATACACCCCGGAGGGATAAGGATATTGTGGAAGACTGCAAGCATGAGGTAGCGTACACAGCTAGTCTTCTTTTAAAATGGCTGAATCTCTTGTTACTGTTGCTTTTTATTGTATAAATTATTTTATAATGTGCATGCAACCACAAGCTGCAGATCAGTACTCAACAACTGTCATGGCTTGAAAAATGGATGCGATTGGTTTTTATGCTTACGCCACTGTGGACAAGATATTTTTAAAAAATATAAAAATAATAATAATAATAATGGCAGTTCATTAAGCATCTGGATACGTCCACATATGTCTGTCATTGGGCCAGGACATGCAAACCTGCAAGTGCCAAACCCACAGTACAGCTCAATGCAGTTTCTTTGGGCCAAGCCTCACAAAATTACATGGGATAGCTAACCATCAGAAAATCATCACCTGTAGGCCTGGCTTCAGCAGTGTATCTGGTTATCTGTGCTCATAGTGAGATCTGATTAAAGGGTAAGTTTGATATTTTTCATGATATATTAATTTTCCACATGTAAACTATGTTATAAAGACAAGCATTTTTTTTATAAATTGTAAAAAGCATGAAGCCCAATTTAGCATGTTGTAATAGAAATGAAGGGTCCCAAGGACCCTACGTGAAAACAAAAGCATTAAATCTTACTGAATAAGTTTACTTTTCAAGCCAAAAGTGTTAGCAAGTACAGTGTTCCCCTCACAACCCTGTCAAATGACAGCCAGCATAAATGATCCTATTGTCCACCGTTTCTGATGTCACCTGCTCCAGCCACACAGCCAGCCTCCCTCTCATTGTGGCCACACTAAAGCATGTATGGTGTAAAAGTTACCCCCACTTGCATTATAACTATAAATAAACTGTTCAAAAAAATTAAAGGGATCTCCTCCCAGATCTGAACCTGATTATCATTGAGCTTCTGGACAGTCTGAGGTGCAACCTGGCGGCATTGGATGAACCGAAACATAATGTCCCAGAGGTGTTCTATTGGGTTTAGGTCAGGTGAGCGTAGGGGCCAGTCAATGGTATCAATTCCTTCATCCTCCAGTAACTGCCCGCATACTCTCACCACATGCATTGTCATGCACCAGGAGGAACCCAATACCCACTGCACCAGCACAGGGTCTGAGAATGGGATCAAGGGTTTCATCCCGATACCTAATGGCAGTCATGGTGCTGTTGTCTAGCCTGTAGAGGTCTGTGCATCCCTTCATGGATATGCCTCCCCAGACCATCACTGAGCCACCACCAAACCAGTCATGAAGAACGATATTACAGGCAGCATAACGTTCTCCACGGCTTCTCTGGACCCTTTCACATCTGTCACATGTGTTCAGGGTGAACCTGCTCTCATCTGTAAAAAGCACAGGGCACCGGGGGTGGACCTGCCAATTCTGGTCTTATATGGCAAACGCCAATTGAACTCCACGGTGCCAGGCAGTGAGCACAGGGCCTACTAGAGGACATCAGGCCTTCAAGGCCAATCTTCTGAAGTTTGTTTCTGATTGTTTGGTCAGAGACATTCACACCAGTGGCCTGCTGGAGGTCATTTTGTAGGGCTCTGGCAGTGTTTATCCTGTTCCTATTTGCCCAAATGAGCAGATACCGGCCATGCTGATGGGTTAAGGACCTTCTATGGCCCTGTCCAGCTCTCCTAGAGTAACTGCCTGTCCCCTGGAATCTCCTCCATGCCCTTGAGACTGTGGTGGGAGACACAGCAAACCTTCTGGCAATGGCACGTATTGATGTGCCATCCTGGAGAAGTTGGACTACCTGTGCACCCTCTGTAGGGTCCAGGTATCGTCTCATGCCACCAGTAGTGACACTGACCATAGCCAAATGCAAAACTACTGAAAAAACAGTCAGAAAAGAAGAGAAGGGAAAAATGTCAGTGGTCTCCACCTGTTAAACCATTCCTGTTTTGGGGGTCATCTCATTGTTGCCCCTCTAGTGCACCTGTTGTTAAATTTCATTAACACCAAAGGAGCTGAAACTGATTAACAACCCCCTCTGCTACCTAACTGACCAGATCGATATCCCAGAAGTTTCATTAACTTGATGCTATACTCTGATTAAAAAAGTGTTCCGTTAATTTTTTTGAGCAGTATATTTACACTTATTTGCTTAGCAGACACTTTTATCCAAAGTGACATACAAAGGAGCTCAACTTAATTGAGTAACATCAGTCTAGGGAATGTTTTTGAACAAGCGCAGCAAGACAGGTTACAGAAGTTGATCACCACAAGTGAAGAGCAAAAAAAATTTCAAGTATCAAAAATCAAAGCAATAAAAGTTAGCCTAACCAAAAAAAATCATCAGTTAACAATGACAGATCAACAGCGCGATAAAACAATCCTTAACCACATGACAGATATTAACAGAACAGTAGGGTTTTCACTTGCTTTTTAAACACATTGAAGAAGTTGGTGTTTTAGATGGAGGTCGGCAGCTCAATCCACCAGCTAAGAGCGACACCTGAAAAGCATTTGGATTAAGATTTGATACCACACAGAGGTGGCATTACCAGATGCTATTCACAAGAAGACCTGAAAGGGCCAGAAGGAGAATAACACCTCATCTGTTTCTCTGTATACTGGTGCTGACCCACTGACTACTCAGTAGGCAAGCATCAAGGATTTGAACTTAATGCACGCTGCTACAGGTAGCTAATGCAGTGACCTTAAGAGAGTAATGACACGTGCCCTTCTTGACTGGTGGAATACAAGATGGACCACAATGTTTGGACAATCTGCAGTTGCTTGATAACATTTGCAGGTCTTCCTGCCAGTAGTGAGTTGCAGTTGTCCAGATGTGACAAGACTGAAGCCTGGACCAAAAGTGGTATTGTATATTTAGTTAGATGAGGTCTGATCTTGCAGATATTATACAGTATGAATCTGCATGAACAAGAGACACTTGAAATGTGCTCAGAGAAAGATAGCTGCTCATCAATCACCATTCCAAGGTTGCATACTGACTTGGCAGGTGTTATAGTGACAATGAGCTGCACAGAGATCGGGAATAGACTAGCTGGTTGGGATAACAAGAAGCTCTGTCTTTGCCAAGTTGAACTGTAGATGGTGGTCCTTCATCCAGGTTGAGCTATCAGTAAGACATAAAGGCACTCTAGCTGATACCGTGTTGCTCTCAGGGGAGAAAGACAGGTATAGTGTGTAATCAGCAGAGTACTGAAATGACAACAAATGGGACTGGATGATGTGGGGTGTAGAGAGAGAAGAATAGAGTACTCAGCACCGACTCTTGAGGCATCTCTGTACGTGTATGGTGCATCCTTGACAACTCTCCTTGCCAGGACACACTGTAGGATCTGCTTAAGAAGTAAAATTTGAACCATCTGAGAGAGCAGTCCTAGCAATGCCATTTACAGAGAGGGTGGCAAGAAGGATCTTGTGCAGATCTACAATGGTCAAGACTGATTATATGTTGGTAGCTCTAGCTAACCATAGTTGGTCGACCACAATCAGTAAAGCTGTCTCTGTCAAAAGGTTCCTTTTGAAGGGGGACTGGTTGGGATCAAGAAATTAATTCTGTAAAAGGAAAGAAGAGACTTTGCTAGCACATTCAGAAAAGGAAGGAGAGAAACAGGCCTGTAATTGCTAACTTAGGATAGATCAAGTGTTGTTTTTTTTTGAAAAGTGGAGTCAACATAGCATGTTTGGGAAATACGCCTGAACTGAGTGAGGTGTTAATGATGTTAATAATAATAATCATTTCAGAAATAATTGAGGGACAGATGGACTCAAGGAGATGTGAGGGATGGGGTCAAGTGGACAAGTGGTGTGGTCATTGGAGAGGAGGTTGGAAACATCAGTGGCATAGAGTGGAGAGAATTCGGAGAATATTGCATGATGTTTGGGAGGAGGCAAAATGACTAGTAGATGTTGATGAGAACTGACTGCTGATAGCAGCCACCCTCTCCTGGAAAAAGGTAGCAAAGCCATCAGCAGTCAAGAAGGTTGGAGAAGGGTTGCGAAAGGAGGTAAAGGCAGGGAACAGAGTGCGTGTCGTGTACTGCTGTTAATCCTGTCTGATTGAATCCTACCTTAGCATTGATGTTAGCAGAAGAGAAGGATGCTAGAATGGATCGATACTTATCCATGGTCTGCCTGAATCTTTGACATCCTCCATTTCCTTTCAGCTGTTCTAAGCTAAGTCCATTGACAGCAAAGTGCTTCAGAGAGCCCAGGGCTGGAGGGTCTTTTGTGATCAGTCCTGGAAGACGGAGGACAGAGATTGTCAAGAGAGGAGAATAATGTTGACAGCACTGGTATCGAGATAAGAAAAGTGGTCAGGAGGAGCGAAGGCAGAGGAGCTTAGAGAAGTGAAATGGGTGGGAGAAAAGGAGCGGAGGTAATAGTGCAAGGATGCAGTGCAGTGTGTGGAAGACTGAGAAGAGCAAAGCAGGAGAGAAAATTGAATGAAAAAGTGCTCAGATGTGTGTAGGATAATGACAGTTGCATCAGTGGGTGTGCAGTTGTGTGAGAGAATAAGGTCTAGCAGATTGCCAGCCTTGTGAGTTGGTATGGTGAGGAGTTCTGTTATGTTGGAGAAGGAGGAGGAAAGAAGAGCAAGAAAGTCTATAGCAGGAGGGCTGCCCAGGTAGATTTTCAAGTCCCCAAGGATTAGGAGTGGGCTGCTGTCATCTGGGAGGAAAGAAAACAGTCCATCCAGCTCATCGGGGAAGTTCTTAACCGAACCAGGAGGGTGGTAAATAACAATATTAATGTTCATTGGACAGGAGACAGTAATTGAATGGTATTCAATGATAATGCAGTTGCTTACAAAACCCAGAGGGCTTAATCCCCAACTCTTAGACACAAGGATACCTGTCCCCCTACGCCTACCAGTGGAACAGCAGGTGTGGGAGAAGTTGAAGGCAGAGGAAAGTGCTGTCAGTGTTGCTGCGTTTTCTGTTTCTGTCGGGGCCACTACTTGGAGACCCCTTTGGGTAGCGAAAGCCGGAATAAAGTCTGCTTTGTTGACTGCAGTACCTGCGTGCAGTTTCTGTATCTGTGGGGTTTTTCATGAATGCAACCTCCACGGACAGGCTGTATATAAAGAGTTTGGTATTATCCGCAGATTTCATTCTTCCACAGGAGGGGCATGGAACATGGAGGACTACTGCACCTTGAAATCACACATATTGTAAAATAGTATATCTATGTCATTTTAGGAAAAAAAGCAAGAAGTAAATTGTTGTGAGATTTAGCCATTTTAAATGGAGACCAGCTCTGTGTTTCACTTTGTTGCTTGTCTTCCTCCGCAGCCACAGGAGTGTGGTTTCCTCCAGCATATACTGTACTTTTCACCTTTAAAAGTTGTCTGCAAGTGCTGATATTGACATTATTCAATGTTGACACCCACATGTGATTTGTTGTCTCTGTTCTGTAGTCACCTAGACAATAATCACTGAAAAAAGAAGAACAAAAAAATCACACTTAAGGTTGCTCACTGTCTTTCACTAGATGGAAGCTTATTTCCTTATATCATAAAAATATTTCCTGCTGCTTCCTGGTATCATCATTCACACTTGTGCTTTGGTGGTCTAGTGATGGAAAAAGTGAATCTTAATTGGAAAACCGAATCTTAAGGCTTATACAGGGTGCGGCAGAAATAACTCCCACATTTCAAAGGGGGATTGAAAAAAAATGCTACGAGGTATCACCAAAAACTTTTTATTTCCCAAATGTAGATATAAAAAAGTTTTTTTACTTTTAAGTTTTAAAAATTATATCGTCCAAATGGTGGCCTTGACGGCTGATACACATTTGGAGCCGTTCTTGGAAGTTTTCCATCACTCTCACTAGCATGTCGGGCGAAATTCCTTCAATTTCTTCTTGAATAGCCTCCTTTAGTTGGTCCAAGGACCGAGGACCATCTTTGAAAACCTCCTGTTGCCCTTACTCTTTGAAACCACAGCAAAATTGTTTTCCGGTCTGGAACACTTTCATTAGCACGTAAACCGAACCGCGTGTGAAATACCCTGTGCGTCACAGCTACAGATTCGCCATTTTTGAAAAAAGCCTCCACTACAAAGCCTCGATGCTCACCCGACCACAGCATGGTGACGACTGAAAACTTTATTATGTACCGTACCTAACGGAACGGACCGCACCCCTCTACCTGCTTTGGGGACCCCACAGTGATTTTTCGAAATGTGGGAGTTATTTCTGCTGCACCCTGTATAAAAATGAAGTATCCTTTCACCAAGAATCTGTGTTAAGATTTATTATTTTCCAGTTTACTTTTGCTTTCACAAACACACCTTAGAAACATAGAAGGCACATTTTCTACACTGGTCGGTTTTAAGGTTTTTCAGGTTGAGATCTCGCATTGTCATTGCTGTAAGGATTGCTACTCCACATAATCCTCAATACTGCACTAACGTCACGGCCTTAAAGGAGTAAGTCATATTTTGAAAAAGTAGAACAACAGGGAGTCTTTCAGTTAGCATGTGGAGTCTTCTACTGATATTTAATCCCCAGATCCACAACTCATTCTGTATTTGAGAGGCTACACAGTCTGCCAGACCAGGTTTAAAATGTCCTTTGGATCTGCAAAAGGTTTACGACTGTGTACCACCATGACAAGGCAAGATAGGGGGCCGAAGAGTATAACTGTTTTCATGACCACTGCTACAGGTCATGCATTTACAGAACGAGAACTGCATTAGCCAACGCTTAGCTAGTGTTCCAATTGGAAGCTCGTGAACGTCTCCATTCATGATTGATGTTGTCTTCTTTGCTAAGAGTATCCCTGAATGCAGTGTAGTGGCTTTCAGCTGTATTTTAATGGCAATCAGGAACTTCTAATTTAAGTGCAGTGTTAAAGTAGCCAAGGGTGGTGTTCATATGTAAGGACAGAGGTGCTTGTGAGTTTGAACAAAAGTTTAGTGTGGTGAGTGCCGTTGTCCCACATGGCAATTAGGAAGTAGGTAATACATTTTCATACAAAGCCTTAAATAAACATCATTGATGAAGATTAACTCTGAATATGATCAAAATGAGAGGTGTCTGATAAGTTAGAACTACTACAAACAGAACCAGTGTGTCTTCTAATCAAACAGAGACAACTGAAGTGATTGGATATCTAACCTTCAATAAGAGATGTGCCAAGCGTAGCTCTCTGAGAGGAGACCTAGGGTTAAAAGTATTAAATGCTGGACAGGGTCTCTCTCTCTCAGTATACCTAGGAGGGCCTGAAAAGTCCTCAGTCCGTGAGAATGTATTCGGTGAAGTCTGAAATCACCAACTCACCACATTATTCAATAGATAAACCAGATACCAAACATTAAGATACAACATCTGCATTTAGGTACCTTCTTAAATTTGCTCAGTACCAAATAAAGTGCAGTGCCCTGACAAGGTGCAAAATTTAAGAAAAGTGTTAAAAAAAAAAAAAAAAAGTGCCCTCAAATTGTCTCTGCCTGGAAGGTCACAGATTTCAAACCTAAAACCATCAGGATACAATGTACAACCTTCCCTTTCCTTGTACTAACATAATTCCAACAGCCAACAGTCTGTCTCAAAGAAAACAGCTTTGTGTCACTTCATATTAACATCAGGATGCCATTGTTCAGAATCATCTGAGATGCTTTTTTCATTCAGGCACTGAATAGAAAATACTGTCGTCATCATCATAACTCTCACAGGCTCAATAATGTGCAGCAGAACTCTCCCCATGTAGTTAGAAAAAATGAATTTCTGTGATCATGTACCGTGAGCGCTAATCTCAAAGGAGTTAAGCTTGTGAGCATGAAAAGGTTCAGAGCTTTGTCGAAGGTGAGGAAAAAAACACAACTACCATTTAGAGTGTATTCTGTAATATTTGATGACTAATATTGCACATTTCTAGTAAATACAAAATTTGCATAACTATGTGGGAAATCCACAAACACATATGCATTAATATGTTAAAATAATAGTTAATAAGGAAATAACTGTAATTTACTTTCCTTCTTATCTCATATGATAAACACGGTAATATTTTTTAACAAAACTCTCCAGGGGACACGGGCCGTGTTTTGTCAGGAAACCAGAAAGATTTTAAAGGGCAAACCAATTGAGAGACACGAAACTGAAAAGGGTTAAAACTGGGACATCGAGAAGTGCCAAAACAACAAAGCCAAATGGTACGATGAAAATCGAGGTCAGCAGAATAAAACTAAAGTCAGGAACCCAATAGATCAAAAAAATAAATAAAACACCTGCAATATATTTAGCAGCTTTTTTTTGTTTAGTAGGTTTAGATTTAGAAGATTTTTTGTTATCCGCAGCCTGGATAAACAAGGTGGGCACCTTTACAACAGGTGACGAATCTAGGCGCCATACCCACCAACGAAGGGATTATGCTGTCAAATGGAGTAAGATGTGCATTCAAGGCACATAATACAGCTGCCAGAAGAAATAAAATTAAAAAATATAATGGGATGTGGGCCTACAAAACTAATACTGTCATGAAACCCAGGTGTCCAGTCAGTTGTACTTGTTCCCTTAAATTTGTCCAACGTCATTTTGAGATTTCACTCACGTTTTAAGAGAACACTGCCTACTCATTCTTAAGGGCCAGTCTCAGCTTCTGCCTCCTCCAAATTTAGGGATGACTTGCTGTGTTACACTTGCTGTTAAAGGCACTGTGCTGTATTGCATTCTGAAATTCAAATGAATTCAAATCATAAATTTAAACCTGACATTTTTGGTTACTTTCAATTGGACTTGCTGTCTCATAGATCACAGGTCCCAGGTTCAAATTCAGAAACATACTTCTTCTGGGTGGAGTTTCCATATCCTACCAGTTTTGGAATACATCTGTTCATAAAACACCAAAGACATGTTCTGAAGTTAACTGATCTTTGGAAATATATTATATTACATCTGATAATCAGAATGCAATACAACCACAACATACAAGATGAAAAGTTTAAGACCGCAGTAACTAAAAGAAAGATGCTGTATCAATGTAAAAAAGCACAAAATATCCTGGACACTACTGACATGTATTCACATCAGACTGTTTTTGTTACGTTTTTCTGTTTTGTGCCCATAAACAGAGTAAGTAACTGGTGTTTTGAATTCTGTCTTTTATTTATTACTAGTGAAACAGAACAGTAAGGAGGGCCCCACCTGGCTCCCTACTCCTGATGTCACGCCACCTCCTAACCTCGGCCCGCAGCCTCCGTCTCGGATTAACACGAATATATCACTCCTGCAAGCGAACCATGATGCATGGAGCAATGAGAGAAGTTGCAAAATCAACCAGAATGTTGAAGCAAATGATACAAAAAAACACGATCTAAATCTCTTAAGTAGTTCTTTCGTGAAAAGTGGACAGACATACAGACAGAAAGACGTTTGATTTTATATATATATATATATATATATATATATATATATATATATATATATAGAGAGAGAGAGAGAGAGAGAGATGGTCAAATAATTATTAAAAACAATTTTTCCATTATAGAAGTCTACAAAGAATTTAACAAAAGAAGTGGCCAGTCCATTTGTCATTCTCAACTGTTATTTAATTTATTTTCCCTATAACTATTTATTTAGGTCCTTCAGGTGTGATCTGATCATGCCAATATACAGTATATCATCTTTTTAATTTCTCTGCTGAGACATTAGCCAACTTTCTTAGTTATTGTTTGATTCCCCTGTTCTGCTTTCCTTTTTTTGCGAATTTTTGTTGGTTTTTGTCCCTTTTTATACAGTATTGATCTTTATTTCTTTTGATTTTTGCTTCTCTTCTTGGTGCTCCAACTTGATTTTTGTGGATTGGCTTGTTATTATTGATCAGGCTTTTTGGACTATTTAGTATTTAGCTTGGTTCTGTTGGAATTCTACACTTTGTTCTTGATTTTTTTTTACTGTTTTGTTTTTAAAGCTTCTTTGATCTAATGCATTAAAATATTAAATATTTATTATTTTGTTTATCTGTTCCACGGTTATTCAACAGTTCCTCTCTCCCTTTTTGAGGCTTGATCTTTTGATATGGGCCTGCACTCAAATTTAGAGCCAGCCCCGTCTTGTGCTTAAAGGCCTTCTTAGAAATGTAAGGCCTAGTTTTTCATTTTGAAGCCAATTTTGAGTTTCATTGGTCTATCAACCATAACACATTTTTCTAAGTGGTTGTGCTTTAACATCTATTATTACAATTTAAAATAAATGAACCTACTAGTGATGTGTTGTTTTATTAAAAAGATTATTTTTATTTATCACGCCTAAATTATATTATAAAATGCAGGTATCTGGTTCTTATCAGAGACTGAGAGAAAGACAGAGATGTGTTTGAGGAAACCATGAACTGGAGCTGTATTACACCTACTACCTGCAAAATGTGCATCGTTTTTATTAATTTATCTGTTTCGTATTTATACTAGGATATGCTACTGTTCAGTCAACTGACTGGTAAACACAATTTGACTTTGTGTACATTCTTCAAAGCACTATTGCATGCACTGTTTTTTTATTATAAACACAAAAAATGGAAATAGCTAAAATTTATAAAGCACAAACTACTCTTTGCAAATAGTGTAGTCCCTGATTTAATATTACTAAATCTTAGTAAGTTGCCTTGTTAAACTTGTAACATAACATATAACTTGATAATGCTTTCATTTGCTTTTCTTTAACCTTTTGCTATAAATGTCTCTTAGTGAACACTTTTTATTGATATCACATGAAGGGAAATGTTAGATAATGAATAAATAGTAAATGGGCCAGACTTCCAACCACTCCTTCAACTCAAATGGGAGTGCTTTCCATTTTAATTCATGAGAGTGTTTTCCAAAAGTTTTTTTAACAATATTTTAGTAACAATATACAGTATCTGGTTGGTTTGCTGGGAGTTATTTTAGGGTGTAGTTTTCCTATTAAAGTTAATGATAAAAATGTAACATATTTAAAAACATAAGACTCATACAAAGGCCTTCACTTTTATCTAATATATGTAAACTTACTCAACTTTTGATGCTAGAATATTTACGTATATTTTATTTCCTCAAGTAAAAGTTACATTGCTTAAAAGACTGAATAAAACAATCAAAAACAAATCATTAGTTAATATAACTCAGTATTAACTTTTATTTCTCACTGTATATTAAAATTAAGCTCCTTATTTTAGTATTCCACATCGGTGCGATGCTAAAAGATTTTAGATGCAGCAAATAAGTTTAACTTCAGAAAATGTTTTACTAATAGTAAAACAATATACTGTACTGCATACTGCTTATCAAGAGCATCAGGCTCAAAACAGTAAGGAACAAATCAGACAAAAAGGTACCACAACAAGGTTAGAAAAAAGAAAAAAAAAAAAAAAAAATATATATATATATATATATATATATATATATATATATATATTATAATATATATATATATATATATATGTAGCCCTCCCACCATTTAACTGGCACGTTACCTATGACATAGGATGAAATTTTACTGGTGGGATCCACATTAAACACCTCCCAATAAATTTTAATAACCAATGGGTCCAATGAAAACAATTATTATTTATAATTGTTACACTATTTCAAAGTAATGACTTATAAACACTCACTCCTTTTTATTAATTAATTGAATGCAACCACCATGTAAGCACTTCACACAATCATGGATAGAAAACAACAAACACACAAACAAACAAACAAAAAAAACAAAACATAAAACACATTTATTTAAACACACCGCTTATGGGATATTATCACAGTTCAACTTAACTAAATTTGTCTGAGTTTCTGCACAAGTAAAGTTTACACATAGAAATCAACAATAAATATATAGGTATATATATATATATATAAAAAAAAAATCGCTGGCACACTTAGTTGGAGCTCATATGCAGTACATAACTTCACGTGTACTCAAGGTGTCCTTCCAGAACTTTTCCCCACACTTCTCATTTTCCTCCTTGGTTAAACACAGGAATCTCACAGCTCCGTCTGGGATGACGCCAGCAGCTTCGTCTTGATGCAGGATTTATTTGCATTCCCTGATTAGTTGTTGCCTCCTGTGATATTTCTGACACTGCTTATTTGCATTTTCTCCTTCTGGGATAAATCATGTCAGACGTATTGCGTGCCAGCTTTGCCTCTGTGGAATGCGGCTGTGGCGGTCCTCCAAAAAGTCCTTATCACCGAGCTCTGTATCGCTTAAAAGGGAGAGCGCACGACTGTGCAGCTGTGTTTTCCTCTTCGACAGGTGAGGCATGAACTTGCTTGTTGTGCAAGTTCCCTTCCCGCTTTCCCGCGGTGTCGAAAGCCGCGCACACACTTAGCGTCAAGTAAACACTTCTGAGTTTACTATTATACCCAACTAGGAGGGTGCTATACTTATATACTGTATATATATATATATATATATATATATATATATATA
>JANRMT010062818.1:54512687-54580992 GCA_026402145.1 Polypterus bichir lapradei | reverse complement strand
ATATATATATATATATATATATATATAGATAGATATGACAACAACACTCATATCAATGACAAAACAATTACATTAACAATCAAGTTACGTTATTTTTTAAATTTTTCCTTTTCTTTTTCATAACTTCTTTAACACAGTACTTCTCCGCTGCGAAGCGCGGGTATTCTGCTAGTATATATATATATATATATATAGTGATGGACAGCTGGCAGCTCAACGTGGCTGGGATGCCCGAGAAGGAAAAGATGGGGGAAGGCAGTGACTTTTTTTGTCTCCCCTAAAACGCTGTATGGCAGCTCCCCTGGATTATGGCGGTGCCCTAGATTCCCGTAGGGCACCCTGGGACTTGGAGTTCAGTTTCACAGCCCTTTTGGGTGCCGCGGGTGCTGCCAGGTGGAGCTGTCGCAGGACCGGAGGAGTCATACTTTTCCTATAGCCCGGAAGTACTAATGGATCACATTTACAGGAGTCCTGAAGTACTCCTGGGCTGACTAAAGAATTTGAGTTCTCCATCTGACCCGGAAGTGCTGGCAAGTCACATGGAAGGAAGAACAGAAGCACTTCTGGGTCAGACACTATATAAAGGACTGCTGAAGACCCAGCAGGCGAGCCTGAGTCAGGAGGTGATGGACAACACTTGCTGGGAGTGGTGGAAGAGAAGAATACTGTGCTTTATTGCTGAACTTATTGTGGCTGTGGTGCTTTGGAGGCACTGTATATGAAGAAGAAATAATAAAATACTTCTTGGTGCTTTTAACCTGTGTCCAGAACGTCTGTCTGTTGGGTTTAAAAAGGGGCAATAGTGCCACCTAGCATCCATCCATTTACTATATAGTCATATATGGCCGGCAGTTCAGCCCGGCCAATACCCCCATGTCACTAGATGGAGTCCTTCCTGTAATATGGAGGTGCCCTGAATTCCAGCAGGGCACCATGGACAATGGAGTTTGGCTTCACAGCCCTGCTGGATACAATGGGAGCTGCCAGGGGAAGCTCCAGGGAGGAAAAGGGATTTGTATTTTCCATATATCCCAGAAGTACTCCCTACTTACGGGGACGGAAGAAACGAAGTACTTCCAGGCTGAAGAAAAGGAGTTTTCATCTGACCTGGAAGTGCTATGAAATCACATGGACTGAGGGACAGAAGCAGTTCCGGGTCAAGAAATATAAAAGGACTCTGGGAAACTCCAGCAAGAGAGCTGAGTTGGGAGGAAGGGTGACGGAGCTGCTGGGAGTGGAGGATTGTGATTAGAGTATTGTATTATTGATTGTTCATTGTGATTACTGTGAAGGTGGAGGTACTTGGTGCACAATTTATGAAATTAAATTCATTTCTTGGACTTTTACCTGGTGTTTGACGTGTTGTCTAAGGGTTCAGGGGTCGACAGCACCCTCATCTGTCACAGTGGCATAGACGGCAGGATTCTCTGGCCGTCTGTTTGGCAGGGAACCTGGAAAAAATTTTCTGTGAACAGTACCCAAAGACAGTGTCATGACACGCAGAGAAAAAAAATCACCGAAACCCACGTTTACCAAGACCGTCATGGAGAAGAGGAAAACGAAGCAAAGAGGCAGCACAAGCGGAGGTCCAGCGCTCAATGTTGCGTGTGCTCAAGACGAGCTATGGAGCGGCTACACGGTTCGGGAGAAGCCTCCGGATGAAGATGACTACGACGACGAGGTATGTGCCGGGGATGTAATTGAGAACATCTTTAAAATAACATATTTTGTCCCGTGCTCATACCTCAGAGAACATCATCTGGGGGTTCTGTGGGAGGCAAGAGAAAATCCCGAAGGTGATGGAGCGCTCTCATTCAAGCAGACGAGCCAGAAGGACTTCCACATTACAGGTGCTGGTGAGGAACACGTGACCTACCCAGAGGGATTCTGGGAAGGAGACGGACCGTGTCCTGCTGCATTCTTCTATGCCCAAGAAAGGACGGACTTGGATTTTCCGAAGGGGAAGGGGAAGGGGGAGGCAGGTGAAGCATTGCTCACCTCTCAAAAAGGTAAGGAGGTCTAGGAAATGACTGATCGGTCCACCGATAAATTGAAACAGGCGGATCACCGTCAGCCAAAGGTGGCACCGTGGGCCTCCGAAGAGAACTCCAAATCCCAGCCACCCTTGCGAAGCCCAACAGAGCACGTGCCAGGAGTGGGCGTGCTCATTGGCTCACGAATGGGAGGTAGGGCTGATGATGGCTTGAGCCTACATCCGGCCGATTTAAATAATGTAGACATACGAGAACTGGAAAAATTACTCAAGCCCATACAGTTTTTTTCAGATGGTGACTGCAATCAAGAAGATTATTGAGGAGCTGGAAGCAACGGCCAAAGCGCCTTTAAAAAGGCTAGAGGATTACCTGTGGCAGTTTGGTCGAGAGCCTTCCGTATTAATTAATTCGGCGGTACAGGTAAGGGTTACCGGTACCGAAAAAGAAACAGGGACGCAGAGTGATACGGGCCCGCAATTAATCAATAGCGGGTGCCAAGTAACCGCGAGCCCTACAAAAGAGGCAGGAATAATGACCGAGTGGCAGGGGGAAGGATCGATCGAGCCAGGGCAGCTGAAAGAATGCTGCCTCCCGGAGCAATACGATCCTGAAGACCCTGACACCAGTCATTTATAAATCAAAGGGGGTTCAAACAGCAAAGGGTCTCTCTCTGGCACATAGAGAGACTCAGACTGTGGACAAGCCCCAGATTAAAAAGGAGATCCCAAAAGAGAAACGAGGGTTTCCTGATCAAGTTGAGATTGGAGCTGAGAGCTCATGTGTGGCAGTGGGCCCCTCTTTAGCAGATAAAGGGGCACAGCATGAGTTTCCGAACTGTTTCCAGTCTCGCAGAGGGAGACTAGCAGGAGGACGGAGGCTGTGTTATGAATGCTGCCGGCCGGGCCACATATGGCGAAATTGTCCATGGAGAACCGGGGAAAAAGTGACTTGTTTATATAATGTTCCCCGTAGGTTCTCCCAGGAGTATTTTCCAAGACACAGCCAAGGTCCAGCCACAGCCAGAAGCTCCTCCTGGAGGAAGACGATCCTCGCAGGGCTGGATACTAAGCCCCACAGTGCTTCGCTGAGGGGGTAGTACTATGATATATAGCCGGCAGTTCATCCCGGCCAATACCCCCACATCGCTAGATGGAGTCCTCCCTGCAATATGGAGGTGCCCTGAATTCCAGCAGGACATCATGGTGTTTGACGTGTTGTCTAAGGGTTCAGGGGTTGACAGCGCCCTCTATCTGTCACTATATATATATATATATATATATATATATATATATATATATACTCAGCAAAAAAGCAAAGGCCCCCTAATTTCAGCTGTTTTTTCTTTCAGTAGACTTAATGTGTAAATATTTGTATGAACACTAAAAGAGTCAACACCATAAGACATAAACTAAAAATGTTTCACAATGTGTCCCTGAATGAAGGGAGGCTCAAAATCAAAAGTACCAGTCAGCATCTGGTGTGGCCACCAGCTGCTTGAAGTACTGCAGTGCATCTCCTCCTCATGGACTGGACCAGATTTGTCAGTTCTTGCTGTGAGATGTTACCCCACTCTTCCACCAAGGCACCTACAAGTTCCTGGACATTTCTGGGGGGAATGGCCCTAGCCCTCACCCTGCGATCCAACAGGTCCCAGACGTGCTCAATGGGATTGAGATCTGGGCTCTTCGCTGGCCATGGCAGAACACTGACATTGCTGTCATGCAGAAACTCACGCACTTTTTGCCACTCCTGTCTGGTCCAGCGAAGGTGGGTTTGTGCCCATAGGCGGCATTGTTGCTGGTGATGTCAGGTAAGGACCTGCCTTACAACAGGCCTGCAAGCCCTCAGTCCAGCCTCTCTCAGCCTATTGCGGACAGTCTGAGCACTGATGGAGGGATTGTGTGTTCCTGGTGTGACTCGGGCAGTTGTTGTGGCCATCCTGTACCTGTCACGCAGGTGTGATATTCGGATGTACCGATCCTGTTCAGGTTTTGTTACACGTGGTCTTCCACTGTGAGGATGATCAGCTGTCCTTCCTGTCTCCCTGTAGCGCTGTCTTAGGCGTCTCACAGTGTGGACATGGCAATTTATTGCCCTAGCCACATCAGCAGTCCTCATGCCTCCCTGCAGCATCCCTAATGCACGTTCACGCAGATGAGCAGGTACCCTGGGCATCTTTCTTTGGGTGTTTTTCACAGTCGGTAGACAAGTCTCTTTAGTGTCCTGCGTTTTTAGAACTGTGACCTTAAATGCTTACTTTCTGTAAGCTGTTATGGTCTTAACGACCATTCCACAGGTGCATGTTAATTAATTGATTATGGTTAATTGAACATGCATGGAAAACATTGTTTAAACAATTTACAATGAAGATCTGTAAAGTTATTTGGATTTTTAAAACATTATTGTTGAAATACACAGTCCTGAAAAAGGGACGTTTCTTTTTTTGCTGAGTATATATATATATATATTTATATGTATATATATATATATAATCACAATTAATCACACAATTAAAATTTGTAATTAAAATTAAGTGCATGTTATTTTAACTATTTCCTTTATGCATTATATTTTTCTATGATGTGAAAATAACTCATTGATTACTTTTTAATAAAAAAAACAGTTTTAATAACCACTTGCCTAGGCACATTAAATCGTTCCACTTTGTCTATTTAATAGTCTTGTACAACAGAAACAATTAAATTCACTGTGAAACACTAGTCAGCTCAAAGTAAGTTGTTTTTCTGAGCCCCATCACAATGAAAATTAGTCTTGAACTTTGATTCTGTCAATAATGCTGTCTTTAAAATGATACAAAAATAAAAAATAACACATTATTGATTTTAAGACTATTTCTTTTTGTTAGTAAGTATGGAAATGAATCATTCCAGGCACTGTGGTACATTTACATAGCAGCTGTTAAGCCATAGCTGTTAAGCATGGTAGTAATTACAGGTTGCAGTACTGTGCTTTTCCTTCATAAATGTATCGACTTACCTTTGTGTGTTCAGGGTCAGCGACACCTTGCAGATGTGTGCGTGACTAAGTGCATTATTTTAAATGCTTGTCTTAGCAGCATGCATGCCAAAACAAGCACATCCATCTATCTATTAGGTGACCAGATTATAATCGAAACTTGGCACAAGCCTTTGTATAAATGGATCTTTATTTGATTAGAAAAAATTTTTACTTGATCAACTTTTCAGTCTTAATTTCAAATTACCAAGTAAACTTTGTAAGGATTTGCAGGGTTGCCATTTCTTTTCCACAGTATAAAAAAATCTTTCACTGTATGTTTTTCCAAGTTTTTTGCATTCTGTAAGAAGAAAAAATATTGTGCCTCTAGTAAGCATCATGAAAAAAGATTTATTATGTCAGCACTTGTTACAGACATCTGCAAATGAACAAATTTTAAGTTCTGTGTGTTTCTGAGCAGCCTGATTTGGTTGTTAACAGTGACAGCAATTCCAATTATGTAGACAATTACTGTGCATTATTCACAGAAACATTCAACGTATGAAGGAACAGTGAATGTCTACAGTCTGGCGCTGAACTAGCTTCATTTGTCAATAGCGCAACAAAAGCATTGCAAGCTTAGGCTTTTAGAGCAGAAATGCTAACACCTTCAGGAGTATTGAAATCCCATTTGTTCAACATGATTATTGAAGGCACAATAATTGACGTCAACAAGTGCAATAATCTTGAACAGAACACCACTCTGAACAACTGTATTTAAAGTGGTAATGTAGTCATAACAAAGAAGCATTACTGAAAATGTGTATGGTATTTTCCAAAATGCTTACAGCACAGTACTGCATTTATGGTAAATTTTGCACAAACAGAAGCTAAACTTTCAAATGAAAACAGAACATATTTAAACTAGGTTGAAACAGACAATATGCATATTTACAACTGAGCTTTAGGAGAAAACAGCTTTACTAATATTAATGAGCTATATGCTTCATCTTTTAACTTAAGGTCAGCTTTAATGGATGCCCCCAGCAAAAAAAAAAAAAAAAGAAAAAAAAGATAAGATTATGGATTTATGTTACTTGGCAATTTCTAAAGACAACAACTATACATTTTTACAAGTAGTGGAAACGTATCCACTGTGTAACTTTCACTTTTGTATTTAAATAAATATACCAGAGCACTATCCATTTTTATTGTCTTTTTTAAAACCAAACATTACATATTTCTTTTAGTTTTTTTTTTTTTTGTTTTTTTACAATGGCTAACAAAAAGCATACAAGAATTAAATACTCAGGTTCAACTTCACTGCAAAAAATGCATATACACAAACTAGATGAAAAACCTTTAAATGAGAGTTGTTCTGCCCAAAGTGGTAAGCAAAATTTTCCTGGCAAGATTTCTTTAAGTAACCTAAAAATCATAACTACACATTTTTTGATGAGTCAATAATTCTTACATTAAAGAAAACATGATTTAATGCCATGATATAAATACTTTTCACTTGCTTTGATTTCACTTTTTGCAGTATTATCCTTCTTAATCATGAGAAAATGTGGTATAAAAGTGCTAACCTATAGCAATGCAGCAGCACTAATAGAAAAGAGCATCCATAAGGCTTCCTTTTATCCAAAAACACAAAAAACATATGACTTTAAATGTTTACCACAGGGACATCTTAATGTCTAATGTAGTAATGAAGACTACTACATGCATTATAAACTAGGAGATGTCCTCACTGGTTTTAAAAATGATCCTTTTTAACCCTCTGTAACATAATATAACTAGCCTCAACAAACAGTCTTTTGCTTCTGCCAATGAAATCTCTTCCTAAAAAGCAGTCCTGTGCTCTTCAGAGTGAACATGAACTTTTTATTACTATTTACTAAGCAGATGTGAATTTTCATTTTTAATGAGTTGGCGCTCAACAAAAACGTGCCTCTTTCTAGTTGTATCCTCACCTAAGTAAAACTGCCATATCTGTTCTTTTCTTTAAACAAAACATGTGCCACATGCTGATTTCAGGTTCAAAGGTTCATTTACATATGACACCTGCATTTGACAATATACTGTATGTTGGTGTGTGGTTTGTTTACACAGTCAAAGAAATGACCAAGACAAAATCTGAGACAACTTTAAGGATTTAATAAGTACCAGCTAGAAAACTGTTTTAGGTCTCAAAAAGATGATATCACCAGGGAAAAAATACATCTTGTTACCTTTTTAAAAGGGATGTAGACCAATCAACTTGGATTGTATTGTGAAAAAGAAAAGTCATAAGCAGATATACTCTCATCTCTGCAATATTTTTCCCTTATATAGATCCTGCTGTTTTAAGAATACACTTAGGCTATTTGCCCAATTCACATTTTTAAAGGGGAAAGTGCGAAAGCAGTTGGGAGCAGAATGAAACCTTATGAGAGCACAGGAGAAAGGAGGCAGGACTGGACTGAAACAGGATGGAATTTTATTGGGAGCACTACTGAAAAAAATCAGAACCATGCAGACCTCTAGTCTGTGGCTATCTAGTGCCAGACAAATGGCCCTATGCAACTGTACAGTTTTTCAAATGTTGATCTTGAAATTCAAAAATGTTGTAGACAGAGGCATAGATGAAAATGGTCCTTAAGTACAATCTCCCAAAACTTTCTGCCATGCGCACTTTACTATTCGTTTGGCTTATGGTGCATTAAAAGGACAGTTTCATGTAGGCATATCCTGTAAGCAATTGCTACATTCTGGCACTGTTTAGTTTAGATGTTATTAGCTGTCAGTTGAGACATTAAAATTTATAAGAAATTGGAAAATATAAATCAAAGTGTCTGTAAATTCCATGCTTTTGCTTTTTGTTACCTTATCAACATAATATGGAAAAGTCAGGAAAGACAAAGGCACATTATTTGTGAAATGCATGTAATTCTAGATGGAAACATGTTGAACAACCCTCTTTCTGATAAAGCAAGCATTTTTTAGGAAAACATAACACATTCTTAATCGTTAAACAGCTCTTTGGTTTTTTTAAAAAAAGCTGCTGATAGCAAAACCTGTCAGCACAGTTGTTGGCACAACTACTGCACTTCATGTTTAAATCATGCAGTGTGTTTATTTTGCAGGTTTTTACAGGTGTTTGTGGGTTGTCTTTTCTCACCTGAAAAATCTGTAATTGTAAATTGGAGGCATTACTGTTTCATATAAAGCAGTTCATTGTAAACATATTTTCTTTTGAAGTAACTGGCTGTTGGGTTTATAAAATACTTAAATCTGCATTGCTATATTTTGGCAGGTGATGGTATTACAGAGGATCACGGTGACCTGATGACAATTACGACAGAACAACAGGTGTTAATATAGGGACTCATAATATGGTTAAAGAGAAAATTGAGTAAAAAAAAAAAAAAAAAACACCCCTAGATGCTTTGTTTTTATTATTACCAAACCTAACCTTAAGCTTGACGGGAACCAGATAACCCTTGATAAGCAGATGAATGGTAATTTAGTGTTTCTCCCATTTAATTCTTAACATTCTGAATTTGCTCAATATCATACATTAAAATTAGTCATTCTTTCTTCTTCATCATGATTACTTCTGGATTAAGAAGGTCTCAAAACTAATGAATATAACAAAGAAATATTCTACCATGAAGGAAGACATAGCCACTGTAGCCAGCAGTTTCAACATCCAGCAGCCATACCACATGCATTTCAGAATAGTTAATGCACCTTAAGCTAAGCATGTTTGGGCCCAGCCAATACTTGGATGAGTGAACATTTAGAAAAAGCTTGAGTTGATGCTGGAAGAAGTATTAGTGAGGCCAGCAGGGGGTGCTTGCCCTGTGGTGTGTGTTTGTGGATCCCAATATCTCATTGTAGTGATGGTGTAACTGTGCTATAACAACTGCTGCTGTCCTTCAAAAGAGACTTAGGAACAAAGGTCCTGGCTCTCTATGGTCATAAAAGATCCCTAGGCATCTTTCAAGTAGAGTGTTTCCCAATGTTCTAGCTAAACTGCCCACAACAGCCTGGTCAGTCTGTGTCCTAATTGTTCCCAGTCCAGAACTGGCTAATTATCACTCAGCCCTTCACCATCTAACAGCTAAAGTGTGGTTAGCATAATGATGTAAGAATGGCTTCCACCACAACATCCAGATATGCTACAAATTGAGGATGCTTGAATTGGATTTCACTGTCAATGTAAAATGATTTCAGTAGGTTAGAGAAGAGCTATATGAATGTATTTATTTATTAACTAATTATAACATGAAGAGGTTACTTGATAACATAAGGCCCATTGTAGCTGGCAGCCACATAAAAAGCACCCAAAAGGGCTTTATGGCTGAATTTGGTGCCATCCCTCTTAATCTAAAGGAAATTAAAGGCAAATAAACATATCAACAGAGTTTGGGAAATTACGCAAAATCACAGATTGGCACCAAAACAAATTAACATTGCAGGAGCAAGACACCTCCCTGAACAACAAGCTTACAGAACGTGAAAACAGAAATCCACACAAAACCATTTGAATTCTGGGTATACTGGAGAATACCAAGAGCTCCAGTGGCATTGTATTTTTCAAAAAATTGTGACTGGTGCTCTTTTCATCTCTTGACTTTGCCTCTATAGTGGAAAGGCGTCATTGCGTTCACGCCATGAACCACAGCTAATCTTGTTTCGAACCTTTTACCTTGAAGCTCCTATACTATGCTGACCAACAAACTGTCCTCAACAAGGCTAAAAGAAGTCTCATGTTTTATACCTTCCTGACTTCAGTGGTCCTACTTCACAACAAAGTGTTACGTGCCCTGAGCTGAAGAAAACCAAGAAGCTGATCTGCATCTGCTTCATTTATATCAATGTCTTCAACAATTGTAAGAATTTTGGTAAATTACACTGGACAAAATAAAAAAAATGCTTCCTGAACAATTGTAGATATATCTTATCAATTTTGGCACGTTGATCACAAAAATCACCTTTAAATATTCCTATCACTTACCATTTTATTGCTATCACCTATTTTTGTAATTTCCTTTCATATTATGAATGTACATTGTAACAAGAAACAATGACACAAAAATAAAGTGTTGTGGTCCATGGTAAATGCCCTGTTAAATGGCTAACTGCCAAAGGAAAAACAATAACAAAAATTTGAGGTCAGTGTGGCCTGAATGAATTTTTGTTCTCTTAGGATAAACAAAAAGGCTTTTGACAAGGCAGCACCATCAAAAAGCTGTCAAAAGCTAGTTCTAAACTTAACACAGACTTGCTGTTTGGTGGTCATTTAAATATCAGAGGAGGTGAAAGAGGTGGGACATCCTTTGTTCATTCTAGGTTAAAAGTGGGAAAGGAGGTCAACAACTGTGTCATACCCCAATCCTTCCCCATCTTACTTACCAGTACTGAGCCCGTGAAACGCTCTGTGATCTTTCAGGGCTGACAACGTACACGGTACAAAAACTACAACTAAATATCTGTGTTGATCTAATAGTAGTGACACTGCTACTAGGAATGTAGGTTGGGTTTACCATGTGCTGTTTCTTCTTATGCAAATAGAACAGCCATTTTAAAGAGTGTCATTACAATAAAAGCTGCCGTTTTTGCTTTGATTTGATTCCAGAAATCCACTTACTGAGCCAGCAAAGATACGTTTGCCTGATAAACTTGGACTGATTAAAACATTCATGAAAGTGATGCCCAAGGAAGGTCAAGGATTTGGCCTCTTTTGGATATTTGAGACAGATGTTTCCACAAATATATCAAGATTTAGGAAAGCATTTCTGTTGGTCCATAAATCAGACCTGTCATCTGCAAGTGAGGCAGGAGGAAATCACATGGTAGGCATTCAAAGATGTTATTGAGAATTTTCTTGCCAACTACAGAGCACCAAAATACATCCAGCTGGTTAACAACATGTACAGTATCAAGCATGCAATACCATGAAATGCCACATGTGAAAAATGATTCATTTTATGTATTTACACTTGGACTAAAGTGAGGTGAACTACCACGGTTATGCAGATGACACACAGCTTTACTTATGTATAGCACCTGATGAACCTGATGCTCTGGCCTCTCTGATCTAATGTCTCACTTGTATTTCTGTGCCCTGGGATGATGCAGTGGGGAGGCTGACGTATGCTTAACTTATGAGGTTTAAAAAAGATTAAATGTTGTCACACACATGCACAAGGGAGGCAGCAGGGGGTTCTAGCTAACACTGAAACGCAGGGACAGAAGGTAATCCAGTGTGCTAACACCTCTTCTCCCATTCTTACAGAACCAGTAAGACCTAATTTTCTTCCTCTTCTGGCTCCAGGCCATGCCCCACTTTCGCTTATCCTCCAGATGACCTGCCACTTCCTTACCCTCAACTGTAAAAGCCTACCACCTTTGCTCTGAAGTTAGTCCTTGATGACTCAGTCTCAATAGAGTACTCAGAGGAGTATCACATAGTTTTCATTGAAACTGAGACTATCAATATATGGGGTGGATCCCCTCAAACCTTTCTGTTTGTGTTTGTCTCTTTTAACAAGCTTTTCGATTAAAGCAAATGGAGATTAAGAAGTGACATGATCAAAGTGTTTCAAATTACAAAAAGAATAATTACAGTGGATTGAGACTGTTACATTTAAAATGGGATCAACAGGAACACAAGGGCACAGTTGGAAATCTGTTAAGGGTAAATTTCACACAAATGTTAGGAATTATTTCTTCACACAGAGAACCATAAACACATGAAATAAGTTACCAGTTCACAGTACCACAGTCACAGTAGGACTTTAGGGACCTTCAAAGCTAGGCTTGATGTTACTTTGGAGAAATCAAGTGGATTGGTGACCTTTCTCAGTTGAAAGGCCTTTTTTCATTAAAGGATCTCTAATGTTCTAATATATGCAATGGCATTACATACAAGTCTTTTAACAGCACTTTACAATATCATGTAATTATAAACATAGTCCAAATACACTTGCAGTGCTTTACCTTTCTAAGACAGCAGTCCAATTGAAGTGATATTAAAATTACATTAACTGATGGGTTATTATTGTTAATTGTGGATGGTCTGTGACTAACCCTTGGTCAAATTTCTTAAATATAACATTTTGTAAAAAAAAAAAAAAAAAAAGTACCAGATAAGTTAATCTCAGGCTGAAGTCTCAAGGTAAAATAGTTGGCTAGATCAGACAATGATGGAGAGAAAGTCTGGAGTTTTGCTGATAATTGTAGTTTCAGGGAAATATTAAATGACTATGTACTATAGGGACTTTTTTATTTAAAAATATAATAGGCTCTTTTTTAAAAACAAAAGTGATCCCAAAAAATAAAATCTCCAATGACCACTCCAAGTATTTAGTGTAGTAAGTACAATCCTCTGTTTTTCTCAAATATAGTAACAATACCACACCACTCAGTTACCCACTAAATGCCAAACATATCAGCAATAAAATGATACTACCAAAGGAAATAATGTTGTAAATGCAAAATGACCAACACTTGCATAAAACCACAATCAACATTGCTCCATTAACAACTGAGCTAATTTCCCCATCTAGCTATTAATATTATTTAAAAGTCAGTGATTCATTAAAATGATCCAAATAACTAAGAACTTGGAATCTTAAAACTCATAATTACAGTTTCAAGATATACAGAAGCAAAAGCAGCTCAGTCCGTCATACATTTTACCACTAAGCAATGTTTTCAGGTGCAATCTCTAGTTTTGCCCTGCCTTTGCTATTTGCAGCACAATACAACTTATTTTTTGTACAGTGCTTTTCACTGAGTGCAGGCTCAGAGAACTGTGAACAATTCTCAGTTCAAACACAAGCATGGATTATAGTAATTTTAAATACAGAACTGGTATACGTAAAAATGCAGATTTGTTAAAACACATAAAGAACAAGGTAGAAAATGATTAAGATTAAACGGAAACCCATAATACCAGTCTAATAATTAACTAGGAACTATGGCCATTTGACTACAGAGAAGATTAAAATTGTAAAAGAGAAAGTCAAAAATAAAGTCATAGTCGTGGAGACCTCAGCCTAAGTCCAATCTGATGAGAGAATCTTTCCATGATTCCAATGCTCCTTTATCTGAGATGACTTTTCCTATGCAGAAGAGCAGATGGACAGTAGAGCAGTGGCAGGATGCCACATCCAGATACCAAGAACAGAAATAAGATAGAGGAGGGTTAGTAAATGTTTTAAAATGTTGTCATACTCATATTTCTGTACAAATGACTAACAAACAGAAATGCAGTGTGCACAGCTAATCAGCAGCTCCAGTCAGGGTATGCTGGACTAAAGTAGTAAGTCTTCAGCCTGGATTTAAAAGCTGAGAATGAAGAGGCTTCTCTTATATTATCAGGCAGATCAATCTACAGCTTTGGGGCCCTGTAACTAAAAGCTCAACCTCCCACTGTTATTTTATGAATTCTTGGAATCTTAAGTAGGCAGGCATCTTGAATTCAACGTAAGTAATGATAAACTCAAATAAGTTTACAGGGCCTAGGCCATTTAAGGCATTATAAGTTTAAAGGAGGATTTTGATATTAGCTCTAAGCTTAAGTGGGAGCTGGTGTATGGACTTAAGAACTTTAGTTATGTATTATTGGGTCCATTCATTTCATTCGTAAACCATAGAAACTGTATACCACAGCACAGTCCTTACTGCATGCCCTATAGCTCCAATCTTCTGCTCACAATCAACCGCAGTTCCCTTTCTAAATCCATCTATTTTTATATTAATGAGGGGAGCTGCACCTTTCCCATGTAATTATTTAGTTGAAAAAAAAAAAATTTCTCTTCCATTCACTTTCAGGTAAGATTTTTTTTTTAACATTTAGCTTACCTTAAGCAGTTGTTGTACCAGTGGTTTGCACATTAAGTGCCTCCCTTGGAGTTTTGACTAACTTATACCGAGGATCTGAGTGGCTGCTGGTCTAGTAAAGGAGGAAAATATACAAAATATACGAGCAAAAGTGACCTTGCTCAAGGTAAATTTGATACAGTAAACTAATCTATAAATTAAGTTGCAGAAAATGTTTCTCAGTTTTAACATAGACAAGTCCACATGTTCACCAAAGCCTTTTAATGAGAGATTTTGAAATTTTAAAATTTTGTAAAATGTGCTCTGTTTGAGATAACACAATGAAAATTGAACTGTTCTGATAAATTTCCTCAAAGAATAAGTGTGTCAAATTTTACCAAAATCGGTTCACTAAGGGACAGGTCATTTTATGCAAACAGACAGACGGACAGACATGGCTATCACAGATGGTGTTTTGCATTATATGTCAACACACCTAAAGAGAAACTAAACAGAATGACAGAGTCCAATATCACCAGTTTTTTTTTTGTCTACTCACTGTAATTCTTATCTTTAATTAAACAGCTCATATTTAACACAAAAACAAATTTTATCACTTTTATAGGTCTATATGGATATGCTTGACCAGACGGCAAGGCTATACACAGTGAAAGGAGGCAGCCACAGCTGGCCTATTGCTGTGTTTTATAACCTGCCAGACTTTGCTGCAATCATGGCTCATACTTTGTCTTACAATGTATGGGCAAGAAAGAAGGCAGAAGGCAGCTTATTGTGGACTTGGCATTGGAGCTTTGCAACAACTACATGTTGGTCAGGGTGAGTGCGCAGTCAAACAAGAAAACCACTCGTGCCACAGAATCCCCTCAGGTCACTCTCGCCTGAATGCCGATCAACACAATACAAGGTTAGAAGATATAGTCCATATAAAATAAGAGCTGCACAAAGAAACTGTTGATGTCCTTTGTAATCACATGACCTGTTTGCCATTTACAGATGTTTACATTAAAATAGACCATGGAAAAATTTATGGTTAAAAGTTCGTAATTCATTTATTTTAATATGCCCAGTCGAATGAAATATAGGATTTTGTTTTTTTGATGGATAAATACTAAAATAGTTATATAGTAAATGTTAGTGCAACCAGCAATTTTTTTTAATTGCAGAAATAACATTAGAACAGAAACAGTATGCAAACAAAAGGCTTTATGGCGTCATATTAAAAACTTGATTGTATGTAAAAATAAATATCTTATTGTCCCACTATAGACAATCTACTGTTTGTGGATTAAGGCAGCAGGGATGTGCAATCAAAAAGCTAAACTGATGGGTGGTTATTGAGGACAAAAAAATTCAGGCGCCACTTGTCCTGGCTTTGGCGGTCTGAGTACTGAAAAAATGTGTGTTGGTTCTATAGTTCTATATCAAATAACTTAATTTTTATGATAGGAAGTCAAAAGAAATTAAATGGGGATCACCAAAACAAAAAGGAGCATTCTGAGAAAACAAATTTTGGAGGCTTTAAATCATAGTTCACTTCTGGTACTGTTTTGACCAATATGCCAGAGCACAAACCAATTGGAGAAAAAGACTGAATATAGAACACTTTTACCGAGTCCTTTTTATGATTTTCCACTAAAACAAACATATCAAGCATTAAATTTTGCAACTACTCAAGGAGAACATTTTTTCAGGCCTCAATTTCCTCCCAACATGGCTATTGCCTCATACTTTTCTCTTCTTTATCTTTGGAACGACTATATGTATCCAGGAAGTGACAAGGTCACATGAAACCTTATTTCCTTCTTAATGAATAACTTTGATATATTTAAAATCAAAGCTACGAGTATGCTGCACAATCATTGTATACATTAATTTGCCATGAGGAATTATGTTTGTATGTGAAGCATTTTTTAAAATACATTTTACAAACTATTGTGCTACTCTTGCAGTTTTGAATAGGGTACTTACTGAACTAAACTTACTGAATATGTTCACTTTCAAGTGGCAAAGATTTTGATTTCTGCAAACATGCCTTCTGCATTTCTAAGGCAAGTTCATGACAAAAAATTATTTTAATTAAAAATGTATTAATTAATTTTACCAGTAGTTATTGGCACTTGTCACGGCTCCTTTAACACACTGAGCTCAAAAATGGGTGCTGGACTGAAAACAAAAAAAAAAAAAAAAACAATAAACAAAACAAAACAGACTTCACAGATCTGAACCACCGGAATAGGCCTAAACTCAAAAGGCAAAGGCGAAAAACTGCCTTTAAAGAAGAATGTTTTAAAAACCTCTGGTCCCAAAGGACAACAAAAACAAATTTAGTAATATGAATAGTTAAATATTAGAGTCAAAAAGGATTACCAACAAAAAGTAAGAGAATAAGGAGAAAAAATAGATTTTGCCTAAAATGGTAAAAAAAATAAATGAAACTAATCCAGAAACAGAATCAAAAGACAGTATCTTAAACAAGGCAGAGGGTAGATGCCTATATATCCAAATTAGTGTGGAAAAAAGAATCAAGATAAAAAAAAACAGGACTCAAAAACAAGTATGTAATGCTAGAGCTGTTAATCTCTCTTCATCTTCAATTTTACTGTCGCTGGATCCAGTACTCCAGCTGCCTAAATAGGAGGCCCTACCTCCTTCAGGTCCACATACAGGAGGCTGGGCAGATACCAAAAAAAAAACAAAAAACAAAATGTACACTACACTTAATGTAAAACACACAAAAAAATGTAAACACCACATTAATAAAAACCATAATAAAAAAACAGGAAAAACAAAAACAGAACTAATAAGATAATGTAAAAAAATTCTGAAAAAAACAACAAAAAGTGTTTTTTCAAGAATTAACATCTTTTGACCCCGGGAAAAGACCTTGGCTGATACGTATTCTTGTTCAGTTGTCAGGAAGTAAAACTTACACAAAACCATGTACATGTCTGAAACTGTTTAGCTTAGTAAAATACTGCAGACTGAGCATTTTACACTCGAGTAGCTCTTATGGATGCACGGTAATGCTGTTGTTTCACAGATGTGGTGCCATGTTGTTGTTCGTGTGGAATTTTGTGAAACTTGAACATTATAATAACAAACAAGAAAAAATAAATGTTGGCTTACAAAGCCAAGGTTTAATATTTAGCCATCAAAACACTTCACCGTGGATAAAGTAAAACTGCCGCAAAGCTGATGCGTGATATTGAACTTGACTCTGGGAACTTCAAGCATCAAAAACATACATACAAATACTAAAGTATGTTTTTTTTTTTTTTTTTTAAAAGAATTTATGTTGGGCAGGCAAATGTGTCTGTATAGAGAGCCTGGTCCAAGCTGGTCCTGCAATATGCACTCAAAAAATTACCAATAGAGCATTCACAAAATGAGCAACTAGAAAACACACCCTGGAGAGTGAGAGGTTGCTGTGCTGGGAGATAACTAAATTGGGTGTTAAAATACAAGAAATGTGGTATATGTTTTATATAAAGGATCAGAAAGCTGTAAACATTTACATGGAATCCTTAAATTATTAAAGTCAAATTACAGTAATGGAAAATGGATTACTCTTGGATTTATTTTCACCAAACTCTGCTAAGCACTGATTGGTCTAGTGAACTGCACTGTGCTTCTGGAATATCTGCTAGCATGACCTAAAGACTATGCAAATTATTCCATGTTTTATGTTTATGCAGGTTGTTTGTGCTTAACTGCTTGGAGGTGGGTTTTCAAATATGCAACATGCATTCTCCTGCTTACTATCAGGATACCTTTCTCTTTTTCCTGTTCTTGCCTTCTCACACTCACTTGCGCCATGCTACTCCAGACACAAAGTAGGCTATAAAGCCGCTTCTCAAACATAGTTGATTACACTATGTCTGTTTGATTTTAAATAAAGGAAAATAAAGTAAGAGTGAATTTAAACAATAAACATGGTGAACTTAATTCAGCTAGATAAGACCTATTTATGCAATGCATAATATCACAGTTCTTAGTTTTCATAGACACCGCTCTCCTCCCTTACAGCAAATAGGAAGAAGTAACTGACACATATAAGAAAAGACTACACTTACAAATATTGCTCATTCCTTTGCTGAGGAATTCTACATACTCTGAAATGGTGGAACAAAGCTGCACATCAATAAGACACATTAAAAACAGCTGAGACTGTGGCCACATTAAGTTAATGCAATTTGACAATGCAAATTACTATTTAAAAGAAAGTAAAATGCTAAAATGACATGAAAAGCACTCAGAAAAGCAAAAATTATAAGAGAACAAACCATTCAGTTACAAATACAACATCTTAAAAAGTCAGAATTTAACTAAAATATTGAAAAGCCTAAGTGCTTTGTGCACCATCAGCCTATCAAGGCAACTGTAAACTGAGAAAGCAGCCAGGCTGCATGTAATCCCATTAATGCTTATAATGGTTAAAACAGCAAGACCTCACTGACATCTGAGAAAGTTCTAAAACTTCTTTTCTCACCCATACTACACATTCCACTATCACAATTTGATCAGTGCTCAAATATAACCTTACTGTTACTTCCATGCTTTGGCATGAAAATTAATATATTCAGTAATTTTTGTTAAACATTTGCACTGACACCCTGTAGCCCCATTTTACATTTTTCAAAATAATAAAATATGCTTTCATTATTATTAACTCTCACTGCTATTAGACACAAAGTTATGCATACATGCCTAGATTATTATTTAAAGATGTTGATTTACAATGAACAAGATCTGCAATATTTTTAAAGAAAAAATGTTTTGAGCCATAAAAAGCAAAACAGTTTCAAATGGCATAAGAATGTGCCTGTTTAGTTAACTTATTTATCGACCACAACTGTGTCACACAGTCAAGAATTATTGAATAATTTATTTTGCCTAGATTATTTAACCATGGCCAAATTGGTATTTTTACTCCAGTATATTCAAAATAATCATTGGCAACTGCAAAGAGATTAAAAAGTCCTTTGCATTCCAGGTTTACACTTTAACTATTCAGAATAGTGACAGTACTCTCTAAGCAAGTTTAGACCAAAATTAACTACTATACAATATGCATTTGAACATATATACAATCCACACTAGAAATGGTTAAGCATATAAAGCATAAAAAGTTTATTTGTAAAAAGTTTCCCTAAAAAATGTTAGCCACAATGTAGCGCAGAAAACACACCAGACAACATTTTCTTGATGTGGAAGAAACTATCAAACTTAATTGAAGGTAATACACTATAGACACAACTGTTGGACCTCATCACCCCACCTCCTCCCACAATGCAGTGCGTGTGAATTATGTTCTTACTGTGGCGCACCACCTCCAGCCGCTACAACAAGACCTTAATAAAGGTGAAAAAGGTGATTTCAGTTTCTACAATAAAAGCCAAAAATTTGATGAGGGTGTGTAGACTTTTGATGCCCACCATGTATCTGTTCATATACCATGAATGCTACACTGGACCTTCAGTACAATGAAAAAAAATCAGTAACATTTAAACTTACCGTTAGAATAAAAGTGGAGAGTATAAAACACTTTTCTAATGATCACCTTCTATAAGAAACTGAACATGATTATCTTTTAAATAATCTATCAAAAGAGTCAGGATGAAGATCTTGAATGAAAGCAAAAAAATAAAAATAATTATGCATCTTATTCAGTATATTCCTCAAACACTGGGAATCTAGATAGTTATTTATTCCAGTAATGGGCACATCACTCACTAACATCTCATTGTTCATTTGTCTACAAAGAGTTCACATCAGATATCAAATTATCTTCAATATTCTGATACTGAATTATAAAGATGTTTTCTGCAACAGTCCAGAATGCATATCTATAATTGTCACTTCACATAAACCTGTTGGGAAGAGTTGTGATCCTTCCACACTAGCTTCTGTTATGCCCCAAAAAACCCATTAAACAAATTAAGACATGCTCTCCTTTAACTTTTTGACTCCCACTCAGTGTCTGGAACCTCCTTAGGTGAAATTGTGATGCTCAGTCTTCAAACTGAAAAGAAACGGCTTATCTTTCCTGTCCAATTTAAACAATATAAGTCAGCTGGGATGACAACTTTCTCCCAAATGGAGGCAAAGATTGCTTGCAAAGCCAGGAGGACAGCCTTATGACCAATCTGGAGAAGTTCAACCTGGATACCACAGATCCCAGCAGCCTTTCCTACCCTCAGCTGGCTCGCCACCTGTGCAATCTCAGTGAGACTGGGTGGTTTACACATAATTGGAGGATCAGCCTCAAGAACCGTGGACTCAGAGATATCCAACAGTTTTAAACAGCTGCTCAAAGTAGCCAGCCCAGAGGGTCACAACCTCAAAGTCAAACATAATAGCTGTTCCATCAGACTAGTCATCCTTATCTGGAAAGGGAAGGGCGATTGCCTGGATTGCAGTAACTACAGGGGGATTACACTGCTCTTGGTGCCGGGAAAGGAATGAGATCGGAGCAGTCTGATTTTATGCCTAAGGAGTCTACCATCGATCACATCCTGGCACTGAAGGTTCACATGTTGTGCAAACGTGAATATCAGCAGTTTAATTAAAGCCTTTGTCAATTTTCTTTAAAGTATTCAACTCGGTTGATCGAGTTACCCTGTGGTACTGTCAGTGCTGTGAAGAGTGGAGGTAGAACCTTTGTGGTTTTTCCCTTATGATTCTGGGGTTTGTCTGGGTTGTGTTCTAGCTGCGACTCTGTTCAATGCTTGCATAGACTGGGTGTTAGGTATGATTATGGAGTCCAGCGGCTGATAGTGAAGACAGATTCACTGATCTTGAGTTTGCTGACAATGCTGTGTTATTTGCGGAGTCAATGGAGGCTCTGATCGGGGGAGACTGAAAGAGGAGTCTGAGTGTCTGGGCTTTTGAGTGTCCTGGATAAAAACCAAGATCCAGGCCATTAATTACCTCTTGGGCACAGCCATCAGCAGTGTGTGTCTGTCTGTGGGGAGAGTGTCAACCTTGCCAAGAGGTTTACTTACCTCGGCAGAGACGTTCTTGTCTCTGATGACTCTTCCTATGAAGTCACGGACTGGGAGAGCATGGAAGGTGGAGGTCATGAAGTCACTGGAAAGGGGTGTGTGGCGATTCAGATATCTATGCAAAAGGACGAAGGTCAAAGTCTTTAGCATCCTGGTGCTCCCTGTTTTGCTGTATGATTGTGAGACACAGATGTTATCCAGTGACCTGAGATGAAGACTGGACTCCTTCAGTACTGTCTCTTCAGAGAATCCTTGGGTACCGCTGATCTGACTTTGTGTCAAATGAGCGGTTGCTCACAGAGAACTGAATAACAGCACATTCCCTGCATTGTGAAGAAGCGTCAGTTACGGCACTATGGCCATGTGGCACGACTCCCTGAGGGTGATCCAGCTCACAGGATCCTCATCGTTGAGAACCCGAGTGGATGGACCAGACCAAGGGGACACCCAGATAACACCTGGCTGTGGCAGATAGATGGTCATTTCCAGTGGGTGGGACTGGACCATGTGTCTGCTTGGGGTGTTGCCAACCAGGATCCTGAGCTGTTTCGTCATGTGGTGGGTGCGGCAACACGCTGTACCAGTGCATGCTCCTCAACCTCACCTGACCTGACCTTAAATGCTATACCTTCATTTAGAAGGGTTGAAAGTCCCCAGAGGTTACCAAGATAGCAGTTATTTTGTCAAAGCAGCACAGTGTCATAATGGCTAATCCTGCTGCCTAGGACTGGAAGGTATGCTCAAAAATCCATATCACAGTATTATTAGAAATTCCGACAGTTTCAGTAGATACTAGTACAATTAAGTTCTATATGCTGTTGAAAGTATAACTTATTTTTTTGATTTTGATACCTACTTTCAGACCTTAGTACTGGTACCAAAATGATTCCAAAGCAAATAATGCGCATAACACCAAAACCCACCTCCTCCATCTTACTCAGGTCTTTCTAAGTCACCACACGATTGCCTGTCTTCCTGGTGGGTTACCCCATTGTGCCACACTAAGAACCACTACCCTATTGAAAACCAAGAAGTCATGATATTGTCGAACTAATAAGAGGTGAAACATGAAGTTCTATTCCCAACAAATTGTGTAATTTTGTTTTGTGAAGTCTATGAAACATACATTTTTCTACAACCACAGTAGAAAGTATCAAGTGGTGAGGACACTGGTAATTCAGAAGAAAGCTAGCGTTTACTTCCAGTGCCGAATATTCTGGAATGCTGATACCATACAGTTTTAAAATTTGTGTTTTTGGTGCTTTTCCAGCATTGGTATATCACTCAAACCTAGCAGGTAATCATCACTCTCAAACCAATTAACAGTACAGAGTCTTTCTCACTCAATTACTCACACTGCCTGCCACCTGCAACCAAACACAGCACAAGATACTGCGTTTCACGTTTTACCTTCTTGTTTGCGTCAACCCACCAATCAGGATAAAATGCATATTAGTCTGGATAATATTCTTAAAGATGTAGACTCATTTACTGCACACAGTTTCATATAAGTCCATACACAAAAAACATTACCTTTAAGACACTGTGATGGAATACCAAAGTGTCAGCTTGAACCAAACCCCAACACGAACACACCAGCACAGTCCCAGGTTCAAATAATAGATGATTTATTATAAAATACCTCCAAAAGTAACAAAAGCACTAAGCAAAGGTTTTTTCTCTTGATAATCATCATACAATTCCTTTCCTCTCACCACCGCAACGCCCTATTCTAGTCGAGTGTTGCCTTCCTTCCTCCCAGCCCCAATTTACCTGGACAAGGGAGTGTGGCCCCTTTTACTAAGGACCCAGGAGTACTTTCGGTGCCAGGGCCACTGCCCAATGGAAGCACTTCTGAGTCACACAATAATTCCCATAAATTGGGGAGTACATCACCCTGCAGTGCCCCCTTGCGGCACCCATGTACCCTAGCAGGGCTGTGCTGCCAAACTACAACTCCCAGTATTTCCTGATGGTTCGTGAATGGGCGCCGATATGTAGGGTTGCTGCAATCTAATGCCTGGGGGGATTAAATGTCCCCAAAAGACAGTTCTTCCCTGTCCTCTTCTTTTCTCATGACCAGGGAAGGTATTAAGTCCATGTCCATTCGGGATGTTTTTCCATTTATTTGGAGCTTCCCACCCGCAAAAGGAATCATCAGTTCACCTATTGGGGCCACCTAGTCCATCCTTCACACTCTTGACCAGGATGCCTTTACATTCCCTTGGGGCCTCCCATCCAAGTAAGGGACGCTAACAGAGAATCTCATTTCCCATTTCTGTTTGCATAAGAGATTTAATTGTTTAATGTTTTGCATTTAAATGTGTTTAAGTTTTCCACTAATTTTTAGCATTCCAGTAATGCTGTTTTTTTTTTCTTCTCCAAAATCCATACCGGAAGAAGAATTTCATCTGACATATCTCTCACTCCTACTTTGTTTCACAGATCTAGAGTTCCACACGAAGTCATTGTCTGTGTGGAGTTTTCATGATTTAAACATATCTGCATGAGTTTTTCTTTGGTTACATTATTTCTCCCTTACCCCAAATAATGTGTGTTAGGTTAATTGCCAATTCTAAATTAACCCTGTGGGTATGAGCATGAGTGGACATGGCATTACAGGCTCTACCTCCTTGCAACTCTGAAATGGATTAAGTGACATTCTGAAATATTATGTATCGGTTTTTTTGTCACTCATGTACTAATTGCGCATATTTAAAAATATAAAATTTATATTTATCCATTCAGGGTATACAATATATGCTTGCATAATACCTTTGCATTCTTCAAGAGTGGAGGAATATGCACACAGGTAAATTACATACCATACAGAAGAGTCAATCTGAAGGAGATTGCAGACTGCAAAGTGGTGGCAGGGGAAATTGTAGTTAAGCAACATAGGATGGCGGTTTGCAGGATGACGTTGGAGATCAAGAACAGGAAGAGAGTGAGGGCAGAGCCAGGGTCAAATGGTGGAAGTTGAAAAAGGAAGACTGCAAAGTTGAGTTTAGGGAGAAGGCGAGACAGGCACTGGGTGGTACTGAAGAGTTACTAGACAGTTGGGAAGCTACAGCAGATGTAGTAAGGGTGACAGCAAGAAGGGTGCTTGGCGTGACATTTGGACATAGGAAGGAGGAAAAGGAAACCTGGTGGTGGAATGAGAGTATACAGAGGAAAAGGATGCCGAAGAAAAAGTCAGAGAGATGCAGAAAGTAAACAGAGTACAAGGAGATAAGGCGCAAGTGGAAGAGATAGGTGGTAAAGGCTAAAGAAAAGGAATATGATGAGTTGTATGAGAGGCTGGACACTAAGGAGGGAGAAAAAGACCTGTACCGATTGGCTAGACAGAGGGACTGAGCTGGGAAAGATGTGCAGGAAGTTAGGGTGAAAAAGGATAAAGGTGGAAACGTACTCACAAGTGAGGAGAGTTTGTTGAGCAGATGGAAAGAGTACTTTGAGAGGCTGATGAATGAAGAACACAAGAGAGAGAAGAGGTTGGATGATGTGGAGATAGTGAATCAGGAAGTGCAACAGATTAGCAAGGAGGAAGTAAGGACAGCTATGAAGAGGATGAAAAATGGAAAGGTCGTTGGTCCAGATAACATATCTATGGAACCATGGAAGTGTTTAGAAGAGATGGCAGGAGAGTTTTTAACCAGATTGTTTAATGGAATCATTGAAAGTGTGAAGGTGCCTGAGGAGTTGAGAAGAAGTGTACTGGTGCCGAAATTTAAGAATAAGGGGGATGTGCAGGACTGCAGTAACTACAGGGGGATAAAACTGATGAGCCACAGCATGTTATGTTAAGTTATGGGAAAGAGTAGTGGAAGCTAGGTTAAGAAGTGAGGTGATAAGTAGTGAGCAGTAGTATGGTTTCATGCCAAGAAAGAGCACCACAGATGTGATATTTGCTCTGAGGCTGTTGATGGAGAAGTATAGAGAAGACCGGAAGGAGTTGCATTGCGTCTTTGTGGACCTGGAGAAAACATATGACAGGGTGCCTCGAAAGGAGCTGTGGTTTTGTGTGAAGAAGTCAGGAGTGGCAGAGAAGTATGTAAGAGTTGTACAGGATATGTATGAGAGAAGTATGACAGTTGTGAGGTCTGCAGTAGGAGTAATGGATGCATTCAAGGTGGAGGTGGGATTACATCAGGGACTGGCTCTGAGCCCTTTCTTATTTGCAATGGTGATAGTTAGGTTAACAGACGAGATTAGACAGGAGTCCCTGTGGACTATGATGTTTGCTGATGACATTGTGATCTGTAGCGATAGTATGGAGCAGGTTGAGGAGACCCTGGAGAGGTGGAGATATGCTCTAGAGAGGAAAGGAATGAAGGTCAGTAGAAACAAGACAGAATACATGTGTGTAAATGAGAGGGAGGTCAGTAGAATATTGAGGATGCAAGGAGTAGAGTTGGTGAAGGTGGATGAGTTTAAATACTTGGGATCAACAGTACAGAGTAATGGGGATTGTGGAAGAGAGGTGAAAAAGAGAGTACAGGAAGGGTGGAGAAGAGTGTCAGGAGTAACTTGTGACAGATGGTTATCAGCAAGAGTGAAAGGGAAGGTCTACAGGACGGTAGTGAGACCAGCTATGTTATAAGGGTTGGAGACGGTGGCACTGACCAGAAAGAAGGAGACAGAGCTGGAGGTAGCAGAGTTAAAGATGCTAAGATTTGCATTGGGTGTGACGAGGACAGATAGGATTAGAAATGAGTACATTAGAGGGTCAGCTCAAATTGGACGATTGGGAGACAAAGTCAGAGAGGCGAGATTGCGTTAGTTTGGACATGTGCAGAGGAGAGATGCGGAGTATATTGGGAGAAGGAGCAAAGGATAGAGCTGCCAGGGAAGAGGAAAACAGGAAGGCCTATGAGAAGGTTTATGGATGTGGTGACAGAGGACACGCAGGTGATGGGGTGTAACAGAACAAGATGTAGAGGACAGAAAGATATGGAAGAAGATGACCCGCTGTGGCAACCCCTAACGGGAGCAGCTGAAAGAAGAAGAAGAGAATGACATGAAACAACCAGATAAATGTTAACTGGATAGTCATAAATTATATAGCAATTACAAATATTATTTTAATGAAATAAAACCACTGAAGAGATTATCTGAAATGATTCAAAATTGTAAACATCCTTAAATAGTTACTTCTACATTGGAGAGGGGAAAACCTGGTTCATTGAGCAATCACCTCCCATAAAGTATGTCAAAATGATGCATGCTAACTTCTCAGAAGTGGAATGGTAATGATTAAAAACAATTTTGCTTCTTTAATCATTAGAATGATGGAATACATTTTTAAATAAATAAATATTCAATCTAAGAGAACATTTTAAATAAAAAATGTATTTTTCCTATTATCTGAACTATTCCAGACACAAAGAGAAATTGCCAGGAGTCATTATAATACAAGATCTATCACCTGAACACTATGAATTAAATTAGTTCCCAACGGAGACCATGGCAAGAATATTTAAAGTATCAGGTAACCTATTAATAAGACTATCCTGCAACTCATCTACCTAGTATGCAGTTTATGAAACTCACAAATATTGAACTGCAGTAAAAATACTAAACCTTGATCAATACAAAACATAATTAATTAACTAATTAAAATTCAAGGGGAGCTAAAGAACTATTTTTTGAAGTATTAAAAGTGCAATGACTAAAATGGAGATTCAAATCTAAATTTTATTATTTATTTTGAAGACACCAATTAAAAAAAACCAACTGTCATACAAAATTGTTGCTATTTAGCTTTACCCTTACTTCTAAGAAACCGGTAATGCAGCCGTGAGCCTGTTTACCACAAAGCTGAAGGTATTATCTTTTAGTTGCTATGGAGTCTGCATCAGTGAAATGTGATCAACCAGGTCCCTCAGATGCCAATGGCAACAAGTAAGCGACAAGCGACAAGTAATTGCCCTGAAAAAAACACAAAGAGATATCTTTATAGTGCAATGAATACATTAGATTTAATTGTGCAAACGTCATTCACAATTTTTTGTCTTGTTTATTTTAATAAATATAAAAAGTAAAGAATTGTTTTGCATTTTGTCTTACTTTTCACTCACCAATGTAATGATTTTTAAACAGACTGCACATTTATTAAAAGAATGACTCAATAACCAATTAAACATCTTGGTTACTTATCTACCAAAGATCACTGGCATTTTCAGATTTCACATTCGAAAGTACAGTTTATCTATGTTGTTAATACACTGGCAACACCATGTTAAAAAAAGTCAATAATTACCAAAAAATCTAAAGTGTTATATTAAGGAAATCAAATGGCATAGTAAACAATGAAACTGGTTTTGAAAACCCTTGTAAAAAAGCAGTAGCAGAGGGAGGTTACTTAAAATCTGTTTTCTTGAAGGGTAACAGAACACAAATGAAAAGTATATTAATATATTTTAAAAATGTATATTATAATTTACATAATTCCAACTCTTACAAATACTCTTGTAATAATACTGTCATGTACAGCAGAAGCCCGTTACCACTGCAATGTAAGACTCTTGCTCTAAAACTTTTTTTGTATAAAGCATCTATGTATTTTACAATGATGAGGTTAGGTTTGTCAGACTTGCGAAGGTTTACTAATTACCTTCCTAAATGTGAAAGAACAATTACATAAATAAAACTAAATAAATAAAATCACAGATATGATTAAAAACCCTTTTGTCTAAAAATACAGAACATGAATATTAAAAATGATGTGTGATTAATTTGGTTTTCACAGCTTTGAATAAATTTAGATTTGTAGCTGATAATCTATGGAAATTTCTCCTTAGGTCTCTCTCTGAGGGACTTGTGGAAAAACGCAAATGTGTCTTGAAAATCCATTCTTTCACCTTTGAATTTTGAATATTTTCTTTTTACATTTTACTATTGTAAAAGTAGACTATAGCTATCATATTTATTCTGTTGAAAATAAGCAAATCTTTCTTATTTGATGCAAGGACATTTTCAGAATTTTACTTATGTAATTACGGTATATTGTCAGATAAAATGACAATGGCAACCAATTACACAACATGCTGCTTTTAAACCATGCTGAAGTAATTAAGCAGATCACTGAAATAATTCATTTATTTGGAGAACACATATTTTATGGGCTAATTACCTAATCCTTTAATCAGTTTAGTGACCAGACTATGTCTTTAAACATTTCAAATATAGTAAATTCTTAGTATCTGCTGGCTATTTTAGTAAAGTAAAACTGGCATTTTATAAATGATTATGTTCAGCATCTTTTGCAGTGAACAAAAAAGGCCATTAAATGGAAACAGTAACTCAGAAGGATTCTCCTGGATAATGTTTGAAGATAACTAGGAACTTGCTTGCTCAAGAAATGTTTAAATGCTCTTAATTTAAAAAAGCCATGTAAAACACAGAGTATTTAAGTGTCAAGCAAGAAACAACTTTCACCATTACAGGGTTTGGCCTGTCCCCACTATTTTATATAAATCATAGCATGGTCTCAGTGTCAAAGCCAATTTGAAGCTGTACTTCATCTTCACAAAGTGTTCATTAAATAAAGTAGGATTTCACTATTTTTAATTATATCTAAAAAAGACCTTTAAAACCAGTTATTTCCTTTTACTAAAACTGTTACAAAAATATCAGTATATATTAAAGTAGCTTTACTACATGCTTAATAGTGGCAACATCTAGAATCACAAAGACTATATAGTTATCCAAGCCATTTGCACATAGAAATCATTTTAAGGCACTAGATTATGCTAGCTTTTGAATAATATACAACATATCAATGCAGATGCTACGACAAAAACATTTGTATTTGACAATGCTATTAAAAACTTACCAAGATTTTGCTGATAAAATGACAGACAGAATGAGCAACACAATGATTTGGCATGTTTCAGCTTGCAATTACAAGTATGCTGCAATTTCATTATGAAACAAGTCAGTGTTTTTGTTATGTCTCTAATTACTCAGTGTATGTGAGAACTGTGGTGTTTGAGAGCAGCAAGGTGATGCAATGGTTTAATACTACTGCCTCCAACTTTCATTGTACCAAGTTCAATTTTCAATGTAGTCGCTTTGTGTATGGACTTAGCTTATCTGTCCTATATCTATATAGGTTTTCTCCTAGTATTCTAGTTTAATTCCACAAACCTATGATGTACATGTTACAAAGTCTGGGTTGAATGAGCGTGTGAGTGGACCCAGTAGTTGTTTTGCATCCAGTGCTGCTGGGATAGGCTTTGGTTCCTCATAATTTCATACTGTATTAAGCAGGTTATGGTAATAAATAAATGAATATTTCATTTGGCCCGAGTACAGTTTGTTGTTTTGTGCTATGTTTGCGAGATGTAGAAAAACTAGTACAGGGCATAGGTCAATATTACAAATCTCTCTCTAGTCACATCTCATTTTCTGTACTGCCTTGTCTCAAACAGGATTGTGGTGAGCATACACTTAGAAGGGGAGCACTGACTTCCATGCTATCTCCATCAAAAGTCTTCAATGCTGTCTGGAGAATTTTTACATACAAGATTGAATGTCTTCGGCACAACGTGAGGTTCCCTCCCAGCGGAATGTGCACAGTAGACTTCCCATAGGTGTCACTCAGAAGCTAGTTTGACTGAATACTCAGGTCTCGATTCATTCTTCTTGTCACAGACAGATAATATATAAAAAAAAAAAAAAAAAAAAAAAAAAAAGACATACTTGTGACAAAATTAATATTTGAAAAAGAAAATCAATCTATAAGAATATTATTAACTGGTGAAATACTGTGCTTATTTAAATGATTTTGCTTAGATTCTCAATATCACACTTCATTTTCAAGAAAGAAATATCTATCTATCCATCCATCCATCCATTTCAGAAGCAGCTTTATCCAGCAGGGGGTCATGTGAGTAAATAGTGCCAGGCAGGAATCAACCCTAAATGAGAGAAAAAAAAAACAAAAAAACACATGCAGTACAGCCATACCCAGACACTCTAATGTAGATAATTAAAATAAAATACAAGTCTTTGGGACATGGAGAGAAACTGGACTATCTGGCAAAGCCACACAAACACAAGGAGAACATGTAAATCTCACATAAAAAACAGATTAGGCTGAAAATCAGACTGTGAGCACTTCTGCAAAATTAGGGACCAAACTAAACATTAAACAGACCAACAAACAGAAGCCTAAAGCTTAAAACTGAATACTTTTTCTGGTGCAATTTTTGGCATTAACTGGAAGCAACCCTGGATGTGACACCCATCTGTCACTGTTCACACATGTACTATACTGGAGCAATTTATAATCAACACTTAACTGGAACATTTTTGGGATGTGGAAGAAAAACTGAGCACTTGAATAAACTCAACAGGACACCAAGAAACTTTGAAAAATACAACACAGGCAGTAATCAAGCTTGGAACAAAATCTTCATCCCTGGAGTTGTAAGACAGTAGTGCCAACCACTCTGCCATCTTTCTGCCAAACCACAGCAAGAAAAAATTAACATTAAAGAGGACCTATATTTACTTGCTAGCAGAATGATACTATATTAAGAAAATTCTGATTATGCTGAGAAATGTTACAATTATTTCATATTTAATCTGAAATTACAATACAGATTTTGATATGTTTTAGTTAAACTGGATTAATATTACAAGGCCTTGCAAAATTCTTAATGTTCAAATTCAGACATTCTGCTATCCTGTTCATTATTTATCTACACTCAGTATATCAGCAGCTCTGAGCTTTGACTTGCAGTTAAGGAGCAAACACCATTGCAAAGTCCTGTCCTAGGCAGTATCTTTTGCACATGGGGCTCATTTTTTGTGACCTGTCATTCTGGATGTAGAATGTCAGCTTCTTGTCTGTATCTCCCCACTCATTGTAAGAACAATGCAGCATTTTGTATTTTAGCTGGCCTTTTATTTTTTCCATGATTCATATCAGAAACCTATAATGAAAAATGCAGCAAATGGAGGTGGTAAACACCAACCTTTATTTAATATCTTTCTGTATAATATGATCAATAGATTAAATTAAGTGCAGACAGACCTGCATAAGGACATACTTGAAAAATTACAAGGATGTAGGCTCAGCGCATATGCATATTAAATTTAACTAACTTGTCCTCTTGGCTGTAGCAACCATCCTATACTACTGTATTGCACCAAAGCTTGACTATTTAAAGACTCTGTGATAACTTTTCTAAACTGCCTAGGAGACATTCAGGATGGAAACAGCAATGATATATATTGTGAAAAAATAACTATTTTCCACCATTGCCATAGAACTCACCTTGTCTGAAGAGGCAATGTTAGTAAGAAACAAATCCCTCTACCATTCAGCTTTCATACCTTCTGCTAACAGAGCTTTGCAGTTCTTATCCTGTTCAGGCACTAAAGGTGCTAAAAATATCTGCTAAAGAACACAGTTACAAAGAAATAGCTTGTAGTTTGCTCCAGCAGCAGCCTCATGAAAGAAATAAAGAAGATGTTTACTTTACTATAAAATTATCTGTTTAGTCCTGTATTCAAAAACAGATTTATCTTTCTTAGTTTTTCTCCCTCTTTCAAGACTCCACAGGACATGCTGGAAGACAGCCACCAAATAACCTTGACTCCACATGATAATACAGGGTGACACAGAAAAACGGGAACTTTTGAAAAACCCAATAAAAATAGAAGAAATCCAACAAAAAAAAAATTAACAGCAATTTAACCACTACAACTTGCCTTTTAAGAGACAGTGATCCAAATTATCAATGTCTGAAAATTACGTCCTGTACGTATGCATTCTTCCAATCTGCTGTTGAGGTTCCCCATTGATCACTGCAACATCTCAGCTGGGATACCACGAATTTCATCTTGAATTCTTTGTTTCAATTCATTCAGTGTCCTTGGCCGAGTCGTGTAGACCCGACTCTTAAGGTAGCCCCACAAGAAAAAAATCACAAATGGACAAATCCGGTGATCTTGAGGGCCAGGGAATGTCACCATATCTTGAGATGACACGGTTACCGAACAATTCTCGCACAGCTGCCATTGATTGTCTTGCAATTGATTACTAAATTACTAAATGGCGAGATTGTTTACAGCTCAAGGTCCCTGTTCCACAGTGCTGCCAACTGTACATGGCTGCCACTACGCATTTCAAAAGTTCCTGTTTTTCTGTGTCACCATGTATAATATGACCGAATTACTTTAAGTCCTGCTTACTTGAATGTGCACCTGTGTGAAACAGTGACAGGTCTTACTTCTTTATTAAAGGTTTTCTTCTTTTCTCTACCCGGTTTTGATTTGAAAGTATGAGAGTGCAAGCATTAAAAATGAACCCAGTCTTATTCTAAACACAAAAGAGTCAACATATAGAAGAAAACAGCAGCAGTGCCATGTGACCAGTTGAAACAACTCATTTTATTATGCATGTAAATTTTCATGTGGAAAAATATGACTGAGTGGTCTTGATTGCATAGTTTGAAAATCTATATATATAATTCACTAAGGCAAGACACCCATGGAAAGCACGCCGAAAGGGCCGTGGATTCACTAAGCCGCCGCCAAGTAAGACACCTATGGCGCATGCAGGAAGGAGCCCCCGCCCACCAACTCCAAGACCATTGGATATGACAACAACTCGCGGAGCCACGCCCACCAACTCGGACGCGACGACACAGAAAAAACGGCGTCATTTATATTCGTCTGTCGTAGAGGCCATATGCAGCGTGTAAAATGGTTTGCGAGGGGTATCCCATGGGATCCTTAAAACAATCCTTTACATCTGAGGTTAAAACACAATGAAGTAAGCAGTCTTTAAAAACCGAGTTTTCGGTTACGACGCACGACCGCGTGCACCATAGCAAACTGTTTTACACGCTACATACAGCAAGAGGGAGCGGAATGGACGTCATTCTCCTCTCCGCCCGTTCCACCCTCCCCGCCTGAGCGCCGTCCACCCCCATCCCTCCGTCTGGGAGGAGAAGGCGTGATTGCGGTCCGCCAGTTTTCAGTCACGGACGATTGTGTGTTGGTTCGTTTTGTGCATTGTTACAATGTTGCTTTTCTTGCTGATTTATTACATTACCGATTTTTTTAAATGTTAATTTTCTCCCTGTGCTTAAAAATCATTAAAAAACCAGCCTGATTATGTGCCGTATGGTACGCCGCGGGTTGGCTAGTTCATATATAATAAGCCAAATGAAAGTAGCTGAAGTAAAGGGCACAATGGTGACTTCAACAGGTGTTTAGCTGCAGGCATACATTTCTTTTCAAAGTTTTTGAGGAGCTCATTCAACAGGAGTTTAACTAAGGCTGTATGGCTAATGAGTCATTAGCCTAGAAGAGATGTACATTATAACATAATGTACACTACTTAGTCTTGTGATGCTGAATAGAAAGAAAGGCTTATCCAACTCTAAAACTTTCAAGGAATATTCCAGCCATTAGTTGAATAGTACACCCAGTGTCAATTGCCCTGCCTGAGCAAAACACATTTTCATTTAATAAGCTGCCTTGCCATTTCACTCTTTTTGACAGATACCATATAAAACAGGGGTTTCAACCTCAGTTCCTGGAGTGCCACAGGGGCTACAGTTTTTCGTGCTACCCACTTTTCAATGATTTACTACTGCTAATGGAGCATATTAAATTGCAATGATTTTAAATGACTTGCATTTGTTTCTTCATCCAGCAGTCAAATAATAACTAGATGCAAAGCTAACAAACACATGGTCAGACTAAATTAGATTCAATTTGCCCATTTCTTTCTGGTGATCTTTATAAAAAAATTGAAAAGAAAAATGTAAAGGTCGGAGAAATATTGATCTGTTGTGGTCAACAAAACTTCTGGATGGTTATCTCAGTAAAAATAAAATCGGTTTTGGAAATGGCTGTTGAAGCAGAATGAGAATATTAACAAACCATTGAAACAACGGATTTCATTAACAGTTAAACAGGAAACTGACTGTAGCAAAAAGGGTAACGTTCTAAAACTGCTGGTCATCGGGTGGCTTGCTTTGAATCCCTTTATTACTTTGCTCGAATTTAAGAAGAACAAGAAAAAAATGTCAGTTATAATTAGGACAAAAGAGATATGCTGCATTGTCAAGTGTACGGAACGAAAACTTCAAGCCTCTGCTATCCTTTAGGATCTGGGCTTGACACCGCTGAAACACATTAGTAACTGATTAACACACCGTGAAGTTTATAGATGGCTCACAGAGTGCTTGTATATTGATATCTTTATACAATGTGGTCGCAGAAAGTGAGTTTCACAAAAAAAAAATGTTACTTAGAGACAGGTGGTGGACCATCGTAAAAATTACCTTTTAAAGAACCAGATTCCGCTTTCACCACAGCTTTTAGAGTTGTTGCACAATTTGTAAAATAACGCTGCTAGCTTCTCGCGCTAAACGAGTTGTGGCATTTGTTCCACCTTAAAATGTGACATTGAATGCTTCTTTATTATAGGAATTTCAAAGAGGTCCCGTGCACATTCGCTCCAGTATCATTCCTCGCCAGTGAAGCCACGATATGCGCTTCCGTAATTTTTGGCGCGCGCAACAGCTCCTCTTCCAGAGAGTTGCCATCTGGGGGCGTGGCGAGGCGCTGCATGGCTGTGACGTTCCAAGCCGGCAAGTTTCCAGTCAGTGTTCTGCCTCCTGCTCAGTTCTGTCACTCTGCTGAGGGCGCCGGGTTGTTTGGTGGTGTGGTGCTACCAGGCAGTTTACTTGTAAAATAGGAAAAGATTTTACGTAAACTTACGTGTTATGTCCGTGAGGTTTGTTGTTGTGCCTGTTGGTAAAACAGACGGGGGCCCGTCAACTGAAGATTCAACAGCGGAAAATGATGGAGTTGTATTGGAGAAACAGGAGGATCCTTCGACGGAGACAGCGGAGTTACCCATCCTTGAATACATCAGGGAGCCCACCAGATATGGTGAGTAATGGTGAAAGACGGAGAGGAAAGTACAACAGTTATGGACTTTTCCCCCGGCACGCGACTTTAATCTATTTTTTTATTTTCTCATGCTTTTGAGTTAAACCGGACATGGAAATTTAAATGAAAAATCCTTGATGTAGCCCCGCGTGAGGATGGATGGCTTAGAGTTCTTTCGGTGTGTGCTGCCTTCTAAGTTTGATTCAGGCGACGTGGTATCGGCAGGCTGTAGTGGAAGTGCAAATGAAGAAGGAATAGTGTAGGATAGATGTTGATAAAAAATTAAATTTGCGTGTGATGTTCTGTTTATGGATGTATTCACGTTTTGAGCTGTTTAAAGAATTGTTTTGTGCTTTTGTAGAATCTGGATATATGTTTAGAAAAAGTGGTTTTGTGAAGCCATGGTACGCAAAGAAGGCTATTGGAACAGGCAAGTTTTAAGGGATTTTGTTTTGATTAAAATTTCAAAATTAATTGGAATCTATTTTATAGTATTCTACCCGTATCAGATATATGTACCAAGTACTTCTTCCGCTGTTAATACTTTCAAATGGAAATTAATTTATCCATCCTGATTTTTAAGTTGCATTTGCCTGTAAAACACGTCATGGTGTACGGATACAAATATTCTGTGAACGTGTTTTCAGTTTATTTACTTAAACATTCTAATACAGTGTTCAAAGTTGTATGGCAGATTCTAAACTGAGTATGAACATGATAATTCCTAGTAAATTACTCTATACTATCTAAGGTTAATGATTCTATTGTTTCTGTGGCAAGATATATTCCGACAACCATAAGATACTGTGATAAATCAGATCATGATCGAGAAAATGGGGGTATGGACACTGAGTGAATACAAAAATTAATTCCAAGTAGACATACATTTCTTACATATAAGTGTAATTCTACATAAATTTTACCCTAGAAGTGAAAAATGTGCCCCATTTTGTTTTTTTAAAAGATACATATTAATACGATTATTTAGTGAACTGCAAGTGGTGAAGTGGATAGTGGTGCTGCATCACAGGTCCAGGAGAATACAATATATTCCTGCCATCTCTTGCATTTTAAGCAAACTCCAGTCTTTGCTGTACACATCTACATTATGCATTTTTCCCAATGTGATCCAACCATTTAATGCTGCATCAAGCTGGCTTAATTAGCAAGTCAAAATTTGTCCAGGGTTGCTGTGATCTGCTAGAATTTGGTATCCCGTCCGATACTGTGTCCTTTGTTGCAATTAACATTAATAAAACAGGTGCACTTTCCCACAGCTCCTAAGATGGATTCAATGAGTTCAGAAAATGGATGGATCGATAGATTTTAATTAAAGTTGTTTAAGAAGCACTATCAAAGTGTTAAAGATACCAACAAAACAGGATAACTTTTGTAGAGAGAGAGCTGGGCACGTATTGCTCATGAAAGGAACAGGAAGAGAATACACACCTGCCTAAGAATTTACATCAGTGATAATGTTAAAAAGCATGTTAATGCAAAAATATACTCAGCGTATAAATATCCATCCATCCATCTACTGATCCAGTTCCTAACCTGTTTATGCTGTCACCAATTTGTTGATGGCACTTATTACTCATGATGCACATGTTAGGGGTACTGGAGGAAAACACCATTCACATCTGGGAAGAGCATACAAAACCCATCAGCTTTTGAACTTCTAACTCAAAAGCTTTAAGGCAGCAGCAATTACCACTGTGCCATTGTGTGGGTCTCCATTAAAATGTATCTATCTTTATTTTTCTTATTGTGTGATTTGGCTGCTAGGTGTGGCAGGGAAGTGGGTCCTCTGGATTAGCCTCTGCTACTGTCTTGTCACTTGCAAATGCAAATAGCTTAATTTACACCTGTATTTAAAGGTATAAATTGAAGTAATTTAGCTTACAACATCGTGCATATGGGGAACACAGGAGGATTTAATTTAGAAATATTCAGGTTAAGTAATTGTTTACATTTAAACAAACAGGAATAATTTAATATTGCATTAGACTTTGTGATAATGAAATTAACATATGTGTAATCATCTTTTTCTTCATATAACTGAACATGGTGAATTATGTGGTACATGAAGAAAGTGACTCCCATATTATATACTCATAAACACTGAGCTGATTCATTATCAAATTGTTTTTTCTATACAGTATAGTAACCATCATCATTAGCAATCAGTCATGACTTGCATAAGGATATATGTTTTTTTTTTATTTTATTTTATTTTTTAATATATAAATGGCTTGGCTGTTTTAATCACCAGTTGCATTAGCTGGCCTGACTAGATTAATTCATTTAACACTTGTTTATTTTGTTTTTCTTTTCCGTCTCTATATGATTATTATTCTATCACAGGTTTATCCCAACATGTTTAGCTACGCATGTAAATCAATATTCTTTGATTGTTGTCTCTCAATGTTTTGGTCAGAATGGCACAGTCATGGAAATAGTAGCTGCATTTTGTTGCTTCCCAATAGGGTGACTAGCAAGGTTATTATAGTTTTGCCTTTTTATATTAGTTTTTATTTCTATATTTCTTCTGACCTTACTTGGAAATTCAGTTTAGTTTTAGTTTTCCTTCATTGTGTATTTTTAGTTTTAATGTAGATTTTATTTCACAAATACATTTCTATTTTATTTTATATGTATTAGTTTTCGTTTTAGTAATTATTTCATGGAGCATGTGTCACAATCAGATAGAACTGTACACTTAAGGGATTTGGAATTAATATGAGTTTAAAGTTAGTGGAAGCTTACTACACTATGTGGTTTTAATATCTGATTTTGTTTTTGTCTAATAAAAACAAGCATAATCAAAAACAGATACTGAATAGGAACAATTTTATAATTTTTAGAATATTTTCCATGTCATTTGTGCTGAACAAATGTGTGCTGACTGTTGGCACTTTTTATCTTTTCCTTTTATTGCCCAGAATGGGCCAGTTTTTATGATCATGAAAATCATGGGGGCTTAGGAAGAACAGGGTGAGTGTGCAGATCCCATCAACCTGTATTCAGTGAAGCAGAGAAAAACAAGCATGTAGTGTCAAGGTTAGCGGTAGTAAGACTTGAATATCCCATGCATAAGAACAGTAAACCCTTAATGAGCAGAGCAAGAGTAGGTAATTGTTGTATGGATGGGCACAAAACGACAACCACATAATCCAAGATTAGGAACAATATATACATTATCAAAACCTGTTTACTCAGAGCAGGAGCGCAGGAAACCTGGAGCCTACCCCAGCAGGTTTGGATGCAAGGCAGAAAAATCCCTGGTATGCAATATGCATGACATGGCTGATGTTAAGAACAAAAAGAATATGATATTTCAACTATGTATTTTGAGAGAGAGAAAAATTAAGAAAAGCGGGACAAATTTTAAAACGTAATTCTGCTCCTAGATTATTTTCATATTATCAGGTATTTTGAGCTGTGAATATAAAAAGAAAGATAGATTAATAAATCTTCTTATATAATACGCTACCGTGGCTGTCTGTTTGTCTGTCCAGGATTTTAAATCACCTGTAGCTCACAAACCGTTTGACCTATTGACCTGAAATTTGGTACACATATACTATGTGTCATTTACTATCCTCTTTTGGGGTGATGATTGACCTCCAAGGTTTTTCCTCTTTTTATTTTTATTTTATTTTATTTTATTGTAGAATCAACTCTCTGCAGCCGCCAGTAGGGCGGCACATGCGTATGGGTGCCATTCTCATCCCTACCACCTTCACAGTCACTTCCCCTACCTCTTCATATCTTAAATCATTCTTGAGGCAGATTGAACACTTAGGTGCCAGCTTAAGTGAAAAACTAAGGAAAACGTACTAAGTAATTGCAACACAAACACTGACTTAATCAGTTTTAACTCAAAAAGATGCCAATGAAAAGAAAAGAAGCAGGCCGCTAGGGTAGAGAAAAGAAGAGCTGCTCAGGAAGCAGCAAGCGCATCAAACTCTGTGCAAATGAATGCTAAACATACAGGGAAAGAATATGAAAACTATGAATGCTTAAGTCAAGTGTATTCACTGCACGTTACTGTGCAGTGCGCCGTTACTTGTATAAAATAAATACAAAAACACATTAGTATGTTTAGTTTTTCTTCACCTACCGACCTGTAGTTCAGTAGAGACCTTGACATCTGTGGAATTTTACAAGGCTTGTATTGCTTTGTTGTTAAACAAATTTTTTAAAGGAAAAATGATTGGTCAGTAACAATATGCTGATCTTGAATGATGACCTAGTACATCTCTCGATCAATGCCGTTTTATGTTCAGAAAGGATTTCTCTTTTGTGAAGTGGCAGGTGAATTACTGTCAACAAAATGCAGACCCCTGATAAATAAACTGAAACTTTACTCACTCGTGATTTTTCTGTCTATACGGTAAATGTTTGAAACGTTACTCACTCATGATTTTTCTGTCTGTACGGTAAATGTTTTATTGAACAGCACATTCCGATTTCAGGCATTTGAATTACATCTTAATACACAACAAGCACAAAGAAATGCGGCCCAGTAAATCTTTTTCTATTTCACATGCTTTACGTGCCTGTATTCAACTTGCTCTGTCATCGCAAATACTGTGTGAACAGCTGCCATTTACTTCACTGGATGAATATATGCAGGAGGCTTGTGGTGGATTACTTTCGTTTTTAGAGTTAAAAGTTATAAAGGTTAAAGACTGATGGCAAGAATATTCATTCAAAACCAACAACTAAAATTATTTTTAGTAAATTTGTTTCCCCCTTCCCCCCCAGTTAGTCTTTCCAGCTACTTTAATAGTTTCATTTAGTTTTAGTTTTTCATTTCGGTTTTGTTAATTATTTTATTTCAGTTTACGAAAATGTTTCTTTAATAATAGTTTCAGTTTTGATTTTAGTTTTCGTTCACTATAATAACCTTGGTGACTAGGAAAATGTTTCTGAGAATATAAAACATTTTGCAATATTGTGAGGGGGCAAAAAACACTACAGACCTTGAATCCACCCTTTCACCTTTCAAATTCATATGTAAATCCTATTATGCATTCTGTTTTAAGATCTGTGCTATGACATTTCATATACAGATTACTCAACTAGCTATGAATATTAAAACGAGCAGCATTTTGCTCGATTCACTAAGCATATGAACAGCTCGTTAACATTTGGAAATGATGTGCATGTGAAAAGCCACGATGAACAGCACTTTGAAGCAAAACATTTTTTTAAAATAAAAAAGAAAAAAAATCTGTGTTTTCAGAGTTATATATTACACTCCACGGTTTATCATCTGTAGACAATTGGCCTGACTGAACAATTTAATAAAACCCTAAAATAGATGATTCGGTAGGTAGCCCATGACGGTCCAACTTCCTGGAATACAGTAGTACCTTTACTTCTGTTTGCTGTCCCAGAAGTCCTGCAAGTGTCCATTGGGATGAGCCCTTTCGAACTATTATTTGACTGGTGACCGCGTGGGGTGTTGCTGCAAAAGCAGATTGTCCTCCTTTGTAGTGAAACATCAGCACTGCAAGCAGGAGGCACAAAAATGTAATTATGACAAGATGTGTAAACTCCACAAGTTTAAGAAGGGGGATCACGTGCTGGTGTCTATCTTGTCCGATTCACATACATTTTGGGCTAAATGGCAAGGGCTGACAGTGATAGAAGAGTGTATGTCCCCAGTGAATTATAATCTCAGCATTCCTGGGAGGCGGAAACCCATATAAATTTTGCATATTATTTTGCAGTCCTGAGGCCTCATGCATAACACCATACGTAGAATTCACACTATAAAATGGCGTAGACACAAAAGCGAGAATGTTCATACGCACATAAAAATCCAGATCTGTGTGTTCACCAACTTCCACGTTCTTCCATTCCATAAATTCCGGTCAGTGTGAAAAGTAACGCACCTGCACGCGCCTGCTGTTCCGCCCCAACTACTCCCAGAATTATGCCTCTTTGAATATGCAAATCAATATAAATAGCCTATAAGCTCAGCCTTCTGTGAAAAGACAATGGCAAAAGCACGGAGGAAAATAAAAGTATTTCAGCGAACACCAAGCAGAGGCAAGGAAAAACGTACTATTTGTTGGTTTAAAAAGTGGTATAAACAACAAAAGGAAGTTGATCGAGTGACATAGAGTGTCGGAGAAACTGGAAAGCTCAAGGTCACAAAGTCGCACAGTGCCCGAAATAAAAAAGAAGTTGCCAGATATCAAAGTCGCCGTGAAAAGGCAAGTTGTATCTCACCGTCTGAGTGTCATATGAAAACTTATTAGGGTACAGAGAAAAAAAAAAATAGGCACACAGTGGGGAAAAAAACACGAAATGTCAACTTTAATCTCGAAATTTCCACTTTAATCATGTAGTTTATTTTGTCATTAAAGTAGAACTTCATAAACTTCATCATAAAATCATTTAGTTTACTAGTTTCTCAAATCCCATCGTAACTAAAGTAGCACGTTAAATGCTTTGTTTTGTATTTGATCTTCTATGTGCTCTATGTGTGTGAATCACTATGTGCTTCTTAAACGGGCTTTCTCTTCCTCCGATAGAACACAGAATCCATTACATTCGTAATATTACTTCTCTCTGAATAATTAAAATACTGAGATGTATACGTGATATCATTTTCATGATGATAGGAGTTATTATGTTACGTATTAAACATGGGAACACGGTGGCGCAGTGATTGTTCCTGCCTCATGCAAAATGCTTGCTTTGCCGTGCGCGACCTTCGATGAAATAATATATTGCAGCAGTACTGTCTCTTTCAAACGTACTAACCAATTCCTGTCCTTCCTTTTCTTTTTTCAAATACCCAATCTCCACACAATCTTCTCTGTAATAGACATTAAGCCATCTGTAAGCTTAGAATGCAGATTCTTCAAAACTTTTTTAAGGAACATTGAAATATCTTCATAGTACATGTTTAATTAACCTATCCATCCAGTGTCGCGCCAGCCCCAGCAAGAATACAGCGCAAGTCAGGAACAATCCGTGCATGGAGCGCAAGCTCCTTGCTAGCGCTGCGACACCGTGTCCTCGCATGTTTATTTATTAACAATATAGATTATTTAAATTTAAGTTAGTTTTATCTGTATAATATAATAAGCATATTTTGCTGCATTTCATCTTAAAAATGATATCATCATCATTTGTAAATACGCGCTTTATAAAGTGGCTCAGGTTGTGCAATATTATAACTGTATTGCAAGTTTACAGTGAGGTAATTGTACTTATAGGTACAAACAGTTCTACAAGGAGCACTTGATGGATTGATTGAGTGCGTTTAGAGATCTTGGGATGAAACTGTTTCTGAACTGTGAGGTCCGTACAGAAAAGGCTCTGAAGTGTTTGTCATATGAGAGCAGTTCAAATAGACAGCATGGCTGAGGCAGCATGTACTTGATGCTATATACCGATAATTCTCTTTCCAGTCAGCTGCTGTACAGCTGTGATTCCCAACTCAGATACAGTGATATAAATACTCCGAGTGGTGCTGTGAGAGTATTATGGAAAAAGATGATCCGCTGTGGCAACCCCTAACGGGAGCCGATGAAAGAAGAAGAAGGTGCAGTGAGAGTAACAACGCTAAAGCAGCTATTGTATTTAGAATAGTTTTACCATTCTGTGGACCATTATATTGTTACAGGTTAATTGCAATCAGATGCATTAAACTAATAAACAATACGCGGTTAATTTCAGTGTATTTATAAAGCTGCGTCGGGGATGTGGATCTAAACAAGAAAGGGAATCAACACTGGAAGAGCAGCACTGCTTTGACGCTGGGTGCCACCAGTCTGCAAAACTGAGTGCAAAACTTGCGTACGCCAGAGTATAAATAAATGTTGTTGTTGTTTTTATGAGCTACCATGGAAATGTGCGTGGCTTTACGCCAAGTTTAGGTTTTATACATTGCAATTTGAGTGTGGAAACGGGCTTAAGCAACATTTTTGTGTGTACGCACCATTTATACATGAGAGGCCCCTGGTCATGGCCGAAGTGGTCCCCCAGACCGAGGTCGCCATTGGGGATGATTTAACTGACACTCGGAAAGCAGAACTACTATCTCTGATCGGATCAAGGACACTAGATGGGATAATACAGTGGTTCTGTGTATGTACCACCGAAGAAGTTTTGTGGCAGCTTTCAAAAGTGTGTTTTAAGCCGACTAAACTCCACAATCTGCCTTGACACACTTGCTAAGCAGACATTAAGCCATTTGACAGAAGGAATTGGATCCATAATTGTAAATGAATGTGTGATTATATCTTTAGTAAGTTGTTCGAAGGGGTCAATAATGTTTTTCCTAATATCCCACTGATGCTTCGTGTCAGGTACAATTATATCTTACTCTGCATCATATGCATCAGGAGTGTTTTTATGCAATACACCAAGTCAGAAGTTTTTTTTTTTCATTTTAAATTTTCTTTCTTTTATGTCGTTCTTGTGTGTGTGTGTGTGTGTGTGTGTGTGTTTTATCAATTTCTAAATTTATTTCTTTATTTAAAGAGCTTCAGTAAAAAGCCAAACCTTTTGCATGGGGACAAATAAAGTTCTGTCCAATCAGACATTTCAATTTATAATACGTGCCTTTTCAAAGACTTGGGATATCTTGCTGTAGCTTTGTTGTTGGAGAACTTAGCTCTGTTTTTATTTCTTTCAGCTGTGAAATTGAAAGCTGTCAGTGCCTAAAATGAGTGGCTATTCATTTCCCAATAGCAAGACAGTCAATATGCATTTCTGGCTGTCAATAAACCTTAATTCAGAGCATGCTGCAAAGCATGAACCATGTAGCCTAAACTCCTATTGCTACTTTCTTTCATCATATAAAGAGTCATGAAGCATAACATACACATTAGTTTTTGAAATGTTCCACTCCATATGGAATCAAAAGCTTATGCAATGAAAGTTGCAGAGTGAGAACAACACAGTTCTTTTATTGATTCACATTTTTCGACAGTCCAGTGTGCCATCAGACTCAACATGCTCATGGACTCTGAACTCCACAAATTTGTAGTGAAGTTAATATCAGTAACATTGTTTCTTAAAAGCTTGTGGATATGTACTCTGTGTATCATATACAATGCATGCAGCGAGACAACTGCGTAGTATAGCCAGAATTACTTCACAACTAGTGAAAAAAGTTGGTCATCAAGTGTGAACATTTGCTTAATTTTAATAGTTATTATTTTAGCACTGGGACAGTCTTGAGGGAATTTGTCCATGTCAGGGATTGCAATACAAAGCTACCACCAATGAACCTGCTAGTGTCAGATTTAACTTTAGTTTTGGTGCCAATAGCAGCTAGAAATTCTATACAATTCATTATGTTGGTTCTTCAGATGGATAATAAAGTTTGTGGTGCTGAATGATTTAATGCTGCAGCTTCCTTACATTATTTTATTTTTTAGGTAGAGCAGATAGCATCTCTGTTATCTTCTTTTTTTAACAGAGAAATATGACCACACGGCTGACATGGTGTTTGACTAACAGTAATTGCCTAACAAATCAAAAAACTGGGAAACCCCTTTTAATTTTTGTACATGCGTGTGTTATTGCTGCAGTTTCTAAACTTGATACGTTTCCAATAATGTCTGTCTTACTAAACAATTTAAAAAAGAAAAAAAAAATTATTTAGTAAATTGATAATACTAGCAAACCTGAATTATTGGTTGACAGTATTGGCCAAAATGTACACATTGGACCAGTGCAAGAGTCGTCAATATTTATTTAATGAACATTGGCTGATAACAATATGGTTTCAGATAATATCGTGTATCACTGAGTAAAGACAGAAGCTAGGGAACCCCTCTGTCCATTTACTGAAACCATTTAAGGTGATATAAGTGTTGTTGCGAATCAGAACCTTTCTGACATTAGGCACAAGTCACATTATGTGCTTATCAAAATGTTCCTTATAAATATTGTGTACTGTTTTTTTTTATCTTTCACACATGAACAAAAATGTTGTTTATAATTCTTCATCTTATTGAAGATAATCTAACCCAGTGAGTTGGTGGTGTAGGGGGTAGCTGTGCTTCCTCGCAGCAATAAGACCAGGGTTAATTTCCTGGGTCCTCCATGCATAGAGTTTGCGTTTTCTCCCCTTGGCTGTGTGGGTTTCCTCTGGGTGTCTGGTTTCTTCCCACATTCCAAAAACATGCTGGTTAGGTAAATGTTTAATCCTGGATTAGCCCTAGTGTGTGCTTGGGGTGGATGTGTTTATGCTCACCCTGTGATGGACTGGCACTCTGTCCAGGGTTTGTTCCTGCCTTGTACCCTATTCTAGCAGGGATAAGCTCCAGCAGACCCCAACGACTCTGTTCTTGAAATAAAACACTATAATAGAAATGCAAGATACTTTTATCAGTGTTCTAATGCATACAGTATCTTCAGTACTTTCCTTACTTGTAAACTGATGCATTCTAACCTCTATGAAAAATGTCCAAATTGTGCCCAAAGTGTCAATATTTTGTGTGGCCACCGTTATTTTCCAGCACTGCCTTAACTCTCTTGGGCATGGAGTTCGCTAGAACTTCGCAGGTTGCCACTGGAATCCTCTTCCACTCCTCCATGATGACATCATGGAGCTTGTGGATGTTAGAGACCTTGCGCTCCTCCACCTTCCATTTGAGGATGTCCCACAGATGCTCAATGGGGTTTAGGTCTGGAGACATGCTTGGCCAGTTCAGCACCTTTACCCTCAGTTTCCTTAGCAAGGCAGTGGTTGTCTTGGAGGTGTGTTTGGGGTCATTATCATGTTGGAATACTGCCCTGAGGCCCAGTTTCTGAAGGGAGGGGATCATGCTCTGCTTCAGTATGTCACAGTACTTGTTGGCATTCATGTGCACTCAACTTCTTTGGTTGACTATGGCGAGGCCTGTTCTGAGTGGAACCTGTCCTGTTAAACCACTGTATGGTCTTGGCCCCCGTGGTACAGCTCAGTTTCAGGGTGTTGGCAATCTTCTTATAGCCTAGGCCATCTTTATGTAGAGCAACAATTCTTTTTTTCAGATCCTCAGAGTGTTCTTTGCCATGAGGTGCCATGTTGAACTTCCAGTGACCAGTATGAGAGAGTGTGAGAGCGATAATGGTAAATTTAACACATCTGGGGCCTCATGTATAAATGGTGCGTACGCACAGAACTGTTGCGCAAGAACGTTCTCATGTTCAAATCGTGATGTATAAAACCTAAACTTGGCATAAAGCCACGCACATTTCCACGGTAGCTCATACCCTGTCGTACGCAAGTTCTCCGCTTGGTTTTGAAGACTGGCGGCACCCAGCGTCAAAGCAGTGCTACTGTTCCTGTGTGGTTTATCTTTCTTTTTCAGATCCACATTTCTGACGTGGCTTTATAAATACACTGAAATTGACCGCATATTGTTTATTAGTTTAATGCATCTGATTGTAATTAACCTGTAACAATATAATGGTCCAAAGAATGGTCAAACTATTCCAAATACCATAGCTGCTTTAGCATTGTTATTCTCCCTGCTCCTTCTTTTTCTTCTTACAGCTGTTCCCGTTAGGGGTTGCCACAGCGGATCATCTTTTTCCATATTACTCTCACTGTACCACTTGGAGCAGCTGATCGGAAAGAGAATTATCGGTATACAGTATCAAGGACACGCTGCCTCAGCCATGCTTCCTATTTGAACTGCTTCTCACATGGCAAACGCTTCAAAACCTTTCCTGTACGGACCTCATGGTTCAGAAAGAGTTTCATCCCAAGAGCTCTAAACGCAATCAATCACTCCATTAAGTGCTCCTTGTAGAACCGTTTGTACTTACAATCACCTCGCTGTAAACTTGCACTACAGTTATAATATTGCACAACCTGAGCCACTTTATAAAGTACGTATTTACATATGATGATGATATCATTTTTAAGATGAAATGCAGCAAAATATGTTTATTATACAGATAAAACTTTAACTTCATTTAAATAATCTATATTGTTAATAATTAAAGGACACAGTGTTGCTACGCTAGCAAGGATCTGGTTCTTCGTTTAAAGATTGTTCCTGACTCGCACTGTATGCTTCACTGGGACTGGCGTGAAGGATAGAATAATTAAACATGTACTACGAAGATATTTCAATGTTCCTTAAAAGTTTTCAAGAATCGGCGTTATAAGCTTATAGATGGCTTAACCTCTATTACAGAGCTGATTGTGTGGCGATTGGTTACTTGGAGAAAGAAAAGTAAGGACAGGAATTGGGGGTTAGTACATTTGAAAGAGACAGTACTGCTGCAATAAATTATTTCATCAAAGGTCGCGCACAATCACTGCGCCACTGTGTTTCCGTGTTTAATAACATGCTTTAACTCCTATCATCATGAAAATTATATCAAGTATACATCTCAGTATTTTAATTATTCAGAGAGCTGTAATATTACGAATATAATGGATTTTGTGTCCTTTCGGAGGAAGACAAAGCACGGAAGCACGTAGTGATTCACACACACAGAGCACATAGAAGATCAAATACAAAACAAAGCATTTAACGTGCTACTTTAGTTATGATGGGATTTGAGAAACTAGTAAATTAAACGATTTTAAGATGAAGTTTATGATGTTCTACTTTAATGAAAAAATAAACTACGTGATTAAAGTGGAAATTTCGAGATTAAAGTTGACATTTCGTGCTTTTTTCCCCACTGTGTGCTTATTTTTTTTTCCTCTGTACCCTGATAAGCTTTCATATGAAATTCTGTAGGTGGGCTATGACTTGGTTTTTCACGGTGAATTTGATATCTGACAACTTCTTTTTTATTTTGGCCACTGTGCGACTTTGTGAACTTGAGCTTTCGAGTTTCTCAGACATGCTATGCCACTCGATCAGCTTCCTTTTCTTGTTTATACCATTATTTAAACCAACAAATAGTACGTTTTTCCTTGTCTCCACTTGGTATTCTCTGAAATTGTTCTGTTTTTCGTTGTGGTTTTGCCATTGTCTTTTTACAGAACACTGAGCTTAAGGGCTATTTATATTGATTTACATATTCAAAGAGGTGTAATTTTGGGAGGAGATGGGGCGGGACAGAAGGCACGTGCATGTGTGTTAATTTCCACGCTGACCGGGATTTATGTAATGGAAGAACGTGGAAGTTGGTGAACACACAGATTTATGCATCTGTATTTTTTTGTGCGTAAGTACATTTCCGCTTTTGTGCTTACGTCATGTTATAGTGTGAATTCTACGCACAGTGTTATGCATGAGGCCCCAGCTCCCCATTCACACCTGAGACCTTGTAACACTAATGAGTCACATGACACCGGGGAGGGAAAATGGCTAATTGGGCACAATTTGGACATTTTTTATTTAGAGGTATACTCACTTTTGTTGCCAGCGGTTTAGACATTAATGACTGTGTGTTGAGTTTTTGTGAGGGGACAGCAAATTTACACTGTTATACAAGCTGTACACTGACTACTTTACATTGTATCAAAGTGTCATATCTTCAGTGTTGTCCCATGAAAAGATATGATAAAATATTTACAAAAATGTGAAGGGTGTACTCACTTTTGTGAGATACTGTGTGTGTTATATATATATACACATACATACATACAGTGGTACCTTGAGATACGAGTGCCGCAATGTACGAGTTTTTTGAGATATGAGCCGTCACTAGGTTGATTTTTTTTTTTGCCTTGAGTCACAAGCCAAAATTCGAAATACGAGCCATCAAAGAGCTTGTCGCCGCACATTCTGAGGAAATGACGACGGAGGAGTTGACGAAACTACAGACGTGGCAACATACGGAGGTTCTGCAGGAGATTGGTGTCGCGGAGGAGGTTATCTCCTAAGGTGAGATAAAGGAAGTGTTTGCAATGTGGGAGAAAGGTTTGAACTTTAAAGAAAAGAAACACCCTGAAAAAGTTGTTGTCATGCAGCAGCTCTATTTAATGACACTTACCTAACTCTTGACTTTATTGAAAAGAAACCCTGAAAAAACTGCAACTGGTCATGCAGCTGCGCTATTTAATGACACTTGCCTAACACTTGACTTTATTGAAAAGAAACTCTGAAAAAGTTAAAACTGATTGTGCAGCGGCTCTATTTAATGATGCTTGCCTAACATTTCACTTTATTGAAAAGAATTCCTGAAAAAGTTGCAACTGGTCGTGCAGCGGCACTATTTAATGACACGTACCTAACTCCTTTCAGAAACATTCTAAAGGGGAGGACTAAACAAAGCTCCTTGGACAGGTTTCTATTGAAACGCCTTGAGAATGAAAGTGACGAAGCGGGGCAAAAAAGAAAAAACTAGTGAAGAAGAAAATTAAGTTAAGCAAAAGTGAAGTGAAAGAAAAAAAACATTACGCTAATCAGCTTCATTGACATCTGTTTATTTCTTTAGATTCTGTTTTATGTATTAGGTGTTTATTTTGTTTGTATACAATATTTGTTCATTATAAATACATTTTTCTTATGTTGAAAACATTTAACAAAAAATTGGGGTGGTTTTTTGAGGGCTGGCACGAATTAATCTAATTTCAATTAATTTCTATATATATATATATATATATACACACACACACACACACAACGTCCAGGGTCCATATCCAGACATAATGTTGTCTGGCATTTACAACAGGGCTGTAATGTCCCACGACAAAAGGCAACAAGAAGCACACAGAAAGAGGTATGTAAGGCATATCTGGTGAACAGAGGTTCAAAATGCGCAGCACGATTGAAACAGACAAACTTATTGTACCATTAAACTAGTTTTAATAAATGGGTGTTTTGCCAGTAGCCTACTATTTTGTGAAAAACAGGTCAAACTCAGAATTATGATTTGGCTCTGTCATAGTGAAATGTGCCATGTGTGTTATACTGTATACTGCTACCATTATCATGCAACATTTTCAAAGAACTAATCAATTATCAGTTACTAACACTATTGATATATTCAATATTCAAATGAAGCATTTAGTCACTGTTATATTGTGCAATATTAGAGGACACCTTCCTGTTCTCCCCACACATCTGGAATAAAGCCAAAGAAGGAATAGGCAGGCAATCTTATCCTACCTGCTTTGTCAAGGGACTCTGTGGTACCACCTGTTTGACAGGAGGTTGTTTTTTTTTTTTACTTTTCGCCAGCACCTCATTCTTCCCAACCCTGTCTTTCTTTCTTTCTTTCTTTCTTTCTCTCTCTCTCTCTCTCTCTCCCCTACCCTCTATTGTCTTGCTCTGGTACACCTGCAAGGTTCACTTCTTTGTCACCATCCATAATAGTGCCCTTTTGCTCAATAGTGCCTCTTTTCTCTCAACCCAGTGTTGAGTGGTGATTCCTGAAATTCTGTTACTGTTTATTTTGTGTTATTGAACTAGCATGTACCTTTTTACTGTGTTTTAAAGTGGTGGAGATGCAGTATATAAGAAAGCCACTCCTATGATAACAGCTACAAGGAAAGAAGGAAGGGCCAAAAGACAGATGGGTTTTATATCCTACTGTACATGTGTAAGTCTGAAGAACAAAATGCCAAATCTATTATAATGTAATGATGGTGTTTGCTGTGAAAAGTTATACAACATCAGGAACAGTTTATTTCTTGTATAGTCCAAAATCATACAAGGCATTCCACAATGAGCTTTAACAGGCCAGGTTTTTTGACAGCCCCTCAGCCCCTCAGTACTTTGGCAAGTACTATAAAACTGAATATCTGTAAGAACTGTTCTATAGTTAAGACAATCTTAAAAAATAATTAAAAAAAAAAATTGTTAAAGTGTGACTTCACTTTTGATTAATCCTGCACTGCAAAGATAAATTATGGATTCTAACTGTAATTTTTTATTGTTGAATCTCAGACTTTGTGAATTGTTTTCATCATTTTATTAATGACTTTTTAACTCTTTGGTTCTCTGTCAGTTTGACTGTATGCTGTTTGAGTTAAACTGAACAGCTCAATAAGTGCCCTTGCTACATTTCATAGTACTGCATTAGCATGCTGTTCTGTTCAAAAGCATAAGAAAACCAGTTTTATATGGCTCTGTTAAAGGATTGGAAATGTCTCTGTATTTAAATGATAGAACAATGCAAAAAACTGTACATACACTTATGTAATTCATTTGACATTTGAAGTATGCCCTAAAGATCTTTTGTAGTGCACTGATGAGTGTAGCTATAAAGACCAACAGAGGAGATAGTCTCCATTACAGTGACAGCATTTGTGGTATAAATGTTACTATTAGTTTTGCTATGAGCTTTCTTCAGTGCTATAGCTACTAACTTTCTTGTATGAAGTTATTGTACTACTTATCATTACATGTACTGTGTTTGTTGGCACCAAACTATTTGGTGTTTTTGTAAATTGCTTTCATGCAGACGTCTTTAGTATGCAGTTGGGAGCATCCTGCCAATCTAGTTCCAATGACAATTCTCTGTAAAGAATGGGTTTCAGCATTTGTACTGTATGTTTTACATATGATAAAGCATTTCCAAGTCATGAAAGGTGTCAATTTTTTTTTCCAAAGTGTACTTACATTAAAAACCAGTACATAAAAGGTCCTTACTGTATGAAAATCTTTTAGTGCAGAAAATGCTGAGGATTAATTGAAGTTATTTCTGGAAGACATATTAGTGTCCATTAGTCAACATATTCTTTCTTAGAAAAAATAAAAAACAAAAGGCATGTTAAGCAATTAAAACTTTGTTTTGAAGGTGTGCTTGTCATGCAGTGACATGTTTTTTTGGGAGAACTTGGATTTACGGGGACCTATTTCTCAGCAATCATTCTTTCCTGCAAATAACTTTTTTTGATTTTTACATAGCACTTTTCAGGGTTTTGTAAATGTTGGTGAGGTGAGCTGTGCTTTCCTACTCCAAAGAAGACCACCCAGTGTTCTACTAAAACAAAGAAACAAAAGAGAGATGTCACAAAGTCCAAGGGACTCATTTATAAAACTTTGCATGGATTTGAGTATGTGTACGTCTAAAAACAGGAAAATGTGAATGCCAAATTAAAATCCAATTTATAAACCTGGCGTACGCACATTTCTATGCAATTTTTTGCAGTAATATTGTAAATTTGCATATGTGAATGCATTTTGAACCCCTCCTGGTGGTTTCCCTGAAACAGCCATGTATGGACTTTGCTATTCTACTTCATATATATGTAGTCACGATGCTGTAGACCTTACTTGGCTGGTAGAGCAGCTTCCTGCCTGATGCATTTGAGGAGTTCTATGCTACATTCCACAGCTGAGCATGCAAGAGCATGCACGGTGTAATTTTGCATCTCCTTTGCATTATGGGGGTCAGAGAAGGGATATAAGATGTTAGCATGTAAGCTGATAGTGACTATCACATAGAACTTGTAATAAAAAATGATTGCTGTTACAATAAATGGTATAAGCCATTTGAAAAACTGAGGGTTTGCCTCAGTTACCTTACCAACAAGCCCACCATCTCGTGCAGCACCATCATCAAGATGTCTGCCAAAGCTACTTTTCCTCAAAATAAATGGCCTCTGAGCTAGTTGCAATAGTTGCAAGAGTGCTCTGATTACGTTTAGAAATGCTGCTCTAAATTAACTTTTTATGTTGGCATAAACATGTTACGGTTTGTGTATGTACATCTATACCACACAAAAACTGAATATAGCTCCTAGTAAGTTGGATAATGGCTTCCTGCACAGTAAACATGATGAAGCTGAAGCTTGGCTAAAATATTCCTGACCTATCAGCCAGTTCCCTGAAAGTGACAAAAAGGTAGCCTACTATATTTAAACTGATGAAAAACTAAAAAGTTCTTCAATGCAAACACGCAGCATTGGCCCTCTTAAAGTCACTAAAATAAACTCTGTACATCATGTTTTTTAACGTTTGTCATATTAATGCACATTATACTAACGGCTAGATGATATTAATGATTGAATGTGTGAGTCCTTATTTAGCTGGTTTGGCTGCATTTCCCTAATTGATCAAGGGTATCATCATTTTCCAATTTCTATGAGATATTGCATATGAATGGCCATGTAGTCATAAATAGACGCAAGTTGTCCTGTTATGTTTTCTTTTATAAATCCTGACTTTTGTGTGGAAAATCACACATTTCGGGCCTCTCTTTGTGCATCTGAAAGTTTTAAAAAATCTGCCCCCAGCTAATGAAAGCAAGCATGTATTTGAAAAACAAGCAAAATAACATACAACATGATGGTGTCCATGAAGTACTATTAAAAATGATTGTAACATAATATTGGAAATGATTACAAACTATCTATAAAAATTAGATTTAGATTAGATAAACTTTATTAATTCCATGGAGAAATTAAGGTGTATGCAGCTGCAAAAACAAAAAACAAGGATACATACTCAAAGGACAAATAATACATCCAATCAATCAATCGATAAGTGCATATAAATAAATGTATATTGTGCAGATATTTTAAACTGGTATTTCAAAATGTTCTTTTGGAGGAAGCATTGTTTTGCCTTATAGCAATTGGCTGTCACGCATCTGGTGTGACACTCTGGCTTTCAGGCTGTCATGCAAGAAATCTTATGGCAAATCTGTATTATTCCATTATAAATCTATTAGCTACATCAAAAGCATTGGGATATTTTGCAAACCCTACAGACCGTTTACAAGGTAGTAAAACTTTTACATACATGCAAATGTGTATGGAGACTTCTCACTCCAGACAGCTGACCAAAGTTGACATGAACTGTAAAATGCGCTGTTTTCGACTAAAGCGGCTTCCATTTGTGTTGTTACTCCCGGAAATATAAAATGAAAACGAGAAAAACATTACATGGCATGTTTTATACCTTTTCAAAGTAATAAGACTGCTCATACCCAACTGTAATAGCGATTAAAGTGATCAGTTCTTTTGGTATTTATGTTAAAGAGAGGCTTTTATTTTGTTACTGGTGTGGGATTATCGAAACCAATACTTAAATAAATGAAGACTAAAATATGTGACAAATACAACTGTATTATGTGTTTTACAGCATTTTTGGGGTGACAGCCACTCTGCTGCTGTGAGGATTACTGACTGCCTCATTTTTTTCTTGATGGGTGAGTGAGCGGTATGCTAATGCAATGGCCCATTAAGAAAAACTAAAGGTGTAATATGTACTGCCGGCGGTTAAAGGTGGTCCCGGTGTTCTGAGCACTGGCGGTTCTAGTGTTAATTGATATTTGAAATAGGCACAGTAGGCTATACAACCCATTTACTTATGGAATTGTGCAGCCTGTGTCCAAAGCACTGAAGGCGAGTCCACTGATTGACTTTCAAGGCCTATATCATATTTCTCCCAGCGTCAGTGGTCATGCAAACCATTTGGTCTTCTGTGAGCTTCCAGGATGCCCTTGAGCTATTTCCCCCATGTGGTCATTGGGGAAATAGGACGTCTGGAGGCAGATGCTTTTCAGTGCTCCGTCCTTGTCAGTAAAATGAACTTTCAGGCTCATGTAAGGCTGGCTGGTTCTGCTAGCCCAGACATCCGTTGTTGCAGAGTAAAGCAATGCTTTTTCTAACTGCATGGCGATTTCCCCCCATGTTTCACTGTACATACTGGGCAATGCCACCTCCACATAATATTTGCGGCTCGGTATGCTATATTTGGGGTCTATTACTTTTAGCATTCTAACAAACCCAGGCTTTTCTACTGTATAAACAGGCACCACCTCATCTGTAATATCCTTCCAATTCTGCCCTGTCTTGTCATACAGTGTGACTCTGGAAAACGAGGCAGAGAAAAATGGCTGTGTTTAACATTAGTTCTGGGAATGCAATTACAGCTAGCATTGGAATTTCGGCAGAAAACACATTGCTCCATTTCCGCTATATAGCTTTGTTTCAAATACTGGAACAAATTTGTAGTGCTGCTACTTTTTGTTTTAACAGCTTTTTTCAAACCTTACACTGCACAGTGGTCTGTTCCACTTCTGACATCGCAAAATCAAACCATGTCCATATGACTGAAGTAACAAGCCCTTGTTTTGGTATTATTGCATCTTCTTCAGGCATATATGTGTGCTCATTAGTAGCAGCCATTTCTCTTTACCGGTGTTTGTCTGACATGTAGGTTTCTGCACATGTGCAGACCCAGAGGTCTCTGGGAAACAATGCCAACATCCAGTTGTGTTAACTAAGAGTATTACAGGTGCAGATTTGTGTAGAAGGACTTGTGACAGAGGAAGCATTAGATTAGACCTGATTTTTCGATTTTAAGCATTTTTCAAATCAATTTAAAACAATCTGATTAATTTGCTTTATCGTCCAGCCCTAAGTATATGAGTATCATTTTTGCCGCACTGCCTCCAGCATATTGGGGAACAGTTTGAATAAGCTTGACTAATTTCACAGTCCTGAAATGCCATCTATAAATCCTCTTCAAACTAAGCTCTATATATTTAATGACATCAACCCCCCTGAAAAAAAACTTGCTGAAGGTTTTGAAGATAGTAGCAGAATAGACATACAGATAAGTCCTTTGAAATTAAACAAATATAACAAATGAACACAATCAAATGTTTTTTTCTGCATTAAGAGCTAACAAAAGAGTGGGAATAGATTTAGATTCAACATATTCAATGATATCAGTGAAACGTCTTGTACTGTCTTGTGCCTCTCTTCCAGATATAAAACCAGCTTGATCAATATTAATTATAAAAGGCAGAATCAAAGCTAATTTTGAGGCAATAACCTTAGTGTATATTTTCACATCAGAATTTGGCAAAGAAATAGGATGAAACTTTGCAGGAGATGAAAATGGTTTGCCCTGTTTGGGGACAGTGACCACAATTGCTTCAAGCTTTTCCTCAGAAAATTGTGCATTTGAAATGGCTTCATTAACACTAGAATTACAACAACAAATTCACACCCGATGTGACGCTGTTCGTTTTCAAATAATATTGCCTTAGTGTGATGATGTTTTCTGATTAATTTTATACCCAATGTCCCATATATTTGTGTCTTTCTTTTTTTTCTCCGTGCTGTGTTGACATCGAGCACCAGAAGGCGTGAGCTTATTCAGTGCAGCAGGAACACTCAATAAAACTGAATAAAAAAATCAAGCGACAGTGAGATACGAAAAAGGCAAGTTCACCAGCATTTGTGTGTCAGCTTTTATCCTTCCAGATCAGAGAATGTCCAGTTCCATTGCCTCAAAACATCACTCGCATCTACAGTTATTCCCAGTTTCAAATAAAAACTAACACCATCAGATCCCTGGGTGGGGGGAGCTGTAGTATGTGTCATGATAGTGAGTGAGAGAATAAACGTGGAACAAAAAGGTAATTTTTACAAGTACAGTACTATAAATGTACACGGTCTGTTACAGACGCAAACCAAATATATGTGTGTACTTTATAATATTAACAATAACAGCAGCTCACTACTGAAAACGGCAAATATAGTAGGCAGTGGGGATCGAACCGGTGGCCTCTTGATTACAAGTCAGCAAATCTTACCGCTACGCCACGGAAGCTGTTGTATTGTACTTGAACCTTTTGTGAAAGTGTTTATTTGATCTTTGGACTTCAGGCTTCACACATTCTATGGTTTATGCCTACATTTTGTAACATTTATTACTAAAATATGAAAAAGTTTCTGTTTTAACAATGTGCTTACACAGATTACTGTAGAAACGGAACATACATTATATGCATGTGTTCCAAATAACAATCTATTATTTCTAAAACTCCAGCAGTTCACTCACTCCCAGATAATCAAACAAGACATGAGCTGAGAGAATTTTGTGAACTTTCTGTGGCGGTGGGGGGATGGAATAGCCAGCTGCTTGCTGCTTGTCTTAATCGGCACATTTACAGGACAAAAGACGCTGACGGAGAGGTGCGAACGGATTTACGAGTTTTCTCATAGGCTCTGGTAATTCTAGTGTTAAAAATATCACAAAGGTGAGTTATAAGATGGGCTGCACATTTTCTATAATAAAAAATGTAAAACTGTCACCTCCAGGAGCTTTGTTATGTTTAACAGATTGTATAGCTGCATCAGCTTCTTCTTGAGAGAGAGGTATTCAGTTTCATTAACTGTTTTGTTGATAACGCTGGGAGTGATATTTCAGAGAGAAATTCCTTAGTACTTGAAAGATTAGGTTGTGGGATTTGGGGATCCTGATTTAAATGATATAAATTTAGTATAGTATTTAAATTTGTCTGCAATAGCTTGGAGGTTCATAATCCTCTTTCCATCATTCCCAATAATAAAAGGAATTTTAATTTTAGTCATTTGTGTTTTAACCTTACTAGCCAACATTTTATTAGGTCTTTCACACTTTGTGCATAATATTTGTCTTAATTTTCTTCATATCTGATTCATGTCTATTGAGTTTGAGCTCATTGATCTGTCTTTATTTGATTTACCAATGTATATGAAAGAGACTGTTTATTCTGAAGTTCTAGAGCAGGGGTCTCCAACCTTTTTTCCCCTGAGAGCTACTTTTACAAAATTAAAATGACAGAGAGCTACTCATGTTTTCTAATGTTTATTTTCATAGCTTATTTCAACCCAAACAAACTGAATAAGCTTGTTTTGCCTGAACATTTACAAAATGTTGGTCTCCACAACTCATATTTTTCATTAAAACATCAAAAAAATATTTAGTTCACCTTCAAGGACATTTTGTATATCTGTATGCATTTTCATCTCACACTATTGAATTAAAACATGAATGCTGTCAAAACAAAACAAAATGCAATTACAAATACACAGATATTACTTATTCATTTGCCATTTTATTACATGTCACTGTTTTACTTCACAAGAGTATTCACATGTCCAGTTGCATATGTGATGTGTTTTTTAGTTAGTCAGTTGACTGGCACTGCATGGAGTCAACAAGAGAGGTGTATGATGGAGTGTAGCTACTTAGGTTCACTCTTATGGAGTTATTTAAATGTTCATCTGTCATTCTTGTTCTGAAGTTTGATTTCATGACATTCATGCCAGAAAATGCAGACTCACAGAGGTATATAGACCCAAAGAAAGCAGACATTTTCAGAGCTGCTTGGTGAAGATTTGTATAGTTATCAGGCTCTACTAAGCTCTAGAAATGCTGAGAATGCTGTTGAGACTTTAACTGCACATTATTTTGAAGGTCTGTCTGTCCGCTTTTAACGAGAGAACTACTTAATGGATTTAGATCTGTTTTTTTCTATAATTTGCTTGAACATTCTGGTTTGGTTTTGGTACGTCTCTCATTTCGCTTGCAGTACCAATTTATTTGCGCAAATCCGAGAAACACGCAGCGGGCCAAGAGGAGGGACCTTCTTCACTCACTCGCCAGCTTCTGGGTGTATTCCTTAACTCTGCTTAGCTAGCGAACGATAAAACAATTTAATTCAACTTTGTCTGATATTTAAAATAAAGTGTTAATTAGGTCTTGATGAGTTTGAGTCCGGATATTCTCTTAATTGTATGCCACATTGAAAAGACAAATTGCAAATCAGATTGTGGATTGTGATTTTATGTTAAAAGGATCGTGACACGGTTTTTTGGAACGTTCACTCACCCCTAGTTTGACTAATCAAGTTTTCAGATTTATGTAGGATTCATTAACCCTTTGGCGAGCTACTTGGATAGGGTCGCAAGCGATGTGTTCGAGACCCCTGTTCTAGAGTATGTAAAGAAGTAAGTATATTTTTCAGTCTTATTTTTTCTTTAGAGGCCAGCTGAATAAAAACCCCTCTCATATATGCATTATGTGCATGCCATAATGTGTCACTGTTCTAAGTTGAACCAACATTAGTTTGAAAGAATTCTGTGAAAAAGTTGTAGAATTATTAAGTAAATAATTAAGTCTCTAAGGCCTGTTAATAGGTAAACTAACAGACTCCTCCAACTCTAACAGACTAGGAGAATGATAGGACCAGGTTATAGTGCCAAGGTACATTTATTAACCAAGAACATACAGATATGGGATTAAGAAGCATTGAAGCTTGAATAAAAGGTACAGGGGTTTTCTCCTGTTGAGTCTTGCATATAATCTACTACTGTATTAAAATCACCACACCATACTAAGACCCCATCTTAACCAAATCAATCTGCTTCCAAACTTTAGAACGAAATTTAAGTTGATGAGAATTAGGAGCATATGTGTTAATAATAGTATAGACATTATTATCAATTGATGCAACCACAATAATAAAACGGCCCGGCGGATGAATCACTGTTGTTGGAATTTGTACAGATAAATAGCTTTTAAATGCTATTGGAACCCTTCCTTTTTTATGCTCAGTTTAAGAATAGAGATCAGTCAACTTTTTATTAGTTGGTTTAATGTAACTATGTCTAACAAATGAGTTTTTTGGATGCACAAAATATCACAGTCACTTAATAATGCTTCCATTCACATAAGTGACCTTTTGAAAGGCGAATTAAGCCCATTAACATTAAATGAAAGTACCTTCAGAACCATATAAATCACAATATTTGAAGCAAACAAATCATATTATAAAACCCAAATTAAAATTAGATTGATTATGTATCCTATTATAAACAGGTGGGGTTGTGCAGTAATAATTACACATTAAAGTAATAAACATCAAAGACTATTTTAACCAACAGAAGCAGAAGAATAAATATTAAAAAAGAATGACCCATTTTTTCAACAGGTAGCTTTGGGTATAGCATTAACAGTGTACTGTCATATGTCCTTAGGGATAATTCATTTCACAGGAAAGCCACATTTCTAAAATACCAGTTAGGGCACACTGCACGCGACTAACGTGCAGTGAATACAGTTGACTTTAACATTCATAGTTTTCATACTCTTTCTCTGTACATTTAGCATTCGTTTGCTCAGAGGTTGATGCACCTCTGAGCTACCACTTGCTGCTTCCTGAACAGCTCTTCTTTTCTCCACCCTAGCGGCCCTCTTCATCTCCTCTTTTGTCGGCATCATTTTGTGTTAACACTGATTAATTTACTATTTGTGTTGCAATTACTTAGTACGTTTTCCTTAATATTTCACTTAAGCTGGCACTTAAGTGTTCAATCTGCCCCAAGAATGATTTAAGATATGAAGAGGTAGGGGAAGTGATGGCGAAGGTGGTCGGGAATGAGAACGGCACTCGTACACATGCGCCGTATGGCTGCCCTGCTGGCTGCTGCCGAGAGTTGATTCTACAATAAAATAAAGTAAAAAGAGGAATAACCTTGGAGGTCAATCATCACCCTGAAAGCGGATAGTAGATGTCACGTAGTATATGTGTACCAAATTTCAGGTCAATAGGTCAAACGATTTGCAAGCTACAGGTGATTTAAAGTCCCAGACAAACAAAGGAACTACCACGTTAGCGTATTATATATAAAGAAAGATGATATGGTTGCGAAGTAGCGCATATAGGGAGCAAATTCTCTCCTTCTAGCCAAAGTCTCAGGTGAAAGGTCTATGAAAATCGTTATCTCGCTTTAAGGGTCTGGGAGTGCTGTTTGCATGAGTCTCTCCTTAATGTGATAGAAATGCAGGCAAAATATAAGATCCCTGGGTGTATTCACAGAAATGTTTTTAGGTTTAGGCATTCTATGGCATCTATCTGTCATCCGATACAGCAATTTAAGGTCTTGCAAAACGGCACATAGAAATTTTTTCAGGTATTGCGGCAGCTGCGTATTATCTATATTGGGGTCCTCAATCTCAGTCCTGGAGGGCCTCAGTGGCTGCACGTTTTCCTTCCAACTAACTTCCTAATTGGAAGACAGTCTTTTTTGATAATGAAACTTGGTATTTCACTATTTGGCTTGTTAGTGCTTTCATTCAACCAATCTGTGAGGTTAGTTTCTACCTCTGTGCTTGACTGTGGGGATGGTGTTCTTTGGGTCATACTCTGCATTTTTCTTCCTCCAAACATGGTGGGTCGAGTTGATGCCAAAGAGTTTGATTTTTGGTTTCATCTGACAACAGTACTTTCTCCCAAGCCTCATCATTTAGATGCTCACTGGCAAACTTAAGATGGGCCTGTGTATGTGCCTTCTTGAGCAGGGGGACCTTGTCGGCACTACAAGATTTCAGCCCATTATGGTGTAGTGTGTGATGGTGTTCTTGGTGACTGTGGTCCCAACTGCCTTCAGATCATTAACAAGCTGATCCCTCACCTTTCTCATGATCATCCTCACCCCATGAGGCAAGAACTTGCATGGAGCTCCAGACCAAGGGCGATTAATGGTCATTTTATATTTCTTCCATTTACTAATAATCACACCAACAGTTGTCGCCTTCTCACCAAGCTTCATGCTGATGGTCTTGTAGCACATTCCAGCCTTGTGCAGGTCTACAGTCTTGTTCCTGATGTCCTTTGACAGCTATTGCCCATGGTGGTGGAGAGGTTGGAATGGAAGAAATTGTTTCTGTGGATAGGTGTGCTTTACACACATAAGTTGAGTATCTGTAATCGATCGATTGAATGTAATCTGTGCGCCACATGGGCACATAGCCAGTCTGTTGGAATTCTGGCTGGGTTGTAGGGGATCAAATACTTATTTCACTCAATGACATGGGAATCAATCTGTAACTTTTATATAATGTGTTTTTTCTAGATTTTTGGTTGATATTCTGTCTCTCTTCATTAAAATGAAACTACAGTAAAATTAGAGACTGTTCATTTTTTTGTAAGTGAGCAAACTTGCAAATTCAGCAGGGGATCAAATGATTATTTTCCCCACTGTATTTCCTTCTAGTGTAATTAATAATTAAATATTAACCTTCACAAAATAATTTTACCTTTTATTTCTAATATTTACATGTACTTTGAACACTAGGTAATTTTAAAAGTGAGCAGAAATGCAGACTGTAGCAATGGATTTATTTACAGTAAATTTTATATGAGATTCCTAAAATCTTTTCAAGAAAATTGGAAAAGGTTGAATCACTAAAGAGAAATTGATTCTGTTATATCCTTAAAGGAAATAGGAGAAAATCGACTTAAATGGTATATTTCCTCTAAACAGTCATGTACTGTATATCTGTACAAGCAGAAGAAACTGCAATCTTAGCTTTATGTAAATGGAAAATAAATAAATGCTCACAGTTGATAGAGGACATGGGAGGAATAAAGAAGGGGGCTTTTAACAAATTGATCAATAGTAGAAAATAAAAATCTAAGATTTATATGCATTTCCAGTAATTAAATCATTGAAATTAGTGGCCCTCTTTTCACAAACATATGCATTATAGGAAACTGTCAGTCCCTAGTCAAGATAATTAACTTGAAGCTTGGGCTGTTTCCATATAGATTAGATTTCCTCTTTTATAAAAGGGAAGTATTTTCATCAGATTTTGACCTAGACATGAAAGGAGCAATATTATATAAAGTATCTAGACTATAGTATTATAGCAGTCAACCAAATAATTTACATGGATAGACCGCTGAATCACTGGTAAACTCAAACCAGAAAAAATAGTTGAAAAATTGGAAATTTAAGCATCACTAAAGTACAGGAGCAAAATATGCATTTGGAATTTTCAACATAGGCTTGTAAATGTTTTAAAAGTAATACATTTATGATCAGATACACAGAAATCTTCTAAACACAGAAAACTGAGGTGAAGATTTAAAGTAAAATTCAAATCTAAAGTGTGGCTACAGACATGAGAATGATCAAAAACATGCTGTAAAAAAATTAAAAAGATTCTGTGGTGCTTAAAACCCTAGTGCTAAATGAATTAAAAACATCATCAACATGAATGTTAAAATCACAAACTAAGAACTTTATCATAATCAAGCACAACAAATGGCAATAAATCAGAAAAAATAACATTTTTATTTTGAGTGAGATAATAAATAACAATATTATAAATATAACAGGTTTATCACCGAAAACATTGCATGCTAACATTTCAAAGGTAGAAACAAATGTTAAGAAATAAACCAAAAGTATATCATCTACTGTAGGATCTGTAAGATCAAGGCCAAGATGCCTTGTAATGCAAATAGAAAGATAGTAACAGACTCCAATTGCTTAGTCTTTTCACCTGTACCAGATTAACCCACTGTTTTCCCACATTTCCTCAGATGTTTTTTTTCCATTGTCTCCTCACCAGCGTTTACCAAAAAGCTCCTGGCTAGGAAATTAGCAACTAATGGGAAAATCAGTACCTCCAAGTAAAGTTGAAAAAATGTTGCTCTGGGAATTTATTTCATCATTCATATAAGTAAAGCATATAACATGAGATCTGATGAATACAACTACTGTGAATTTCCTGATCACATATAGCAGCATTTTGTACTTAATTAAATTGTGAAAACAACAACATTTATTTATATAGCACATTTTCATACAAATGATGTAGCTCAAAGTCCTTTACATGATGAAGAAAGAAAAAAAAAGACAAAGTAAATAAGAAGATAAAAGTAGGAGCACTAATTAACACAGAATAAAAGTAAGGTCCAATGGCCAGGGAGGACAAAGAAAACAAAAAAAAAACTCCAGAATGTAAATAACCAGAACAGGAACAGCACAGATAGTGGTACACCAAGTACTTCAGATATTGGTATATACCAGTGCCAAAATAATTGCTACTTATCACTGTTTAGAGTTGATTGAGAACATCTGTCATCAAAACTCACTGGAAAGTATATTTCAGGCCCAAATAAAAACATTTCTGTCACCCAAGAAAGTGGGTCAGCTTCCAGCTATAAAGAGAATGTTTAAACCTTACTTGCTTTTAAAGGAGTGGGTGGACTTACTTCAATGAAGACAGAACAATCTATATATTTGGTCAGGACAAATGTCTTTTTACATATCTCTGCTGACTCCTTTTAGATCAAAAAGAAATCACCTTTGCTTTTCAGGTAAAACACGGAAACCAAGCTGCAGAATGCTTCAGTCATTCAAAGCAATATCTTCCTAGAATATAGCTGGAGAGGGCAACTGGCTTTCTGCATCCTTGTCAGTCTCCTCTTTACTACAGAGAAGGCCTTGTATGCCACTAAGAAATCTAACAATTTAGGACAATGTTCCAGGGTGTTCCAAGTAACTTGAGGATCCTTTCTTTAGGTGAGTGCTGGTGCATTACATTTTACTTCTTCAAGAGTGTCTCCTTGATTAAATTCTTTCTAAGATTTTGAAGAGCAATGCTGGGAATGGTATATCTCAGATAATCCCACTTTTCAGTGTCTAACATTCCTGGTAGTAATGAGTGCTAAGGCCAAAAATCCATATCACAGTATAATTAAAAATGCTTGTTAACATTCTGCTACTCAAATGATTTTTAAAAATCTTTTATTGAATTTATTAAAAGTATATAACATTCCATACAATCAAGTGAAACTTAACAAAACAAAATTCAAATCAACCCCCACCAATGAGAAAGAGAGGAAGGCCAACAGCCAGAGTAAAACTATTGAGAGTAGTAAAGAGAGAAAGGAATCTTTTTCCCCCAATATAAATGATTATTTTGAAATATTATTGATTAGGTTCTGCCAGGTTTTTAAAAAAGTTTTGAACAGTTCATCTAAGAGAGAATTTGAGTTTTTCCAATTTCAAATAGTATATAGCATCAGTTACCCACAGACTTAAAAGAGGCGAGTTAGGATTCTTCCAGTTGAGCAAGACAAGTCTATATGCTAGTAGTGAAGTAAAGACAATTACAGTTTGTTTGTCCTTCCTCAGTTTAAACCCATTTGGGAGAACACCAAACACAGCTGTTAATGTGTTAGGAGTGATTGTGACACCTAGGCTGTCTATTAGGCATTTAAAATTTTTTGTCCAGAATGATGTTAATTTGGTACACATCCAAAACATGTGTCCTAGTGAAGCAAGAGCTCAATTGCAATGTTAGCAGGTTGGATCTTGCCCTGGAAACATTTTGGACAATTTTAATGAGTCAGATGTGCTCGATAAAAGATTTTACTTTGAATAATTGAATGCTCTTTACATATGGAACTGGGAGTGAATTCTGTGCATGGCTGCCTTCCACTCCATTTCTGAAATGTTGAGTAAGAGATCCTTTTCTCACTGTACTCTGGGATCTTTAAAAGGAAGGGACTTTAAAATGTTTTTATATATTATAGAAATGCTTCTGAATCCCCAAGACTGATCAATATCTGTTCTGGAATAGAAGTACAGTCATGGCCGAAATTATCAGCACCCCTGGAATTTTCCCAGAAAATGCACCATTTCTCCCAGAAAATTGTTGCAATTACAAATGTTTGGGTATACACCTGTTTATTTCCTTTATGTGCATTGGAACAACACAAAAAAACAGAGAAAAAAAGCCAAATCTGACATCATTTTACACAAAACTCAAAAACCTGGCTGGACAAAATTATCGGTACCCTCAACTTAATATTTGGTTGCACGCCCTTTGGGAAAAAATAACTGAAATCAAGCGCTTCCTATAACCATCAACAAGCTTGTTACACCTCTCAACTGGAATTTCCGACCACTCTTCTTTTGCAAACTGCTCAAGGTCTCTCAGATTTGAAGGGCGCCTTCTCCCGTTCAATTGGATTTAGATCTGGACTCATTGCCGGCCACTTCAGAACTCTCCAGCGCTTTGTTTTCAACCATTTCTGGGTGCTTTTAGAGGTATGTTTGGGGTCATTGCCCTGCTGGAACACCCATGACCTCTGACGCTCTCCCAGCTTTCTGACACTTGGCCCTACATTGCACCTCAATATCTTTTGGTAGTCTTCAGATTTCATGATGCCTTGCACACAGTCAAGGCATCCAGTGCCAGAGGCAGCAAAACATCCCCAAAACATCTTAGAACCTCCACCATGTTTGACTGTAGGTACTGTGTTCTTTTCTTCGTAGGCCTCATATACCAAAAATCTCTACCTTGGTCTCATCTGTCCACAAGACATTCGCCCAGAAGGATTTTGGCTTCCTCAGGTACATTTTGGCAAACTCCAGTCTGGCTTTTTTTATGTTTCTGTGTCAGCAGTGGGGTCCTCCTGACTCTCCTGCCATAATGTTTCATTTCGTTCAGATGTCGACAGATAGTTCGAGCTGACACTGTTGCACCCTGAGTCTGCAGAACAGCTGGAATATGTTTTGAAGTTGATTGGGGTGGGTTATCCACCATTCAGACTATCCTTCGTTGCAGTCTTTTATCAATTTTTCTCTTCAGTCCACGTCCAGGGAGATTAGCTACAGTGCCATGTGTTGTGAACTTCTTGATTATGTTGCGCACAGTGGACAAAGGAACATGAAGATCTCTGGAGATGGACTTGTAGCCTTGAGATTGTTGATATTTTTCCACAATTTTTGTTCTCAAGTCCTCAGACAATTCTCTGCTCTTTTTTGTGTTCTCCATACTTAGTGTGGCACATTTAGACACACAACAGAAAGGCTGAGTCAACTTTTCTCCATTTTAACTGGCTTCTGGTGTGATTGCTATATTGCCAGCACCTGTTTCTTGCCACAGGTGAGTGCAAACGAGCATCATATGCTTGAAATAAAATGATTTACCCACAATTTTGAAAAGGTGCCAATTATTTTGTCCGGCCCATTTTTGGAGTTCTGTGTGACATGATGTCAGATTTGGCTTTTTTCTCTGTTTTTTGTGTTGTTACAATGCACATAAAGGAAATAAACATGTGTATACCAAAACATTTGTAATTGCAACAATTTTCTGGGAGAAATGGTGCATTTTCTGGGAAAATTCCAGGGGTGCCGATAATTTCGGCCATGATTGTAGGTGGGAGTTGAGGAAAATTGTGTAGATTTTATTTAGCAAAGTTTCTAATTTGGAGATAGTGGAAAAATTGTGTTGATGGGAGACTAAATTTGGAGTGTAATTGTTCATAGGCATAGAGAGGCCTTGGGAATTCTCATATTCGCATGTATCTTAAAACCTGCATACCCATAAAGCCTACCTTTCAGACTCAGTCCTTTCAAGGCACACTGCTAGCCTCCTCATCACTTTTCAGCTGCTGCCAATGGTAGTCATGCCATTATTAATTGCTATGAAAACATGATTGTAGTCTTGTAAATACTTTTCATCTTTGAAGGCGACTCTCTGCATTCCTCCTATGCCTTTACTCCTTCTTATGTGTCTCCAATTCTCTTGCCTAACAATTACTATGTCTATTGGGTCACCAAAGCCAAACTGACTAATCAGATTGCTCACTGGCACCGGACACGCACACATGCAGACAGTAGAGCTTTATTAGCAAATGGAAATACTTGTAGACAGATGTCACCTGTTAAGTGCATTTTTTTTTTTTTTTTTTAAACCGTGTCCTGTTCGGCTGTGAAGCAATCAGAATTGATGTCTGAATGCTGGCGACTAGCCTTACAGTTTTTCTCTCAGGTGGAGCGTTACAGCTTCTGCTGACGTCACGCCTGATACCAAAACTTTATTAGAAATATTTTCAGATGTTTTTAAGATTCGAACCGGACACGGAGACAAAAATGAAAGAAAAAGAAGAGAGAAAAGGAGGAGATGGAGGTAAAGGGGGAAAGGAGGATTTTCGTATAGAATAAACAATAAATGAACCAGAATCCGCTTCTAGACCTGCAGAAAGAGAGGGGGAAAAAAAAAAAACACAAGACAAAAACATTGCTGCATCAGCTACATGAAGATATATAAAAGTAAAAATGTTTGCTAACAATCACACAGTAATTATTACTAAGGCATTTAGGGCCAACCACAGCCTTGGGTCATGTGCTGAAGATGTCCAAGTCATACTTATGAAAGCACCATGTGAGCACCTGTGTGCGTATGCACGCTTGTATGTGTAAGGTTTCTCTATAGGAGCGTCCAATAGTGAGTGTGAAGGGCCACAGACCTCCCCCCAAAAACGTGCGGAAGATGGAGGGAGTTCCAAGCCCAGAAATCCAGTGGTCACCCCAGAGCGCGGAGACCCCAGGGAGACCGTCACCAGAGAAGCCCCAACCCCCCCTCGAGAGGCGCAGAGGATCACCCCGGGGGGCCACAACCAGCAGACGGCAGAGTCCCGGGAGACATCAACGGCTAGCCCCAGGGCCCGCCCGCAGCCGCTCACCCCAGAGTCGGCCGGGGCCGGAACCCAGCAGCCCGGGACCCAAGGGCGACCCACCCCGCCAAGGACCCAACAGAGCCCAGGGACCCAGATCCCACCAGGCAGCCACCGGGAGCGACCAGACAGATGTTTAAAAAAAAAAAAAAAAAAAAAAAAATGTGGCGGGGGAAGGTAGGCGAAGATGTTGTAGCATTGCCAGATGTCCCCGGAGAGGGGAGGAGTCCAAAACCCCACCTGACATATACAGTCACACACAAACACAGTCATACACTCCCTCCCTCATGCTCTCACATACACATACAACCCAAGACTTACAAGGATGTACGCCAGACACCCATTCACACTCCCCATACACACCCTACTAACTCTGGTCCCGGTGCTGCCATACCGAAGGCACAACCATTCCCGGACGCCAGAGTTAGCCCCATTCCGCTGGGGTAATAATGAGCAGGCACCCCCGTCCAACGCAGAGCAAAGCAACCCACCACTCCAGACCACAGGCAGACGGCCAGCTCCCACTCCTAGCCTCCAGCCCCGGGCAGCTAACTGAGAACAGAGGTGTGATAAGACCTCTAGTCTCCCCCCGCCGGCTCCAATGTAATGTTGATGTGTGTTGATAAGGTGCATTTTGTGGTTGGGGGGGGGGGG
>JANRMT010062818.1:54457212-54477760 GCA_026402145.1 Polypterus bichir lapradei | reverse complement strand
AAAAACAAAAAATGTCTTATTCAAAGTTCATAACATTTAATCAAAACTAAATAAAAATCGTTTAATTAAAAAAACTGTTTATTCACCAGTCATGCAATAACAGCTGAATCAATTTCCTTTTGATTCCTTTTCAAGATTTCAGCAGTGTTTTCTTCCATAACAATTTTTTCTTTTTTCCTGGATTACAGCTTTTGTCCAAGAGTATGTATCTTTTTACCTTGTGAGTTGTGAGTTGTTTTAGCCTTACGAAATATTCCAAGACGGTTCAAATGGGGTTTACAAGCTTGCCAAACCTTAAAGCGCAAATGTTCCTTTCTTTAAGTCCTCCAAAAAACTTTAGAAACTCCTAAACAGCCTTTTTTAGTCGATTATTTGAAATGTTACATATTAGGAGCGGGTTTAGAAAGTGAATGGATGGATATTATGCATGACATCTCCATGTTTGTGTTTGTCAAATGTACAGAAAGGAATATCATTGTGTGGTGCATGTGTAACAGTAACAGTGAAGTGAACTGGTGATGAAATTTTTTTATAAAAGCAAAACCTTTTTTTTTTTTTTTTTAAAAAACCAGCCATCATTATACACCTGCATATTGATAATTAGGCAGAATAATACACAATATCTTAGCTCATGCCATGTTGCACTTCAGAATATGGTAGAAAGAGAATGACTGAATTAGTAACTTGGTCTGTATCTTGATAGTAGGCATTTATTCAACTCCATTTTATGATGAGGTAGTTTAGGCTTTGATGGCAATGCAACATTCAGTAAATCAACTTTGAATCATCGTTGTGACCTTGAATACTGCCACTGTAGCAATTTCATATAACAATATGGAGACCTATAGCAATGTCTGTGAACCCTAATTCCTCCCAGCCCCACCTACTATACATGGTTTCCACAGTTCATGGGATTAATTAGTCAACAAGCGATGCAGTTTATTAAATTGTGATTAAACTGCTCTTTGTGAAACAAAACTAAACCAGGAAGAGCAAAGAAGTAGTGTACTATGGTTTAAAACCATCAAGGAATTACAGCAATTGTGGAATCTAAGCACACAGAAAAAGAATATTTTTGTCTCATCAAAGTAAAGTTGATAGTTATCAGTGAGGCACTGTACTGACAGATTGGACACTAGTATTTCAGTAGGCAGTGACTAAAGGGTTAATGTTTCAAAAACACATAAATATTTGGTTTCTTACCGCAACCCATTATACAAATATACCTGGGAAACCCTGGGTACTTCAGCCCTATAAATATCTGGGAGTGCAGCTGGATGATAAATTGCCTGGAATGCCAATACTGATGCTCTGTGCAAGAGAGGACAGAGCCGACTATACTTCCTTAGAAGGCTGGCATCTTTCAACATCTGCAATAAGATGCTGCAGGTGTTCTATCAGATGGTTGTTGCGAGCGCCCTCTTTTACGCGGTGGTGTGCTGGGGAGGCAGCATAAAGAAGGACGCCTCACGCCTGGACAAACTGGTTAGAAAGGCACGGAGCTGGACATTTTGATATCCGTGGCAGAGCGACAGGCACTGAGCAGGATCATGTCAATCATGGAGAATCCACTGCATCAACTGAACAGTATCATCTCAAGACCAAGGAGCAGCTTCAGTGACAGACTGCTGGCACTGTCCTGCTCCACTGACAGACTGAGGAGATTGTTCCTCCCCCCACTCTGTGCGACTCTTCAGTTCTACCCGGGGGATAACCGTTGACATTATACAAAGTTATTCTCTGTTTTACCTGCCTTTTTATCGCTCTTTAATTTAATATTGTTTTATCTATCTATCTATCTATCTAGTTTTTAATCATGAAACAGATTTTTTTGAGAAAACAAGTCATACAGTGTGTTCAAGGTGTAATATTTAGTGTTTAATTATCTGTTTTGAAAGTTGGAGCATCTTATGTTTTTTAGTTATATCCTCAAAGAGTCAGTTATGACAGTTTTGTTTATTAAATATTTTTGGAACAGTCTTTTCAAAAAAGTGCATAATGAAATAACATATTTGTAGAGTACATTAAATGCATGTTTTTAATAGTGCTGCATAATAATCATTTTTTATACATAAAAGCTGAGCTTAAGTTGGCTTGAGGTAGTCAAAATAGCTTTTTCACTCACTCACTCACTCACTCACTCACTCACTCACTCACTCACTCACTCACTCACTTACTTACTTACTTACTGTGTAGGTAGAAGGCTGAAATTTGGCAGGCCCATTCCTTACAGCTTACTTACAAAAGTTAAGCAGGTTTCATTTCGAAATTCTACGCGTAATGGTCAACAACGTCCGCCATGTTGAACTTTCTTATTTATGGCCCGATCTTGTCGAAATTTTATAGGCGGCTTCCCTGCACTAACCGAAACCAATGTACGTACTTATTTCGGTGGTATGATGCCACTGTCGGCCACCATATTGAACTTTTCAACAGTCTTTGTTATTTATGGGCCCATCTTCAAGAAATTTGGTACATGGGTTCCCAACGCTAACTGAATCCTACTTACGTACATATATACGTCCATAGCCTGCAGCTCAGTCACTGTGTGAGGTGGCGTTGGGTCCCCCATCCCAACGCCTCCCACGTTGTTGGTTGCCTGCCTATATAAGACCGTCCGTCGCTCCGGTCTCTACATGCCCTTCCTTGCTTTGCCACGGGATTCACGTCTCCCTACTGATAACTACAGCCTTTTTGTTTAATCCTCGGCTTCTCTGCTGTTTTATTGTTTGTTTATTACAATTATAGTTATTGTATAGGTATTTTAGACTTACTTTACATTGCTCAGGTACCCATTTCCTTTATCATTCCAACCCCCATTGCCATGTCTATCGAGGTGATCACTATCGATCAAAGAACTGTCACTTACTGAGTGGTTTCCATGCCCGGAGATGGCACCTACCTTTTCCATTCTCTGTGTTACATATTTCACGGCCATATCAGGCTCACTCTTGATATCCGGAGGAACTTTGTGTCTTATGTATTGAATGACTGGGACAGGTTCAAGATGTGGACTGATGACGGTACAGGAGGTAATTATACTACACAGGAGCACTATAAGAGTGAAATGCTTAAGCCCTTCACCTATGGTTCTGCATGTGAGTTGATGGCTGCCGCTGAATTGTTCGGTTGTCGCTTTCAAGTGTACCGAAATGGCCAAATATTTTACACCTTTCGACAACCGCCAATGCCTCTTAAACATCTTAGATTCACAGGTGACGATTTCAGTAGTGGACACTTTGATGTTTATGAGTGTTTAAACTCTCAAAAGCTGGATGTGATTTTATCGATGAAACCGGTTGTGTGCTTACAATGCTTGACAGGTGTCGAATGTCACTTCAACACAACAAATCCTGCAAATACTATCGTAATTGAAAGAAACCATGAAACTCAAACCGATTATGACAGCAGCAATCCGAGCTGTGAGATTTGAGACAAGATTACTGTTCACATGGCCAACTGTAAGTTACATGCTCAAGAGTAAGCTCAGCACACAGCTTGGTCATATTAAAACTGGAGGGCCGAACTGACAACATGGTATACAAAGAGATCCTTAACAAATAATTATTGGCATATTTTCCCTCAGTTTAAAAAAGTTAAATTTTCTTCTTAATAAAAATTTTAAGGCAGTACTTCACCGCTGCGAAACGCGGGTATTTTGCTAGTGTGTTTATAAATTCCATACACACATTGTCTGCGAACACTGGTGATTTCATTTTAAACTACTCTAAATACATGTTTCATCAACTTAACAGTATAACAGACAGATTTTTTTTTCTTTTTGAATTATTACCAATACTAAAATTGTATGTCTTATTTGTTGGCTGTATTTAATATAAACTGAAACATATTAAAACATTAATTTTATTAATTAGTTTAACTGGAAATCCTACCCTTAAATTTAGCACTCTTTCAATGCAGGTTTTCATCCAGATTCCATATGTTTCCTTTTACATCCCAAAGGTGTGTGTTTAGTTAAGTGTCAGGTATGATGTGACCCATTTTGGTGGGTTGTGTGTCAGTGTACCATTTGATTGACTGGTACTCAATTTAGCTCTGGTTTCTTCATTTTTCATCTAATGCTAATGAGATAGGCTGCACCTAATCGTGACTTATTTATATTTATATGGATATACAAGTAGTTTAGAACTCATTTCCTCTGTTATCAAAGAAACTAATTAACTGCAGCTGTCATCTGTAAGTTACCTTTTAAAAATCTGGATAAGACATTTTACAACAGCTTGTATTCTTAATAGATTCACATTTTGAATATCGGAAACCATGATTTTCAGTATTGACGGATAATAATAATGTTCTATTTGAAAACCATAGTCCAAAGTTAGCTTACTGAATTGACAAAATTCTAATTATCTACATTAAAGCCAAGTAAACAAAAAACACCCATGTATTTGTTGTTTGCCAATATAGAGGGTGATACTTTAATAAATAGATTTTGATTTATATGAAAAGACTTTTAAGGTGAATATCTGTAAATCAGATTCAAAATTATTTAATTTTTTAAGTATTAAACATGTTTTTCATTATGCTTTAATTACAAGCAAGTCTGAAAGAGTGCAACATAAATACCGTATCTAATGTTGAATCATAACCAGAAAAATACATTGTGTAAAATATTTTCAAAAAAATATATGAATGTGTATATGTTTGTATGTGTTTCTGTGTTTGTGTACAGTGGTTTTAAATCCAAATTCCTCATCTGGCCTTTGCTGCTGTGTTCTGATTTAAGTGTCGAGAAGTACCTAAATGATTTGCACAGCCTGATCATAAATTCTGTTGTTCTGATGAATGAACAAACTTTTCAAGGTCTCACACCTTAAACTACCTTAATTTATAATCTTGTGAGTTAGAGCAAACAGGCTTTTGGAAACACAGAAATTTGGCAAGCAAAAGCTAAATCCTTGTTTAAGATAATGTCCATTTTGGATGCATTTCACTAAAATAAAATATAATCCCTTTGAGTATTTAATGTTGTCTTATTATTCACAGAGCAGCCAGTAACTGAAAGACTGCTGCGTTTTTGAATTTAATAATTATCATTCATCCAAATTTTCTATCAATAAATGAATTAATAAATTGCATTACTGAAGAAGTATTAGTTGGTTTAAACGATAAATACAATTGAGTGTCCTCAACATAGAAATTAAAATTAATACTCATTTCTAAATTTCATCTCCTAATGTCCGCATACATAGAGAAATGCTGCAAGCTCCAAGTAATACCATGTCTGAGAATCAGAGACAGAGCTATTACCATACTAAGAAATTTTTATTAGTCTGTGTAGAAAAAAAAATAGGTAAGTTTTGGTGGCCCCATTCTCCTAACATGCTCATTTAGCTTTTTCTTGAAGTCTGAGCATAAGAAGAAATTAAACAATTGTGAATTAGACTGTTACTCCAAACTATCCTGGAAACACATGCAATTCTGCAAAGAAAGGCCGATGGGGGTAGGAATGCAGGAGTCTATGTAGGGCAGCAAGGAAAATGTGTGACTGGGGGGGGAAGACTGTACTGAATACTTTCATCAAAGTTTTATTGGTGAACTTCAGGCTATACAAATCATATTTTAAAAGTCAAATTTTAACAGTTTCACATTGAATTATAGCAGTGGACAGCAAAATACTTCTGATGTGTTCATACCCTTACTAAAATGTTCTTAATACTCACAATCAGTGCTTCATTTTGTAGGAAGGTTAAACCATGCCGATTGCTATTCACATGAACTGTACATAAACTGAATGTATACTAATTTTTTTTTCCTGAACCTTTCACAACATACATCAAATGCTGTTTGTTTGCAGGACAGCACTTTTTTTCCAATTTTTATTCTTCCAGTATAATCCTGGAAATAAAATGTAGAGTACAGCTTCGCACTTCTTCACACATACACACCCAGCCAGAGGAGAACAATCCGTATTTAAGTCCCCTCTACCAGCCAGTGTAATGCATCAGCAGTCCCTGGTGTTGGCTAGGAGCACTTTAGGAAAGATACTCGATATGTCAGAAAAGGCAGTATAAACTCAATTGTGCTTTTTTTGTGCTGGGATGATAAAGAAAGACATTTTTGGGAAGAAAAATGCTCATTAACAATTAACTTTAATTAGGCATGTGAAAAAAAACTTTCGCCAAGCCACTTTGTTTCTAGTTCCTCATCTGTGGTGCCCCCTAAAAATCATGTAAACAGGTGAAACATCTCAATACTTTATGTGAATCTAATGCTGAAGTAGTATGTGTAACGTAACGCAAAATACTCAGACCCTTTTAATTAATTCATGGTCACCGATTGCCTTAGTATATTCCGACAACAACTAGGGAACAGTCCTAGACAGCATCCCACTCGTACACGTGTCCATATTCACGTGAAATCTGTTTAAAATCGCCAATTAAGGCTGCCTGTTGCCTGGTGTGGCAAGATGGCATTAAAGAATTTGTTCTGTATGAGAATGTATCCTAAACAAGAAGATGATAGTTTAAAGCATGCTGTCAGTACTTGGGTAGACAATGAGCCTGTGTTGCTTGCTGGTTTCTTGTTTTATTTAGGAAGCTGAACAGTGGAATTCAGTTGTAAATGTGATAGAAGTGACTAACCCTTTTCACCTAATACTTTAAGGATTTGTGCTCTACTAAATGTGTCACATTATTCACACTTTAGTTTTCCTTCTTGACTTCATTTCTCATAAAAGTTTTAAATTTAAATGTACCTGGTAGAAAATTCATTTAGATTTGTTAATTTTCAATGTGCAAAAAGATTGCCACCTAATAAGAAAGACATTTAAAGATAAAATCAAAAAAGCGTGCAGAACTATTCATATAGTCCTCATTGCTCATCTCATGCCTATTAAAAAAGTTTTCATAGGGTGTTTCTGTTATCACATGAGAAAAGAAGGAGTTTAGAGTACTATTTAATACTTTTTGGTTCTGGCTTTTAACATTATTTGATCAATAGGCATTTTTATTCAACAAACAGAATACTTTTGAAATATTAAATCAGGACTAAAATGCTATTGTTGTATTATTTTCTCAATCTTTTTCCTTGTGAGTGTAACTTAAACCTCTTTAGCATTATAAAAGGCCTAAAGAAAATTTCTGTCTTTACTCAGACATAGATGTCATAGATTGTACATTTTCTCAGAGTATACAAATATGGTAGTTTTGCAGGACTTTGTATCTCTGCAGTATTCCCTGTGTCATGATCCAAAATATATTGACTCAGTTTGAGAAAAGATAAGTATTTTCTATTAAATATGATGCCTGTACTTGCTTATTGAGGCCGTTTTTATAAAAATGAAAAAAGGGTTTAGTAAAATATGTGAAAACAATGAAATGTGTTTGATTGAAATATGTAATAACTATCATAAAATATAATGACTCATTTTATGCAATTTTGAATTACTCTGAACAGTAACTAAGCACATTAATAAACTTTCAGTTATTTTTTTTTTTTAAACTATCGTTACTTTTCATTATTCCTCTTTGCGAGTTAAATTCCTTACATTTGATGAAAGACCACTAGATGTCACAAAAGGGCAGCAAAAACGTATTCAACAGCACTAAACTCATTTATTTGTTAATGACTCAATGAAAAATACTACACTGCTAAACAATATTGGTTTTCTGCTACCACTATTTATGAATAACATATTTTTTCATTTTTTTGTAAATACATCTAATTAACTAATAATGCGTTTTCTGGGTTCTTTTTTGCGATGTGCATCTTTGTTAATTCATGCCCGTCATTTGCAAAAATGTAGTTACTTATGTTAGGTTGTTACAGAAATGCCTCTCAAATTTTCATATAAAAATATTTTTTTGCATGATGTTGTTTCAAACAGAACAATTTTTTATATATTATTTGAACAGGTAATTGGAAATTATTTGAAATTTACTTTTTTATTAGAAAAATATCTGTTTTTATGACATAATTTCGATGGAATTTTATTCACCAGAAGTTTCATTTTTTAATACAGCCTAATAGTAAAGCATATTGTTAGAGTAATACTTAGCTTAGATTCCTGTAATGAATGTAGTTATTAGGGAAAAGCTGTGTGTTTGTCACACCCAGGTAAAGCAGAACAATATTTATTTATGTATCTTCTTATTTGTACATTTCTAGGAAGTAGAACAACTTACATAAGACATCAAAGTGCAGTAAGCTTATTTAATGAAGACCGTTCCAAGGTTTCCCTACAGTAGAGCAAAACAGTTTTCATACTATGGGATTCATTATAGCTACAATGCAATTTATGCTGTATTCTACTGTAAGTTCGGGTCACTTTTTATTTCTTCTTCAGGTTACTATCTAATGGTAGAATTACAAAGTGACAGATTAAATGAATAGAATTTTTTGGAAACAAAAGGAAAAAATCTGTGCTTAGGTAAGCTTCTCTGACGTTATTAAAAAGTCTTTTGTTATTCACTGAGGTGTTTTCTTGGATACAGTAATGATTTCCTGTGACATAAATGCGCCATGACAACAGGTGTGTCAACAAATGCTCTGTGTTATAAGATCACTTTTCACACTTCTCATACATACAGTGCATCAACTGGATTAATTGATATGGTATGCATGATTTGTTACATATGTTAAAGGATAAGTTTTGTATTTTCCAAGTCGAAGTTATTTCTTTACAATCATGGTAGTGTAAAAGAGGCAAGAGCACAAGATTAAGGGTCTGGAGTACCCAGAGGCAAACCCTGTATATTAAGGTTACACAAAAGGCATAAAAATAAAATGCGTGGTACTGTGCAAGTTTGAGACGTTTCTTGAAATCAAACAGTCTGCCCAAGATGGTGGTGTTTTCTCTTATGATGGATACTGGGAGGAAGAGGCAGGTCCAGGTGGTCTGACCCCAGAAGTGACGTCACAGTGAGAGGGGTCTTCCTTTCTGCAGGAGGGGAAGTAGAAGAGAGAACGCTATTACACAGTTTCCCCTCGTGTCTTGGTTGAAAATTACATTCACTTAAGCCCTTAGGCTAATCCCCAAGCACACGCGTGTGACAGTGTACAGAATACTAATTTGACACATTAAATTGTGTTTTGAAGTGAAGGATATTTTTATATAAGTTCAAAAAAAAAAATACCTAGCCTGCTCTTGTGCTTTGTAATGGAAATAAAGGACACTGAGGTCCAATGTGAAAACAAAAGCATTAAAACTTACAGAAATGTTAATATGTCAGGACAAAAATGTTGTCCTGAAGTATTGATTTGCATCTTAAGATTGCATACATTTCAAAATTAGATATTAATATCATTTTAAGAAGGAAAACGAGCGAAAAGGAAAACATTTTTGTGAGATTCGGCTATTTTAAAATGAAATCGGCTATGCACTTAATTTTGCTGCTTATTTTCTTCCTCAGCACCCATTAAGGCCAGTACATGGTTTCACCTTGAATAATTGTATTTGAATGTTGTTGCCCAGATTTTAAATGCTGTATTTGTTCTTTAGAGAATTAGACAGTAATTGCTGAAAAAAGCACACTTGCCTTCACTCACAGGCTTTCACTATACAGAATCTTATTCCTATTATGTAAAAACTTTTTTATTGCATTATTTTGCAAACGATTTTCCTACTGCTGTCACTATCATCATGCAAGCATGTGCTTTGGTACTTTATGTGATTGCACATAACCTGCAATCAAGTGACAAAAACTAATAGGCATATATTTAGTTTTAATAAAGTTAAAGTTAAATATACTGTAGATGCTTTATCATAGGCAGAGTAGTGGTGTGGAGCTGTCGTTCTTGCCTCACTGTGCCCATATCTGCATGGATTTTGAACATTCTCATTGTGTGTTTATGGACTGATTGGTATCAGTGAGTGTTAGTTATCTTACTTAAAATATTGCCCTCCATTCTTTTATTACCATATTCTCAGGAATAGCGACTCAACATGTACTATAAAATTCAGTAATATGTTTGAGGTGCTTCAATCTGTTTCATCATTGTCTAACTCTATTGCCCACTCTGACTTTTTAACTTTTTGCTTTTTTTGTGTGTTTGCATGACATGCCATGGGAAACTGAGTGTTGATTGAACCTGTGGGCTTACCCTGAATTGGTATCTACATGCAGTTTGCTTGGCTCATTCAAAAATCTAAAGATTTTATAAAAAAGGAAGTGCACTGTAAACTGTTTAGGTCAGATGTATTGTTCTGTTTACAAAGTACAATGAAGCTCTTATGTGTGCTGTTCACCAACACACTGCTATTTAATGTGACTCTGGCTCCTTAGGCTATCTAAAATAATAATACAAAATGTTATAAATGAAAAGTAGAAACTGTTTAGGAAAAAAAAAATCATTATTTGAGCACGCATCCATCTCTTGCTACAAGCCATGGCAAATCATAACTATTGAACAAACTGAATTGTAGATAAATGTCTGTAATTTGATGAATGTTAGGGAGAGTGGAAGGGTAAGTTCTAAATAAAAATACCTAGCCTGCTCTTGTGTTTTGTAATTGAAATAAAGGACACTTTATTTGTAATAAAAAAATACCTAGCCTGCTCTTGTGCTTTATAAAGGAAATAAAGGACACAATAAAGGGAGAGTGGAAGGGTAAGTTCTAAAAAAAATACCTAGCCTGCTCTTGTGCTTTGTAATGGAAATAAAGGACACTGAGGTCCAATGTGCAAACAAAAGCATTAAAACTTACTGAAATGTTAATTTTTCAGGGCAAAAATGTTGTCGTGAAGTATTGAAGATTGCACACATATTTCAAAATTGTCAAATTGTGGCTACTGTGCCCACTGTGAGCAAGAAACGTATCCTTACCCCAGGAAAATAGAACAAAGAATCTGTTATAAAATGGATTGTTTCCAGTTTGTTTTTCCTATCATAAGCATCCCTCAGAAACAGGGAAGGTATATCTTAAATCAAGACCTTGGCCATGCTTAAGTTTCAAAGGCTTTTGTTTTCATGTTATACACCAATGTTATTTATCTCCATTAAAAAGCACAAGAACAGGCTAGGTATTTTTTTAAATTTGTAAAATGTGGCAAATTTAATATATACTATGATTATAAACAATTAATTGATTTTCGTAAAACACGGTTTATCATTTAGTTTCTTGTAATGTGCCTACAAGCTAATTAAAGGGGCCCTTGAATTATTGGCTTCTTTCGTACAGTTAGAGTAAAGTTAAACATGGTGGAGTCTGTAAATCTTTGGCCTTAACATTTAAAAAAATTTAAAACACATGTACATGTATTGAAACAAGTAGCAATTAAAAAAGAAATAGTTTGGGTAGCAAATCTTTATCAAGGATACCTGTGATTTGAAGTCATTATGAGTTGCATACATAAACAAGTTAGAAAATGTCCAAATGGCACAATATTCTGGAGAATTTTAAGGACTTAATTAACTGTTCTGAAAGTTGGGATATTTTTACCTTTTATTTACTTGCTTTGTCCATCCATCCATTTTCTAACTCACTGAATCCAAGGTGACAAATACCACATTTTTGTTTATTAAACGTTTCTTGAAACAGTGAGATATATTCAGAGGTAACAGTGGCAACAGGTTGTAATTACATGTATTAGAGTACATAAAATACACGGTTTTAATAGCATTTTTAAATGTTATGTAGGTAAAATGTCAGGGTATTGCTTTGCTGGTAGCTTTGAGAATGTTTTCAGTGTAATGTAAATACTGCAAGTTTATTCACTATATACATAATTGTGTAAAGAGCAATGCTTAGGAAACTCTCTTCCTATACAAATATGAATTTTCGGTTTACCTGATAGCTATCAGGTTCCTAACATGGTCTTCAGATTCGCATATATTCCCGACCAACTCTCCATTAACTAACCACTTTTGGCAGGTGAAGCTGTCTGTATTGTTGGCCAGAAAACATGAACTATACATGCTGCAGGATATACAACACATAAACGTGCCCTAAATCGGCAGAGAACAGATGGAGTTTGTTTAGCGCCAAATTCATCTTTCTCCCTTTCTGCAGTAGCTTTGGTGCTTTCCACGTTCAGCTGAATGACTAGGGGACTGTCGGCTTTAAGCTTCCACTACCCACTGGGCCATTAACTTCGACTTCTCACTGTTGGTTACTTTTCCTCATCGAATGTCTGCTTTACTCCAGTTGCACTTACCTGAGGATTTGATTAGATTTAGGCTTTTTTTTTTTTTTTTCCCCTGAGGCCTCATGCATTTGTGTGTAAAATTCACACTTTAACATGACGTAAGCACAAAAGCGGAAATGTTCGTACGCACAAAAAAATCCAGATGCATAAATCTCTGCGTTCACCAGCTTCCACATTCTTCTGCTCCATAAATCCCGGTCAGTGAGAAAAGTAACGCACGTGCCTGCTGTCCCACCCCAACTCCTCCTAGAATTACGCCTCTTTGAATATGTAAATCAATATAAATAGCCCTTAAGCTCAGCCTTCTGTGAAAAAGGCAATAGCAAAAGCACGAGGGAAAATAGAATTTCAGTGAATACCTAGTGGAGGCAAGGAAAAATGTACTATTTGTTGGTTTAAACAGTGGTATAAACGACAAAAGGTTGATTGAGTGACATAGCGTGTCGGAGAAACTGGAAAGCTCAAGTTCACAAAGTCGCACAGTGTCCAAAATAAAAAAGAAGTTGTCAAATATCAAAGTTGCTGTGAAAAGGCGAGTTGTAGCCCACCGTCTGAGTGTCATATGAAAGCTTATTATGGTACAGAGAAAAAAAAAAAGGCACACGGTGGGGGAAAAAAGCACAAAATGTCAACTTTAGTCTCTAAATTTCCACTTTAATAATGTAGTTTATTTTGTTATTAAAGTAGAACATCATAAACTTCATCTTAAAATTGTTTAATTTAGTAGTTTCTCAAATCCCATCGTAACTAAAGTAGCACGTTAAATGCTTTGTTTTGTATTTCATCTTCTATGTGCACTATGTGTGTGAATGACTACGTGCTTCCGGGCTTTCTCTTCCTCCAACAGGACACAGAATCCATTACATTTGTGATATTACAGCTCTCTGAATAATTAAAATACTGAGATGTATACGTGATATAATTTTCATGATAGAAGTTAAAGTATGTTATTAAACATGGGAACACGGTGGTGCAGTGATTGTTCATGTCGCACGCAAGATGCTTGCTGCGCCATGCGCGACCTTCGATGAAATACTTTATTGTAGCAGTACTGTCTCTTTCAAACGTACTAGCCTCCAATTCCTGTCCATAATTTTCTTTCTCCAAATACCCAATCGCCACACAATCAGCTCTGTAATAGATGTTAAGCCATCTGTAAGCTTAGAACGTCAATTCTTCAAAACTTTTAAGGAACATTGAAATATCTTTGTAGTAAATGTTTAATTATTCTATTCATCTATCCTTCAAGTGTCACGTCAGCACCAGCAAGAATACAACGCGAGGCAGGAACAATCCGTGAACGGAGCGCAAGCGGCTTGCTAGCACTGCAGCACTGTGTCCTCACATGTTTAATAATTAACAATATAGATTATTTAAATGAAGTTAAAGTTTTATCTGTATAATACAATAAACATATTTTGCTGCATTTCATCTTAAAAATTATATTATCATATGTAAATACACGCTTTATAAAGTGGCTCAGGTTGTGCAATGTTATAACTGTATCGCAAGTTTACAGTAAGGTAATTGTACTTATAAGTACAAACAGTTCTACAAGAAGCACTTGATGGACTGATTGAGTGTGTTTATAGTTCTTGGTATGAAACTGTTTCTGAACCGCGAGTAAAGGCTTTGAAGCGTTTGCCGCATGAGAGCAGTTCAATAGACAGCATGGCTGAGGCAGCGTGTGCTTGATGCTGTATACCGATAATTCTCTTTCCGATTAGCTGCTGTACAGCTGTGATTCACTCTCAGATACAGTGAGTGGTGCAGTGAGACTAATATGGAAAAAGATGATCCGCTGTGGCAACCCCGAACAGGAGCAGCTGAAAGAATAAGAAGGTGCAGTGAGAGTAACAATGCTAAAGCAGTTATGGTATATTGTTACAGGATAATTACAATCAGATGCATTAAACTAATAAACAATATGCGGTTAATTTCTGTGTATTTATAAAGCCGCGACAGGGATGTGGATCTAAAAAAGAAAGGGTAACCACACAGGAACAGTAGCACTGCTTTGACGCTGGGTGCTGCCAGTCTGCAAAACCAAGCGCAGAACTTGCGTACGACAGGATATGAGCTACCGTGGAAATGTGCGTGGCTTTACGCCATGTTTAGGTTTTATACATCGTGATTTGAACGTGGAAACGTTCTTAACACAACATTTTTGTGCGTATGCACCGTTTATACATGAAGCCCCTGGTGTTTGTATAAAGCTATGTGCGTGTGTGAGATGCCGCTGCTCTGTGCTCCCGCTCGCTGCTGCTATTAATAAATCTAGAGGCAGCAGTGACATCAAAGTAACATCTTCTAACAATATGCTGCTCTTTAGGTCTAGTTACCAGTAATTCTGTATCAAATAAAATGCAGAAATTTTCAAATATGCCAATATCCATGCCCGGCCTTATGTCAACTTTTATTCCTGCGAAGTCCAGCGTGTCTTCCTACATCTAGGCTGGCTGACATAGTGTCTAAGCTCAAAAGAGTGCAGTAAGTTAATAAATTCTCTTGCTTTTAAGGTCACACTTGTTATCCACTTGAAAGTTAAAGTCACCTTTAATTCATGACCAGTCATTTGATTAGTTATTATAGATGCTATGTCTGAGAGTTGCTTCATAAAAGGCTTGCTATATTTTAGAGGTTTATAAACGGACTTCTTGAATAAATATATTAAGATACTCAAAAGACATGAAAGTACCAAAACTGGTATTAAGGTTGATATTATCATTTTAAAATTTTTCATATTATCGATTCTACAGCCTACATTATGAATGCACTTCCAGTTCATTCTGGCTTTTGACAATTAAGCCACATAGGCTATCATTTGGTGTATCTGGAGCTGCAGCCACATTTCCACCTGCACATACTGTAAGTATTAATAAGATGGCAATTTTAGCACAGTCGGAGCCTTCATCAACATGCTTAGTTGACATAGAGGGCAGCCAGAGTGGCATCTGGAAATACTTTGGCTTTGCAGCATATGGGAACTGAAAACCATAAGGTATATGTAAGTCTATTTGTAAGATTTGCTCCCACACAATACCAGCTAAAGGGGCTAACACAGCTAATTTAGTCAAACACTTCAAGGATTGACACAAGTCAATAACAAAGATTTCAAGAGGGGTCTTATTTCTAAATTTTAAACATAAAAAATATAAACTTGTAAACTATTGCATTTGAAGTAAGGGTGTGAAGCTTATGTTTTCTTCTACAGGATAAAACATTTTTGTAGTTAGTTAAACGTTTAACACATAAACACCAGGGTCTCGAATTATTTTTGCCTCTGGGCCAGTTTTATTCCGTGGTGTTTATTCAGGAGCAATGCTCTTTAGCATTATGGCAAAATCGCTCCCTCAATTTTATACCCCTTGCCATGAAGTGTGCAACTGTAATGTGTTAGTTTCTTTTATTTTGTGTTGTGTGGTTTTAAAATTTATATTATATTTACTATATAATGTAAGGCGCTATCACTTCTCAGTCCTCAACTGCAAACAGTCGTGCGACTCTTCCATGTTATCATATACTTCCAGCTGCACTTCAGATCGTGTATTTAGGACATCAGGGCTTATTTGCAGCCCAACATGCCTCATTGAAGAGCACATTGGCATGTTAGTCTTTCTTTCAGAAATTCTCAAAGTTACAAAGACATTGTTGTTTATTCACACAAAAATTTAAATTGCACTCTTGATTTTTATGCAAAACCTTCAAGTGTGTTTGTGGTCTGTTTATGTGTGTGTGTTTTTTTTCTGTGCAATTGTTTACAAAAGATCACATTGATGTTCTTTTTACTTGAATGTTTTTTTGTATGGGTCAATATTTTTATGTATGCTGTTTACAAAAGATTGCTATATTTATTCAATTAACGCTTAATAACATTTGTAACATTTCATTGTACTATGTCAGTAACAGCATTTGTTTTCATCAATGTAAAAAAAATGTTGACCAGACATAAACGTTTATTGTTTACTGAACTGTATTCTTACCTTTTTCAAAAAAAGTACTACTTGAAGTACTGTATTTGCATTTATGACTAAAATTTAGATTTTTGTTACATCATTGTAAATATTTTAATGCATAAAGAATTGCAATTTAATTAAATACATTTTATTGAATTGCATTATGTACTGTATTGGGCTTTGAAAATGGTATCAAATTTTATACTTAATATCACATCAATACTTGAGTATCTGGTATTATGAAAGATATAGTTGGGGGATGGGGGGGGTGGAGTAGACTGAAGTGGTTGTGTGTGGTGATGATTGCTTTAGAAAGTGGAGGCAACCTGGGCTTGGGTCACCGCTTGCCTTGCTGAAGTTCCCAGACTCCATCCTTGTTGTCTTAAGCAAGACCCACGTAAAATTTGATTTGCCCAGGGGTATAAGCAGCATACTGTGGAGCTGAAGTAGCTGATTTGACCCTTTATGCCAATGAAGTTTCTAAAAGGTGAACTTTCTGTTCCTTAAGATGCTTTCGTCTTGCTAGGAGCTGTTGGAACTGCATCCCAAGGGATTCTGGTTCTTTTCCAACACTCATGGTTGGCCTTCTTTAAACAAAGTAACCAAAATGATTTAAAAATCTAAATTAACTTTAAATAAAACATTATAATAGAACTTTAAAGAAAAAGTATTTGTTGTAACAGTATGCAACTATGAATCTGAAATGTGCAAAATAGCTTACATTATAAACTTAAACTGTATAGTATATTATATAATGCTTGGAATTATTGAGCTTCTTTTGTAAAAACAAGAGCTAGTCAACATCCTCTGAAATGACGCTAATTCTTTAGATGTTTACAAGGCCACCAAAAATGAGGAACAATGCCTTCAGAGGAGCTTGTTTCTAGTACACAAGTAATGCTTGATTAACTTGGCTGAAAGAGGGAACTCAAACCGATCTTCTTTCCAACAGTCCACAGAGTTTCTAGTGAGTGGCAAAGGGCTAGCATTCTTTTTTTCCACCTTTTCTTACTGACATGCACAAAAGTGTTTTCAAATAGATCTGACTGTGCACAAGGTAATCTTTCCTTAGTAGATAGCAGGGGGGTTGGGGGGGAGGGAACTGTACTTCAATGGTGAGGTTGCATATTGTTTCACCTTCCCAGATCATGTCTTCTTCTTAATGCACTTTCACACAATTCAACAGAAATTTAACTTATTGCATGGAAATCCAAGAACTTCTGTCCTCAAGAATAGTGATCTACAACTGAATGGTTTATTTCTCACTAATATCTATTAGGTATTTCTAAAGTTACTGACATAGATTGTCAGTGCTATGGATAAATATGAACTCTGAATGTCCCATCAGCCATTAAAGAGAGGAGAGGTTAGGAACACATGCTGATACGGCGCATTGCTGCACCCACCACATGACAAACCAACTTGAGTGTTTTTGTCACCAACCCCCAGTTTATTCCCTGCTGGTTGGAGGGCCTACATGCAGGGCTGGATGCAGATTAACATCATACCCAGGATGGAGCAATTGCCGGGTAAGGGCCTTGCTCAAGGGCCCAATGGAGTAGAGTCACTTTTGCCGTTTTGTGGTATTCGGACATGCAACCTTCTGATTGCCAGCGCAGATCCCTAGCCTCAGAGACACCACTCTGCCTGCTATTACAGAGAGAATAAAAATTGTGAAACGTGGAAATAAACTAAAGTCTAAAACCAAATCAGTTGTGTGTGTTTGTGTTTTTTGTTTCTGAGCTTCTTTCAGAAACCAGGGGGGAAATGTTGCGTGATGACAATTTAATATTCAGTTTTAAGGCATGAATATAGTGGTGTCATCATTAAGGCTTGAGCTTTCTCAGCCACTGGAATGGCTTTCATCAAAAACATTTCCTTGTAAACTGTATCAGTGGTATAAAGGGAATGATTCTAAGAGGGAAATTGCCAGAGCAGAGTACAGACATGTTTTTGGGGGATATTTGGGCTTAGGGTGCCAGAAGAAGAGATACAGAACACTAATGCAACTAAAAAAAAATTGGCCACAAGTACAATGTACAACATTCCTCTTTAAATGTTTATGTCCTAATGCATATTAGCATTTGAAAAAAAACAACATAAACCAGAAGTAGCATTAATTGCGTGTAACTATGCTGTTGTATTAATTGCAGAAACGTGAATGAAATTAATAGACAGTAATATACACAGAAGAAGGGAACATATCAGGCTCACTGAGGGTTAAACTAGTAAGGAAAAAGTCTATAAATTCAGTAATTGGCTTTTGCTACTACCCACCAAGTTCTAATTCTGCACACAGCAACAGCTTTCTCAACATTGATTGGGAAGCACAATTTGGAAATATAGAAGAGGAAACTGAAATGGAACTCTTGGAAAATCATTGTTTTTCATCTCATTTATTTAATAACCAAATGAGAAAACACCTAGAATTCGTTAAAATAAAAAAAGCTGGAGTTAATGATCCTTTTAAATCAGTGGTTCTTATGTTCAGTCCTAGGTGTTTACTGTAGCTGCAATGTTATATTACTGCTAATTTTCTGCTAAATTCAAAATTCAGCAAGTCATTATATCCCAAGCTGATTGTTTAATTAGTGACCTGTGTTTCTTCTTCAGTTCTCCTTTTAGAAAGTATTGTAGTGTTAAATTTATATTTTAAGAAAATGGGTTATTCCACTTCAGAGAGAAGGGAAAGAATGCTTTCAAAAGCAATCAGATTTATATTTTTCCAGAGTTTTCTGTGGAAATTGCTAAAAGGAGGAGTGCATATAATCAGAATAAACAAATATTACTTGTGAAAGGGAGAATATATGGCCTGTTTTTTCCAGGCAAATTGAAGATGTTTCATGATGACTAGGTGCACATATTTAATTCTTTCACTGTACTGTAAAAATATTAACCCTATAAATCTATAATTTCAAAGACACCACATAGGAGAAATATCTGTTTTAAACACAATTGCAAGTTAACTTACTGTAGTAGTGTTTTGCTATTAAACCAACACAAAGGGTTTGTAAGAAATAATACTGCTAGAACCTAGCACTTTTATTTCTTCATTTTTGTGTTAGTACTGTATAATGACTAATATGCTTACAATGCTTTATATTTGCCTCATACTGGTAAGAGGTACTGAGGTGTCCAGTAGTTTTAGCAATTTTACCTGTTTTAATAACCTACTTGCCTTCTGTTCATTTGTATAATGCAGGGGTCTCTAACCTTTTTTCCCCTGAGAGCTACTTGTACAAAATGAAAATGGTCGAGAGCTACTCATGTCTTCTAACATTTATTCTCATAGCTTATTTCAACCCAAACAAACTGAATAAGCTTGTTTTGCCTGAACATTTACAAAATGTTGGTGTCCACAACTCACATTTTGCATTAAAACATCACAAAAAATATTTAGTTCACGTGCAAGTGCATTTTGTATGTCTGTATAAATTTTTTAGTGTATCTCACACTATTGAATTAAAACATGAATGCTGTCAAAACAAAACAATGCAATTGCAAATACACAGATATTACTTATTCATTAGTCATTTTGTTACATGTTACATGTCACTTTTCACTTCACAAGAATATTCACATGTCTAGTTGCAAGTGTGATGTGTTTTTTAGTTAGTGAGATGACTGGCACAGCGTGGAGTCAACAAGAGAGGTATATGGTGGAGTGTAGCCACTTAGGTTCACTCTTATAGAGTCATTTAAATGTTCATCTGTCAGTCTTGTTCTAAACTTTGATTTCATGACTTTCATGTCAGAAAAGGCAGACTCACAGAGGTATATAGACCCAAAGAAAGCAGACATTTTCAGAGCTGCTTGGTGAAGATTCGTATAGTTATCTGGCTCTACTAAGCTCCATAAATGCTGAGAATGCTGTTGAGACTTTAACTGCACATTATTTTGAAGGTTTACTAACATATCTATACTAATAAACGGCAAAGCCCTCACTCACTGACTGACTGACTGACTGACTGACTCATCACTAATTCTCCAACTTTCATTTCGAAATTCTACGCGTAATGGTCATAACTGGAAGTTGTTTTTCTCCATTTACTGTAATGGAGATGAGCTTGAAACCCGTGGGGGCGGAGTTTCGTGTGACATCATCACGCCTCCCACGTAATCACGCAGTACGTAGAAAACCAGGAAGAGGCCCAAAAAGTGCTGAAGAAAACATGCATTATATAATTGAGAAGGCAGCGAAACAATAAGAAGCGAGCGAGTGACATATACAGCCATATTCATGAGTTCTGCTACTTCGGAAACAAAGCACGATGTAAACCTAAACTTTAAATTAAGTTCATAGACAGGCTGCCGCTGGCGTTTGTAATTTAGTGCCTGCCCATATAAGGCCGTCCGTCAGCGGCAATCCAATAGCAAACTGCCACGGGTAAATATTCACGGGTGAAGGACTGTGCTTATGGAGAGGAAGATGAGATAGTCAGGGTGGTGTTTGGCACAAACTCAGCGAAACTGCGAGAGAAA
>JANRMT010062818.1:54405087-54456812 GCA_026402145.1 Polypterus bichir lapradei | reverse complement strand
ATTTTTTCTAAGTTTTATTTAATTATGTTAAATGATTTGGTTATTTACTGCATTTCTCTATTGATATTTTTTCTCTTTTAATATTGTTAGGTTATAATATTATCAGTATTTTTGGTATTACAATTTCTTATTAGTTTTTATTGATTTTTTTTTCCCTTTCTTTTACATTTTTTATTTGTTTAGTGTATTATTGTTTGTTGTACAATAACCTTTTAGTCATTGTCATTTTGGGGGGTGAGGTTTAGAAGATGCATAAGCGTGTTTCAGGTGTGCTGAGTTTCTTGGCATGCCAGAGGATCAGGATTGTGAAATGTTTGATCTTCGCCTCATTTGGGAAAGTGAGACTTTTGTTTCAGGAGGCAGCATTGGGATGGGTCAGGAATGAGAAAGAGAAGGAAAAGGAGCAAGCTTTAGATAAACAGGTACAGTTTATTATCCTAGAGGTAATTTTTGTTTTCATCAACAAATTGTTACACAGATATGAAGAAAAAATAGCCAAGAGGTATCATATGTAAAGCATTGTTATAATCAGTACATACACACACACACACACACACACACACACACACACACACACACACACACACACACACACACACGATATCTGCAAATAGGAATAGTGAAGTCTAATAACAGAAGGATAGCTACAGCTAATGGAATTCAAAATACTTATAGCCTGGTGCATCCTGGTGCATAAGGGAGTTCCTAAATCTATTGCTCTTAACAATTGTCTTGTACAGTTGAATCAGCCCTGTTTCTAACTTGTTTTTAGTGTAGCTTAATTTTACTTGTCATTTTGACAGTGTTTTTGTAGTTTTTGCTAGGTTTTCCATACTGACATATAGGAGCAATGTGACAACAGAATTGTTAAAAGACAATTAAAAAGTGTCATTATACTTTTGCTTACTTTAAAACAAGTGTGTTTCCTTTCAAAGAATAGCACTTTTTGCCCCTTCTTCACAAATATTGGGATCAAAGGTCAACCTGTTATCAATGATTGTTCCCCTGTGTTTGTAAAGATCCACCATCCACAGCCTGCCCTTTTTATTGTTGTTGTGGGGGTTGGGGAAACCTAAAAACCAAGCCATATCCTTGGTCTTAGAAATATTTACCTGAAAAGGAATGGTTAAACCATTGAACAAGCTCATTAATAAAAGGTCAGTGGCTTGTAATAAACATGCAATGACAGAGGATTTCAAAATTTAATATACAGTATGCATTCCTTTGTATGAATTTCTACAGTTATGTGTACACAGACTAAACAGAGGAAGACATAGACAGCAACATTGAGGTGATTCAGTAGATAAAGTATAATAATAAGAAAAATTGGCATCAACACCACTCTTGGTTTTATTGAGTACAACCCATCAAGTTTACACATCTTTAATAATGTACATCATAATGTACAATAATGTGTAATTATGATATTTCCCAAAATGCATTATTGTTGGCTGAACACAACAGTGTGAATTTTATAACTTTGATGAAAATTCAAAACTGTGTTGTTTTTTTTTTTTCTTTTTCTTCTCTTCTGGAAAATTTTGTCCACATGATATGGCACTGCTGTCTTTGGTCTTGCATATGTCACTTACTAACTTGTTTACTTTCCCTAAATATTTAACTGTTAGCCCACATTGTCCTCCTTTTAGATTTCCTTTTATGATTCTGTTTACTCTCCAATCAACATACATTGTTTTGTCTTGGTACAGTACTATGGTAGTCAAATTAAATCTTGCCAGAAGGCTCTTCAGTGTTTTTATTGTTGAAAACTGGTAGTCATCTTGCTATAATTTAATAACCCTGGAATTGCCTGCATTACAGATTAATAGTACATCCAGCAGTTCATTTGAAAGTTGGACTATTGGTGCTCATCTGTTTAAATCCTGGCTTGCTGCTGCTACCTGAAAAATGTTTTTGTTATTAATGATGTTTCCACTTTGCTGGTGCGGTTCATTCATGATTCCATTTTCTTCCTCTTCTTTGAGAGTTTGGTTGTCCTTTATTATTTGATCCATAATCTCTGTTTCCCATTGAACAAAAAAACAAGCAAGCCTAACCATACTTCAATATTGCCTTTCAAAACGTCTTTCTGAACATGATGGAAAATATACAGTATATAAAAACAAACTTAAAGAAAATGTAACATTGACTAAATACTGTCTCAGCAAAGGTTATCAAAACAAGTCCTACAATCCAGCCTACTAAAGCAAGTTTTCAAATCCTCTTGCTACAGAAATTGATTTGGTGGATATTTTTGAAAGATATTCTAATGATGAAATATCCTTATTTGTACCAAACAAAACCTGTTCCATTGCATTGTTTTTTAATCTTGAAGATATATAGCATTTTAACATACATGGATGAATTGATGTAATAATTATACTTATTGTTGCCTGCTTATAAATTTCAATATAATGTTTTCACCTACTTTTGTTAAAAACACTTCTGTTGCTCAGTTTTCCTAAACATGTACTTATTTTGCTTAATAATTGGGGGCTACCTTATTATTATTGTCCTAGATCAAGGAAAGTATATCTGCATGCATACATTAAATCACATCACAAATATATTTTATGTTGGCAGCACAGAATAACTGTTACTGGTTTTGTAGTACTTTATTTTCCTAACTTTTACATCTCCTCATTATTTTTAGTTGCTCAGTCATTTAAAGTTTGTAAAATGCGTACATGAGCATTCTGCAGAAAGTGCGCAGATAGTGTGAAAACTGCACATAACTTTGAAGCGACCCAGTTAGAAATCATTAATTTTAAGTTTCGACGAGAAAAAAAATGTAATGTTGTGTCATCAAGTCATATAGCATACAAAGCATAATGTAACAACCTGAGGTATGGCAGAGGAAGGACTGACACACAGACAAAACCAGCTGTTGAATAACCCTTTAAAGGCTGTTTTTTTCCCCTTTAAGAACTATCCAGATCAACTCCTGCTGTTAGCTTTGTGAGACACTGCTCTTCCTGTTCCTCTTTAAGGGGGATCTCTATCCTCAAGAGCCTTCATGCCACAGCAGCCGCCTTCTTTCCTTTACCGGATCTGAGTCTGACAGTCCGACCTACTGTACTGTTCAGTGCATCTCCTTTTAGGCTCCTTCACCCTGTTCGGCTGTGCCCTTCCCCCTGCAGAATTTCACTTGCCCCTTCCCTCACAGTCTCAAAAACAACAGTGCAGCATACAGATTTTAACATTAATAAATCTAGAGACCTACTACCCAATGATTCCACTGTTCTGGATTATTATTATTATTATTATTATTATGGGCAGCATGGTGGCAGAGTGGTAGCACTGCCATCTCGCAGTAAGGAGACCTGGGTTCGCTTCCTGGGTCCTACCTGCATGGAGTTTGCATGTTCTCCGCATGTCTGCATGGGTTTCCTCCCCAATCCAAAGACATGCAGGTTAGGTGCATTGGCAATCCTAAATTGTCCCTTGTGTGTGCTTGGTGTGTGTGTCCTGCGGTGGGCTGGCACCCTGCCCGGGATTTGTTCCTGCCTTGCACCCTGTGTTGGCTGGGATTTGCTCCAGCAGACCCCTGTGACCCTGTGTTAGGATGTAGCAGGGTGGAAAATGACTGACTGACTGACTATTATTATTATTATTATTATTATTATTATTATTATGTACTGCATAAAATGCACACTATATAAATTCAATTGCTGAAACAAACACACTCTCAGTTTTACGACATGCAGGGTATATGCTGCCTAATTGTACATAAACATTTAAAAAGTTGAAGCCTGTGTGAACTTTCATCTCTAGAATGACTAGTAAAAATGGCAGCTTTCTGATGTGCTCAACCATGGAAAAAAATGATGCATGAAAACTTCTACTGGTTAACAAATTTCTACTGATGTACTGTGTACCCCTAAATATACATCATTCATCAGTTTGTATAAGCTACTCTGTATTTTGTTTAAAAATTGTACGTTAAACATATATCTCAAGATTAAAATTGTCCAAAATGGGACTGGAGAGAGTGGACACAAATTGTGAACAGTGCCATCTGGCACTGGCCTCACTAGGTCATATGTTTTGAAAATTGTCCTAAATTAAGACCAATTTGAGAGGCGGTTTCTGCTTACCTGTTAAAATTATATTTTCATTTATTATGAATCTTCTAATATAATTTTGCATAGTAGCATCTGATTGGACTAGCTTATGTAGTAGTAAAGTCTGATTTTTCTAATGTTTCAATTTTTATTGCATCAACTTTTTTTGTTTAACTAAGAAGAATTCTAATGCAGTTTCTATAACACATTTAAAAAGTGGCATGTTATCTAAAGTTAGAAGAAAATATTTTTTTTCAGAATTTGGAAAGAAAATTAATTTTTTAATTGTATTGTAAAATAAGTCTGATGGGCACCTACCTTTTTATGTTATGTTTTTTTCAATGGCTGTATAACATCCTGGTATGCCAAAGCAATGCAGAGAATGGTGAAAGTGGGACATAGAATATTACTTGTATAGAAGAAAGACATGTATAACACATGCTATATTATAGACTTCAGCTCCTCTGGAAAGTTACCTTTTCCCCTCCCTGTTTTGTCCTGGGAATTGTTACTGGACCATTTGAATCAGTGCAGGGACCATTTTTATTCACAGGTCATAAGATTACTCTGTAGCCACTCATACTGACAACATCATGATTATTTCTTGCATATAGTGTACATTGTTTGAGTGTTTGTGCATATATACTATAACAAGTCAAAAGTGTCTGCATCCTTTTTGTTTACTCTTAAGAACTGATAGTCTTGCTGGTGATGTAAAAGAGGTTGCAGAGTCTGAAAGGGGGTCCACTGGAAATGGTCAAGAGTAGAAATTGCTGTAGCTTACCAGGGAAGTTCTCATTCAAAAGGATAAGAAAAACTATAAAAGAGAGCATGGCAATATAAAGGCAGAAGTGCAGGAAATGTGAGACTTGGCCTTGGTGACCACCATATTTTTCAGGACATGCTAGTGTACCCAAAATCCTTTGAGTTTGGAAGATGGAAACAATTCTTGGAGTGGGCTTGAATGGTGCCTGAAGACATATATTAGTAGGCCATTCAAGTTGTGTTTATCTATTTGGAGAGTGCTCTCAAGTTATCCATTCTATCCTTCCATAAGACAATTATGAGGACCGCAAACATTTGAAAGAGTTTGTTGTTGTCAGACATTTGTTTATTCATTATTAACATGTTTATAGCATTCTTCAGATGTAATATTTATAGTTTTATTTGGAGGGGTTTCTAAATAGGTAATTGGATGTGTATTGTTATCCATTTTCTAATATATATTCTTTTTTTTTTTTTAATTACAGTAATCTTATTTTTTTTCAGTGTTCTGGTGGGGGTTATATATATATATATATATATATATAAAATATAGTTTGTTTTTTTTTTTTTATGGAGAAGACATTTTCCTGGTACTTCAAGTTTTATTATACATCTGCCAAACTATCATCATGCAGTCTCACAGAAAGCTGTGCATAACAGTGCATAAAGATTTTTTTAAAGATTAATTGTCGCACAAGCAATATATTTCCTGTCTTTTATGCATGGCTGTAAAATGTAGTACTAGTGTCCAGTTGCAGACAACTACTGTATACATCATTGCCATACACTGGAATGCAAAATGTAAACATTTTACTTGTATGTTGTATTGCAACTTTATGGCCATATTCATTTTTAAAAGGGTGAAATCTTTAACTTCCAACATTGCATTGTGTTGCCTCCATCAAATTGTAGTGAGCACAGCACAGTGGTTAGTGCTACTGTTTCACTAATATGGCATCTAGGATGTTTTGGTGGAAAAAAAGATGCTTGTTTTCAGCAAGTGATGGTTGCAAGGATGCACTACTTGCAGCAGAAGGGAGAGAAAATGAAGAAGGTGGAAACAAAGTTACTGTAAAATAGAATTTAATGCAAAATTGATAAAGTCAAAAGGTAAAGTAAACTGAAGGTGTTGAAAAGTGCAGAAAGAAGTGAATGAGGTGGAAGAAAAAGCTGAAAATTCTCAAGATTTCACACTCCTCAGAAAATCAAATTTATGCAGAAGAACCATAGCTGAAAAATAACAATTAATTGACTTTGACAAGAGTTATTCAAAGTTAACGCTATATTCATACATTCACTATAAAAGGTGAAAAGCAGTTTTTTAGTTTCTGAGACATGGGAAAGGACAATTAATATATTATTAACCATAAAATGTTTAGAATTGGGGCAGCAGGGTGGCGTAGTGGGTAGCGCTGCTGCTTCGCAGTTAGGAAGTGCTGCTGCCTCGCAGTTAGGAGACCCGGGTTCACTTCCTAGTTTCTCCCTGCATGGAGTTTGCATGTTCTCCCCATGTTTGCGTGGGTTTCCTCCGGGTGCTCCGGTTTCCTCCCACAGTCCAAAGACATGCAGGTTAGATGCATTGGCGATTCTAAATTGTCACTAGTGTGTGCTTGGTGTGTGTGTGTGTGTGTGCGCGTGCCCTGTGGTAGGCTGGCACCCTGCCCAGGGTTTGTTTCCTGCCTTGCACTCTGTGTTGGCTATGATTGGCTCCAGCAGACCCCCGTGACCCTGTAGTTAGGATATAGCGGGTTGGATAATGGATGGATGTTTAGAAATTTCTGTTGAATTAAACTGAATTGTCCTGACTTATTTTTTCATAGGTAGTAAGTTACTGCAAGGAACTGAAGTAAGGAAGTACTTGTAGTTACTTAACTGTCTGTTTGACTGTTACATTATTCAAGTAATACCTCTTCATCATGCTTATATTGATGGTTTTCTTGTAATATTTCTATATGCTAATTAGAGAAACTACATAATATAAAAGTGAGAATTAGGAAATCTATATATTTTTAAGAGTACATTTGAATGTACTATTGAATATATTGAAATGTCCTAGAAAATTTATTTCTTAAAAAAGTGGGTTACCCTGTACTGATGATGATGATGATGATGATGATTCCCTTCTTGGCTTTTTCATTACCAGTAAGTTAAAGTAAGTACATTTAAAAAACATGAACAGTAAAAGGTCAAGGCAGAACAAAACATTTCCTACCCTACTAATTTCCTTCTAAAACTGCTTTTACAAATAGATTGTTTGTTTTTTGTCTTATCATTTTCCCTGAAGTAATTGTATTCTTATCTAATAAGTTATTTATTTCTAAATTAGTCTTTGAAACAGCGTTTGTTGGGAATAAACAAAAGCAAATAAAAAATGTTCTAAAAGAATGAACGTAACTGACTGTAAATAATAAAATGCAAATGTTAGATTGCAGGCATATTTACATTTAATTCTGCAGTACTTGAAGATATTTTACATACTGTGGAGCTAACAAAATCAACACAACTTGAGCGAATGTAGACAAAAGAAGTCTTGGAAGCAGATTAGTTTTGTCAGTTCCTCCAAGGCTTCTTCACTTCATTGTTCTTTTAAAATAAAATTACTAAAAAGGTTCTTCTGAGCATCACTTTTACTAATTTCCTTTCCTGATTTAATTCAGTATTCGTTTCTAATATGTTAAAAATAATTTAAGGGCACCAGTCAGTCATAATTTGAGTTGTGTTAAAATTTGATTTTGCTTTATTTTAAATAACAAAATTGCATAATGTGAACAGACTTGCTAAACTGAGTTTCTTATTGTGTTGTTCTCAAAGCTAGCGTGGTAGGTGCTGGTTCCCCATAACCTTGTAGGGAAAGGAGCAGATTCAGAATTTAGAGAGATGGATAATTATTGCAAAGTTTGGGACAGTAATTTTTAAAACCTTTCTTGTATAGTGTTCTTGTTGACAGATTATCAGTTTTCCTTTATTTTACCAATTATTTAGCACACATTTCCAATTTTTTAGATTTTTTTTTAGTGGTGAGCAGTACAATTAATGCAAGGTGGCATGTTGCCATAATAACACTGATAGTTCATATTACAAAATGTTTAAATGGAAGGATGAATTTTTTTGAAATGTCACTGAAGTGTTTAATATAATAACTGGCAAGATGTATCTTACCAGAAGAAGGGGCCTGAGTTGCATCAAATGCTTGCATATTGTAATCTTTTTAGCTAGCCACTAAAAGTTGTCATTTTGCTTGACTTCTCACTACATTCATAATGGCTAACACGGTACAACACCCTAGTACAACAGGTTTCATATAGATGTTTTTATTTGCAAAAATGTTGATAACCACAGATGCATTTATAATAGCAGAAGCCAACCACTGAATGCATATCGAAAAACCTTGATTGTGTTCTGTTGCTGAAGTTTTTAATGAAAATCCCACAAATTTACAAAAATAACTGAGGAGGCTAAACAAGTCAGAGGTATGTTTATATGATTCTTCACTGTACAGAAAACTGTTCCCAGTTGATTTTGTATTCAGGAAACATTTTAAGTTTCCCACTTTAAACTGCTTTTGCTCAAGTGTTATTTAGAGTAAATTGTCCAATTTGTACTAACTTAGATGTTTCCTGTTGTTTAAAATAAACAAATCTATATAATGTGAATTATTGATACCTATTGCTTGTTTGCAGATTAAGTACCTGCTTAAACTGCTATTTTATAGAACATAATTCTAAAAACTTTGTTTATTCCTTGTTAAATTCATTATAATTGGACAGCCTTTTTATACAAGAATTGTTTCACTACAGTGAAAGGGGACATTTCCAGCCCTGTTTCGCAGCCTAAAATGTTGTCACTGAGCAATCATCTGCATTTATTGGTTAGCATTTCTGTCAGCAGTTTGAAATTCATAGTAATATTTGGAGTTTATGAGAATATGTACTGTATTACAAAAAAAGGTAAAAGCCTGAATTTCAAATTTCACATTTGTAAGCACAATGATAGCTTTAAGAATCTATCTGCACCTGACATATTGTTAAAAAATCCATTGGGCATTTCTAGTATTTTTTGGGTGTCTGGACTTAATTGTCTGTTTTTTTTTCCTGCCTGCACTGCCTGACTAGCATGATTGACTGATTGTTGTTTGTTTAAACTTTGGAAGAAAAGCAAAATGTAATTCAAATACAATATGGAGCCTTGATTTGTAAAATTGAATTCAGACTGTAATTAAAAACTGTACATACAAACAGAGTGATCTGTCAAGACTTTGTCTTAACTAGCATTAAACCTGAGATGATTAATACTAACATAGTTCACTTTAGAGGTGATTTGAACCATGGTGCTATAAAGTATCAGGTTGTAATATACATTAATGTGTGGAAGGAAAGAAAGGATTAAGAAAAAGAAAATGTATATGGAAATTTGAGGGGAGAAATTCTGTGTTTAAAGACTGTCAAGAAAAGGTAGTCTAAAAAATGGTTAAATTTATCAAGGCAAGGTGCTATATTTAAGTGGTTTCATTTTATGTTTGTACCTGCTTTGCACAAAAGATTAATCATTTTTTGTTATAAATGACACATACCACTCTAAAAATCTTAATGTTAATGAACATATCAAGCATTCTTTGTTCAGTGTTTCACACTGGCAGAGTAACTGTAACTGTTTTTGGCCCAGGCACTGCCAAGTGGTATGTGTATGGTGATATTGCAATTATACAGTAACCTGTAGTTGAAGTTACTAGTTTAATCAAATAGGATTGTCATGGGGTTAAACATTATTTCTAAATTTATCTGATGTGTATTTCCAGATGTACTGCTTTAAAAAACAGAGACATAGATGGATTAATTGATCATGATACATTTTTAGTTGAACTTGTACATATAGTACATGGTATACTGCTGAAACCATAGTGTTCTAAAGTGTTTGGCTACTGTATCATTTTAAAATTCAGTAACAATCAGTGCATACTTAAATCCCTATAGAACTGGATGTACATACATACTTTTTTCACACTGTATTTAATCAAATGTTTCAAATTAAAAAATAAATGCCTTGAAATTTCATATTACCATATCAGTCGCACTTAATCTAATTATTGAACAAGTATCTTGTATCTTGTAAATTACATTACAAAGTAATTTAGGATTGGAACAATATATTGGCAGAACGCTCTTTTTTTTTTTTCTTCTAAAGTTACTCCCCCTATATTCTTAACATTATAATAATGCAGAATAACACTAATGATTTTTTTTAAATGTTATTAACTAATAAAAGTACTCACGTGGTAAATAATAAAATAATATAGTGCAGTGGTTCCCAAACTCAGTCCTTGGGACCCACTGTGGCTGCAGGTTTTTGTTCCAACCAACTTCTGTTTTTCATTGGATTCCTGGGCTAATTAAGTGAGTCATTATCTCCCATTTTCTGTGTTTTGGAGTCAATGTAGAAATGAAAGACTAAGTTTGGTAGATTTTTATTAAAATGTAATAAGCAGATATATGGAGAATATGTATTATTTTTAAGTTGTTAACATAATTTCAATCTAATTTTCATTCTGCTTTTCCAGGTGTTCTGGTTATTTAATTGATTATTTACTAATTAGCGGGTCTGACACTGAAGTCATTGCAGCTTTCATCATCATCGATGTCTGCTATACTTGTTAATTGTCACTATTAGGGATAAAAGAAGGGAACTTCATAGGAAAAAGGGGCCAATAATAGCAAAACAACAAAAGAGAGTTAAGCATTTATAGCTTTAGAAAAAAAATAGAAATATTTCTAAATGTCTTATAAATGTAAAAAACATACTGTTGTGTTTTTCTGAATGCAGAATAAAAGAAGAGTAAAAAAGACCAGCTAATTAAATGAGATCAGTTGTTATTGATTATTATCACTGATTGTGAATCTGGTTGGAACAAAACCCTGCAGCCACATTAGGTCCCCAGGACCAAGTTTGGGAAACACTGATATAGTGGGTATTTAATCATTGTTTCACAAAACAGTGAGGCAGCAGAAATTTTTTCCTGAAATATTGAAAATCTTTTTGAAACAATAACATTTTGAATTAAAGATTTCACATCATTGGAACATTGATTATGTGGATTACAGTTAATTAATATTTCAGGAATATTCAGGATCAGATATTACAAGTCAACTCAGTCTAACAAAAAAGAAATGTTTTAAATGAGCCTTGGAGAGACCAAAATAGGCTTTAGAAAGTCAGAATTGTTGTTTAATATCCATCTCTACAAATTTACATTATTTTACATCTATTCAATTTCCAAATTACTGTATCTCTTTTTTAATGTAAGTATGCAGTATTTGTAGAATGAAAACCTTATGGAGCTAATCAAATTCCCTTTTTGACTGCATAAAAAGTCTTTCCTTAACTTCAAGTGAAACAACAGTGCCACCTTATAACATTCATTGCTCTCGGTCTGTGACCTGCGTTTATTACTTTGTACCACAAGAACAGTCCTAAAACATCCTGGTATGCTCATTCTTTTAAAATGAGGACAAATGTTAAAACGGCATGCTTCTCTGCTTTCCTGCTGACATCATCCAGAGGGCTCACCCTAAGGGGTGGAGACCCAGCATACTACTTTCTATTTAAATTAGTCACATGAGATATAGTAGCTATGCAATAAAGGCGAAACCAGGAACTTCTCACAGTGTTAGATAAACTTGCTCAGAGAGAGACCCAGAGCACATGCTGAAAAATGCCCACCAACTTCACAGTTGTTCCTGTAGAAGATGAGGCAAGGTCTTGTAATGAGGATGGCAAGGGCCTTCTTGACCAGGATCAGGATAGACTTGATTTCTCCGCTGAGGCCTTTCCAAGTGAGTTTAAATGTGTATTTTCTGTTCTTTTATGCTGTCTCTAATTCTACAGGCAAGCAGTAACAAGCTTTGTTTTCAATATCTGTTTTACTCACTTATAAACTTTGGACCAGCTTTTTCAGCGGCATTGTGGGTGAATTTGTTTTGTCCACAATGCAATCAGATATCTTTTCCTCAGTACTATTCATCTGACTGTTCATGTGTAATAATTAGCCATAAGAATGTGCACAGAGGAGACTGTCTTCTGTTTTATTCTAAATATAACAAGAGGTGCTGCTGTTGATTCATGTAAAACAGAGCTAGACTCTAGTTCAGAACTTCTTTAAACTTGATTGATTTTTGGGTCATTTGAGCATATGCAGTTGATTATGAACTTTATTAGACTTTCCTAGAGCTATTTGCTTTATAAAATATTTGTGCAACATTTTAGAAAATAAAAAAGACCAGTTGAGGCAGCCAAATATAGGAAGTGCTCCACTATTCAGTAGGTAATCTTATAAAATTAACTTATGTAGAGCCATTTATGAATTGACTTTACAGCAGCTGTTGAAGTTCTATTTTATCTGTGAGTGCTCAGATTTGAGCTATTGTGTAACTTTTTGGAAGTACTGAAGATCTTAAAACAATACACCATGAGTAGATCTAAATTAGCTATTGTGTGACATAAGTAAATATCATATACTGTACTATATGTACTTGAGGTTGTCATGCATATCCTGTTTTGCTTATTGTTTTTTTTTATTTAGTCTAAGACTATATTGTAACATACATAACTGTAATATACATTAACATCCATAAGTAATTTATCAAGGTATTTAGACTTATGAAGTAATTTTTTATTCTGTGGTTTTGCATTCTTTGAGAAATATATACTTATTGCACAATTTAATTTAACTTTTTAACTAATTTATTTATCCACTGTCCAGAAAATGATCAATTACCTTTTTTAAAATAAAAAGATTATAAGGGGAAGATGCTGTGTGGTGTTGGTTTTCAATTTTATAATCTTTGAAAGTAAATAGTTGGTAAAATAATAACTAATAATAATTATATTTATCTATATAAATGTGAATGATTATTATTATTTATATAGCGCTTTTCTCACTACTTAAAGCACTTAAGACAGAAAGGAACCTCTTCAACCACCACCAATGTGCAGCGCCCACCTGGATAATGCAACAGCAGTCATTATTACCCCAGTACATTCAACACACAGTAGCTATTTGGTGGTGAAGTGGCGAGAGAGAGAGAGGTAGCCAATTAGAGACAGGGGATGTTTAGGGTGCCAGAATGACTAGGCCATGGAGGGCAATTTAGCCAGGACATTGGGATAAATCCTAGCCTTTTCGAAAGATGCCCAGGGATCTCTAATGACCATAGAGAGTCAGGACCTTGGTTTTATGTCCCATCTAAACAGTGGCACAATATTTAAAGCACAGTATCCACCATCCCTGCACTGGGGCATTGGGATCCACATATAGAGCACAGGGTAAGTGTCTCACCAATGCCTCTTCCAGCAGCAACACAAGCTTTTCGTAGCTAGTCTCCCATCCAAATACTGCCCAGGCCCAAACATGCTTAGCTTCAGGTGGATGACCTGTTATGAAGCACATGTGGTATTGCAGCTGATGAACCAGTAATACTAATAATTTGTATATTTGACTGTCCAGTAATATCTTATAGCTTTTACAAACCTTCTAGGTACCTGGACAGTTGCTCTATTCAGCTGAAGTATACTCTGTGAGCCCTAATAGCCCAAGAAGTTGACTTCTTTCCTGTGTCTTTTGCTTTGAGTTGGTTCCTACACCCCTTCTCCTTTTATCAGACTATGCACATTAAGAAAATTTATTGGGTGTTTAATAAATAAAATATCTGTTAATAATAATTAAGTTCATTAATATTATCTTTCATAGTGATCAATATGTCACTATCACAAAATAATTAACAACACTACAGTGCAACAGGTATGGTGGTGCAGTGTTTAGCTCAGCTGCCTCACTACTGTACTCAAAACTCACACCAGTCACTATTCATGTGGGTATCTGTGTGGATTTTTCTTTGGGTACTCCAATTTCCTCTCACATCCCAAATGCAAGCATGTTAGGTTAACTGGCAACATTAAATTTGCCCAGTGTGGTTGTGTGCATGTGTATACCCTACAATAAACTAGCAATAAACTAGTAATTTTCTAATGCTGCCAAGTTCAGATATTGATGAAGAGATGAACAATGAAACAAGGATCAAACAACATTTTAAATGTGCCTGAAATCAAAAAGATGACACAATGTTAAAGCAAGAATAGATTGTGTGTGACATACCTCTTTTTCACCCATAAATAGGTTCTCATCAATTTTATTATAATATATATGGCATGATAGCTCAGAATGGTGTGAAACCTCACAATAAAATTTATGTTGTATTGATGTCTAGGGAAAGCATTCCTAATTTAGTTTAATATTCATTTGTTGGATCTTTTGGAAGTAAATAGAAAGCATTTTTCTTTTTTACAGAGTATATTTTGTAAACTCCCAGAATAATAATGCATTTTTTTAAACATCCACCTATCCCAACCTTTTTTTTAAGTGGGTAAATGGATGTACATTATTATTTTCCTTTGGTACATATTGTCCTAAGAATCTTTTAGTTTGGTTTGTAGTGTAAATGTTATTGCAGCTGATTTATTCTAAATACAGCCTATTCCTTTAAGCTTCAAAGGAATATAAAATTAATCTACTTTCCTTTTATTTTGTCTTAAATTAAATTGTTATTTTAATGATAATGATAACTTGTTTGCATAAGTGAATATCTTCAAATTGGCATAAAAGCTCTGGTCTAATTAAATAAATCTGTGTAATGGGTAGGTTAATTCTTTCTGTTCATAGTCTAAACTTTAAGCTTTTTGAGTTGTAAAGGAAATGTAGCTTAAAGCAATACTCTATATTTGATTGTTATTCCTTTATAGGTCTTTACAAGTTAATATTAGAAGGGGCATCCATGGTCATTGAGCAATGAAGTTGAATAACTTTTCTTATTTTGCTAACATACTGTCTAATTTTGCTTCATCCTCTCTATATTAAGTGAAAACAAAATAAGGCATACCACTTGGTGGTAAAATGTGTATATAAATTTACTCTGTGAGCTAGAACACACATTCTCACTTGCAGATCTCATAGCTATGGCAGCACTACCTCACATATTAAATAGATAGATAGATACTTTATTAATCCCAAGGGGAAATTCACATACTCCAGCAGTGCATACTGATGAAATAAAAGCAATATTAAATTAAAGAGTGATAAAAATGCAGGTATAACAGACAATAACTTTGTATAATGTTAACGTTTACCCCCCCTGGGTGGAATTGAAGAGTCACATAGTGTGGGGGAGGAACAATCTCCTCAGTCTGTCAGTGGAGCAGGACAGTGACAGCAGTCTGTTGCTGAAGCTGCTCCTCTGTCTGGAGATGATACTGTTTAGTGGATGCAGTGGATTCTCCATGATTGACAGGAGCCTGCTCAGCGCCCGTCACTCTGCCACAGATGTCAAACTGTCCAGCTCCGTGCCTACAATAGAGCCTGCCTTCCTCACCAGTTTTGACTGTATTGACTGTATACTGTATTTAGTATATCATTGTCCTTTATTATTTCCAACATGGGAACACTTGACTAATCATTGGTGGTTTTATGTTGCTTTTCTATTTAATGGAGTTTAAACCACTGTGGCATATCTTTCTCATTAAAAAAAAATCAGTCCTATTTTCCATTTGAAAAAATCTATATGCATTGTGGTGAGTCGCTGGGGCTGCGACCCAGCCTGGACACCTGGAAGGACCGGAAGGTGGCATGTATGTCTTCCGGGCCACGAGGGGGCAACCGCCCTAGATCAAAGGAGGACCACGGGAGAAGAACAAGGAGGCTTACGCCTATTGGGACCCGTGGCCACCGCCAGGGGGTGCCCTGAGTCTCAGAGGGCCCGGGACTGATGTACTTCCACCACACCCGGGAAGATGGAGGAGGATCCCTCCAGGGACTTCTGAGTGCTCTTCCAGCATACCAGGAAGTGACATCGGAGGGAGCACCTGGAGCACATCCGGGTGAGAATAAAAGGGCCCGCCTTCCTACCATTTAGGAGCTAGAGTTGGGAGTGGAAGCGGGACAAGGCTCCTGTGGAGAGAGGAAAGGCGGTCCAAGGGACAGAGTGAGAGAAGCCCGGAGGAGTGGTGACTGGGGCGAGGAGCCCAGTATACTGTGCGGGACTGTATGTTTGGGAAGAAAATAAAACGAGCTTTTTATAAAGATGCGGTGTCTGTCTGATGGTGTTCGGGCATGTCTCACAGCATACATGTTTCATATTGAGAGCCATGTGCTTCCTCGCTACTTACGTCATTTCTTCCTCCATATTCCTTTTTTTTTTTTTATCACATACCTGTTGGATACTTCTAATTCAAATTTATGGTTTGCAAATATCAGATATTTAATAATCCTCTAATTTTGCCAGGTTATGTAATTCTGAGATTAGGACAAACACAGCATGTGCTACATTGTATCTTTTTATTTGACGTATGCAGGTAACAAAAAACAAATGCACCAGAGCCAGTTTGGCCTATACAACATATTGTATGACTGCAAACTTACCTGTGTAAAGAAATCAGATGGCACGATAATGAAAAAGTTGTTTCAGCTATGTCTAGCTTGATGATAGTGAACATGTATATGTAACAGAATTTCTTGTAGCTAGTGCTGCCATCCCAGATCACTTTCCTTCAGTATTCAAATGTGGGTGGTATTCTCCACACAAAGGTATAGTCCAAATTATAAAGGAATTTTAACCTGTTTCTGCTTTTGACTAGTAGTGTTCAGTTGTAACAGTTTACTTCATTTGTTTACATCTTATGTACATTCACTGTATAATTTGTTGTCACTATTACTTAAAGTACGATATCAGCATTTTTTGTCAGTCCCATTGGTACTGGAACATACAACACCAATAGAGTAGAACAATACATGGCAGAAAGACACAGCAGACACAGACAACTGAAGAGAGCAATTAAAATAAAAAATATATATGTAACCACTTCAAATTAAAAATAAATAACATGCAAATCTAAATATCAAATGTATTCATGCTATAACTGGAGAAGCCATCTTTAGTTCAGATGTGATGATTATTCTGTATTACCTAATTTACTTTTCTTTTCTTTTCAACCAGAATGTTAAGCCTCTGAATTGGGCGGGGGGGCGCCCACCCCCCCAAAAAAAAAGGGAGAGACTAAAACTGAGCCACTAGTGCAGATTGGTGGTGTATGTGGTTATATAATTTAATAATATAGGAGAAATTACATTTATAGGAAAAGGAATTGACGATGAGTCATAGTGTACAAAGGACAAGTACAGTGTCTATGCTTTTACAATTGAACATGTCAGTTGCAGTTTTCCTATGGCTCTCTATTGAATAAACAAGAATGTTCTTCAATTAGACCATCAGTTTCCGTAAGTATACGTTAGCAAAGTTATTATAAACTGCTCAAAAAAATTAAAGGAACACTTTGAAAACACATCAGATCTCAATAGGAAAAAATCGTGCTGGATATCTATACTGATATGGACTAGGTAATCTGTTAGTAATGAAAGGATGCCTCGTCATTTGATGGAAATGAAAATTATCAACCTACAGAGGGCAGAATTCAAAGACACCTTGAAAAATCAAAGTGGAAAAATAATGCCGGAGGCTAGTCCATTTTGCAGAAATTTCATTGCAGCAACTCAAAATCGTACTCATTAGTTTATATGGCCCCCACATGCTTGTATGCATGCCTGACCGTTTTGGGGCATGCTCCCAATGAGAGACGGTGTCCTGGGGGATCGCCTCTAAGATCTGGACCAGGGCATCACTGAGCTCCTGGACAGTCTGAGGTGCAACCTGGCGGCATTGGATTGACCGAAACATAATGTCCCAGAGGTGTTCTATTGGATTTAGGTCAGGTGAGCATGGGGGCCAGTCAATGGTATCAATTCCTTCATCCTCCAGCAACTGCCCATATACTTTCGCCACATGAGGCTGGGTATTGTCGTGCATCAGGATGAACCCAGGACCCACTGCACCAGCATACGGTTTGACAGTGGGTCCAAGGATTTCATCCTGATACCTAATGGCAGTCAAGGTGCCATTGTCTAGCCTGTGGAGGTCTGTGCCTCCCTCCATGGGTATGCCTCCCCAGACTATCACGAACCCACCACCAAACCGGTCATGCTGAATGATGTTACAGGCAGCAAAACATTCTCCACGGCTTCTTGAGACCCTTTCACATCTGTCACATGTGCTCAGGGTGAACCTGCTCTCATCTGTGAAAAGCACAGGGCACCAGTGATGGACCTGCCAATTCTGGTATTCTATGGCAAATGCCAATCAAGCTCCACGGTGCCGGGCAGTGAGCACAAGGCCCACTAGAGGACGTTGGGCCCTCAGGTAACCCTCATGAAGTCTGTTTATGAATATTTGGTAAGAAACATTCACACAAGTGGCCTGCTGGAGGTCATTTTGTAGGACTCTGGCACTGCTCATCCTGTTCCTCCTTGCCCAAATGAGCAAATACTGGTCTTGCTGATGGGTTAAGGACCTTCTACGGCCCTGCCCATCTCTCCTAGAGTAACTGCCTGTCTCCTGGAATCTCCTCTATGTCCTTGAGACTGTGTTGGGAAACACTGCAAACCTTCTAGCAATGGGACTTATTAATGTGCCATCCTGGAGAAGTTGGACTACCTGTGCAACCTCTGTAGGGTCCAGGTATCGCCTGATGCTACTAATAGTGACACTGACCATAGCCAAATGCAAAACTAGTGGGAAAAAAACAGTCAGAAAAGACGAGGAGGGAAAAATGTCAGTGGTCTCCACCTGTTAAACCATTCATTCCTGTTTTGAGGGTCATCTCATTGTTGCCCCTCTAGTGCACCTGTTGTTAATTTCATTAACACCAAAGCAATTGAATCCGATTAACAACCACCTCTGCTACTTAGCTGATCTAATCAATATCCCAGTAGTTTTATTGACTCGATGCTACACTCTGATTAAAAAGTGTTCCGTTAATTTTTTTGAGCAGTATATTTGAATTGAAATAGTGATACTTACACATATACAGTACATACCTACATGCACAATCCAATTCAAAATTGTTGGGTTCTGGAGGCTAACTGAGCAGCGCAAGCTGCAAGACAGGAACCAGTACTTGACAATGTACAAGTCCACTTCAAGGCCTACACACTCTCATACCTCACTTTTTGGAGTAGTTGAATAATCAAACTTCTATGTCTTAGAGTGTTTGGGATGAAAACCAGAACACACAGAGAAAATGAAAACTTAGCAACGAAAAGGATCAACTGTGAGGTTTTAACCCAGGACAGTGTATGTAAGAGACAGCAGTGGTAGCCACTGCATAACTGTGCAGCCATCCATCCATCCATTATCCAACCCGCAATATCCTAACTACAGGGTCACGGGGGTCTGCTGGAGCCAATCCCAGCCAACACAGGGCGCAGGACAGCCCACTGCAGCTGTGCAGCAACAGTAACTGATATTATTCAGTCAGTCATTTATTTTGTAGAGCACTATTTGTGAAATGAATGGCTATGTGGCATGTGCAGTACAGATGTTAGAGGAAGTCTAGTGCTTAGGTTGTCAGTGGTAGGTTTATAAAAGATGACGTGTGAAGTGAAGGGTATTTTGCAGATCGAAATGACAAATATTGGTTGTAGAAATTGTGTAAGAGGAGTGCAGACTGCTAATTTAGTAAGTGTAATTTTAGATGTCTGCAATGGAGTAGTGTTTTGAGAAAGCAGGAAAGGTCTGTTATTTAGCTGACATGTTTAATGCATAGGTGCAAGTTTAGCTTACAGGTTCCTGCATTGCTGACAGTTTCCTGAATTGTGTGTCATGTGGGTTGAAAGAAGTGGCAGACTCCAATTCTTTATTCTAACACAAAGCAAAAAAAAAAAGGGTGTCGCACAGAGAATGAACTTCTGTCTCTCTTTTAAAAATCACCTTACACAAAAATGTATTTCCAAAAATAACAAAAAAATACCTTACACAACAAAAAAATAAAAAACCAGGGACTCGTCTTCTCTCTCTCTTTTACTCCCCTTCAGCTCTCACACCACGGCTGGAGCCCTCATAGAAATAGCAGACACGCACAGTGCTGGAGTGCAACACCAATTAATGTCCCACAACAATACAAGGATAAACGTTATAAATTAATTGTAAAAATGTAGAATGCTGATTATGGGAATGTTCAGCAACTATATACATATAAAAAAATTTAAACACCTGGGGCCTCATGTATAAACGGTGCGTACACACAGAAATGTTGCGTAAGAACGTTTCCACGTTCAAATCGCGATGTATAAAACCTACACTTGGCGTAAAGCCACGCACTTTTCCACGGTACCTCATACCCTGTCGTATGCAAGTTCTCCTCTTGGTTTTGCAGACTGGCGGCACCCAGCATCAAACCAGTGCTACTGTTCCTGTGTGGTTACTCTTTATTTCTTAGATCCACATTCCTGCCGAGGCTTTATAAATACACTGAAACTAACCGCATATTGTTTATTAGTGTAATGCATCTGATTGTAATTAACTTGTAACAATATAATGGTCCAGAGAATAGCCATAGTATTCCAAATACCATAATTGTTTTAGCGTTGTTACTCTCACTGCACCTTTTTTTTTTTTTCTTCTTTCAGCTGCTTCCGTTAGGGGTTGCCATAGCGGATCATCTTTTTCCATATTACTCTCACTGCACCACTCGGAGTATTTATATCACTGTATCTGAGTGGAGAATCACAGCAGCAGCTGATTGGAAAGAGAATTATCGGGATATAGCATCAAGCACACGCTTGTAGTTCAGCCACGGCAAAACGTTTGAAAGCCTTTCCTGTATGGACCTTGCGGTTCAGAAACAGTTTCATCCCAAGAACTATAAACGCACTCAATCAATTGCTTCTTGTAGAACTGTTTGTACTTATAAGTACAATCACCTCACTGTAAACTTGCACTACAGTTATAATATTGCACAACCTGCGCCACTTTATAAAGCGCGTATTTACATATGATGACGGTATCATTTTTAAGATGAAATGCAGCAAATTATTGTTAATAATTAAACATGTGAGGACACGGTTCCGCAGAGCGAGCTAGTTCAGGGATTGTGCCTGCCTCGTGCTGTATATTTACTGGGGCTGATGCGACACTGGAAGGATAGATGGATAGAATGATTAAACATGTACTACAAAGATATTTCAATGTTCCTTAAAAGTTTTAAAGAATCGTCGTTGTAAGCTTACAGATGGCTTAACATCTATTACAGAGCTAATTGTGTGGCGATTGGGTATTTGGAGAAAGAAAAGTAAGGACAGGAATTGGAGGTTAGTACGTTTTGAAAGAGACAGTACTGCTAAAATAATTTCATCGAAGGTCACGCACAATCACGCACCGTGTTCCCCTGTTTAATAACATGCTTTAACTCCTATCATCATGAAAAAGATATCACGTATACATCTCAGTATTTTAATTATTCCGAGAGCTGTAATATCACGAATGTAATGGATTCTGTGTCCTGTCGGAGAAAGAGAAAGCAGTGGCACGTAGTGATTCACACACAGAGCAAAAGATCAATTACAAAACAAATCATTTAACGTGCTACTTTAATTTTGATGTGATTTGAGAAACTGGTTAATTAAACGATTTTAAGATGAAGTTTATGATGTTCTACTTTAAAGACAAAATAAACTATGTAGTTAAAGTGGAAATTTCGAGATTGAAGTTGACATTTCATGCTTTTTTTCCTACTGTGTGCCTTTTTTTCTCTATACCCTAATAAGCTTTCATGTGACACTTAGACAGTGGGCTACAACTCGCCTTTTCACGGCGACTTTATGTGACAACTTCTTTTTTATTTTGGGCACTGTGCGACTTTGTGAACCTGAGCTTTAGAGTTTCTCTGACATGCAATGTCAGTTGATCAGCTTCCTTTTGTTGTTTATACCACTGTTTAAATCAACAAATAGTATGTTTTTCTTTGCCTCCACTTGGTATTCGCTGAAATTCTTATATTTTCCCCCATGCTTTTCCCATTGTCTTTTCGCAGAACGCTGTGGAGGCAACAGGTGTTCCCAGATAAAAACAGACTAAGAGGTTTCAGGCACATGGAGAGAAATCCAGAGGTTAATAGGTTGAAGGGTTAGACCATGATGGATGTCCCAGAAGTAGGCCAAAGTTGTGGTTAGATTTATTCTCAAAAGACCTGAGAAAAATGGGTCTCATAATATATGTCATTTCAAAATAAACAGTAAATAGATGAGATGTACTGCTCGTGTCAAAATGCTGTCTAGAAGTAGCCACCAAAAAAATTCCCTCATTCAACAGAAAGATAAATATACAGGATTTGCTTATATTTTAAACACTTGCCCACTTGCCACATTGCATGTGCAGCCTAGAAAATACAACTAAAAGTGAAGCCTTGCTTTTGCTTAGAGATAGTCCTTAACTTGTTTACATACAAGGATGCTGCAAAAATTTAAGATAAAATGAAATAATGGCATTTACAATTTCATTTTACATAGGTCATTTATGAAAATTTTTAAAATAAATTTAAATCACCCCTTTGTCATTTCATTCATCCATGCCTGTCTCGGTACTGTCAGTGTCATAATTAAAATAAAAATGCAATCCCCATATTAGATTTGATTTTCCTTCCTAACATACATAATAACTACTAAAATGAAAATGAAAACTCAATATTTCTTTCATATTTCCTCTTCCATTAGGGCTGCAGTAAGTAAGCAACAAAATTTAAATACTCAAAATGAATAAATCCCTGTTTCAATATTGCTCATAGACTTTGAAAAATATATGGTAAAAGAGAGATTACATTTTCATTTTATAATTTTAATTTTCATTTCCTTTTTTTTGCAGAAAATTCCTTGAATACTGAAACTATCCTCACATTGTACATGTGGTTTTCCAATATATTTTTTTTTTGTTAGGTGTGTGAACAAATTTGAAAAGTAATTGAAAACTTTTTCTTTTTTGTTTTCAAGTTTAAAGTTTTCTGTCCCTGATACATTGTTACATTAAATGTGTTATATTTCTTTGAGAAAATGTGCTTATCCTTACAGTTTTAACCTGCTGCTGTGTAGTGTACAGTTAGGCTTTCTCACTGCTGAATCTATGGTTACACAGTAATGCTGGACTTTGACCACAGTTTTTATATCTATTGCAAATGTTGGCATGTGTTGCTTTTTGTGAGTGTAATGTTTCAAAAATGTTTTAGCATTAAGAAAGTAAATACATAAGATACTCAAAAACATTAATAAATATTGCTTTCCATTAATTCACCCTGTGTAAAGAGATCACAGGTGGTCACTGCCTTTTAGAACTGTTTACAGTAGTCTGTCTGTGCATAGAGTATCCTTTGTATTTGCTAATTATTCGCTTATTTTTAGCTTTTGAAATACCAGAAAATTAATCTAAGTGATAAGATGTCAACAGAAGTAAAGTTCTTTGTTTGTTGTTTAGGCACACCCCATAATCATTATTGTTCTGCTAGTTCAGATTCAGAGCTGATATCACTTGAGTTCATATCTATAACTGGGGGGTCAATAGTTAAAAAGCTAACAGACTATATGTAACACTTCACTGAGGAAAAAAAAAAAAAAGAAAATTTGTTCTTAACATATTACCATGCAAAGAAACTGAAACTTATGCAGTCATTCTTTGCATTAATACAAATTAGACCAAGAGAAAATATAATCTAAAATAAACTGTTTTTTTCTGGTATTTTGGTAAATATTCTTTATTAATGAGAAAATAAAGTTATAATTTGGAAATGCAAATACAGACAGATTCCACATTAAGAAAAAAAAATCCCACCTTAAAATGTATTTTGCAAAGACTTGTTGCACAAATGAATATATTTTGACTCATATTTTGTAGTATATACATTCATGATGTGATGTGTTGTTTGTTCATATACCTGAATAAACTGATTAAATTGTATTGTTTTGTGTTATAGTACAGTGCATAAAATGATTTAAATAGCCAAGTTAAATCATGCATACATTATATTTAAGGATATGAGATAAGGATATTTTTATCTTTGGATCAAATGTATAGATTATGCTATCTATTCAACTACTGTACTTTTTTAACAATGTATTAAATGTTAAGGGAAGGAGGATTTTGTGGATGCTTCAGTTTATCCTAATGTTTAACTGAAATAATGTTTTCATAGAATTTACAAAAAAAAGTATTACAAGACTGGTTACATAATTAGAAATCTTTTTAAGGCTCAAAACAATATAACAGTGTCTTTGAGACAGTGTAGTGGTGAATTGTATAAGATTAATACAGCACAACCTCAGAAACATGGGGTTCTGTTCCCAGCCCAGAGGGTAGCACATTTTTCTGAATATATTATGTTTTCTTTGTGTACTTACAGTATGTTTCTGTTCATATCCTAAAGAAGTACATTTTAGGTGAACTGAAAACTGATGGTGAGTGAAAGTATTCTTGGAGATGAACTTGCATCCCATATAGGGTTTTTATTGTAGATTCCAGTTCCCCATGATCCTGTATCTGAAAAGCCAGTTTTGAAAATGCAAAAGGTACAATGACTGTGCATTTATAAAAAATGTATTCAGTAGTTTCACATTTGGACATTTGTAAAAAGACATAATGCACTTAAATAATCTGTTTACTGGAGATGGGAGTAAATCCTTCATTTGCAAGTCCCAAATGATCTTTAAGTGTTGACCTTCTGGTGTCAAGTCTCAAGTCATAATTAAGTTCTTTTTTTAAGCAAGTCAAGTGAAATCATAGTTGATTGGACTTGAGAAAAAGTGCTTACACTTTCACCACTATATATAATTAATAAAATGATGGCAGTGTCTGATGTATGCTAGCATCTAGTCAGTGAATAACCTTTTTCAGATAAAGCCATTCTAAATGAGAAGTAACAGCAACATGATGTATTAGTAATTGTTTCAGTAGTAATTTTCATATGTAGTATTTTTCTACAGTTCCCTCATAAGTGCACTGAATATAAAAAAAAAACTAAATGGAAAGGTAATGTCTGAATAATGCAGCTACATAATCAACTCTCATTTGGTTATAGTAGCATTTTTCTACTGAACTCTTATCAACCAAAAATTGACTGATGGTAGATAGACTCCTGCTTTGTGTTACCAAAGCTGTTGCAGTATAGAATATCCCCTACATCTGGGTGGTATACATCTTCCTGCTGTTTTCATCTTTGCCATGATGTGGGAGATCCCCTTGCTACCACACTAATATATTAACCACCATATGCAACTATGTTTTTATGCACTGTCTATGTTTTGTATGGTTCTCAGTTATTTATTGCATTGGACTTCATTTCAAATGATTTACATTTAAATGCTTTCTGACGACACATAACTGGATGGGGCATGGCGGTGTACCATGTTTGTATGAGATAAGAGGTGAAGTTTTAATGTGTTATGTTGAATTGTACAGGTAGGTATGGTAAGAGGTTTGATAATGTTGGCTTATTGATTGGTTCTAGGCTTTATGTGGGTAAAGTTTTTTTTCTCACTCTCTTCTCTCTGATAGTTGTTCAGCTTCATACCACATAAAATTCTTACAAAGCAAAATGATAACAAGGATGAGTTTTGTTTATGTTTTTTGTTTTCAGACATCTTGTTTAATGGTCACTTTTTGGATTGTTTACTGTCTTAAGTTTAAATGTTAAAAAAAGAAATTGTGCTTCATCTATCACAAAAAAAATTGGAATCCTAGATCCCAGCCAAAGATATGCCATAGTTTGGGAGCAAGCAATACTTCATACCTGAGTGAGGCTTTTGCACACTCTCAGAAGTGTGGTGTGATTATTTGAGTGCAGTGAAACCTTTGCTTCTAAACACTTGACTGAGGTGGGTGTGATATCAGTGTATTTTGTTATGTACTACAAGAGATTGGTGGTAGGAAGATTGTGCTGTGCCATCCTGCCTTTTCTTGAAAACCCGACCCAAACCAATCTCTCCAAGTACCCTGCCTTGTTTAGTTCCTAGAAGGGAGTGGAACTGGTTAGAAAATTAGCTGGTCCAATTCCTCTTTTCTCACCTTTTATAACCTTTATAATTTTTCTTCTCTTTCTCTACTCATCTCTATAGCAAATTAATTTAGCTACCTTGGAATGGAGGTCTCTATTATAGTGCAGGACATTACCATGGAAGACTACTGCTGCATTTTAAAAGGGCATAAAGGCATGTTTCCCCTCTTGATCACCACTCTATTTCTCTCTCAACCTCTCTGTCTATCTTTGTATGTAACTTTCAATTGTTTTATTCCCCACTTAATTTTGTCAGTGCCATGCTACTCTTTTTTTAATTCTGTTATATATAAGGTCAGATTCATCCTTTCCAATTTTCCTTAGAATTCCAAAGGTCCTTCCATTAAGCATTCTACCCTTGATTTATCCTTCTATTATCGTACCATCTTAGTTTCCCTTGTTCACTTTCAGTTATCATTGTCCCTCTTTGAACGTGAGGTCATGGGTTTGAAAATTTGATCCTTTAATATATGGTGCTTTTGTGACATGTCATTGGGTTGTACAAATTTTGGCACCTACAGTTGAATCTCAGTTCAGTTCCTCCTTGACACATCATGGCTTAATACTGCATAACCCCCCTCCAAACCATGGCAGTTATATTTTCTAAAGTCTAGTTACTAGTGAAATACTGGTGTAACATCCAAGTTTGTTCGATGTCCTGGGCTCCATCCTGTAGACAACATTTTGACTTTGAATAGTTTCTAGTGGCATTGCAAATGCATATACTTCTGTCTTAATGGAGTACATACAAAGAGAGTTTTCATCATGTTTGTAGCAGTAAGAAGAGAGGAAGAACAAAAATAAAATCAAATTTCCATCAGAAAGTACATTTAATTTTGGTAAATTCATAACATGTTTTGCAGAAATATAGTTGGGTATTCTCGGCATGAATTATGAACTAAACTATGCATACACAAATCCTGTGCTTGTCTAATGTGAATCCATCAAATGTGCAATAGGTACTTGGGTTTGTACAATTCAGAAGCAAGAGTCTATACAAATGTAATTAAAAATGTAGAATCGTGTGAAATATGCACAAAGTACAAGTGACTGTGATGTGTTTTCGTTGCACCAGTAGCATTGGATGTAGTGCGGAAAAGAACTCTGAATAGGTCAACATCCCATAACAGAACACATGAACAAAAACATTCAAACTCATATTGGACCAGAGAGAGAGAATTCAACAAGCAGCACAACTCCACCAAAGGATCATTCACCTGGCCACTGGACTCAGCCTTCCTCCTTAGTGGCAGATGCCATGTACCTGATAAGCCATTTTGCTTAAGCAAATATGTAAACTGCACTGTAGGTGTATGTAACTAGAATATTTGAAATGGATGTCTAGTGCTCAGCTGGTGGGAAGCTGGATGACTGGTAGCTGATAAAGTTTGAATCTCAAAATCTTTTTTTGGCATTACCCCATGAATGTTTTTGGCTCAGTGATTGGTCTGCCTCTTTCTCTTGTGGTCAGTGTTCTAGAATTGCCTGCACTCATCTTTTTCTTAACATTTTCCTCATGTTTTTGGTGTGGGAGATGGAGAGGACATCATTCAGATATTTTGTTTATTTGATTTGTTTTTGTAAAATTAATTGCAATTATTTACTTTTTTAAATTTTTTTAATTCATTAAAAATTTGATCACAAGAATGGGTTTTTATTATAAAAGGTTTGTAAAAACTACAGGTTTACATAACACAGTCAGTTACTATTGACTCTGTTACACAGTAAAGCATGAGAAAACAATACAGCAGTAGTTTGATCCTGGCTCAGATGAAAAAATTTGCATTACTTAGCCTTTGTTAAGATGTCTGCTGATTGTAAATGGACTGGTGGTTGCCTTTGATCTAGATTCAAGTGAAGAACTTTGCTTGTAGTGAAGTGTACTCAATTTTCTAGGCTTATTAACTTGTCAACTGCAGTTTTGTAGGCAGAAACATAACTACCAGTAAGTCATTCCATTCTACACGGTCAATTATATGCACTTGTTATACTTCACACAGGTTTAGGTAATGTAAGAGCCTGGAAACAGTAGTATATACACACATTGAATCTGTGGAGAGGCTACTGTGATCAGATTGGATGCTTGGGGGGAGAGAGAGAGTGAGAATGAGTGATGCATACATAGTTACAAGAGAAAGTGCAGCTTTTGCATGTAGGATCAGTGTCTGCCAAATGAGTAGGCAAAAGGTCCTTTTGAGGTTGTAAAATTCAAAAGGCTTCTCATCCCAGGCAACTCCTTAACCTGTCAGGATATACAGAGATACTCTTCATTAACACATTTATTGAGGCTAGGTTAACATGGCCTCCATTTGTTGGCCAGTATTGCAGAGTGTTCAATTCAGTTCAACAACAAACAATTTTCAAACCTCCTGGACTACAATTGGGAGGTGCAGCTGGGTTTGTTCTGTTATAGAACTATACATCTAACTGAAGTACATTGTTTTGGTTGAGCAGCCCATGTCGAGATGTGCAGCTTTCCCATATGGTAGTTGTACATTAGCTGACATCTTTATTGTTGGCTATATATATTATTAAGCCCACTCTTTTTTTAAATTGCTACTTCCTCTTTTTATGTCTTCAGTCTTGATTACCTTGTTTAACTAACCCATTAACTCAACACTATTTTGTCATTCCAAATCGCTCTGTTTTACTTTTTCTGTCAACTTTAAAAGGGGTTGCATACTTTTTACCCTGTTGTGTTCCTGCAAACCCTTCTCTTTTGCTAAAGTCTGGCTACATGATGTTATGCAAGATTTTTTTTCCTTTCATTGCGATATTTGTCTTAGGAAGGTACAGTTGTTATTCAGTAAGAATCCCAGTCAACAAAGCATCCAGTTTGCCCATAAAATAAATTCTACACCTCAAAAGATTGGTGTAATGGGCCTTATTCCCAGTCTGCATAGCAAGCTGGATTCATTTGGTGGTACTGTGCATCAATTTATTTTTAAATATATATTTTAATACAAAAGAATATGTAAAATCATAATGGCAATTTGAATCATTATATGCCTCAATCGTATGATTTTTACTTTGTAAATAAAGGCTAGCTGATATAAAATTAATATACAGTCACTGTTTCATCTTCGTGAGGGACTGATGTAGTAGAGCCCTGCAATTGTGGAAATCGTAAATAATACTCTGTACCCCTAACTGTGGTGGGATGTGTCACAGCGTGATTTTTTTGTGCTTTAATTTATTCATTGCTTTGAGTTTTGTTTTTGTTTTTTTTACTTACCCTGCTGGTTAATCGATGCTGATATGCATGTGCACTCACCTTAATGAGTTGATTGCCGTTTAGTGGCGTGGCAATTGTATGGCATCAGCTGGGGTTAACCACACAAATAAAAAAGGAGAGAGGTAGGTGAGAAAGGAGAAAAATAAATTGGAAGAAAGGAAACCAAAAACTGAGCATGAGCAGAAGCAGGCTGAGAGCTAAGAAGAATGGGTAGAGCTCTGCACAGATTTCTAGAAGAGTTTAGACAGAGAGAGAGTGTCTACAGTTCAAACCAGCTGGGAGGAGATGTCTGGATCTTCTGATTAACTAAGGGAGTAATGAAGGTGAAATGTAGCTGGCCTAGATCCCACAGTCCTTTTCTCTTACCACAAATAATTTATAATATTAACGGTAAAGGATGTACTTCCTTCCATCCATCTATTATTCAACCCGCCTTTCAATGATTAATATTAAATAACACTAGTTTTTATATATTATTTTATGAGATACAAATTATTTTCATTATTATTTATATATTTATGCTTAATGCATCATCTGTAAGTTTCTGCAGTCTTTCAGCAAACTACAAAAATATTTCCATTTAAACAGATAATGTCAAATTCACAAATCTGGAGGGACAACTATATTTCTTTGTCTCTCTATTATACAGACCTCAGCTGCTGTTAAAGATTTCCTTCAAAGCGAAGCAAGCAGGAGGCAAAGCCCCCTAGTTTCAGTAAAAATATTGCAGAATATATATTATAATCATTTCACAAAATATTTCAATGGATTAGTCATATTTTCAGAATCAAATTATTTATTTGCTTGTTCTTGTTTATAAAATAACTAGCAAAATACCCACGCTTCACAGCGGCGAAGTACTGCCTTAAAATTTTTATTAAGAAGACAATTAAACCTTTTTAAAACTGAGGGAAAATATACCAATAATTATTTGTTAAGGATCTCTTTGTATGCCATGTTGTCAGTTCGGCCCTCCAGTTGTAATATGACCAAGCTGTAGCTGTGCGCTGAGCTTACTCTTGAGCATACAACGTACAGTTGGCCATGTGAACAGTAATCTTGTTTCAGATCTCACAGCTTGGATTGCTGCTGTCATAATCGGTTTGAGTTTCATGGTTTGTTTCAATTACGACAGTATTTGTAGGACTTGTGTTGAAGAGACATTCGGCATCTGTCAAGCGTTGTAAGTATACAACCAGTTTCATTGATAACTTCACATCCAGCTTTTGAGAGTTTAAACATTTCTAAACATCAAAGTGTCCACTACTGAAATCGTCACCTGTGAATCTAAGATGTTTAAGAGGCATTGGCGGTTGTCCAAAGGTGTAAAATATTTGGCCATTTCGGTACACTTAAGCATTTCACTCTTCTAGTGCTCCTGTGTAGTATAATTATCGCCTGTACCGTCATCAGTCCACACCTTGAACCTGTCCCAGTCATTCAATACATAAGACACAATGTTCCTCCGGATATCAAGAGTGAGCCTGATGTGGCCGTGCAATATGTAACAAAGAGAATGGAAAAGGCAGGTGCCATCTCCGGGCATGGAAACCACTTGGTAAGTGACAGTTCTTTGATCGATGGTGATCACCTCGATAGACATGTTAATGGGGGTACGGTTGGAATGATAAAGGAAATGGGTACCTGAACAATGTAAAGTAAGTCTAAAATACCTACACAATAACTATAATCGTAATAAATGAACAATAAAACAGCGGAGAAGCCGTGGATTAAATAAAAAGGCTATAGTTATCAGCAGGGAGACGTGAATACCGTGGCGAAGCAAGGAAGGGAATGTAGAGACTGGAGTGACAGACGGCCTTATATAGGCAGGCAGCCAACAACGTGGGAGGCGTTGGGATGGGGGACCCAACGCCGCCTCACACGGTGACCGAGCTGCAGGCTATGGACGTATATATGTACGTAAGTAGGATTCAGTTAGCGTTGGGAACCCGTGTACCAAATTTCTTGAAGATGGGCCCATAAGTAACAAAGACCATTGAAAAGTTCAATATGACGGCCGACAGTGGCATCATATCACTGAAATAAGTACCAAATTTCAGCCTTCTACCTACACGGGAAGTTGGAGAATTAGTGACGTTGGAAAGTTCAATATGGCAGCTGACAATGGCGTCACACCACCGAAATAAGTACGTACATTGGTTTCGGTTAACGCAGGGAAGCCACCTACCAAATTTCGTTAAGATGGGGCCATGAATAAGAAAGTTCAAGATGGCGGACGCTGTTGATTGTTATGACCGTTATGCGTAGAATTTCGAAATTAAACCTGCTTAACTTTTGTAAGTAAGCTGTAAGGAATGACCCTGCCAAATTTCAGCCTTCTACCTACACGGGAAGTTGGAGAATTAGTGATGTTTGGAAAATTCAATATGGCGGCTGACAGTGGCGTCATACCACCGAAATAAGTACATACATCGGTTTTGGTTAGCGCAGGGAAGCCGCCTACCAAATTTCTTGAAGATGGGGTCAGCCTTCTACCTACACGGGAAGTTGGAAAATTAGTGATGTTGGAAAGTTCAATATGGTGGCCGACAGTGGCGTCATACCATCGAAATAAGTACGTACATCGGTTTCGGTTAGCACAGGGAAGCTGCCTACCAAATTTCGTGAAGATGGGGCCATAAATATGAAAGTTCAACATGGCGGACGTTGTTGACCGTTATTGACTGTTATGACCGTTATGTGTAGAATTTCGAAATGAAACCTGCTTAACTTTTGTAAGTAAGCTGTAAGGAATGACCCTGCCAAATTTCAGCGTTCTACCTACACGGGAAGTTGGAGAATTAGTGACGTTGTAAAGTTCAATATGGCGGCTGACAGTGGCGTCATACCACTGAAATAAGTATGTACATTGGTTTCGGTTAGCGCAGGGGAGCCGCCTACCAAATTTCGTGAAGATGGGGCCATGAATAAGAAAGTTCAACATGGTGGACATTGTGAAAATTACTGACGTTGGAAAGTTCAATATGACGGCCGACAGTGGCGTCATACCATCGAAATAAGTACATACATCGGTTTCAGTTAGTGCAGGGAAGCCGCCTACCAAATTTCGTGAAGATGGTGCCATAAATAAGAAAGTTCAACATGGCGAACGTTGTCGACCGTTATCGACCGTTATGACCGTTACGTGTAGAATTTCGAAATGAAACCTGCTTAACTTTTGTAAGTGAGCTGTAAGGAATAAGCCTGCCAAATTTCAGCCTTCTATCTACACGGGAAGTTGGAGAATTAGTGATGAGTCAGTCAGTGAGTGAGTGAGTGAGTCAGTGAGGGCTTTGCCTTTTATTAGTATAGATTTCAGCTCATTTAGCATTTATAAGTAAAACAGTACTCTGGAAATTTCTCTTATGTATATTTTTAAAAGATTTAAAAATTATTGTTGATTTTTCTTTCTTACTATGATTTATTTTTAACTATAATGTATTAATCATAAATCACTGCAGCTATCAAACTGCACAATCCTTGTTGAAAGTTGCAACTATATAGTAGTCAAAAATTTCTTAAACCATAATAGCAAAAGATATTTATTTCAGGCAGTGACAATATAGACTGATTAATTCATGTGTATGACTGGACAAGCAGTTGACAGTTGGCATTTTGTTAGTATCATGTCTCAGTCAGGGTACCTTCCTTGGCTGGAGTTCAAATTCATATTTTGCGTCTCTTTTGTTAATTTTTGATTCTTTTATTTATGTTGATTATGCACATCAGTTTTTGTATGTGGTTTTGTTTAAGTATATTAGTTACCTTTTCTATTTGCCTGTGTGTTTTGTGCCAATCACCACCAGGAACTTCTCTCAACTCTATAAATCGAGAAGGTCTTCCACAGTTCCATTGCAGTAGATTTTGAACGTGCCTGGGAGTGGTAAGTTTAAAAAGTTTGGTGTTGTGCTTTGGAATTTTGACATTTATCTCCTGTGTTTGACTGCATTTCTGGATTACTATATTGGAACTTGTTTGCATTGTACTGCCTTAGTGTTTTTTGGAAATTCCTTTGCTTCTTATGCTCCACTGACCTTCAGTGTTATCGGATGGCATTTTGAGAATAAACTCTTTTTATAAAGATTTGGTGCTTGCCCTAATTACTAGCCAGGATATAATGGTGATATCCCCCCACACCAGTGGACATTTTTTGAAGCTGTTTTGGAACTTATTGAGATTTATGTGCTTTGGGACTCCTAGACTACAACAGTTCACTAAGGCATATATATAATCATTGTGAAATTACATGTTACACTAGGGATGGATTTATCAAAAATGGTACTTGAGGAAGATGAAAGCCTTGTAATAAATATTATAAGAAGTCTGTTATTCTTATTATTATGAGACCTGATTTGTTTTCTTCATGTTGCTGCTGGAATTGTTTGTTTATAGACCCAAGGATCCCAATAATGGATTGATATTGGTTAATCATATAGTACATAAAAATTTAATCGTATTGCAGCACACGATTCTGCATAATGCAATTACCCTGAAATCAGACTTTCCAATGCAGCTGTTTAATTATCTAGCAATTCATATCCATGTGGACACCATGGATGTACTGTATTCACTCCATTGAAAGTTTTCACATTTCATTATTATGCAACATTGAAACACTGGATTTAATTTGGCTTATTTGATATTGATCAACAGAAAACAAAACTCTTGAAAGTGGTCTAAATTAATAACAAAACATGAAACACAAAATGATTGACTGCATAAGTATTCAACCACCAAATCTCAATTTTAGTTGGTGCATGTTTGGCAACAATAATATCCTTAAATCTCTGGTGATAGATCTCTTTCTTCCTTAAAAAACTGTTGAAGCTCTATCAAGATGCATTGGGATCTTGAGTGAATATTTTTTTGAAATGCAGCCACACATTCTGAATTGGTTTGAGAGAACATTAGGACATTTAATGTTGTTGTATTTAAGTCATTCTGGTGTAGCTTTGTCTTTATTCTTAGGGTTGTTATCTTTCTGGGAAATAAATATTTTCTCTAGGTACAGGTTTCTTACAGAATGTGTGAGGTTGCTGTAGGATCTCCCTGTATTTTACTGCATTCATTTTGCTCTCTAACCTTACAAGCCTTCCAGGGCCTGTTGCAGAGATGCATCTGCACAACATGATGCAAACACTACCATGCTTCACAGTAGAGATGGTGCATTTTTGATAATGTGCAACTGTATGACTTGTGCCAAACATGGCGTTTAGTCTGTTGGCCTGAAAGAAGAAATTTTGGTCTCTTCAAAATTACATAATGGCTTTCTCCTTGCCACACTCCTAGAAGCAGTGACTGGTGAAAGTTTTTTTGCTGGCACACTCAGTTTTTTTTAAATAATAGCCTGGTCTAGGCAGACTTACAGAAGAAGTACAATACTCTTTCGGTTTCCTAATAATTGATTTAACTGCAATCCTAGATATTTTCAGTTACTTGGGTATTTTTTTGTATCCATCTCCTGACCTGTACTTTTTAATCACCTTTTCATGTAGTTGCTTGGTGTATTATGTGGTATACATTAAACATATGTATTAAAAAAAGAAACTTGTCCTCTACCAGGATAAGTTTGATAAAACCTTTTGGAGTCAGTAATCAAGCAGGAGAAAGCTTGTCCATCTGTGTCATTTATTTGCCCATGTAGCACCATACTGAAGAGGGAGCATCCATCACAGCAGTCTGTCACAGCAGTGCTTCCCAAACTCGGTCCTGGGGACCCACTGTGGCTGAAGGTTTTTGTTCCAACCAGATTCATAATCAGTAACAACACCTGATAACACTGATCTCAATTAATTAGCCAGTATTTTTTTCTTTTATTCTACATTCAGAAAAACACAGCAGCATGATTTTTACATTTATAAGACATTTAGAAATATGTCTGCTTTTGTTATAGATTTAAATGCTTAACTCTCTTTTGTTTATTTAATTATATTTTGCCCTTTCTCTGTGTTTCTCTCTCTAATTTCTATATTGTTCCCAAAACACAGAACCTGGGAAATAACAGTTCACTTAATTAGCCCAGGATTCCAATTAAAAACAGAAGCTGGTTGGAACAAAAACCAGCAGCCACAGTGGGTACCCAGGACCGAGTTTGGGAAGAGCTGTGTTAGAGCATAATCTGGTATAGGGTTATATTTACAGACAATTGAATTTGCATAACAGTGCTGAATTAATGCTTACATATCATATTTTGATTGGTTAAAAGACATGAGGTGGTTTCGCACTGCGCACAGCCTGTCTAAAATAGGTCTTTCTCGATTATATCCTTGTTCTTCAATATTGCTTTAATTCAGAACTTATTCTGTTATGAAAAATGTATGTATGCCAACTTGCAAGTCTTACTAGGTGCATGAAAGAACATTACATAAGCCAGTTTCTTGAACCACCCCCCTGTAACAGTCTGCTTGTTTACTTGACCGTTTCAGCAGTCTCTTTATGACATTTCTAAAACAAATATTTTTATATTTCAATGTCCACTGCAAACCACAATACTTAACTATTGCTACCTCTAAATTATTCTCTCACAATTCTTTTTATCTTTATTGTGTGGGTTAAGCCATGATAGATAGATAGATATAACTTAATTTGTCCTCAGGGAGAAATTTTGGCTTTTTACAGAAGCACAGTAATTAATAAATCAATCAATCAATAATTAAATACTGTTATATTATGACAAATAACAAACTCATCTTAAATATACAACAGAATGACTAAAAAGGAAACCAAAATAAAAAAAAGGTTACAGTCACAGTTAGGCATTATACAGGCATATTGCTGTTGATATAAAGGAGCCACAGTAGCATTTCCTGACACACATCTGCTGAATAATTAATTGGCTGGAAGTTCTCAGTGTTAGTGTGTCAGAGAGAGGATGTGTAACATTGTTCATAGCAGCACTCAGCTTTGTTGTCATCCTGTCCTTTCCTATTAGCTCCAGGGGGTCAAGAGTGCAACACATAATTTGCTTTTGTTCAGCTTGTTAATTCACTGTGCCTCTTTTGAAGTGATGTTACCGGCCCAGCACACCAAGTGTAGAAAATTGCGCTGGCCATCAAAGTAATGCCATGAATGTCACTACCCACATTCAAGAATGCAGTCTCCTAAGAAAAAAAAAAGTCTGCTCTGTCCTTTCTTGCATAGCTCCTCTCTGTTATAAGAACAGTCCAGGGGGACATTGATGTGGACCCCCAAGTGCACCAGATCTATACCTACTCCCTGAAAAATAGATAGATACTGACTCACTACAATTTGGACATTCCAGATACAGGTGCATTTATAGAACCCCATTGACTACAGAAAGTTGGTCTCCATTTAACTACTTATGGGATTAATAAAATCAATTACCTACACCAGTGATGAGTTAAGTGTGTCATGGGTCAAGTGTGTGATGAATTATTATGTGTTAACATCTATAATTAATTAATAGCACTTTGCAGAGATCTGTTTTTACTTTGGCATTATAATGTATTTTTCTGTTAATTATTGTCAAAAAAGCTAAATTATATCCACTGCGATTCAGTACTGTATAACAATAAAATGTGAACATTTCAAAGGGGTGAATGCTTTTTATAGGCAACAAAGAATGAAAACTGAAGTTTATTTTGTTTTTATTGATATTCCTCTTTAGAGTAGCATTACAACTTTGTCTTTTGCCTAATGAAAGTAAGATACATGGCAAGGTCAGGATCAAGGTGCTTTTTACACAGTTGAAGCAAATATTTTAACAGCAGCTGAGGTCTGCAAATAACTACTTCCTTTGGGAGTGGGGGTATTCGGTAATGTAACTGTTAGTTTAGCACAACAGTAATTCCAGTCTCATATTAATGTCAGTAATTTTCCCTAGTATACCACTAATTTCATGCCTACTTACAGATTTAAAAAAAGATGTCTTTTTTCAAATTTCAGTTTGCAAAGTTGACACCTAATACCTTGACCATCAGGATAGAGCAGTTGAATAAAATTGAGAGATGACTCATGTTTAAATGGGGTTGATAGATTATTGTAAGTAAATAAACACATTGTATTTAAATAAAGCTGCATTAGTTTGTTAATGTTTTGAGTTTCTTTACAAAATTTCTATTAAATTTAGTGTTCTACTAAAATATAATTGTTAGAAATTTATTAATGTATTATGTTTTTTGAAAAAGAAACCTATTCTCCATTAGTCAATATTGTCTTGAACGGTGTATAAATAAATGTACACACACACACTTTGGTCTGAACACACACCAGAATGATAAAGCAAGAAAAAATAATAAAGTTCTGAATTGGATGTCACAGTCACAGTGAGGATGGTTGTATTACTGTTGGTATAAATGAGCCCCAGGAGCATTATTTGACACATTTCAGCTGAATAATTCGTTTGCTGAAAGTACTCAGTGTTGGTGTTTCAGAGAGAGGATGTGTGGCATTATTCATAATGGCACTCAGTTTTGTTTTAATTCTCTCCTTTGCTACTATCTTGCACCTGCAAGAATAATTTGCCTTCAGGCACTGACTCAGTGGTCACTGTGAAATCATCATTATATGTATAAATTGGCTTTTGACAGATCATTTGCTTGAACTTTAGGTCTCTGTACCCTGGATCTGCCAATTTCACCAGTGTGTTCTTCTTAAAGCAGCTTTCAGGCTGAAATTACTATAATAATCGAGGATGAGTCCTCTAATATTATCACCAAAGTCTCCTTCACCAGCTTATGGGGTTTTGAGCCATAGGCATTGGCCAGATCAAGGCACAGGTCCAACATATTGCCCTTATACTCCTTGGCATTATTTGAATTCTAAATAAAGAAAACCAAATTTGCAGCTGCCAATTTTAGACAGTGTAGTACAGCAGGCTGCTTGTGTCCCTGCATAAATTACATTTTAGAGTGTGAGATTTAACCAACACCAACACTAAGTAAAAACTGTTTGGCTCTTCTCTGTTGTCTAATATAAGAAGACCATTTTTTCTTTATTATATACTGCTTATCAGGCAAGACAGTGGAACAATGTATAGAACTACTGCCTTCAAACCTATAACCAGTGACAGTGTGGAATTTGTGCATTTTTTCCTATTTCTATTTAAGTTTCCTAAGAGTACTCCAGTTTTCTTCTCTAATCCCCAGAGGTGTACTAATTAAGTGATTGGTGATTCCAAATTGGCTGATTTTTGTAGTAATCTCTTCCTCTAATTAGATTATTTTTTTCCTATTAAAATTAATAGGAATTAATTTTAACCTAATTTTTGTTGTTTAGTCTTTGGAGATGTGACTAGTTTACTTATATTTAAGTGAAGAAAAAAATAGGAACTCCTTACAATACACCTAACAATATGACAAACATCTTTTAGCATTTTATTCAGAATGCACCTTAAAGGACAAGTGTCTGTGTGTCTGTCTGGCTGCTATGTCTCTGTCATTTCAACAGATGGCACATCATAAACATTTGTAGCAATAAAATGCTTTGCATTTGTCATTCCAACAGATGGCACATCACAAGCATTAACCACTTCTTTAACAAATTGCATACCACTTGGCTTATAACAGACATATTTCATTTATCATTCTAAAAGATGACACATCATGAACATTTGTAGTAATGCATTTTATTACTACAATAGTCTGTGATGTGACACCTGTTGGAATGAAAACTTTATTATTATTACATGCATTACAAAAATACTTTCCAATGAACTAGAAATGTTAAAACTGAGGTCTACATTTATTACTTGGATTTCAACCTGTCTTAGACATGTTCCACAGCTAGTTATCCATCCATTATCCAACCCGCTATATCCTAACTACAGGATTCAATAAAGATTAAACTAACTGTACGCCCTTCATTTTTCAGTTCTTTTCAGAACATCTGGTCCCTCCCTAGGTTCATTGAAAAGGAAGCCTCTTTGTTAGGCTATTGCTTGGAAGCACAGGACTGTTATTTTACAGGAGGTTTCTCAGAATCTGATGTAATTATGTATCTACCCTTTTTTTTTCTCAAATATTGAATGCTGGTATTTCTATCACAAACATGAACTATTTGTGGTCACATTTTTTCTAAAACTTGCTAATGAGGCCTCTGAGTTTTTTAGATTACCACCCAGTTTTTCTGATGAAATCTGATGCCAAACTACTGGCAAAGCTTGCTCGCTGAATGTCTGCAATCCGTCATCCATAAATTAATACACCCCAGTCAGTATTATTGATGACATTCTGACTTTTATGACCCAAATCCTTAAAAAATTTAATCTCCATAGAGTCCACCTTTGTCAATACTCCTCCTACCTTTCATCATCCCACTGGCAAGCTCATTCAAATATCTGTGCTTTAGTGTATCATTAGTTCAGGAAAATTGCTATTTTCAACTACTGCCATATTCTGAAACACACAAGGAAATCCCTCTCCTCCTGATACTCTGCTTCCATCATCTCTATTCCTGTTTGGCTTTTATTAAAATTAATATTATACCTTTTTCATTCTATTAGTGCCCTGCTTCTCTTTTCCCTACTTTGCAAACAGACTGATTCTCAAGCACTCTGCAATAATCCTTAACAGGTTAGACAAGGCAGGGCAAGCTGGGGGTTGGGCCAAGGCATATCTTTGATTAAGAATTGTACTTGTACTGTAGGCATACACCCTTGTGATTTAGAGTTAGGACCTTCCCACTAAATGGTGGAAAGTGTGCTCCCTGCTCTGTTTTGTCATTGAGTCCTCTTATTTTGTATGCTCTTGAAATATGATGTAAAGTTAAGATGTGCCTGAGCTCTTTCTTGGTCCAGGTTTGAATAGATGTTTGCTCCACATTGATGATGGGTTTGATAGGGCATCAGCATGCTCAAGTTTTGTCAAACATTAGAAAATTCGGAACTGTTACCTTCTTTACCAACCCAGCCTTTTTTTGATTGCTTTTTTTCTCTGTGTTCCCATAAAATGGAAATCTCTGTTCTATATGTTAGTTTTCATAAGACGGACTGCAGGCTTTCATCGTTGCACAAAGTTTTAGAAATGTATCCTCCATTGCCCCGCATCTTATTCAAGAAATAAAAGTTTTTAAAACAACCCATTTTCCCACAAAAACGCTGTTCACCAATATATTCAGTTTAAATCATTGCAATGCTTACATCATTCACCCCTAAAGCATTGCACTTTTTGTTACTGACCATTTCCCCAATAGTGACTTCCTTGTTTTCCAAATGCTGTTATGCTGATTGTGCTTAACCCAGCCTTTTTAGTCCTTTCTTCCTGCCTGTCATTCCTTGATATACTGGGCACATATAGGGGATTCTCTTTTACTTCTTTGTTGTAAAATTGATTGTAACTGTTCACCGTTTGTATTTGTTGGATTTGGTAAAATTGTAATTACAAATTCATGTTTCATTCCAAGTATTAGGATTTCTGTATCACTGTGTCTCTGTACAAAAAACAAAATGAATAAAGTCTGAGTCTCAACCACTCAGAGGTTTTAACAGATGTTGGTACCATTGTAAATAAACTGTCCTCAGGTACTGTTAGGGCTCAGTCGGTAATTGTTTTAATACTGCAATTCAGTATTAAAACAATTAGGTATACAATATTTGGTAATATAATTTGTTTGAGAGAATTGTTTCATTATGATGCACTTATAACTTATATATAATATTATTCATTGTAAACATGTATTATAAACAAAAGCACATAAGACACGCATTATAGACAAACAACAAAGTGTTTTTTTTATATATAGGAGCACTTGAAGTTCTTTCAGGGGAAAATCACCTTTAGCACATGGCCAGTAATGGTTACTAATTGATTCCTACATTAAACAAACACTCGTTTTTTTTAACATATATTCAATGTATTTTTTATTAACTGCTTTGACTACTGCTACCATGTTTATTATTACATATCTATTATACAGGGTAGGGCATAAAAGATCTCCCACATTTTGAAGGGGTATAAAAAAATGAACAAAATTATCTAAAAACAAATTGTATATATTTCTGAAAAGTACATAAAAAGCAGTTTTGCTTTAATGAGTTTTAAAAATCATATCAGACCAATGGCTGCTGTCATTGGCAATACATTGCTGAAGGCGTCCCTGGAAGTTCTTCATCACTCTCCAGGTCATCTCGGGCGGAATGGCATTGATTTCCTGTCTGATCCTTTCCTTTAAAAACTCAAGTAAGGCGATTGAGGACAATGTCACATATGCTTAAATCTGGTGACCGTGCTGGCCACCCCACGTCTCCCCTTAAAGAGACCAAATGACAAGGGAACACGTCCCTCAACACTCTGACCAAACGTTGTGCTGTGTGAGCTGTAGCCCCATCCTATTGAAACCACACATGTTCTGTCGTAGGTCTGCCAGGTGATTTTCTTTTCAGTGTGGACTCAGTTGCCTGAAGGTTAGAAATCCATAGCAAAATTGTTTTCCAGTCTGGTACAGATGCATTTTTACCCGAGTGCAATGCGTGCACGGAACGCTTTCTGTGTCGCTATCACAGAACGGTTGTTCTTATATTTCACTTGAACAACAAAGCCCCGATGTTCACCGGTCCAGCTCATAATGGGCACTGAAAATAGTAGAGCCTAACCTACCGAATGAGACCTACCCCACCTCTCTACTCCCACTACAGCCCACACAGTTCTCCCTTGAAATGTGGGAGATCTTTATGCCCCACCCTGTAGTTTGAATACTTCAGCTGTATATCTTTTAATTTAATGTACAAGATATTATTTTTTTATAATTAAGGATTCATTTTAAGTTTCTGAACAAATAGGATAAATGATTAAAACAAATATGTGTAACTGACATTAGAATTAATATTCCAGGCAATTGTTTTGCAGTGAATTAAGTGAAGATCCTCCTCCCTCATACAGCTCCAATCAGAGATCGTCTTGATGCTGGGTGATGCACATCTTGTTTCTTACATTGTAGGATGTGGTGTGCATACCTTTGGAAGCAGAAATAAGGTGTCCTAATTTTTAGTAAATATAATTTTTACTTGTGGATTTTTCAGTGATCAGTGAAGGAGACACCTGCTTTGCTCTCTCTGAACTCATTTCATTCTGTTCTTTTTTTGTGGATACTTTCTGTCTAAGCAATAATTAGTTTTTAATAATATGAGTGTACTAGAGGATGGAAAGGGTGGACTATGCATGGGTGAGTTAATATTACTTCTTAACACCTCTTAAACTTTAGTAAAATTGTATTTCTGATATATGTATTGCAATGATTAAATAATATTAACTTGTACTGTACAAATATTTAACTCCCTTTTTAGATCTATTTCTGTATGTAACAGTATTTATAAGTCAGACATAATTATCTTGTTAATACTGTCACCGTGTTGGTGTTTTTAGCCTTGTAAAAGACTTCTTGTATTCAGGCATTGTATTTCTCACCATTTCCTGCAATTAACTATTTTTAAACGGACAACTGATGAGTGGAGAGCTTAGCTTCTAATACTTGCTACTAGTTGAAGTAAGACTCTATCCTAATGTGCTACTCTATATATAGCACTAATATCCATTAGTTTAATAGACTCTTTGTTTCTTTCAACAGTGCCTTTGAGTTTTACCTTGCAAGTTAAATCTTTATATACAGTAGTATCAGTTCAGTTATTGAAAAGGAATGCTTATATTTAAAACCTTTTGCTACATTATAACAATCATAAGATTTGTTTTTAATTTCTATACTTTTTTACAAAAAAATGTAGACATTTTATTCCATTTAAAATAAGAATATTTTCTTTATTTTACTAAAGAATTTGCACATAACCAGTGTGACAAATGAGTCATAAAACAAATGGGATTCACATAAGGTCATGTGATGCACACTTCATATATTTAACAGCAGACAGAACATTGACAATTAACCCTAAAACATGTAATACAACATATAAAATAGATTTATTTTTTTTTGCACTGAAGAAGGAAGATGAGCAGGTGTAATTCTCTTCAATTTCACAGACTTTAAGTATAAATTATTTCATTTGTTGACAGTTATGAAACCATAAATAAAATGTCTCAGCATTTGTTTTATTTTTACAAAAATTGTACTCATTTAGGATCACTGAATTTCTACTGTGCTTTGATTAATATTTGTGCTTATTTAATTTACATTTTTTGGCCTCACGTAAGAAGGAAATGAACAAAAATTGTATAATAATCACTCGGACTCTAGCTATTCGCATTCAGTTGATGGCTACATTTGTAGTACTGAAATAAACATATGTTGCATGCCATGATACAATTTACATCTCTCTATTATAATAAAAAAAAACTTGGGGTGAGCAGGGGGCTTTGCCCCCTAGTTACTTTATAAATATATGTGCATATAAATGGTTAAGTGCATACGTTTTGGAAAATGGTTCCAAAAAGTAAGATACTCATGAAAAATAGAAGGCAAATGAAAATAAACTTTACATTTCATAGGTTTTTAATGGATAAAGTTGGTTTGGGCAAGCAGCATTGTCTCCTTCAGTTGTTCAGTGCATTCAGAATTTTTAAAACCATATTCTTTCACATTTTCTAGTGTTTCATTGCCCTTTTTAGCATGCACGCTGGTGAAATTATCTGAGGTGTGGACTTCTGTCTGTGCACAGGAATATATTTAGTTATTTATAAGGGATGGTAACACAAATATAAAACACTGTTGTGTACTGTTCTTGTAAACATTTGTTAGCCTTCATTTGTTATATTAGTGATAAGACTTCAGATGCTGCCAGTTAACATTTAATTTTTTTAGTCATTTGTAAAAGATTTACAAAAACACTTCTATAAAAAGGAGAGAAAGGATAGCCTATTTTTCTGCTTTTTACTTTTTGTCAGAAGTAGTAAGTAGTTCATTTTGATGTCAACAACACCTACAGTTTGAAATAATATGAGGTAAGGTAACACTGACAGGTTTCCAAAATTATACTGTATATACAGTATATTAAAAGCAGCAGTATTATATTTATATTTATACAGGTTTTAGAAATGCCATTTCTATTTTGTTTTGCTTTAAATCATCCAGATAATATAACCAGCATACCAAGAACTCTAATAAAAAGATATGTAAAAATGTACAGTAGCCTTTTCTTTGCTATTTTCACAATATATTGTGGAGCAATATTTATTTCTTGCAGGTGGAACTGAAATATAGCATCAATAATTAAATGGAAAATAAAACTGATCCTTTTGTTTTATGTGTGAAGAGTGTAGCAGCCTTTTTTAATTTAACATAAATGAAATGTTGACAGCAACAAAGTAAACAATTCAAAATAAAAGATGGTATTCTTTAGTACTTGTGCATCTACATATTGTACTATAGCATGCAATAGTATCATGTAAAATTAATTTGAAAGTGCAGTAGCATACAGTGGTGGAAGGTATCAGTAAACTAGCATATAACTTAGAAATTAATACTCCAAAGTACGTAAATTGACACACAAACTACGTAAATTGACACATGATGGCACTGTAATTAGAACTTCTTAGTGACTGTTGTGGGTATCTGGGCTTAATTACTGTACTGGTCCCTTTTTTGTACAGTTTATGGTGCAGGAAAGAGTAACATTATTTATGAAATGTACTTGTATCCCAAATATTCTTGGTTTTTGCCTTATGTGTGCAATTCCATGATAGACATATCTGCACTGCAGTTAGGAAAAAAAACAATTAAGAAATTTTTTAATAAAGGTACAGAATGTACCTGGTGCACAGGTTATAATCTTATGATGTAAATACATTTTTTTCTACTGGTCAATGTATATATATATCATTATAAATTTCTAGTACATTATGTTCATTGAGTATTATTAATGAGTACTAAACCCTTGTGTTAAAGAATATCCAATGAGCTTAGTCCTAATAAAAGCATTAGAGGAACAATACAGTACAATACAGTTTTCTTACAATACATTTCATATTTTAGTTTTGTGTTCACGATATATAATAAGTCTATAAATCCGCAGTTAGCGATCAGATGTATACAGTTTTGATTTGCATGGTTCTTCATTGAACTTGATCACACCACTCACTATTTTTGACAATTCTGCTTGCTTTGACTGTGCTTTAAGGAGAAAATACAAATGGTAGAAAATTAAAAGTAGTCGTGACACGCAAATTATGAGGGCAGCAGCAGATTATTGTGTTCGTTTTTTTAGGTGTTTGGATAATAATTTCTTTGACGGTTATGAATTTCTTCGACGTATGTTAGCATAATTTGCAGTGTGCAAAAATAATTAAAATATAAATACGAAGCAGAAGTAGACTAATTATTCGCTAGCTTACTATTCGGATGTACATCTTTTGTGGCAATCCAGTCTGTTTTAATTTATTTTTTACTACGTAATGCCGCAAATGCAAAAATGCGTCACTTCGAAATTTGGTTCCAGCTCCAATGCTGCCGTATAAAAAGTGGTTCGCTGAAAATAAGAATTTCCTATTTATGGTTATTTTATGCTATTCTAATTGTGTATACTGCTGAACAATAATAACCCTATCGATCTATTTCCTGAACGTGTTGGGGAACTGGTGCAAAGCAAAAACCAGCTGGGGATGGTATGCCATCACGCACAAGTTGTTAACCATTGTCAGTTTAAACCGGGCAAATCCAGAGTTGTCAAGTAAGTGCGAGAAAGCCAAATTGACGAAAACACTAAGGAGTTACGGAACTACAGTATCAAATGACAGTGGGTGTCTGTGTGACGAGGACTGTCGTACACACCCTTCAACCTAGCCGTAGATCATTCCTAATCCATGTCGGCACTCGGCCTCCTACACATGAATAGTGAACAACCTGCTTAGCCAGCCAAGTCAAACAATGACATTACACTCAAACACCACTAGGTATTTTGACTGAATGTGCTCGTCTTCTGACAGGCCCGTATTGTGCCTCTGAATTTTCACTGCCACCGCAGTCTCCGCATGGTTGATTTAAGCAAGGTTTTACTGTTCCGTTTCATTCGAACTTGCATGACTGCACTTGCGTCCTAATTTGGATCCTGAGGTGGTTCTTCGTGTGGTGGGTGCGGCAACGCGCTATATCAATGCATGCTCCCAACGTCCTCCTCCTCCTGATACAGATTGGACAAACTGAACTTTTGCCCATGTCCACATGCCTAATAATCATTTTCTCTGTTTTTGTCGAAGTGATATGAACTATCGACATGCTTCTGCCAAGGTAATGAATTATTTAGCAGAGAAGTAAAACACTGTAATGTCAATTACTATGTTTCCTGGATGGATTTCATGGCATTACATGGTACCATTCAGTGTACAGGAGAGCAGAGAGTAAGCAAAAATTATGAATCAGTTGAAAAGTCCTGCATGAAATAACACATCTAGAATTACTATCCTGCCAAAATATTTTTTTATATGGATCTTTGCTTTGATATATGGAATAGCCTAAACAATATAGTAAAGAACATATTAAATCTTGTACCAAGTACACTTAATAATTAATAAGGATAATTTTGCATCTGAGAAATAGGCTCCTGATTTAACACCCGCATTTGCATACGTGTCTTATTTTTGGTGTTTAATAACTACCACAGTCTACCAATCCACCTTCCATAAACCACTGTAGCTTTAAATGAGCTTATCCTGCCAATAGTATTTAGGTGTGATGTTTTAAAAATTCGACAGGTTCATTTGAACCAAACTTTACATTTCTGGTTTGTGTCATATTTTGTCTTTACTAAAGAGAAAACATTTGCTTACATCAACCTTGATAAATTGTCAACTGGCTATATCTTAAATATAATGATAATAGACATTATAGGTCATGTTTTGCTAGTGTTAGTTATTGAAATTGCTTTGTTTTCATTGTGCATTTACTAGTATTTGTGTGTTTATGTAAATATTGTATTGTTTGCAATTTTCTGTCAATACTTAATAGTTGTAAATATGTGTAAGTACTTCAAGCTTGTAAAGAGCAGTATGCTAAAATAAAATGTGAATTGAGTTGAACCTACATTATAGCTTAAATAAACAGAATTTTATAGAAAAATACTTTATTTTAGGAAAAAAGTGAAAACCTCTCTTCAAACAGGTATAAAGTGCTCCGTTGTTTATAGATGAAGAGAAGGTAATTTGCAAATTACAGTGCAATAAAAACAACTTTCTGACCCCTCCCATTGTAGTTGGGTTAATTGGACATTTTAGTATCTCTTCAATTGTACAGTAGTATCACCACAAGCATATAAAAGTTTTTTTTTGTCTGTTTTGGAACATTTTGGATTTCAATGTGTCCATAAAAAACTTTAGAATTAATTTTATTCCCTCTCTATCAATTTTCCTCAACATATTGTTGCAATGCTTATTCTAGGTATGTTAGGTTTATTTATTGTCCTAATAAAATGGTGGATTAAAAATAATTTACTAAAGTACTTTGTGTATAGAAAAAATACATTGTTTTTATTTTGGAAATACCAAAAGCCATTAAACAATAACATTTTTTGAGAAAAGTTTACTTTCAAAGCAGTGAATCAGTAGGGGATAATATATAGGGTGGTCCAGATCTAATTATGCAATTTTCATTATGTTATAACTTACGTTTATTACATAGAAAATCACCCAAAAAATCCCGGACCATAAAGAAGTGTATGAACTGACGACATGAAGAATCACATTCACACTGAACTGAATCATCCCCGCATAAATCAAAGTCATCCAGACGATCTGGATCTGCATAATTAGATCTGGACCACCCTGCAGAAAGACAGTGTCTGTTAAAACCCAATAGATAAAAGTTTTCTTTTTTTAACAAACTATTTTTTATTGGGGGAACTGAACTGAAGTATATATAGTTAGTTATACCGCTGCATTGGTGTGGCTGTGACAGGTGTAATTTACATAGTTAATACCCACATGCAAATGAGATATAATGTTATTTTCTTTGAAGACAAAAGTAATGTGTCACTTGTCTACCCATACTCTGTGAGATTTATTTTGCTGCACAAACTTACTGTTGTCAATGGAATGTGAAGAATCCCTGAAACTAGTTTGGGCTAGATGCAGTAGTTTTGTATCCTTAATCTAAAGGGTTGTGCTAGGAGTGGATGTGTTTGTGAATAATACTTATCGCTTTGCTTAAGAATACGTTTTGTTTTTATTTTATACTCCTTGCAGGTTAATGGTTTGTTGATCTCATGCAAAATGTGTCAGTTGCTGTAATGGAAGTTGTAAGATGTAATACAATTTATTGTATGGCTTAAAAGTCAATAATGATAACTGACAAAGCTTAATTACCGTATCAAACTTGATGAAGTCACTTTAATGTAATCTATTGCAGGATTAACCTGCTAAAGCCTGTTTTGTTAACCAAAGCACACCTACAAAAACATTTTCATAGGATTTCTCAATTTGATTTAAACTCAACAAAAAACAGGTTTTCCTTCAAACATAGATCAGCTGATAAATATTTAAGTATAGAAAACACAGTAAATTAGCGTTTTCTGTTTCATACCAAAACATGTTCTGCAAATGGTATTTAAGATAATATTTTCTCCTTGTTCAGAATGTGCTATCTTTTCATCTGTACATATTACATTGCGGTTTAAAATTGTTGTCTTAAGACTGCAAAGTTTAATAGTTAAGTTGAATTATTTAGAAGTTGTGTGCCTACAGTATAAAATATTGTACTGAATAATCTTATAGGGAAAATGTAAAGCTTACAAAACAGTATTAAAAACTTTGCTGTGTAGCATGTAACCAAGCATTGTGTATTCAAAATCTGTCAAATATCTTTCCATTCTTAGCAATCGCCTATAACTTATTTGAAATATTTTAAAAAGCGCGTTGTTGATTATGGCACAAAATGATATTTACTTGAGAAACAATTTGATGGTGCTTAAGTTATCTAGATTGGATTCAGAAAGTATTCACGCCACTCCACTTTCTGCGCACTTTAGTGTTTTGTAGGTTTTATTTTAAATGGATACATCTGCAATTTTTGCCCATTAAGCTACAATGAATAATAAATAATGATAAAATGAACTTGTTTTCCAGAAGGTTTGCAAATATATTAAAAATAACATCTCATTCATATAAGCATCTAGACCCTTGATTCAGTACTTTACTCCTGTTTGCTTTAATTATACTGAAGTGTTTAGTACTTGATTGGAGTCCATCTATGGCAAATTAAATTGATGTGGCATAGCCCAGAAAGGTACACACTTGTGTATATAAGGTCCAACAATTCACACTGCTTGTCAGCACAAAACCAAGCAATGAAGTCCAAGGAACTCTCTATAGACCTCCACAAAAATTGTGTTGAGGCATTTATCAGTACAAAGTATAAAACCATTTGTAAACCTTTGAATGTTAACAAGCGCATAGTGTCCTTAATAATTTTGAAATTGAAAAAGTTTGTAATCACCATTTTTTTTTCCTAGAATTTCAGTCCAGCCAAGCTTAGTAACCTGGCTATAATGGCCTTGGACAGGCAGGTGACCCAGTATTCACACTAACAGAGCTTTACAAGTTCTCTGCTATGAATGGAGAACCGGTTGGAAGAATGACAATGTCAGGAACACTCAATTAATCAGGTGTTTTATGGTAGAGTAGCTAGATGGAAGTCACTCTTAAGTAAAATGTTTATGACAATTTATACGATAAGTCTGAGGCTAAAATTTAATTGTTTTGGCAGAACTCAAAACACTGTGTCTGGTGACGGCCAGATATTCCATATCACCTGCCTAATACCATCCCTAGATGAAGTGTGATGGTGGTGGCAGCGGTAAGAGCAAGGAGACAGGTCAGAATTGAGGAAAGTATGAATGCAGCCAAATACAGAGAGGACACACACGACCTCAGACTGGGGCGATGGTTCAACTTTTAGCCAAAGGATGACCCTAGCACTTGTATATATAACTAGCAAAATACCCGCGCTTCGCAGCGGCGAAGTACTGCATTAAAATTTTTATTAAGAAGAAAATGAAACCTTTTTAAACTGAGGGAAAATATGCCAATAATTATTTGTTAAGGATCTCTTTGTATGCCATGTTGTCAGTTCGGCCCTCCGGTTGTAACATGACCAAGCTGTGCGCTGAGCTTACTCTTGAGCATGCAACTTCTGATTGCAACTTGGATTGCTGCTGTCATAATCGGTTTGAGTTTCATGGTTTGTTTCAATTACGACAGTATTTGCAGGATTTGTTGTGTTGAAGTGACATTCGGCATCTGTCAAGCGTTGTAAGCACACAACCGGTTTCATCGATAAAATCACATCCAGCTTTTGGGAGTTTAAACATCAAAGTGTCCACTACTGAAATCGTCACCTGTGAATCTAAGATGTTTAAGAGGCATTGGCGGTTGTCGAAAGGTGTAAAATATTTGGCTATTTCGGTACACTTGAAAGCGACAACCGAACAATTCAGCGGCAGCCATCAACTTACATGCAGAACCATAGGTGAAGGGCTTAAGCATTTCACTCTTATAGTGCTCCTGTGTAGTATAATTATCTCTTGTACCGTCATCAGTCCACACCTTGAACCTGTCCCAGTCATTCAATACATAAGACACAATGTTCCTCCGGATATCAAGAGTGAGTCTGATATGGCCGTGCAATATGTAACAAAGAGAATGGAAAAGGCAGGTGCCATCTCCAGGCATGGAAACCACTTGGTAAGTGACAGTTCTTTGATCGATGGTGATCACCTCGATAGACATGTTAATGGGGGTACGGTTGGAATGATAAAGGAAATGGGTACCTGAACAATGTAAAGTAAGTCTAAAATACCTACACAATAACTATAATCGTAATAAATGAACAATAAAACAGCGGAGAAGCCATGGATTAAATAAAAAGGCTGTAGTTATCAGCAGGGAGACATGAATACTGTGGCGAAGCAAGGAAGGGAATGTAGAGACTGGAGCGACAGACGGCCTTATATAGGCAGGCAGCCAACAACGTGGGAGGCGTTGGGATGGGGGACCCAACGCCGCCTCACACGGTGACCGAGCTGCAGGCTATGGACGTATATATGTACGTAAGTAGGATTCAGTTAGCGTTGGGAACCCGCGTACCAAATTTCTTGAAGATGGGCCCATAAGTAACAAAGACCGTTGAAAAGTTCAATATGATGGCCGAAAGTGGCATCATATCACCGAAATAAGTACCAAATTGAATTCAGCCTTCTACCTACACGGGAAGTTGGAGAATTAGTGACGTAGGAAAGTTCAATATGGCAGCTGACAGTGGCGTCACACCACCGAAATAAGTACGTACATTGGTTTCAGTTAGCGCAGGGAAGCCACCTACCAAATTTCGTGAAGATGGGGCCATGAATAAGAAAGTTCAACATGGCGGACGTTGTTGACCGTTATGCGTAGAATTTCGAAATGAAACTTGCTTAACTTTTGTAAGTAAGCTGTAAGGAATGAGCCTGCCAGACTCTTAACTTGGTGCACAACTGACTCCTGGGCTTGTCTGGACTAGATTCTAGAATAGGTTTTAAACCTAGAGAGAGGCTAATTGAGGGTGGGTATATGGTTAGTGTTTTAGATGTTGAGGTTACAGTGGTGGCTGGAAAGCTCAGCCCTGTCAAGGAAAGATCTGATCAGAAATGTTGTATTGTTGTTGTTGTCATTATATACAGTATGTTCAGTACTACATGGAAAGGGAGGACAGTTCAAAATTGGCAGACTGGCCTAATGGTTGTAGACAAGAGACTACTGTAGTGAAGAATCATTCTCCTTAGCAAGGAAATATGTTCAATGCTGGGGTACTGAAATGCTGTCATTGTC